>OZ024932.1:111198750-112398750 GCA_964017235.1 Sabellastarte sp. h YS-2021
AATACTCGAGTCGAGAAAACTGAACCGGGTATTCGAAAACAACTAAAAATAGACGTAAAATCTACTACAAAATTTGATTTTCATTTAAATTTATGAATATATTTACATATTTTTTCAAAAAAAGTGGTTCCGTTTTCATTTTTTATATTTTAGACATTTTCGAACTTTAAACGTGTGTGTAACAATGTTTTTATAAGACGGCAAATTAATATAACATATTTCAAAGACGCCTCAAATCTCGCAGTATAAAAATGGCTAAAGTTTCCTGTATTTTACATTATAAATGCATCATTATTCAAAAATTCCATTAATTATCAATATTCTTTCATGTTGTGCGTTTTTAACCGTTTTATACATTGTAATATGTCCAAATATAAAACAGTTTATTTCGTGGGCGATAATCAAGCGAATAACCGAGTCCGAGTCGAATCTTGCAAAACGAGGAATCGAGGCGCATTTTCGGGCTCGCTTGCAGCTCTAGTAGACACCTACACCCATCTATATCAATTCCAGCCACATATATCTGCCAGTAGCCAGCTATAGCCGCCAATGAAGTTGCCAGTAGCCATATATATACATCTACACACTGAAATGAAGATTTCTGTGGTTGTTTTAACAAAATCACACAATTATTTAGCATTTGACAGTCTTTTTAGCATAGCCTTTGATTTTCAAGTATTCTTCAATTGGGCTACTCAATGGGCGATAATATGACATTTGAAGCAATTACCACATATTATAGATACTTAAAATATCTTTAAACTATTCTAAACAATATGTCAATATATATTTGATGTTATTTTATTCAACTTCACCATATTACTGGCAACATTTAATCAAAATAAAATAAAATATATTTACAGTGATCGACGTTTGTTTACACACCAAACGCTAACTAGGTCAAGTATTGCATCATCGCAAAGGTCAAGGGAACGCCTTATATGGCAAACCGTGTTTGCGTGTATTAATGACACCTGTGTAGTAAATCTAAAATCTAAATCTAAATCTACTGCTTTGCAGGCGCAATATCTTCCCCGAAGGGGAACTCAGTGCGCTAACTAATCATATATAATATCCGAGTCATAAGTGGGGGACGTGTCCAGGTCTGTATTCCAATGGTTGTGGGTGTGAACGTGGGGAAGAAAGCTAGGTCGGAAAAGCAGATTTGAAAAGGTGGGTTTTCAGGTGCTTCCTGAAGGATGTGACAGATGGACTGGTTCTTACATGGACAGGAAGTGAGTTCCAGAAAACAGGTGCATGATGGCTGAAAGATTTGGTAAGATACTTATGAGACTTATGTATTTTAGAGTCAAAAGAAGGAACTTGAAGGAATTTGTATTTTGGACTGCTACGTCTGGTGTTCCTTGATGAGGTATATGGATGAAGTTTATCCTTGAGGTACACAGGTTGACCATACTTAAGGACCTTATATGTGATCAACCCAATTTTGAAAAGAACCCTGTATTTGGCTGGTAGCCAATGTAGTTTTTCCAGATTTGGAGTTGCATGAGTGTACCTCGAGGATCTAGTGACTACTCGACAGAGGGAGTTTTGAACACCCTGCAACCTCTTTAGCTCCGAAAGAGTGAGTGAGGCAAAGAGGGAATTACAGTAGTCAATTCGGCTACTGATGAGAGCATTTGCAAGGAGTATTGCTGTGTTAAGGTCAAGGAGATGACGAATCCTATATAAATCTCTTATATGGAACCGAGTAGACTTAATGACTTGGGAAATGTGATCTGTGAGGGTCAGGTTGGGGTCGAACACCACTCCTAGGTTTTTGACATTTGAGGCAGGTGCCACTTTATTCCCAAGAATATCAGTGGGAAAAAGCGAATGAAGTTGTTTACGACTGTATTTTGAACCAATAAGGATGAATTCTGTTTTGTCTGGGTTTAATTTGAGTTTATTTGCAGCCATGAAATTTTGTATATCATTTAGGCAGTCCGTTAGAGCTGTCATTGACCGACTGAAATTTGATGGTGAAAGAGTAATGTATAACTGAGTGTTGTCTGCGTAAAAGTGGTGTTTGATACCCCTATGAGATTGAATAATTGAACTGAGTGGATTTGTGTACATGGAAAAAAGGAGTGGCCCCAGGACAGAGCCTTGCGGGACACCAAATTTCAAATCCATGGGATGTGACAGTACAGAGCCTATCTTGACTGATTGAGCAGAGCCAGTCCATTGATGCCATAGCATTCATGTAATCTATGGAACAGGATCGAGTGGTCAATCATGTCGAAAGCTGCAGAGAGATCAAGGAGGGTTAGAGCTGTTGTACTGCCTTCAGACATATTGAGGAAAAGATCATCCTGTATATTTAGGAGGGCACTTTCCGTAGAATGGAACCTTCTATAGGCAGATTGGAAACCAGTCAAAAGACAGGACTCGTCCAGGTGAGACAGGAGTTGGGATGACACCACTCTCTCTAAGATCTTTGAAACAAAGTTTAAATTAGAGACAGGCCTATAGTTTTTAAGGACTTCTCTATCAAGGGTTGAATTTTTTAGGAGAGGAGTTACATGGGCCTGTTTAAAAAATTTAGGGCAGCTTCCTTCATGGAGTGATGCATTAATTACTGATGTGATAGGGGTGATGAGAATATCTAAAAACTCAACTACAAGAAATGTTGGCCAAGGATCAAGCGAGCAAGATTTGCTAGGGGAGTTTTTGATGATTGTAGCTACCTGATCTTCTGAAACAGAGGAAAAAGCTGAGAAAACAGGAGGTATGAGATCAGAGTCAGTGTATTGAGGGGGATTTGAGTTGGCGAAGGATTGACGAATGTTTGTGATTTTTTCTGTGAAAAATTCAACAAATTTGTTAGCTAAAAGTTGAGGAGAATTTACTGAGGGAAGTACTTTTGCAGCAGATCTGTGGAGTACGTCGTTTAAAGTTTGCCAAAGTTTCTGAGGATTGTCTTGGTTGTCATGGATTCTAGATTTAAGGAAGTCAGATTTCGCTTTCATGCAGATTTTATTGTACATATGAACCTTTTTGATATATTGTGATCTGTTGAAACTGGATTTGTTTTTGCGCCAAAGGCGTTCAAAGAGACGTTTTGTTTCTTTAGCCGCAATAACACTGTCATTTACCCACCCAGGGATATATTTGGACCTGACGTGTTTAGTGATGGAAGGAGCATGTTTGTCAATGAGAGTTGTTAGAGTGGAGTGGTACTGTGAGTACAAGGCATCAGAATTATTTTTGGGATCAACAATAAGTTCAGATGAGAGAAGATCCTTTCTCATGGCTTCCATATTGATTTTATGATATTTTCTGAAAGTGACGGTGTCTCCAGAGATTTGTCTTTGGGGGGTGATATTGACCTTGAATGTTATGGAGAAGTGATCGGAGAAAGCCTCGGTGGCATGGACGTGTGAAATGTTGTCGTTTCTAGATTTGGTGAGAACTAAGTCAATGGTGTGTCCGAGGATGTGGGTAGGAAAATTTACCTTTTGAAGGAGGTCGAAGGACCCTAAAAGAGCACGAAATTTCTTTGAGTCATTGGAATTTGTGTCCATGTGAATGTTAAATTCACCGATGATTACCAAATTGTCTGTAGTAGGGTAGATATTTTCGAGAAGTGCATTAAACTGTTCATAGAAGGTTGCAGGGCTGGTTGATGGGGGTTTATATATGTTGAGAAAAAGGCAGGATTTGTTTTGTAAGGAGATTTTAATAAGGAGGTTTTCAAAAGAGGAATAAGTATCTGTAGGTATGCGACTGGTTTGCAGTTCATTTTTCACCAGGAAAGCTACTCCGCCACCCCGTCGTGACTCCCTTGGTCGGTGAAAAAGGGTATGACCCTGTGGGGAGATATCGCTGAGATACGACTGTGAAGCGTCTGGGCGAATCCAGGTTTCTGACATGGCAAACACATCTGTATTATTGTCCAGGATAAACTTTTGTATGGATGAGTATTTGTTTGAGAGGGATCTAACATTGGCAAAAGAGAAATTTATGCAATCAGGAGGACCAGGGTTTGGATTAATGTCACCAGCTAGTAGTAGAAGTGTAAGGAGGCTGAGAGGTGGACGTTTTGATGGAATATGGACGTTCTTTTTGAACAAAAAATGTAGGCAGGAGGCGGTTGGTGTGCGTTGAGGTTGAAAGAAACTGACAACTGGGGGACAGACAATCTGAGTGCTGCCATAGTGGCGAAAAACAGATATGGCAGGCAAGAAAAACAACAGAAATTGTAAGAATAACATCATATGTAGGAAGGAGTACTAGGAAGGAAGGAAGTTATTTTAAGTAGGAAAATAGAATAGGGGAGTGTATAAAATCAAAAGGAAATGTGTAAGCAGCTAGTATATTATTGGGCCGATAAAAGGGAATGTGGGCGAAATTAGGGGATTGTAGTGATATTTCAGTAAAATGTCTGGATAGAAAAGATTTGGTTGAAAAATTTAAAAGCATATGACGAAAATGAACTGTTATTAGGATTTGGAGAGGAATTATTGTGATTAATAGTGAGGTTTACATCGAGAAACGGACAAGATACGGATAATTTTGAAAAATGGTACTTCCCTCGACGGACACACGCCACACAGTACGTACACGGGTGGTCATTAAGATAAACGGTCACGGAGATAAACGGTCTTCAAAGTTTTCAAATTTAAATAGTGTAAATATAAAAAGCACAGAAACTAAACAACAAAATAGATTAAAACAATGCTTTCCATGATTTTAGTTTGTGGAAAATTGTTGTTTAAACCATTTAACTGTTTTTATGTGGATATTTCTCAGGACCGTTTATCTCCGTGACCGTTTATCTTAGTGACCACCCGTGTGGTGTTTGACGACTGTGACCGGGCGAGCTCGTTTTAAGTTTGTAAATTAATTCTTTTGTGGATACAAAAAAGAATTTTACCTGACTATTTCTTGTCCCTACACGTATGGTGTTTTTACTGCTTGATGACATACTGCAAATATATTTTCGAATTTGCCGAAACTTTTACTGTGTTGAGTGGTGTGTGTCACGATATTAAACATATGTTTCCGGTTTCTGTCAACAAAGTATTGCTTTCTAAATCTCGGAAACCCTGTAAACGGCATAGAAATCATATTAGAATTTTGTCAGAACTGAAGTTTAGATGCGGCGATGGATTTGACAGACTTTGACCCCACACACGTAAATAAATCAAAGACTGCTTGAAGATGAGATACTTGATGCATAGCAACTACCTGATGAAAATTAACTAGATAATATGAGATCACAGCCTTCATTTTCTCACTTCTCATTTAAATTTCTTTCACCATAATTTGGGCTGGTTATAAAACTCGGAGCTGGAGCTGGAGCTGGAGTTGGAGCTTTACTCGGAGCCGCACCTCTACCGCACCTTTTTACCAGGGTTGGGGTCAAAGTACTTTGTACTTAAGTACATTTGTACTTAAGTACATTTTCAAAGTACTAAAATGTACTTAAGTACATTTTAATTTTGATGTACTTACAAGTACATTTAAGTCCTTTTTAAGTACTTTTATTTTAAGTAATTTTTTGCTAATTTTGCAAAAGTTTGTGTATTATATAATCATTACAACTGAATTGAGCTTTCTCCATATCTTTACTGATAAACATTCATTTAGATAAAATTTTCATAAAAGTTTCACTGATATATCTGATTCATTTTGATAATAGTGTTTCTTTTAAAAAGTTTAGTATAATTGATAATAATAATGAATAAAATTATTTAAGTTTCAATTCAATAAGCCAATCACATCTTAAAAAGAGGGACAATTGTTCCAAGACTGCATATTACTCCCCTTCTTTAATCCTCCTATAACTGTCTACTTTGAACTTGCCTGATCTCAGTTAATAATATAGAGGTCCTCAGTGGCCTAGTGGTTAGCAAGTTTGGCATCTAATCATAGGCTGTCACCTCTGTGGGTTCGAGTCCCACAAGTGGCAATTCTGAGGACCTGTCCCAATATGACCCTGGCTGTTGAACGGGACGTAAAACCCCAACTTTGGCTCAGTTAATAATATCTACCCTGGTATGAGTGTTCTTTGTAAATTGCACCTGGCATTTAAGAGCTTTCAATTGGTCCAAGTAAATCATAAGGACCAGATTGACACAGTCTCTGTGATGTAATTGCTCAGGAATGAGTTTTTTTTCAATGCATGAATAGAGATCAGAAGATTGTTGGAGTAGGCAAGACTGTTGATTACAGAAAAAAGATTATTTCTCTCACTGGCCATGGTCTGACCACTATAAGTACTAGGACAGGGGGATTGACAAACCACTCACTTTTATGGTAATCACATTGTGTTAGCACAATGGCTGCTGTTTTAAAGCATTTTGAGATTCCAGCTTATACTGAAAGGTTATAGCAAGCAGCACAAAAGTCACTTCAATTTCTGTCAAACATTTGAAGGTGAGGATTAGTTCATTAAGTTTACTTGTCACTTTTATTGAATAGCAATTTTGGCTGATAACATTGTACTCCAAAGAAAGACACCTATTTCTTAAAGGAAAATGTAATACACAGCAAGCTTTCTGCTTTCTCTATAATACTTCAATTTACATAGACTAGTTAACATAAAATTTATTATGTATAGTATTATTATTATTACAGTATTAGATTAACTAATTTTCCATCATCACAACACTTAATTAATTTCTAACTTAATGTGACTTATAAGCCCAATAGCAGGCTGGATATTTTTTTGTATGTTGTATCTGTTGTTTTGTGAAATATCGGTAGTCACTAAAATAGAATAAACAATTATAGTAATAAGTGGATAACAACTAGTTAGTGTATAATTGTAAATTTTGTATAAATGTTTAAATAAACTTGGTGGTGTTTTTTTTATTTACTTTGTCATTCACAGATGAAAAGTACTTGTACTTAAGTACTTTGAAAAGTACTTGTTCTTGTACTTAAGTACTTTGATGAAAAAAGGACTTGTATTTGTACTTGTACTTGAAAATTAACAAAGTACTTGTACTTGTACTTAAGTACATTTCGATGTACTTGACCCCAACCCTGCTTTTTACCGCACCCCTCCTCTGATTGGTTGTCTTGATACTGCCACTGCACCTAATATAGATCTTGGTGTATAACTACCAGCATAATTTTTTTTTAAATATTGCGAGAAGACAGAGTGAGGTGCGGTGACAGTAAAATATTGCTGGATTATATATTTGTAAAATATTGTTAGAAACCCCATTGTAGCCTCACGTTTTCATCACTCTGTGGGTGTACAAGTACTAGATCTACAGCATTGGAGGTGTGGTGGGGGGTGCGATGGGGTGCGGTAAAAATGGGTTTTCTAACAATATTTTACAAATATATGATCCAGCAATATTTTACTGTCACCGCACCTCACTCTGTCTTCTCGCAATATTTAAAACAAATAAAATATCAAATGCTGGTACACGGGTGGTCACAAAGATAAACGGTCATAGAGATAAACGGTCTTCAGAAATCATGACATAAAAACAGTTAAAGGGTTTCAACAATAATGTTACACAAACCAAATGTTATGGTAAGCTTTGTTTATGTCTATATTATTATTTAATTTGTGCAATTTTGTACTTTACACTATTTAAATTTGAAAGATTTGAAGGCCGTTTATCTCCGTGAGCGTTTATCTTTATGACCACCCGTGTAGTTGTACATCTACAGAGTGATGAAAACGTGAGGCTACAATGGGGTTTCTAACAATATTTTACAAATATATGATCCAGCAATATCTTATTGTACAAATATTTTACCGCACCCCACCGCACCCCCGCACCCACCGCACCCCCCCGACTGCACCTCCGGAGCTCCGAGTTTTATAAGGCACCCATAATTTGAGCAGCGATAGAACCATTGCTTTTGACCACAAAACTAGGGTTTGGAGCAACTACCAAACACTTATTGTGTCACCAGCATTTAGGGATTGCTTTGTCCTCTTATTGTGTGGCATCGGTGTTGTCATCTGTCTTCGTCTGTCATTGTCACACTTTGTATTCAGTGGGAGTATCACAAAAATGGCGTGTCAGATAAAATTCAAATTTGACATATGGATGTAACTGGCCCTCAAGGTGTGAACTATTATAACGTGACCTTAAACTCTCTGTAGTGACATACTTATATTGAGTTTAAGTGATTTTTTTTGCTTCCGGACAGTATCTCAAAAATAGCTTAATTGACAGATTCAATTCAAAATTTGGCATGTGGTTGTAACTGGTTTTCAAGGTATGCCCTATTTTAAGGTGACCTTAAACTCCCACATATTAAAAAGTTATGTTGAGTTTACGTTTTTTCCCCATAGAGCATACTGAAAATAACTTCAGAGATTTCATTCAAATTTTGCATGTATATGTTATTGGCTATAGGTAAGTGCCATACAAAAAGGTGACCTTAAACTCACAGGAAAAACAGAATTATATTCACTATAAATGTGGCAATTTTTGAACAGTATTTCAAATATTGTACATTTCTAGGCATGTTTCAGTTGTGGATGTAGCAAGCCTTGGACAGAATCTTTAGGAATAGATTACCTTCCCTCACAGCTGCAATCTAACATTAACTTTAAAGTTGGGACAATTTTTTGGTGTTGGGAAGATATTTGATGTGCTAATTGAGATTTTTTTCATCGATATTTCATGTATATATATTTATACAAAAAGAAAAAAGCTCTCTTTTGTAACGTCTCAATAAATTTACATTGGCTGGATTAGATTGGGAGCTTCTGTTTCTGGAAACAGAAGATCTATTTCCGAAAAAATACTGTTTTGAATCTAATGAAAAGAAATGTTGAGAGGAAATAAAAAAGCATTATTTAAAAATTAACATGATCTATAATAGTGATTTTATAAATTTTAAATATATATTACTGTATAATGACAGTGCACAACCAAATTCTTTTACAAAACACTTTTGGGGATAAAATTTGCATATTTTATGGAAATTCCTGAGCGTTGCCAGTGACAACCAAATTTTATTTTACTTTCAAAATTCATGTACTATTTTTATGTGACAAAATCGGGATTTTACTGAACCTTACATTAAACTTTATTTTATCAAACATCTATGTAAGTGACCTTTATACAACAGGTCTTTAGCAACTTATAAGAAAACCATTTGCAGTTCTATAAGTGATTGTTGTGCAATCTGACAGTAACTGTTTTAAAGCAGCACCAAATTAACTAATGAAATCTTTTAGTACAAGTACCAATGACATTTTTAAGAAATATTTTTAGTACAAATATTTTTATCATCTTCAGCCATATTGTTTTTTGTCATGTGGCTTACGATTTCTAAAGCTTTCCCTCAGAAACCTTGGAGAGCTTTAGAAGTGTTCTTAAAACAGAAATGCTTCCAAAATAATGGAGAGAAATCGGAAATCGACCATTTCCAAAAAAAATACTCCCTAATCTAAGCCGCCCAATAAATTTCTTATATTTTAGAAACTTTTGAGTTTAAGGTTGTAACAGTTTGGTGTCACTTAGTTCTGATGGATCCTATATATGACCAGTATCGTCATCACACTTTGTTTCTCGAAAATATGTCAAAAATTGCTTGTAGGATGAAATTCAAATTTGGCTTGTGGATGTTGCCGGTCATTGATATGTACCCTATTTTAAGATGACCTTAAACTCGGGCTAATAACACATTTATATTGAATTTAGCTTTTGTAATTTGTGGGCAATAGCTTTAAAATGGCTTCAGATATTCAAATCGAATTTGAGGTCCTCAGTGGCCTAGTGGTTAGCAAGTTTGGCATCTAATCATAGGCTGTCACCTCTGTGGGTTCGAGTCCCACAAGTGGCAATTCTGAGGACCTGTCCCAATATGACCCTGGCTGTTGAACGGGACGTAAAACCCCAACTTTGACTTTGTCAAATCGAATTTGGTATGTGAGTGTAACTGGTCTTCAAGGTGTGGCCTATTTTAAGGTTACCTTAAACTCCTAGTGATTATTATTATTATTATGTATCTATACTCAGCACAATATCTCCATATACTACAGAACTCAAAGCGCTATTTAACCAATCCGACTGTACAGGTACAGCCCCAACTCACAAGTAACTGACATTGCCCTAACTTGAAGATATAGAGGCTGAAGGATGACCATTTATCAATGTCCTTGAATAATTATATTGAATTTAAAGTTTTTAATTTCTAGAGAATATATCAAAGATGCATGACAGATTTAATTTAGATGTGGTATGTTGATGTATCTAGTCCTAAAGGGCTGGCCTATTTTAAGGTGACCTTAAACTCCCATAAGTTAAAGAATGTTACTGAGATTACGTTTGAGATCTATGTTTCCACAAACTATACCAAAAATGGCAAGACATATTTGATCTCTATTTTGTAGGTACATGTAACTGATGTTACAGAAATGCCCTACGACTACATTGAGGTGACCTTAAACTCCCAGTAATGGCATAATTATAATTACTTTTCTTTTAAAATTTTGGATAATGTGTTAGATAATGTGCAATAGATTTTTAAGCATATTTAAATTTTTGATATAACTAACCTTCAACGGAGTCTACATGGTTTACATGACCTTAAACTCTTAACATTTGTATTGAGTTACATTCATTTTAAGGGTACGACAAACTTTAATGATATTTGGACAATATTAAAATGTTTGTTTAGAGTTTTCATTAAAATTAAGCATGTACACATATCTAGACCAAAATAAGATCTTTATTGTAATGATACCATAAAGACCTGATAGTTAAAGAAATCAGTTAAAGGTTGCCACTTGTTTTAACTAGATTGGGCCAACTCGGCGCCAACATATCCCCAGACAGGTCATCACTCACGCCACAGGTTTTGATCGGGAATTTTTTAAAGCATAATTACCCATTATTATATGAACTTCAGCACATCAATCTACTCTGTTTGTATCTTCCCAAGAAGATGGTGTATCCCCAGACGCCGAATACATAACTCAAATTATATTTTCAATCTTCCTGCAATGATAACTCTAAACCTATTTTCAAAGTATTTATTAATAAATGATTGATGATTGAATGTCCATTCTAAAATAATAATCCCAAAAGAGCATATCTCTTTCTATATTTGTTGACAAATAAAATATTATTTTTAACTCAACATCATACTTTTCAATCTTCCTGCAATGATAACTCTTAACCTAATTTCAAAGTATTTAAATGATTGATGATTGAATGTCCATTCTAAAATTCATAATCCCAAAAGCGCATATCTGTTTCTATATTTGTTCACAAATAAAATATTATTTAAAAAAAAATTATTTATATTATTATTTTATTATATTATTTATAGAATTTGTAAATTGTTTTCAGTTATTCATTTCCTCTATTCCTATATATGTGGTCCATATATATGCAACCTAAATATGTGACACAATCTCAGTTCTGACTCCCCTTTGTGTTATATGATGAAGCCCACCACCTCCTACCCCACCCCTCTCCCCTTCTCCATACCTCTCTCACTATTACACAAGATCTGCAACCCCATTGAGTTTTTTGTTTCTCATTTGATATCACTAAATACCTTTGTTTATTTAGTGTCACTCAATATAGCTGGAGGTCCCAGAGGTGGGTGGGGGATGTGGGTTGGGACTACAGCATAAATGGTAAACAAACAATCTGATATATATCAAAGGGGTAATCAAATACAAAAAGAATTGAGAATTTTAAGTATGTGATTATCAACTGAAATGAGTTCATAACTGTAGGAGCTGTGTCAAAATTAACTGAGGCAAGTTGAATAAAACTGGGCTAGTTGAGGGTTAAAAATCCCCTAGTTTTACTACATAAGGATATACTTTTATTAATATTGGGACTTAAAGCTCACCAGAAAATAACAGTGTCCATTTTGCCTACTTGAATATGTTTAACCAGTTTCATTTTAAAGAGTTAAAAACTCAGCAAGCAGAGGTACAACACACAAAAATAAGTTCTTAAAAGACTAAGATAGCCATAACATCATTAATATTCAAAATTTAAAGAGACAGGCACTTCCTTTTAAAAATTCAAAGATTTCAGCTCTATGACCCACATAGTTTGACAGTTACAGGGCTTTAAAGTGGCATAATGTCCATAAATTGGGTTTCTGTGGGCATTTTACAATTGTTAAAGAGACCTTAGCAATTAAACAACAGATCTGAAACTTTTTGGGGGACATACATAACAAACAAAAATTAGATATAATACAGTTTAAGACTTGTCACACTAAGCATTTCCAAATTACAGGGCAAAATACAGTAGAAAATGTCAAAAAAGGTCACTTGGATGAGTGTCTATGGTCGTCATACACAGGTTTAATGTCTACTACAGGCCTTGATGTTCGGTACATGGAAAAAGAAGACGCTTAATAATGTATTCCTAGTTGAGATTTCAGCCCTGTCAGTCACATAGTTTAACAGTCACAGGGCTGAAAAGTGGCAAAAAGTCCAAATATTGGGTCTCTGTGGGCCTTTTAGAGACCTCAATGTGACCTTCAAATTGAAGCTTCAGACTTAAAATCTTTCACAATCAGAGATTATACATAGAATGTATATCTAATATAGTTTGAAACTTCTCAGACTTACCATTCCAAGTTACAAGGCAAAATATGTAAAAAATGTCTAAAAAGGGTCACTCGGGTGAGTATCTATGGTCGTCATACACAGGTTAAATATCTACTAAAGGCCTTGATGTTCAGCACATGTAAAAAGAACATAATAATATATTCCCAGATGAGATTTCAGCTCTATCAGTCACATAGTTTAACAGTCACAGGGCTTAAAAGTGGCAAAAAGTCCAAATATTGGGTCTCTGTGGGCCTTTTAGAGACCTCAATGTGAACTTTAAATCAAAGCTTCAGATTTAAAATCTTTCACAATCAAAGGTTACACATAGAATGTATATCTAATACAGTTTGAAACTTCTCAAGACTTACCATTTCCAAGTTACAGGGAAAAATATGTGAAAAATGTCTAAAAAGGGTCACTCGGGTGGGTGTTATGGTCCTCACACACAGGTTAAATGTCTACTTAAAGCCTTTATTTCTGGCACATGTTAAAAATGACATAATGATATATTCCCAGGTGAGATTTCAGCTCTATCAGTAACATAGTTTAACAGTCACAGGGCTTAAAAGTGGCAAAAAGGCAAAATATCGGGTCTCTGTGGGCCTTTTAGAGACCTCAATGTGACCTTCAAATCAAAGCTTCAGACTAAAAATCTTTCACATTCAAAGGTTACACATAGAATGTATATCTAATACAGTTTGAAACTTCTCAGACTTACCATTTCCAAGTTACAGGGAAAAATATGTGAAAAATGTCTTATAAGGGTCACTCGGGTGGGTGTTTATGGTCCTCACACACAGGTTAAATGTCTATTAAAGGCCTAAATTTTGGGGCAGATATAAGAAAACACATAGATATATTCTCAGATGATATTTAACTTAGATGAGAGACATAGTTTGAAAGCTACAGTGCTCGAAAGTGGCAAAAAGTGCATAAATTGGGTCTCTGTGGGCACTTTTGAGACCTTAAGTCGACCCCTTTGGGTAAACCTACAGCCCTAAAATTTTCTACAGACAAGGATTACATATCAAAGTTATACCTAGTGCAGTTTGAGACTCATCAGAGTTACCACTTCCAAATTATAGGGCAAAATATGTGAAAAATATAGCAAAAAATCCCTAAGTGGGGGTCTTTATGGGCCTCAAACACAATTTTCTCCTCAACTTAAAGTCGTGATTTTCGGCACATGTACTAAGAACATATTAATGTGTTGTCAGGTGAAATTTCAGCCAGCTGAGCATCATAGTTTCTGACCTAGAGGGCTCTTAGTGGCCAAAAGTGCAATTTCTGACCTTAAGGTGGCCATAAGTTCTCTTTTATTGGGAGTTTAAGGTCACCTTAAAATAGGGATCTTCCTTTGGACACCCTTAACATGTGTACCAAGTTTGAAAAAAAAATATTAATTTGTTTTTGAGTTATCGCGTCCACAAGGAAATTTCTACGGCGGCGGCGGCGGCGGCGGCGGCGGCGCGACGGACCTGAATCCAATATATCCCCGACTTTCGTCTGGGGATATAATTATTATATTCATCCTGCTGGGCATGGATATTATTTTGCCTTTCCCTCTGAATTACCCTTCATTGCTTCTCACTTCCAGGGACAGTTTTTTACGTGTCTCACTTAAATTTGGTTTGGAGGCATAATGGCATGATAGTTTGTGTGTGATTTCTTTCTTTGCAATATCTGGCAGCAAGTATACTTTTCCTGCTTCTTGATCTTATAATTTTGTGGGCATTTAACCTTATTCCAAAGTTTCAGAATATGTTTTCTTGTTAGAGGAACTTGGGATTTGCTTTTAGACAACATTTGCCAATAGCTTTTGCCACGGCAACACTTTTCCTGTTGTTTTTCACTTTTAATTTGGTTGGTTCATTGTAAAAAAAAACAATGCAAAGATTTTAACCAATATTTTCTGGATGTATTTCTTGCAAGGGGAGCTAGAAGAGTAGAGATTAAGACTTTTGGCTATTTTTCTAGATGGTACAGAAGGCTCACTCCAAAAAACAGTATGGGAGTATAATAGAAACCTTTGGAACCTATTCTGGTTTGAAAATGAATAAAGATAAGGCAGAACTAATATGGCTTGGTAGAAAAAAACACACAAAAGAAATTTTATGTAAAAACTCTCTCTTGGGGAAAGACAGAGTTTAAACTAATAGGTATTACCTTTTCAACAAATTTGGAAGAAATACCCACAAAAAATTATGAGCCCCTTCTCAAGAAGGTATCTCAGGTTATAAATTTATGGAAGAAAAGAATCCTAACTCCAATAGGAAAAATAACAGTATTGAAATCTATTATTCTGTCAAAGTTTATCCACCTGTTTCAGTCTTTACCTCCACCCCCAGATCACCTAATTAAACAAATCACAAAAATAATGTTTAACTTTATATGGGATGGTAAACCAGATAAAATTAGTAGAACAACGCTAGTATCTGCCACTGTGGCCTAGCGGGTAACACACTTGTCTAGGAACTCAGAGGACGTGGGTTCAATCCCAGGTACAGGCAGATACATAGTGGCTTGGATGACCACTTAAAATGGCGGTCCTCTGTCATTGGGTCCTATCCCCAGTGGCAGGTTAAAGAACCTCAAGGACGTTAATAAATGGTCATCCTTGAGCCTTTATCTTCCAGGTAGGGGAATGTCAGTTACTTGTGAGTTGGGGCTGTACCTGTACAGTCAGATTGGTTAAATAGCGCTTTGAGTCCTGTAGTATATGGAGATATTGCGCTGAGTATAAATACATAACATAACATACAAGATAAAGAAAATGGAGGTATGGAAATGCTAGATCTAGCGAGTTTCATAAAGGGACCACAAATAAATTGGGTCAGGAGACT
The DNA here is from genome assembly GCA_964017235.1 of Sabellastarte sp. h YS-2021. Classification (NCBI taxonomy): domain Eukaryota; kingdom Metazoa; phylum Annelida; class Polychaeta; order Sabellida; family Sabellidae; genus Sabellastarte; species Sabellastarte sp. h YS-2021. The sequence continues at coordinate 111,214,111 of OZ024932.1, forward strand.
ACTAAGAAACCATAACCCAATGTGGAAAAAGGCCAACACAAACAGCATACCATCAACAGAGAAACTACTGTGCTTTGGAGCCCAATGGCCAATAAAAATTGCAGGTCAAACAAAAAATCCTTTCTGGAAAGGTATTTGGAATATATGGGCTGAATATCTGAATAAGTACAATTCAAATCTCTTGCCAGAGAACAAAGAATCAGCCCCTTTGTGGTTTAACCCAAGTATTTCCGGATACAAACTTTTTTTTACCAATTTGGTGGAAAGGGGGAGTAAGCTTTGTATCAGATGTCATAAACCAAAACGGAGACTTAATGTCAAAAACGGAAATAGAGACAACTTATAACATTAAAACAAATTCTTTAGAATATATGTGAGTCCACAAAAGCATTAAAAAATTTAAGGGGGCTGCAAGTAAAACTAAATATGGCCCTATATACCCATCAAATGCTCTAGCCATAGGGACACACTTAAAGGGTACAAAAAAATTTCGAAAAGTTCTCACAGATGTAAATAAGGTCCTAAATGAAAGTCTGTCATAAAAGTGGCATCAGAAACTTAATGTGGTGATAACAGGAAAAGAGTGGTCAAAAATATTCAAAAACTGTTTCAATACAATACAAGATAACAACCTGATTTGGCTCCAGTATAGAACTATATTTAGAATTCTAGGAACACAATCACTAAGGAAAAAAATGGGTAAATGTGCTAACAACATATGTAGACTTTGTCAGCAATCAGAAGAAAGTATCGAACATCTGTTTGTTACCTGTGAACATGTAAAAAAACTATGGGCGGATATAAAGCATTTCAGCTCTATTAACCAAATTGGAGAACTTTGCATAAAACCAGAAAATATTTTATTGGGAGAATGGAACAAAAGACAAGCTTCAAGTAATATCATTTATTTAATCACAAAGCATTACATTTAAAGAAGATTGCTTTCATAAACAATGGCAGTCAATCAAGATCTACAAAATCAATAATCAACGGTAACAATGCATCAGCCTCAAGAGAGATAGAGATACCTTATGGTTATGTCAGTGATGACAGTCGTAAAGTTGTGTGTGTGTTATAAGTTATATACGATATACTGAAATGTTGTATATTATCTGTAATGTTCCATATTGTTATAATCTCTATCCTTGGTGTGATATAGTTATTTTATACACTTTATTGTAGAAATAAGACCCGATGGAGGGTTTACTACCCTCGCCCTCCCGGGATCTATAAAAATGTTTGTAAAAAAAGGGTAAATTAAAGTATTTTCAAGTGAAAAAAAGACTTTTGGCAACATTTTTGTAACAACTTTTGCAACACTTTTCTGTATGGTTTTTGAAATCGTGATTTATATGTACTTTACATTCAAAATCTGTGCGGGGGGCCACGGTGGCAGAGTGGTAACACTCTCGCCTTCCACCTCTGAGGCTGGGGTTTGGTTCCTGGCACGGCCTCAAGTGGGAAAGCTGGTAGTTGCTTGTCATTGGTCGGCAGTTTACAGTACAGAACCCTGACGAACTGTATGTACTGGTTTCCTCTGGCCTTCCAACTACCTGTCGTGATATGATCTGTACAGTGTTGAAAGTGATGTAAAACCCCAAATAAATAAATAAATGAAAACCTGTGCACAGATATTTTTTATTGATATTTTGGACAAATATGTACAACCATGAATATAAAGAAACTTATACAGTAAAATTAACAACAGCAGACAAGAAAAAACCTTAGCAATAAACAATACGGAGTTTTTACAACTGTATAGATTAACATTTTTGAGTTAAAACAATGGTTAAGTCAACATTACATTCTTGTCTATCCTGTTCAAAGGTTTGTTTAAGTTAAAGTTACAACACACTCTTTAATAGCATCAATACCAATATAGCAAATATTTGAGGCAATTTTAAAGGTTTGTGATGATATTTTTCCATACTGGCCATTTTCTCACAAAAGAAATGTTTTTATTATTTAGCATTTATTACTTAGCTTTTATTATTGTAATAAATAATGATGGCCGAATTCACGGACCCTAATTTCTTATATTATCGCCCATTGAACTCGTTATTTAACGCTAAATACTTGCAATACTTACCAAATTTGGGGGTTAAAGTGATTGGGTATCAGTTATCCATGTTTTGGCATAGTTAGTTTTCCGTATTATCACGTTATTTTAACATGATTGATCCTTATTTTATTTGACAGAAGTTTAAGTGTGGTGGGAACTCATCACTACTGTTGTTGTATTATCATGTAAGATATAGTTCCCAAGGATTTTTATTAATTTTATTGGTCTATTTGAATATTTTAGCTGGAATTGATATTGATAATTCAGGACATTTTATTTTAGGCCAGGAATTTAATTATTGAGTTTAGTAATGTGAGTTTTGTAAATGTTTTATATGTGGACTCATTGAGCATGTCAGGAAGTGGGTCAGGCGTAGGGATTTAGGAATATGTAATTTTTAGAGGTCAGAGCACCTGCAAATAGTTCTTTGTGTAAATGGTGTTTTAATTATGTATTTTAGGGTTACTTTTTATTTAAAAAGTACTGATTTAAGAATATATTGTTGATTTAAAGTAATTTATTTGTTTAGTGACTCATTTATGTATGTTTTAGAAATAATTTATAGTTGTGCTCCACTGAGCATGTCAGCCTTTTCACGGCGTAGTAATTTATGAATAAGTGTATAAATATACCTTGTCCTGAATTGAAGGGGGGTTCCCTTGCTAAAAGTGAACCTGTTAGGAAGGAACTCAGAGAAAGTACTTGTTATTGCTCAACCAAGGAAATTATTCTCCAGGAGGATATATATACTGAAAAGTATGATTATTTATAATACATAGGTAACTGGAATAGAAATTTTAGCCATGGTGACCTGATAAGACTTTAACTTATTTTAATTCCCCTTGTCCCCCTTCTTTTGTCCCCCTTGTTTTGGTTCTCCCCCTTAATTGTTCCCCCTGGTACCTGTTTTCCATGTCCCCCTTGTTGTGGAAAGTTTAGAGAAATATCTGACTAATTTTTGAATTGAAGCTAAAGTTATTGTGCAGTAGAAGGATAAATGGTATAAAGGTATTTAATTGATTATTTTTAAATAGGGATTTCAATTTTATTATAAAACCCCCAGGCTATAAATATAATTTTAATGTTTTTGTTTTGACATGCTCCTTTGTTGGTAAACACCCAGGTCAAAAGTCAAGGATAGTGTAAATTTATTCAACAGAGTAGGAGTGTCAGTTTCATATCCAGTAGTATAATCTTATTTATGGGTGTAGCTTCTTTGCATGAATACCCTTTTATTTATTGTCTTTAGATGTCAGCATGTAGTTTTCCTTGCACTGTAGTTGGCTATATTTCTTTAATTTATTGCAGCTTTTAGTTGTTTTGTATAGCCTAACTCTTATATGTCAATTAATTCACTACTATGTAGTTTTATAGAGTTAGTTGTTGGTTTCTTACTCCTTTTATGCACTTTTAATATTTTTAATAAATTTCCTGTTACTAATTACACTAATCTTTCCCTTTCATATTAGCTGCATGCTGCCTGTCCTGCTGTAATTTTCTTTCTAGTTGTCATCTCTAACTTTTAGGATTGAACCAAGAGAAATTTTCCAGGCTTGATACTTTTGAGGCATATAGTGAGGTCAGCACCAGGACCTTGGTGCTCACCGTTTTAACACTAGATTATGCTGAGGTACCAGTGAGCCGTTGATTATGTTTGAAGCACAAAAGTTAATTTATACCGTTGAGGCATAGTGATGTCTGTGCTGTGAAAGCAGCCCAGGTGTATACATTACTGATAAACATGCTGAGGTATATGTTCATGTTCTCAGTATATGGCACTAATTGAGGCACAGTTAGGTCTGCACTAAATACCGGTACATTGTGCACACCGTTTTAACACTGGGATATGCCGAGTTGCCTGAAAGAGAATGTCAAAATTTAAGAAATAACATTTATTATACAAAATTACTTATTTTTGATACTCTTAGGTTTTTGTGACAAGAGATTTAAGGTTCTTGGGCCGTCTTCCATTGGTCGTTTGGCACTTTGGTTACACCTGTAGGGTCTAGCACGGTAAATTGGTCTGGTCCTAAGTATTTCAAGTAAATCATAATCTGTCCTAATTCTATCTTATCTGATCTAGGGTCTTCATCTGAGGTCTGGCCCGTTACATTATGTTCAGCATATTTTTTTCTTAATTAAATTTAGGAGGAGATAAATATTTAGTTGACCAGATTTTTTTTGCACTGCTGAAAATATAGAATCTAAATTTAAAGGCCAAAAATTTTGGTCTTGTTCTATAAAGCCTAAGATTTTATTAATTTTGTTTAAATCTATTCTGATATTTATACTTGACTGGATCCAAAATAAAAGATTTTCCCACAGACTGATTGATTTTGTATATTCAGATAATACATGGGTAATTGTTTCAGAGTGTTCACCACACAGTCTACAATTGTCTGTATCTGATATATTCATTTTAGATAGCAAATTCCGAACACCAAGGATTCTATGTAAAATACGATATTGAAACCATATATACTCATTATCTTCTATTGAATAGAAGCAAATTTTATACACAGTCCTCCATGGGATATAACTACATTCTAGAGATAAATTTAAATTCCACTTTAACTCATTTTTTGATGCCACTATATGACTTTGTTGAAATACCTGGTAGATATTTTTACCACCAGCACCAGAACCTAGCAGAACTTTAATGTACAGTGGCATGTATGGTCTTTGAAACTCAAAGTCAGTGCCAATACAATTTTTTTCCATGATTTTTTTGACAAAGCCCCTTATAGTAAAGTAGTTCAAGTAATTTACTTTAAATTTAAATTGAGCTTTTATTTCCTCAAATGTCAGAATTAGACCATCAGAGTTTATAATGTGCCCAATAACATGTATCCCATTGTGAAACCAATCAGCAAAATAATTTTTTTTCTGTTCTTACAGGTTTATTCAACCAGATACTTGAGCTTAAGAGGTCATAATTTGTTTTAAACTTTACTTGGTGGCAAAAATTGTTATAGTCTTCCGAAAGATGGAAAATAAAAAAGATTAATATTATTTAACTTGAGGTCAAGCCAACTTTTTTTATTTCCAATAAATATTAGCTTTAACAACCTCAGTTTCATAGCCTTTTCAAATTTGTGTATATTTATCATTTTAAGACCCCCATTCAACTGGGTGGTACAAATTCTGTCCCTGCTAATTTTGTCTGGTTTTCCATCCCACATAAAGTTAAACAACAATTTATTTATTTTCTCTAATATTTCTACAGGGGTTGATAGTGCCATAAATAAATGAGTAAATATAGAGAGGATTAGTGCTTTTACAACTATAATTTTCCCAATAGGTATTAAATGTCTATATTTCCAGATATTTATAGTTTTCTTGGCCTTTCCTAAAGCATTTTTGATAGTGAGATGACCCTGTCATCTCGTATTTGCAAAAGTGCTTCAGTATAAGCTGCGGATCAACGAGTCCGTGAGATTTTTTATTATATATTCTACAGAGTTGTGAAAGGTGTCATTCTGTAGCATTTTAGGTGTAGATCGTTTTAAATGTTACACTTAAGCTTGTCACCTAAGATATTCGCAGTATTTTATTTGATTTTTGTTGAATATTGCTGGGATCTGTGTTGTCCATCTTTGTGTGATGACGTCATCCCTCTTCGAGTTCAACGCAAATATATATTTCTATTTGTTGTAAGCGATCCAGTTACGAACTGCCACCGATGCGGTGTCGGTGTATGCAAATTAGTTCCGAATCCTCATATAAGCGGTGCTGAACTGCCACCGATGCGGTGTTCGGTGTATGCAAATTAGGTTACGAATCCTCTATATAAAGGACGGAAATTGAATCGTTCTTCAGTGTGCACTGAGCCGCTCTAACGGAAAGGTACACTCATTGGTTCTAACTTTTACTGATACTTATTCGATTTTATCTGGTTTGCTTTATTTATTTTCGGATCCGGTTGCATTGAAACATTGCTTTTATCTCATTACAATTTTGTAGAAACTCTCAGTAAATTCGGTTTGGTAGTTTATTAATATTCTGTCATTTTGACAGATGGGGGCGTTTCCCTCCAATTTGTTTACAAACAAATGCTCATGTTTTTGACAGTTCTTACAACTGTGAGTAATTCTTGATTCCAATGGGATTATTTCAAACTGTGGTCTTATGCGGGTGTAAATATTATTGTAACTGCAGTTTATTTATTTTGTCTTGTATTTCATATTGACCCTTTGCATCTTACGTCACAATGTTACGCATCATCATTTGGACGGCAAAACATCACGCTTGAACGAACATGTCTGTGTAAAACAGACGGGATATATTGGAAGAAATACCTTATTTTAAAAATGAAGTATAAAATAAATATGCATCTTATCGACTTCAAAATTGTACACATGAAAGTACAAGCATTAGTCTATCTGGTCCATTTTGCAAAATAACATTAGGATGCATACTTGTCGAGATATAGAGCATTGAACTTGTAGTAAAATGCAAAATATCCGTTTTTTTATCATGTCTGTCCCAAGTACAGACAGATATAAAAATGTTAGGCCACAGAATAATTCTTTATTTTCATTTTACCGAATTGTTGATTTCCTACTCATCAATATACTTTTTACAGATCAAAAATGGACAAATTATTCAAAGAGAAATTTTCATTTAAATGTTGTGTACTTTCGATATATATAATTTTGTGTAAGGTTTTCTCGATTGTAAGTGAAATCTAACAAATATTCGCATAAAATATCAAAATGACTGTTAATATTTTTAAAAGCTGTGTCTTCATAAAGGAAATATATTTAGTATTACGGGTATTTCCCTTTTTACAGAACTCAAATATATGATCTATAAAGACAGAAATTGAAGTTTTTTGTCCAAGTTCAGCAGTAATAATCCGTGTTTTGCCGTCCAAAATGGACGTTGTTCACTGAAAACGTCATCCTGACGTCACATAATGACGTTGATGCAAAGGGTCAATATTTCATTTGACTGATAACTGCAGCATTTTTGTGATAGTTAGGATGCATATTTGACTAAATATTGCAGTCTTATTATTTTGACTGATTACTTTGACTGCAGTATTATTATCATTCTTATTCACTGACTACAGTGTTTTTATCATCATCATTAGTTACTGACTGCAGTGTTATTGCTATTCTTGTTTCTTATTAGTCGTGTACGTGTATAGTTATTCCAATGCTGTAGTAACTTTTTGTCATGTTGTGCTGATATTTTACTGAACAGCATTTTTGCATTTCTGTACATTTCTGTCAAACAATATTTATAGATCCATGATTATTTAAAATAAATACACATTTAAGATTATATAATAAGCTTGTTCTTTACAACTTTTGACCAATAAATTATCATCAGCTGAGTCTATTGGCACAGGCGTCAATAATTACAACTCTGTGGTTGATTTTCCAATCAGAACCTGATATCTGGCGACCTTCCACCTTTGAACACAACGCGAGAACTGTATTGAAAAATACACTTTGGGCTTAAGGGTCGTTACAATAGTTTAAACTTGGTAGATTTGTCTGGTCACTTGAGAAATGTATTCCTAATAGATTAAACTGTGTATCTCCCCAACATAATTTATGTGACACTTTTAGTATTCTTTTTGAGGTTACCTCACTTCCAATCCAAATTAGCTTGGTCTTTTCACTATTGATTTTGAGCCCTGAAATCTCACCAAATATCTCTAAAATGTTCAGTGCTGCATGCAAAGAGTTTGGACTGCCATCTAAAATAATAGTAGTGTCATCTGCAAATTGCGTGAGCTTAAACCAATTTCCAATCCTCGAATATCTGGAGATCAGTTAATAAGACAACATAAAACTTCTGCTATGAGCAAAAACAAATATGGAGCAATTTTGTCACCCTGTCTGCAACCATGCTCAACAGGAATAGGGTCGTGCAAAAAAACACATTGGGTTACATATACCGTAATATAGGTATTGAACAATCTTATCCATTTAATAAAGTTGTCGTCAAAACCATATGCTTCTACCACCTTGTACAAGAATTATCGGATACCGAGTCAAAAGCTTTCTCAAAGTCTATTTGCATGAGTAGCTCAGGGATATTGTATTTTTCAGTGTAAAACATTAAAAAGTTTCTTAGTCGTGTGCAGTCACCAATACACCTGCCAGGTATGAAACCAGATTGATGTTTCACTGATGATATTTTTCAAAAATGGTTTTATTCTTTCTATAATAGCTGAAGATATTAAATTTTAAAATGGCACTAATAAGTGATATCAGTCTCCAATTTTTAATAAGCTTACGGTCCTTATTGCCTTTAGGTATACAGGTAATAATAGCTTGTCTCATTGAAGTACTTACAATTCCAGAATAACAGCTGTTTATGGCATTGGCAATAAAAATTTTTAATTTTCCCCAAAATACTTTCAAAAAATCAGCTGAGATGCCATCTATGCCAGGTGATTCATTATTTTTTATTTTCTTAAAGACAGCACCCAGCTCTGTAGCACCCAGCTCTGTCCCAACTGAATTTTGGGAATGCGTTTTAAGTTTGCATGGGCAATCTCTTCTTTTGGATTATAGTTTTCAATATTGCAATCTCTTTATTCTAACAGATTGTGGTAAAATTTTGGATATCTTTTAGAATAATTTTTGGTCAGATATTACCGCACCAAATTTGTCTTGAACTTTTTTCATTGTTTTTTCAGTATAATATTTTTTTCCAACTTACAGAAAAAAGAAGTTGGTGTCATTTTACCTTTTCTTTTCTTAGATTTTCGAGTTCTATTTTTTATCAGCTAATAAAGTTGAATTTGATTGACCAATAGCTGCTGTTTCAAGATCAATTATATCTTACAGCAACATTTTTTCCTGTACATTTTGTGTTTTTTTTTCAATGTGGATGCAAATTTTATTGTGTCACCTCGAAACCTCAAAAATAATGTCTCTAGAAACATATCATCATCGATGGAAAATGATCTTTAAAGTTTTCTTTAATATAATTTACATTAAATATTGGCAGACAATACTTTTCCTTTTCTTCATCAATAATTTTATTGATTAGAATTAGATAGTCTTTGTTTTTGAGTAAACTATTATTCATTTTCCATGTCTCCTGGCCAGAGACAAAATTACTTATAGACACCTTTATTTCAATTATTGAATGATCAGACCTTTAACTCGGTTTAATATCAGATGAATCAATAATATCTATCATTGGTTGTGAAGTGAGAAAACAATCAAGCCTAGCTGGCTTTAACAGATTTTTTTTCTCCATGAGAAACATTAGCGAAATGAATCAGTTAAATCCAAGTCATTCATTATTTATTTATTTGGGGTTTTACGTCACTTTCAACACTGTACAGGTCATATCACGACGGGTAGTTGGAAGGGCAGAGGAAACCAGTACATACAGTTCGCTAGGGTTCTGTACTGTAAACTGCCGACCAATGGCAAGCAACTACCAGCTTTCCCACTTAAGGCCATGACGGGGATCGAACCCCGGCCTCAGAGGTGGGAGGCGAGAGTGTTACCACTCTGCCACCGTGGCCCCTCCAAGTCATTCATCATTTGAATAACCTTTGATCTTGCTCTTGGGTAATTAATGTTTGTATAATTATGACAGTCAATTCGTGCCTGCATTCGGGTGCAGGCAAGTTCATTCCTCTTGGAGGCTTACCAAAAAATAGAAATTTAGTATTTTTCAGTGTACTACTTCTGTTGCCTCTGATTGGTCCTCGTGGCCGCGATCCCTGCATTTGCAGGCTGAAACCTCTGCCACTTTGACTTTGGCAGCACAAGGGGTCACATTGAAAAACTTTTAACTCTGAATTTTTAGTCTTAGGGTTTTAGTTTTTTACGTTTATGTAGTGTCTGTACACTGTACATTGCTGTACTTTGCTGTACTGGTAGTTAGTCTGTTCACTGGGATGGCAGAAGTTTCTAAACAGTACAACTTGCGTTCATCGAAGACGGATCTGGTTCACTTACCTGTCCAGCTCCAGTTTTCGGATGATTCACACTTTGTGGCTCAGCTTTTGAAGCAACAGGAACATTCAGTGCAAGTATCCGATTCTAATTCATCTGATTCTGATTTAAATTGTAGTGATCTTGTCCAGTCGGATGATGAAACAAATAACACTAAAAATCCAAATGTTTCTATTGTTGCTTCTGATACTTCTGAAAAGCAAAGTACTAGTACTAGTGTGTCACAAGACACAAATGCACTGATTCTAGCACAGTTACAAAGTATTGGTCAACGCTTGACAAAAATCGAGAGTACTCAGTGCAAAAAGAGTACTGAAACTGCGAAGATCAAGAGTACTTCGAAAAAGCAAAAGCATAAGACCTCGGTCACACTGCCACAGGCACACAAAAAATTGCCCACAAATGCATCAAAGTCGAATCCGGTCAAACGTTACAGACTACTTCTGTTGGAAATTCACTTGCAATGCCGGTTAGTTCAGGTTGAAATCATAGCATATCATCAGATAATCAGCATTTTCATTATGTGATAGTTGCAAAATTTTCTCAAAGAAGTTTGGACTATCTCTATTTGAAGCATAGATATTAATAAGGTTAAGTTTAAAAGTGCCAAAGTTAATCAATAGCTGAAGTATAATTCCGTCTTCATCCTTGAAAGTACCTAATATGTCATATTCAGAATTATTATTAATGAGGGTTATTACACCACAAGAGTTTGTTTTGCAACCATTTAGATAGCAATCAGGCCAAATTTGCCTGATAGAGGAAATATCGCTTTCTAATAGGTCAGTATCTTGCAGGCACACAACAGATGCTTTAGTATCCTTAAGGTAACTCAATACATCAATTATTTTCTCATAACTTCGAAGCCCTTTTGCAGATAACACAGTGATTTTGTCTGGCAATAGTGTTTTTGATTTATTATTCATAAGAACTGAGTCCATAATAATTAAGAAATTTTTAAACAGAAATTACACTAGTAAAGCTCAATGAAGTTAAGATTTGCATTACTGATATTTCTGCTACTGAACACCTCACTACATAAAAGAAACAGGAAAATAAGCTTCTAATAGTGTTGTAAATGCATCTAAAGAATAGTATATCCAAAACCATTGTTGACATTTCCAAATATTTCACAACATAAAGTATACACAAATGATCAACCAAATAAAAGAAACAAGAAAAAATTATATACATAACAGAAATATTGAATAAAAGACTATTAAAGAGCGATCAAACAGACAGAAATCAAACTTTTTTTTCAAATCCAAAATATTTGTACACTTTAATAGATAAGTGAGAGATAAGTTAAAACTAGTGATTTGATGGAAAAATCTACGATACCAATACATAAAGACAAGGACATAAGGAAAGAAAAAAACAGTCATAGGAATTTATCAGTGGCTAGTAAAGGAAAAAGATTGGAATAAGAGAAACAATTATAAAAGGTATAATTTTATGACAGAAATAATATTTTACTGTCAATGACACATTATTATAGCACTTTTATGCACTTGTAATTTCTAGGTGTTAAAACATTTTATTGATGTAAAAAAGTGAAGAAAAGTGCCCTCACTTGGCAATTTAAAAAATATGTATACATTTAAGTTTATAACGGCTTTTAATAGCTTTGATATTAAAACACAACTTTTCCCCTAGAAATCTTCAAAAACTATGTTTTCAAATTTTACTTCAGATTTGAACTTTTAACAATGGTTAAACATGTGTCTTTCAACAAAGAAGATTTTAATAATCATAAATGTAAATATTTTTTCTTGTAATATTCAAATCAAGTTTAATGTCTAAATAGAAGAACATTTTAAAATTTAACCTGCTCAAGTAAGAAAATAAAATTAACAAGAAACACATAAGACCACATAAAATATACTATTAGACAGTAGGACAGTATATGATCATTTAACTGGAAATTCTGTCTAGATACACATACTGACACATTACAAATTGACTGTCACTGTTGGCAATTTAAAAAAAACACAGATTTAAATAATTTCTTTCCTTTATTCTGTTTCTAAATACTTGAAAATTTTTAGTATGTCAGATTGAGTTTTTCACAAAGGTTAAACATGCATCTTACAACAAGACAAAGAAGAATTTTACATTGTAAAGGTAAATATTGTTACTTGTAATACTCAAATCAAGTTTAATATCTAAATAGAAGTAAATTTTCCAATTTTTTTTGCATATTGGTTATAAATGCTTCAAAAAGTATGTCGTAGTGGATATAATAAGAAAAAAAATTCTGCACCAACAAGAATTGTGTTATATAATTTTTAAATATATATACATTTTAATTTTTAATCGAGATTATCTTTATTTACATATGTTTAACACTATACAACACCTATTTTTGGCATATTGGACATAAGTGTTTGAACAAGTATGTCATAATTTCAACAAATATGTCTAACACTATACAACATATAAAACATTAGTGTAAATCTTAATTTAATTCTCGTAGAGATTGGATCTATTTAAGAGTATCTTGAACCTTCATGAAAGCTATACCCAGTTTGTTTTCACCACACTATTTTGGTGTATCTCAAATGTCTTTAATAAAAAGTGAGAGACCTACTCCAAAGGTTTTGTCCATTGGATTGACTTCTGACAGAACATTATCTCCTGTAGCCTTTAAAAAGTCACACAGATCCTCATTCCGGGTGAATTTAATGTTGAGCCCTTCAGTAAGAATGGTGTCAATCTCTTTGTTCCACATCACAGCATTAAAGCTTTTCACTGATTTGCCAAGGTGTTTTAAAATAACAGGATCGTTATTTTCCCAATAGGTATTAAATGTCTATATTTCCAGATATTTATAGTTTTCTTGGCCTTTCCTAAAGCATTTTTGATAGTGAGATGACCCTGTCATCTCGTATTTGCAAAAGTGCTTCAGTATAAGCTGCGGATCAACGAGTCCGTGAGATTTTTTATTATATATTCTACAGAGTTGTGAAAGGTGTCATTCTGTAGCATTTTAGGTGTAGATCGTTTTAAATGTTACACTTAAGCTTGTCACCTAAGATATTCGCAGTATTTTATTTGATTTTTGTTGAATATTGCTGGGATCTGTGTTGTCCATCTTTGTGTGATGACGTCATCCCTCTTCGAGTTCAACGCAAATATATATTTCTATTTGTTGTAAGCGATCCAGTTACGAACTGCCACCGATGCGGTGTCGGTGTATGCAAATTAGTTCCGAATCCTCATATAAGCGGTGCTGAACTGCCACCGATGCGGTGTTCGGTGTATGCAAATTAGGTTACGAATCCTCTATATAAAGGACGGAAATTGAATCGTTCTTCAGTGTGCACTGAGCCGCTCTAACGGAAAGGTACACTCATTGGTTCTAACTTTTACTGATACTTATTCGATTTTATCTGGTTTGCTTTATTTATTTTCGGATCCGGTTGCATTGAAACATTGCTTTTATCTCATTACAATTTTGTAGAAACTCTCAGTAAATTCGGTTTGGTAGTTTATTAATATTCTGTCATTTTGACAGATGGGGGCGTTTCCCTCCAATTTGTTTACAAACAAATGCTCATGTTTTTGACAGTTCTTACAACTGTGAGTAATTCTTGATTCCAATGGGATTATTTCAAACTGTGGTCTTATGCGGGTGTAAATATTATTGTAACTGCAGTTTATTTATTTTGTCTTGTATTTCATATTGACCCTTTGCATCTTACGTCACAATGTTACGCATCATCATTTGGACGGCAAAACATCACGCTTGAACGAACATGTCTGTGTAAAACAGACGGGATATATTGGAAGAAATACCTTATTTTAAAAATGAATTATAAAATAAATATGCATCTTATCGACTTCAAAATTGTACACATGAAAGTACAAGCATTAGTCTATCTGGTCCATTTTGCAAAATAACATTAGGATGCATACTTGTCGAGATATAGAGCATTGAACTTGTAGTAAAATGCAAAATATCCGTTTTTTTATCATGTCTGTCCCAAGTACAGACAGATATAAAAATGTTAGGCCACAGAATAATTCTTTATTTTCATTTTACCGAATTGTTGATTTCCTACTCATCAATATACTTTTTACAGATCAAAAATGGACAAATTATTCAAAGAGAAATTTTCATTTAAATGTTGTGTACTTTCGATATATATAATTTTGTGTAAGGTTTTCTCGATTGTAAGTGAAATCTAACAAATATTCGCATAAAATATCAAAATGACTGTTAATATTTTTAAAAGCTGTGTCTTCATAAAGGAAATATATTTAGTATTACGGGTATTTCCCTTTTTACAGAACTCAAATATATGATCTATAAAGACAGAAATTGAAGTTTTTTGTCCAAGTTCAGCAGTAATAATCCGTGTTTTGCCGTCCAAAATGGACGTTGTTCACTGAAAACGTCATCCTGACGTCACATAATGACGTTGATGCAAAGGGTCAATATTTCATTTGACTGATAACTGCAGCATTTTTGTGATAGTTAGGATGCATATTTGACTAAATATTGCAGTCTTATTATTTTGACTGATTACTTTGATTGCAGTATTATTATCATTCTTATTCACTGACTACAGTGTTTTTATCATCATCATTAGTTACTGACTGCAGTGTTATTGCTATTCTTGTTTCTTATTAGTCGTGTACGTGTATAGTTATTCCAATGCTGTAGTAACTTTTTGTCATGTTGTGCTGATATTTTACTGAACAGCATTTTTGCATTTCTGTACATTTCTGTCAAACAATATTTATAGATCCATGATTATTTAAAATAAATACACATTTAAGATTATATAATAAGCTTGTTCTTTACAACTTTTGACCAATAAATTATCATCAGCTGAGTCTATTGGCACAGGCGTCAATAATTACAACTCTGTGGTTGATTTTCCAATCAGAACCTGATATCTGGCGACCTTCCACCTTTGAACACAACGCGAGAACTGTATTGAAAAATACACTTTGGGCTTAAGGGTCGTTACAATAGTTTAAACTTGGTAGATTTGTCTGGTCACTTGAGAAATGTATTCCTAATAGATTAAACTGTGTATCTCCCCAACATAATTTATGTGACACTTTTAGTATTCTTTTTGAGGTTACCTCACTTCCAATCCAAATTAGCTTGGTCTTTTCACTATTGATTTTGAGCCCTGAAATCTCACCAAATATCTCTAAAATGTTCAGTGCTGCATGCAAAGAGTTTGGACTGCCATCTAAAATAATAGTAGTGTCATCTGCAAATTGCGTGAGCTTAAACCAATTTCCAATCCTCGAATATCTGGAGATCAGTTAATAAGACAACATAAAACTTCTGCTATGAGCAAAAACAAATATGGAGCAATTTTGTCACCCTGTCTGCAACCATGCTCAACAGGAATAGGGTCGTGCAAAAAAACACATTGGGTTACATATACCGTAATATAGGTATTGAACAATCTTATCCATTTAATAAAGTTGTCGTCAAAACCATATGCTTCTACCACCTTGTACAAGAATTATCGGATACCGAGTCAAAAGCTTTCTCAAAGTCTATTTGCATGAGTAGCTCAGGGATATTGTATTTTTCAGTGTAAAACATTAAAAAGTTTCTTAGTCGTGTGCAGTCACCAATACACCTGCCAGGTATGAAACCAGATTGATGTTTCACTGATGATATTTTTCAAAAATGGTTTTATTCTTTCTATAATAGCTGAAGATATTAAATTTTAAAATGGCACTAATAAGTGATATCAGTCTCCAATTTTTAATAAGCTTACGGTCCTTATTGCCTTTAGGTATACAGGTAATAATAGCTTGTCTCATTGAAGTACTTACAATTCCAGAATAACAGCTGTTTATGGCATTGGCAATAAAAATTTTTAATTTTCCCCAAAATACTTTCAAAAAATCAGCTGAGATGCCATCTATGCCAGGTGATTCATTATTTTTTATTTTCTTAAAGACAGCACCCAGCTCTGTAGCACCCAGCTCTGTCCCAACTGAATTTTGGGAATGCGTTTTAAGTTTGCATGGGCAATCTCTTCTTTTGGATTATAGTTTTCAATATTGCAATCTCTTTATTCTAACAGATTGTGGTAAAATTTTGGATATCTTTTAGAATAATTTTTGGTCAGATATTACCGCACCAAATTTGTCTTGAACTTTTTTCATTGTTTTTTCAGTATAATATTTTTTTCCAACTTACAGAAAAAAGAAGTTGGTGTCATTTTACCTTTTCTTTTCTTAGATTTTCGAGTTCTATTTTTTATCAGCTAATAAAGTTGAATTTGATTGACCAATAGCTGCTGTTTCAAGATCAATTATATCTTACAGCAACATTTTTTCCTGTACATTTTGTGTTTTTTTTTCAATGTGGATGCAAATTTTATTGTGTCACCTCGAAACCTCAAAAATAATGTCTCTAGAAACATATCATCATCGATGGAAAATGATCTTTAAAGTTTTCTTTAATATAATTTACATTAAATATTGGCAGACAATACTTTTCCTTTTCTTCATCAATAATTTTATTGATTAGAATTAGATAGTCTTTGTTTTTGAGTAAACTATTATTCATTTTCCATGTCTCCTGGCCAGAGACAAAATTACTTATAGACACCTTTATTTCAATTATTGAATGATCAGACCTTTAACTCGGTTTAATATCAGATGAATCAATAATATCTATCATTGGTTGTGAAGTGAGAAAACAATCAAGCCTAGCTGGCTTTAACAGATTTTTTTTCTCCATGAGAAACATTAGCGAAATGAATCAGTTAAATCCAAGTCATTCATTATTTATTTATTTGTGGTTTTACGTCACTTTCAACACTGTACAGGTCATATCACGACGGGTAGTTGGAAGGGCAGAGGAAACCAGTACATACAGTTCGCTAGGGTTCTGTACTGTAAACTGCCGACCAATGGCAAGCAACTACCAGCTTTCCCACTTAAGGCCATGACGGGGATCGAACCCCGGCCTCAGAGGTGGGAGGCGAGAGTGTTACCACTCTGCCACCGTGGCCCCTCCAAGTCATTCATCATTTGAATAACCTTTGATCTTGCTCTTGGGTAATTAATGTTTGTATAATTATGACAGTCAATTCGTGCCTGCATTCGGGTGCAGGCAAGTTCATTCCTCTTGGAGGCTTACCAAAAAATAGAAATTTAGTATTTTTCAGTGTACTACTTCTGTTGCCTCTGATTGGTCCTCGTGGCCGCGATCCCTGCATTTGCAGGCTGAAACCTCTGCCACTTTGACTTTGGCAGCACAAGGGGTCACATTGAAAAACTTTTAACTCTGAATTTTTAGTCTTAGGGTTTTAGTTTTTTACGTTTATGTAGTGTCTGTACACTGTACATTGCTGTACTTTGCTGTACTGGTAGTTAGTCTGTTCACTGGGATGGCAGAAGTTTCTAAACAGTACAACTTGCGTTCATCGAAGACGGATCTGGTTCACTTACCTGTCCAGCTCCAGTTTTCGGATGATTCACACTTTGTGGCTCAGCTTTTGAAGCAACAGGAACATTCAGTGCAAGTATCCGATTCTAATTCATCTGATTCTGATTTAAATTGTAGTGATCTTGTCCAGTCGGATGATGAAACAAATAACACTAAAAATCCAAATGTTTCTATTGTTGCTTCTGATACTTCTGAAAAGCAAAGTACTAGTACTAGTGTGTCACAAGACACAAATGCACTGATTCTAGCACAGTTACAAAGTATTGGTCAACGCTTGACAAAAATCGAGAGTACTCAGTGCAAAAAGAGTACTGAAACTGCGAAGATCAAGAGTACTTCGAAAAAGCAAAAGCATAAGACCTCGGTCACACTGCCACAGGCACACAAAAAATTGCCCACAAATGCATCAAAGTCGAATCCGGTCAAACGTTACAGACTACTTCTGTTGGAAATTCACTTGCAATGCCGGTTAGTTCAGGTTGAAATCATAGCATATCATCAGATAATCAGCATTTTCATTATGTGATAGTTGCAAAATTTTCTCAAAGAAGTTTGGACTATCTCTATTTGAAGCATAGATATTAATAAGGTTAAGTTTAAAAGTGCCAAAGTTAATCAATAGCTGAAGTATAATTCCGTCTTCATCCTTGAAAGTACCTAATATGTCATATTCAGAATTATTATTAATGAGGGTTATTACACCACAAGAGTTTGTTTTGCAACCATTTAGATAGCAATCAGGCCAAATTTGCCTGATAGAGGAAATATCGCTTTCTAATAGGTCAGTATCTTGCAGGCACACAACAGATGCTTTAGTATCCTTAAGGTAACTCAATACATCAATTATTTTCTCATAACTTCGAAGCCCTTTTGCAGATAACACAGTGATTTTGTCTGGCAATAGTGTTTTTGATTTATTATTCATAAGAACTGAGTCCATAATAATTAAGAAATTTTTAAACAGAAATTACACTAGTAAAGCTCAATGAAGTTAAGATTTGCATTACTGATATTTCTGCTACTGAACACCTCACTACATAAAAGAAACAGGAAAATAAGCTTCTAATAGTGTTGTAAATGCATCTAAAGAATAGTATATCCAAAACCATTGTTGACATTTCCAAATATTTCACAACATAAAGTATACACAAATGATCAACCAAATAAAAGAAACAAGAAAAAATTATATACATAACAGAAATATTGAATAAAAGACTATTAAAGAGCGATCAAACAGACAGAAATCAAACTTTTTTTTCAAATCCAAAATATTTGTACACTTTAATAGATAAGTGAGAGATAAGTTAAAACTAGTGATTTGATGGAAAAATCTACGATACCAATACATAAAGACAAGGACATAAGGAAAGAAAAAAACAGTCATAGGAATTTATCAGTGGCTAGTAAAGGAAAAAGATTGGAATAAGAGAAACAATTATAAAAGGTATAATTTTATGACAGAAATAATATTTTACTGTCAATGACACATTATTATAGCACTTTTATGCACTTGTAATTTCTAGGTGTTAAAACATTTTATTGATGTAAAAAAGTGAAGAAAAGTGCCCTCACTTGGCAATTTAAAAAATATGTATACATTTAAGTTTATAACGGCTTTTAATAGCTTTGATATTAAAACACAACTTTTCCCCTAGAAATCTTCAAAAACTATGTTTTCAAATTTTACTTCAGATTTGAACTTTTAACAATGGTTAAACATGTGTCTTTCAACAAAGAAGATTTTAATAATCATAAATGTAAATATTTTTTCTTGTAATATTCAAATCAAGTTTAATGTCTAAATAGAAGAACATTTTAAAATTTAACCTGCTCAAGTAAGAAAATAAAATTAACAAGAAACACATAAGACCACATAAAATATACTATTAGACAGTAGGACAGTATATGATCATTTAACTGGAAATTCTGTCTAGATACACATACTGACACATTACAAATTGACTGTCACTGTTGGCAATTTAAAAAAAACACAGATTTAAATAATTTCTTTCCTTTATTCTGTTTCTAAATACTTGAAAATTTTTAGTATGTCAGATTGAGTTTTTCACAAAGGTTAAACATGCATCTTACAACAAGACAAAGAAGAATTTTACATTGTAAAGGTAAATATTGTTACTTGTAATACTCAAATCAAGTTTAATATCTAAATAGAAGTAAATTTTCCAATTTTTTTTGCATATTGGTTATAAATGCTTCAAAAAGTATGTCGTAGTGGATATAATAAGAAAAAAAATTCTGCACCAACAAGAATTGTGTTATATAATTTTTAAATATATATACATTTTAATTTTTAATCGAGATTATCTTTATTTACATATGTTTAACACTATACAACACCTATTTTTGGCATATTGGACATAAGTGTTTGAACAAGTATGTCATAATTTCAACAAATATGTCTAACACTATACAACATATAAAACATTAGTGTAAATCTTAATTTAATTCTCGTAGAGATTGGATCTATTTAAGAGTATCTTGAACCTTCATGAAAGCTATACCCAGTTTGTTTTCACCACACTATTTTGGTGTATCTCAAATGTCTTTAATAAAAAGTGAGAGACCTACTCCAAAGGTTTTGTCCATTGGATTGACTTCTGACAGAACATTATCTCCTGTAGCCTTTAAAAAGTCACACAGATCCTCATTCCGGGTGAATTTAATGTTGAGCCCTTCAGTAAGAATGGTGTCAATCTCTTTGTTCCACATCACAGCATTAAAGCTTTTCACTGATTTGCCAAGGTGTTTTAAAATAACAGGATCGTCTTCCTTCCTCATCCTTTCCAGTGTCTGAATATCATTAAACAGTTTAGCCTTCTGCACCATCAAATATTTCTCCATGCTGGTGAAGATTTCTCCATTTACTTCAAAGTTACAACCATAGTGGTTAGATAGAGGGCTGTAGCATCGGAAGAAGGCAGTTATGCCTTCATTGGTAATGGTGAACAACATGTCTGTGGCTACAGAGGGTGGAAGATCTTTAAGGTTCTCTAGTCCATAGCTTTTTGCATTTAAGATAAGAGATCCGTCTTTAAGCTTGACAGATTTAATTGCACGATCAACAGGGGAGTTGTCTTTCACTCGCCTCAAAGCTTTGAACACAGGATGTAATTTCTTATGACTTGAGTTTCAAGTGGAAGATCATCAAATACCAAAATCCCGTACTTTTTACTTGTCTCGTCTTTCATTTCAAAGGCTGTTAGCTTATCCTTGAAGTTAGATAACCTGGCCAACACATCTCTTCTTTTACCTTTTTGAAAGGGGCCAAGGCGATGGACATGTTCTAGTGTGCTTTCATAAAATTTGTGAGATTTCTAAAGAAATTCATTGAATATGGCAACCACAACAATTTCAATAACCTCCCCCTTATTTTCCTTCAGGCCAACCATTTTGAGATTATTCTTCCTCTGGAATCCTTCAAGTTTCAATAGTTGCTCTCTTAAGAGTTTATTCTCAGCTTTAACCTCATCACATTCTTTTTTTAAGGTTTGAGATAGCTTGGGAATTTTACTCTTGTCTTGCTTTAGATTTACTTTTCAACTTAGCAAAGTCATCCTTAATTGACTTTAGGTGCTCCTCAAATATTTGGTCCAGTATGTCATCAAGGACATCTCTCAAATCTGAAGCATCCATTGCTGCCTTACCATCTGGTGAAGTAGAAACTTCTAAGAAAGGCCTTTTCTTCTTTGGTGTTGCAGTGTCATGATTATCCATTTTTGCTTTTTTTATCCACTATACAGAGATAAATGACTTAATGAAACCAGAGTCTTGGATAAACAGTACTGTAAAAACCTGACAATACTGAAATAGCTTTAATATTTCTAGTTTTACCACAAAGTCAATAAGTTCCATAGGTGTAAACAGCTCCAAAAGGCTTTTCAGGACATGTACTGAAATGTCCAACAGACAGAGTTTTTTTCAATACAAATTATATCAAATTGGTCCCTTTGCAGTGTTTTCTACATTTCCAGTACTGTCTGTTTTTATTCATTTCAAGCTGGGCTGATTCTGAAAGGCTTTAATTAAATTACCCACATTAAAAACTTTATGTGGTGTAGTTTAGTATCACTTGTAGGAATCAAGACTTGCCAAGATGTTTTCCAATCCTTTTTATTTACACTCACTTGAAATAGGGTTTATTCTGAGAGTCTTTGGTTAATTTATCTACATTAACACATTAGTTTAATACCACTAAATCAAGACCTTTTATGTCTGGCCAATTGGTCATGCATGGTTTGTCATTCACTTGTCAGTGAACATAGTATTAAACCAGAAAAATCCTGAAAGTTACACATTCATTTTACACTTTCATGAATATTCTTCCAACATTATCTGACTCCAAAAATGATCACTGATATTTTATCCTCTACATGGCATATTCTTCACTCCGATATACTTTCAATAACCATATAAATTTTCCCATTTAACACCACTTCCAAAAACACACCTGTTGCACTTCAAATCACTTCCTTTCCTTTCACACAGTACACAGATATTAAGCAAGTTATCAGGATATGTTCACTGCAAAGGGAACTGAGACTGATTAGCTTTTCGGCAATAACTGGTAACAAGTATTGCCATGGCACTTGTTGCCAGGTATTGCTGAAAAGCTAATTAGCTCCAATGCATGCAGGGGTTTGGAATGCAAAGAACCCCCCAAAAAGATTTTTAAGGCCTGAGAAACATAAAAAGTGTCATGGTGAAGCCCCACCTTGTTGAAAATTATACCCTAGATCCAATGTACAATAGTAAAAGAAATGCTTGTGTTAGTGAAGTAATTAAAATCTCCCTAACTGCCTTACATTAAATTTAGTGTTACTCAATATTTAAAAAAAGTTTTTGTCTTTTCTCATCAGAGGCTGAAAATAAAATCAAGTTCTGATACTTGTGATACTATTGAATTTTCAGCTGGCTGCTGACATCTAGTGAAATCTTGATAAGTGACATGTGTTTGCCTCTCTGTCTGCCTGTGTACATTTGTCGTAACCTGTACATTGGATCTAGGTTATATTTTTCAACAAGGTGGGGGCTTCACCATGGCTTAATCCTTCTGAAAGATGGTCTGGATCTGTAAAAATACTGCCGGTCAGCCAGATTAATTTTAGTCCTTTCAAATTTCATCCGCTTCAGTCTTTAAACAAAGCCGGTGACGCAGTACAATTCTACTGAATTTTTGCTTCTCATTTCGTTTTCTAAATCTGTTTAGGGGGCTTGATGATGTTGCAGTTAGAGTGCTCGCATCCAGCCTTTGAGGTCGCTGGTTTGAATCTTGGCACATGCACTTCATGTTGGAAAGTTGGTAGTTACTTGCCTATGCCTGGTGTAAAGTGCAGAATCTTAACCAACTAGTTTGCACTGGTTCCTCCACCCATAAATTATCGACTGCAATATGACACTGGCTGTTGATCGCAATGTAAAACAAAAAGAAATAAATAAATTCTAAATCTTTTTAGAATGTTTCTTATTGGGGAGCCCAGCAGGCACAGACCAGGCACTAAATCTAAGTTAGTTTTCCGACATGAATAAGTAGTCATGTTTCAGAAGAATAGCACTAAATAAACACTAAATCTTGTTCTAAATCCAAACAGTAACTATGATTTAGGCTAAAAATCTAGGATGATGTAGGGTTAACAATTGATGCTAAAATTGATGTACACTTTTTCAACAGTAAATCCAAGATTGATTTCTGGCAGGAAAAAGTAGTCATATTTTGAAAGAAAACATTTTTATTGCGTTAATACATCTTACCTAGTGGACAGATGCATTTGTCCGGCGCCTTGCCGGTCACGCCAAACGTTAGAAAAAAACGTCCTGAGCTGGGCTCTGGCCGGGACCGGTAGTGTCCTGTTCATTCGCCAGGTGGCTGTATAGCCAACCTGCTGGTATACTGCGCATGCTCGCGCATGCGCTCTTCCTCTTTTTGTTTGGCGCGTCCATTTTGTTAACGCTTGAAGTTTAAGAGAAACTTTTTTAATTTTTACTAGTGTTAGATTGGATATTTGTTTAAAGTGTGTTAGTAGTTTTGTGCTATATATATCATGGATTCACCAGGGGAAAAGAAAGGACAAAGGCGGGGGTCTTGTGGCCACGTTATGGCCGCCTTTGATTTGCACAAGAAATGCGCGCGTTGTCGCGATAAAGGCATTGGGGATGACCCTTGTGTTAAAGACAAACAGTGTAGTGTGTGCGATTCCTTCTCTGATGAACAAAAGGAGTTGATTTCTACCCCTTCTTACAGAATCAGAAAAGACCGTAAAGCAGGTATTTTAGTTTCCCCTAAAGAAGTTGAAGTCATTGCTTCCGTGGATTCTTCTGCGGAGCCAACTTTTACTGCCCCTCCTCAGAGTACATCTCATCCTGCCACTTTTGTTACAGCAGAACAGTTTTCTCTGATGAATGATAAATGGGCAGAGCAATTTGCACGTGTAGAAGCCTTGTTGAGTAGAGGCAATGTTTTCTCCACCCCCAAGATGGCGGTAAACCCTTCAAGTTCAAAAGCTGTGCCTTCTGAATCCCCCTTTATTGCCCCGGCTGCCCGGCCCACCGGTCCGGTGGAGTCCCCGGCAGTGCAGGAGGCCGTTGTTAAATCTGGGGAGGATAAACCTAAGAAAACTAAAGACAAAAAACATAAGAAGTCAGTCAAGATAGCTGATAAACCGGTTCCCTTGGATAAGCCGGTCCCTGCTTTGGGCACCTCCGGTCCGGAGAGTGTAACGCAGGCTACAGTACAGAAGAAAGCCCCTCCGGCATCTTCAGTCACCCTTACACCGGAAGATGACCAAGCCGGTTCTGCTGGTGACCTGTTTTTGGCTAAGCCTACAACTTCATCTTCAGCTTCTGCTTTCCCCGGTACATTCAATCTTCCACCGGAACCGGACGACATTGATTTTGATGACCCTTTGGCCGGTTCTGATGTGTCGTCTGTGCACTCTGACTCTGACGAGGGTGAGATTTCCTCTGATACTCTGGAACACCCTGAGCAAACCGAAGAGATGAACTACAGAGAAACTGTAAGGTCGGTTCGTTCCTTCATGGGGTGGACTCACATACCGGACTTTGAAAGTGACTTGAATGAGCCGGATAAATCCAATAACCCTTGGAAGGGTAAGAATCCTAAAAGGCCTGCCCGTATTTCAGTTGAAATGCCGCCGGATGACTGGCTCTGCCAGAAGTTGGAGCGACTCAATACAGTTGTGGCAGAAGGCTACCCTTCAAGGGCCCAAGACTCGGCCGGACTGAAAAAAGACCAGTTTGTGAAGATCCCCAAGTCACAGGCAAGATGGTATCAGATGTATACCATTAAACAAGATGGCCCCCACAGACCGGGTAGAAAACTCTTCAGTTGGCATAATACAGAAGCGAAACTCAATTCTCAGTTTCCAAGGCTTACTAAGGCTTCGGCCTATCCAGCTGCAGGCCCTCCTTCTAGGCCCATTTCACAGGAATACCTCAGAAGGTGGGAGAAGTGCGCTAGGGAGAACTCATATATCGTTAACAATGCTGCAGGGTTCAACCGGTGCGCTAGTGAGTTGCAAGATAAAATGTCTAGTAATGTTGCCATGTTATGTTCCCGCATCAACAAGGGCAAAGCCCCTAAGGAAGTGTCTGGTGCCCTGAACGACCTCAAGGATCTTATGGCCTTTCACCAAAGTGTCTCTGTTGCCATGGGCACGGCTTTGCAACATCTCGCGGACAGTGTGTTTGTGCATCTTGCTAATCTTATCTTGATCCGACGTGATGCTTATCTAGAACATATGAAGCCTGGTGTCAAGCAAGATACATGGTTACATCTTAGAAATGCTCCAATGTTTGGCTATGGCCTCTTTCCCGACGCAGTCATTGCCACTGCTGAACAGGATATCATCAAGCATGAGGCTTCCGGTTCTGCTCTGAGACCCGGTCCGGGTGCTTCACAGCAGTCCGGTTGGAGGACAACCAACAGATACCGGCCTTATGACAGAAGGGATCAAAGGTCTACCGGTACGGAACAAGAACAACAACCATGGAGGCAATTTAGTAGGCCTAGGAATAGAGGACGTGGCAGAGGAAGGGGTTCTAACCCTCGTTTCTCTCGTTCCAAGGGATATAAAGGTTTTAAATGACAGTTACAGCATGTTTCCTCCCATTCAGAAATCAGTAAATGTGGGGAAAACGTCAAAGTTAGTAAAGCAGACTGTACAACCTGTGGTTCAGGACAGTTTAAATGTTCAGACAATAGTCAAAGTTCCTTCTTTAAACACTGTTCCAAAACCTTCAAATCCTCTTGTATCTTGTCATGTTGCAACTCATGCTCAGTATGCAATTTCAAAAGGGCTTCCGCAAAAGAAAGGTATAAGACCCGTGGTGAAAAAGACAGAAATAAAGCTTGTCAAAGGTGCTTCTTTTGTAAATCATTGTCTTTCTGCCAAACCTGTTCCAAATGTCCCCAATGTTGTCAAAGAGTTGGGTGTAGGGGGGAGACTACAGACCTTTTGGCCAAAGTGGCAAGAACTAGGGGCAAATCCCAGGGTAGTCTCCATTTTGAAGGAGGGTTATACCCTACCGTTCAAAATGAGGCCCCCGTTGACACGGTTTCCTCTCATCACAAGTGGTTATGCAAATCCGGTAAGAAGCCGGGCTCTGTCAGAGGCCTTGGTTGCACTAAGAAAAAAGTTGGTAGTCGAAAAGGTGGTTGTACGGACCTCCCTGTCCTTTTACAACCGGTTGTTCTTGGTCCCAAAACCCAACAAAAAGTGGAGACCCATTTTGGACCTCAGCCAGTTAAACCTTTATCTCCAAACAAACACTTTCAAGATGGAAACACCGGAAACCATAAGGGTCTCCTTACAAAAAGGGGAATGGGTCGCGTCACTGGATTTCAGCGACGCTTACTTTCATATCCCCATCCATCCCAGATCCAGAAAATACCTCAGGTTCTTTTTGAACAGCAAGGCATATCAGTTCACAGCCCTTCCATTCGGACTAGCCACGGCTCCGTTGGAATTTACCAAGGTGGTAAAGGAGGTGAAATTGTTGGCTCAAACAAAGGGTATAAGAATCCACCAGTACCTAGACGACTGGTTGCTCAGAGCCCCGTGCCCGGAAACCTGCCAACGAAATACCCAGACCCTCTTGGCCCTCTGCCGCGAATTAGGTTGGGTGGTCAACTTGGAGAAGTCAGAACTGGTACCCCAGCAAGTGTTCAATTTCGTAGGCTACCGGTTCGATCTCCTGACGGGACGGGTTCTACCCACGTCAGAGCGCTGGGAGACATTAAAGGCGAAACTTCTCTTTGTAAAGAACAGGGACTCCTGCACGGTCAGGCAGTTTATGTCCCTCATAGGTCTCTTGACAGCCACAGAGAAGCAAGTCTGGCTGGGTCGCCTCCGCATGAGACCAATTCAGTGGCATCTCAAACAGCATTGGCATGTACCGGAGGTCCTGGAAAAAGTGATTCCGGTTCCCCCGTCCCTGCACCCCCATCTGGATTGGTGGTTGGACGAAAAGAATGTACTGCGAGGGCAACCTCTACATGCCCTACGTCACGCTCTACAAGTTTTTACAGACGCCTCAAACGAAGGTTGGGGCGCTCACTTAGGAGAGGCTATAGCGCAAGGCGTTTGGTCAGAACCAGAAAGTCACCTCCATATAAACTTTCTAGAGCTGAAAGCAGTCTTTCTGGCCCTCAAGAGTTTCGAGCATCTCTGCAGGGATCAGGTTGTTCTCATA
Source organism: Sabellastarte sp. h YS-2021 (assembly GCA_964017235.1). Classification (NCBI taxonomy): domain Eukaryota; kingdom Metazoa; phylum Annelida; class Polychaeta; order Sabellida; family Sabellidae; genus Sabellastarte; species Sabellastarte sp. h YS-2021. The sequence continues at coordinate 111,241,277 of OZ024932.1, forward strand.
GCCACAGACAACACAACTGTGGTTGCCTACATCAACAAGCAAGGAGGTATGAGATCAGGCTCTCTCTGTGCCCTCCTGTGGAGACTTCTGGCTTGGTGCCATCCCAGAGGAATAATCCTGAGGGCAAGGCACATTCCGGGTCGCCTGAATGTGATAGCGGACAAACTATCCAGGCACAGTCAGGTGATCCAGACAGAATGGTCCCTGTCCCTACCAGTGTTCAATCGCTTGTTCTCCAACTGGGACCTCCCACAGGTGGACCTCTTTGCAACCCGGTTCAACCACAAACTTCCCCAGTTTGTGTCACCGGTGCCGGATCCGGCAGCCTGGGCTGTGGACGCCCTCAGCATACCATGGGGGAATCTGGATGTTTACGCCTTTCCTCCGGTCTCACTGCTCAATCAGGTGACGTCGAAGGTAATGGATCAGGGATGCTTAAGGATGGTCCTAATTGCCCCAGGTTGGCCCAACATGCCTTGGTTTTGGGATCTGGTCAATCTGTCCGTGCAGATTCCTTTCCAGCTCCCCCTTCGCAAGGATCTCGTGACTCAGCCTCTCAATGGCCTTCTTCACAAGAACCTAGCCAACTTAAATCTACATGCGTGGCTCCTAGAGCCTCCTGCATTCAAGAACAAGGGTTCACTGATGAAGTGGCAGCAAGAATTGAGGCTCCTCAGAGAAGTTCAACCAGAGCCGTTTATAAGTCAAAGTGGGCCATTTTTATCAAATGGTGTGACGCACATAAGGTGGACTTCCGGTCGCCCTCTGTGAACCAGATCGCTGATTTCCTGCTCTATCTATTCAAAGAAAGGAAACTCCAGCCTAGCACCATTGACGGTTACAGAACTGCTATTGCGGACATGGTGGGAAATCAGGAGGTGAACATCAGCAAAGATGAAAACTTAACCCGTTTATTGGACAGTTTTCATAGGGATAAGCCCAAGGGCAGACGAGGGCTGCCTTCTTGGAATCTTTCCCTTGTCCTTCACCAGTTGACTAAACCTCCTTTTGAACCAATGAGGAAGGCTTCCCTTAAGCATCTGACCTTTAAGACAGTTTTTCTTCTAGCTCTAGGTTCAGGCAAGCGTAGAAGTGAAATTCATGCTTGGCTATTCAAGAATATACGGCACCAAGAGAACTGGAGTCAGGTGTCTTTCTATCCGTCTCCCATGTTTCTTTCCAAGAATCAGTTGGCCAAAGAAGGCCCGGCATCTGTGGCTCCAGTAGTGATCCCGGCCTTGGCACCCTCCTTGGACAAAGAGCTTAAGGAGGATAGGTCCTTGTGCCCAGTCAGGGCCCTACGTTACTATCTAGACAGAACCAAGGATCTCCGCAAAGGGAAGGATCTGGTTTTTGTGTCCTTCCGGAAGAGCTTTGAGAAAGATATTGTTCCGGCTACTATCTCCTCTTGGATTAAACAAACAGTGCTCTTGTGCTACCAAGTATCCGATGAGGATTCCCACAAGTTGCTTCAAGTCAAGGCACATGATGTCAGGGCTTTTGCGGCTTCCAAGGCTTTTCAGGGAGGCGTGTCCTTGGAACAAATTCTCTCGGCCTGTCATTGGAAAGCCCACAATACCTTTACTCAGTTCTATCTGAAGGACCTAGCTTGGGCCGACTCGGACCTGTACCATCTGGGGCCCATTGTGGCTGCCCAACAGGTCCAGGCGGACAAATAAAGTCCCTCTTTGGGAATTATTGTGTATAGTGTACATAATTTCATAAATAAGTTTTCCCCTGGATTATCACGAGCCTAAGTGGTTCCAGGGAATTATTAGGTTTTTCAGTTCCTGTTCGTCTTCCTCACTACGTGATGAACTCATCTCTCTCCTTCCCTCTGTACCCTCGGTTGAGTTGGTACAAGGAAATTTCAAAAAAAGGGGGGGGGGGTGTTTTTTCCTAAGGACTGGTTTATTTAACCATGGCTGGAATCACCCCTTAGTATCTAGAGTTCTCAGGAATTCCCCTTCTTCTGCTACCCTCCTTCCACTGGGTAGTTATTCTGCATCTGTCCACTAGGTAAGATGTATTAACGCAATAAAATGAAAAATTTAATAGTAAATTAAATTTTTATAAGTTAATACCTTACCTAGTGGACAAGGGGATTCCCACCCTACCTGCCCCGCTATTCTAGTATAAGGGGAAATTCATAGGTAGACAACAAAAAGAGGAAGAGCGCATGCGCGAGCATGCGCAGTATACCAGCAGGTTGGCTATACAGCCACCTGGCGAATGAACAGGACACTACCGGTCCCGGCCAGAGCCCAGCTCAGGACGTTTTTTTCTAACGTTTGGCGTGACCGGCAAGGCGCCGGACAAATGCATCTGTCCACTAGGTAAGGTATTAACTTATAAAAATTTAATTTACTATTAAATTTTCCAATTGAATGGGAAAAAATGTGACATGAGCATGTTAATTGTGTACTTTTGCCAAATGAGGTTAGGTTTTTTTAGAAAAAAATCTGATGTAGCTAGATAATTTTGATTCATCCTTCTTAGTTCTTACATTGTCCTTTCTTTATGTTGTGCATTTCACTTCAAATAATACTCATTACTTAGTAAGTTAATGACTCTATATCTACAATATATTTGGGTACAAAATTATCATAACATTTCTTGTATATTTTTTCTTTTAATACCAGCTATAGTCCCAAAGGTTATCAATCAAACTGGATATCAGTTTTTAAATTACAATTTTACACTGAAAACTACCCTTGTAAGAACTATCCTTCCTAATCCTTCCTAATACATAATATTTATATTATTTTTGTTTATCTGCACTAAAAAGTATCACATTGGTGGTTCATCAAGATAATTAGTATGTAATGAATACATACATATTTATAAATTCTATGTTCTACAGCCATTCCTATATACAAAATAAGTATATTTCACATAGAATAAGAAAATCATTTGTCAAAAGTAGCATGAACCTAAATTCTTCAGTTGTAATATTTTATCACTCTGAGAACACAATAGCTCAGTGGTGTCATGGGTTCACATATTTATCTTATCAGAACTCCTTGGTATGATCAGTCCTAGGCCTGTGACTAACACTAATTGCTGACAGGACCGCACAATAGGAAGTGTTTACTCTTTTTCAAGAGCATAGTGTGGGCTTGTCTAGCTAGGTCCACTGCTTTCTGGGCAAAGTAGAAAACTAATTAAACTGGGGCACCAATGTAGTGAAGTTATACACATTTACCATGGTTGTGTCTTTTTAAAAACTACATTTAAAAAGTTGAATATTTTCAGTGACAGCAAAAAAGCATTCTAATTTTATTTGAGAGTTTTTCTGATTTTAATGTCTATTTTTAAATAACTATTTAACAAGTTTAATTGGATAAAATAGACACAGGGAATGTCACTTTGTAAAATTTAATTTGTTTGAAATAATACCAGGAATTCATCAGATTATTAAAATTGGATTATCGTATTGTATGAAGTTAAAATAATGGATGTCAAGGTGGAAAATACAAAAGATCTAATGCATAATGATATACTGAGTGATGAAGTTGTATTGCATACTCAAACAATATTATGAACAGATATTATGATGAGATATTATTATTATGGGAAGTCAGATAGCCACATGAGAACCAATAGTTTCAGTTATACTAAATGAGAAATAAAAAATATAGATGCCATGATTTCATAAAAAATAAATACATTTTGCTGCAACATAAGTTAAAGAATTGGATCTAACTAAGAATAATTTTCAAATTCAACATACTTCAACATTATTTCACCCATTGGATTCAAACTGATTTCACTGGCTGGATCCAAATAAAAATGGTTTGCAAAATCTGAATGTATTTCAAACTTATGTCACCCATTGATTTCAAAATGATTTCACCTGTTGGATTAAAGTAAAATGGTTTGCAAAATCTACATGTATTTCAACAAGATTTCACAATTGGATTCAACCTGATTTCAAAGTTGCCTGCCCGCTGGGAGGAAAACAGTTTAATTAATTGAATTTTGAAATTATTATTACTTGTACAATTAATCATATTGTTTCAGTTTCAGTTATGTTGATATTTAAAAGTTCTCAAAAGAACATGTGTGAATTATATAAATCAAGATGCACAGCATATCAGTATGTGTTTATATGTAAAAACTAGTGTTGTAACATATAAGTCTCGATATTCTGTTCAGTGTATTATTTTTATGAGATTTTTGTGTATTGCTGTCCTTCAAATAAATCTCAAGTTTTCAGTGTGAGTTTTAACACTGTGTTCCAGTGAAGTTACATTATCATTAAAATATGTAATGTTTATTTTAAAACAATGCTGACCAACGTTCATAGGAAACAGGTTCCATAGAACTTGGGTCACATGAAATAACTTATTAGGAAATCAAGTAGGGAAGCATAAGCAAAATCCCTAAATTTATCTGGAACCTATGTCATATGACCACTGCTTCCTCTCACATCCCAGATGTTGTAATGACTGTGGGTCATCTTTGACATTCCAAAGCTTAAAATAAAAGTATCAGCACTTGCAACCAAAATTCAGTAACAAGTACGACGTAAGTGCAAGTAATAGTAGAAGCAGAAGAAGGAGATGAAAGAATCAGAGAAGAAACATTACATAGCAGATACAGACGGGACAGCATTGTAACCAAAAAGCTGTTAAAGGAGTATTTTTAAACATCTAACTCCAGCATATTGCAAGAACTTTGTTATGCTGTACCCGTTTATGTTTTAAAATAAAAGAAGACCCAGAAGATATTGAATATTAATACAATCAACCAACAAACCATTGTCTGTCAACCTGATATCCTGCTTCTTAGATGGTCTTAAAATAATTCATTGCAGATAGAGAGGGTTTTCCTTTATCACCACAATACTATTACCTCAGGCTATGTACCTATGTACACATGTATGTGACATCAGATGCCAGATCTGAGATGGCAATTTTTATGGACAGGTTCATTTACATAGTCTCTACCTGGTTAGTAAAGTCAAAGCTCTTTATTGGAGCCATGTAAGATTGTCATTAGATATGTATAAACAAGCTTTGTATACATTAATTCTTTAGCTTTTACGGAATACAATATTTAAAGTTCTATTCCACATGACTTTGCAAAAAGCACTTTTCAGCAAATGTAAACTAGCACTGGCGGTGAAATCATGCAGAGTAACTTTTTCATTTTTAAGAGTATCTTAATGAAAATTGGTATATGTGATCTGTGAGATAGTCTTTGTCATCATAGCACTGTAAATAGTCTCATAAAATTGAATCCTAAATCATAATGAAATTATTGTTCCTTATCTGAGATTTATCTTTTATGTCATCACATTTCAGGATATCAACTTGATGATTTATAATGTCATAAATTATAGTTACTTCTGTACTTCACCATGATGTAAGAATCAAACTGTTGAAATGTGTTAATTGAACCATTGTGGTGACAAGATTAATTCTGAGTTCTGCTAAGGCCAATATCAGATTACTGTTTAATAACATGCTTCCAGAAAGGTTTTCCAATTGTTCCTTTGCAGTTTATACCATTGAACTCCAATAGTTGTTATTTTACTTAAACTCCATTCACACTATAGACGGTATCACCTCAGTGGCAAACCATCCGTTACCATGCACATCCTGATGAAGTTTTGCAAAGTTTAAAGTTTCCGCCTCTGATTTCGATACTGTGAGTATGCCTGGACAATTTTGCACATGTGCACATGAATTTCTGAGTGGTAGCCGAAGGTGTGGTCCACGGTGTACATAAGGATTCGGTCATCTTTGGTGTAATAGGGGGACATAAGGTGAGTATTGATCCTTTCACCACATGTTCGTCCGGCGGCTATGGAAGGTGAGTTAAGGTTAATGGAGGTTGCTTCTCAGTGACCAACGTTTGTAGTACTGTCATCCTACTGTTATTGACAGTTAAAAAACAGTGTCCAATCTGTGGCTGTCTGCCTGTGATGTGAACAACTCGGATGAAATGGGTGACCTGGGGCAGTTCTGCTGCTGTGAAAAACCTCTAACCACGGGATGTACCGCCTGTAGTGTGAATGGGGCATAAGGTTTTCATGTAAATTAGTTACCAACGTTTACTATGGTTGAGAGGGGTTCATTTTCCCCCTTTTTTCTAAACCAGTATATAATGGAAGATCACTTCAAAATATTTTGTTTTATGTTAAGGGGCTATCAACGTAAATACATAAAATTTGTTTACGTAACGCCCGCCAGATGGTACAGCAGACAGAGTCACTGTTGCTATGCACGGACTATTATTTACGAGAGGGATATTTACGTCATTTTCTTTCAGCGCTTGAAAAAGATCAGTATAAAACACTGTAAACATTGCTCTTGAATTCTTATAGTATACATATAGGCTCACTTGGAAAAATCAATAATGGTCTTGTAGATCTTACCAGTTTACTACTGTGTGTGCATGTCTTTTCTGCACTGAGAAAATGAACCAACATTTTTTAAATATGCAATGCGTGTTTATATAGCCTTTCTGCTTACATACAGAGAAGCATGTCTTTTTTACACACTGAATCTATTTTTGTATCATCTTAATTGTCAATATGATATATTTATCTAGTGTTATACTATTCTGATGAAATTTTTTTAGTGTAACAATACAAAGCTTTGTTTATATTAGTCAAGGCACTTCTTACACTGAAAGAGTATCTATCCATGTGAAATATAATTCTCACTGATGGAATGTAAGATGTACATATATTCAATGAGAATGGAGTAGTTTATTTATAAAAAATATAGACATAACATGTAAGGAAAATTTGTTTTTATTTAGAGATATGTACACTAAGATATAGGAAGCCAAATTAAAAATAGAATATTTTGTATAACTACGCCTTAGTTACTGCTGAGAGGCTATAAAAGTTGGCTGAGAGAGAAGGGAGAGGCTTCTGTACTGTGACACAATATATAAACCATGCTGTTCTAAATAAAGATCTAAATACATACACAAGCCTCCAAAAGCATACAGATTAATTTGAATGATTTACAATTTTAAATAATGGTTTCTTGACATTTTAAATGAGTGTAATATGAAAAAGTGATGAAAATAATGAAAACATAAAATGTTGTTTCTTTGCTTTTTATCTCAGCAAATAAATTCGGAAATTAAATAAAAATCTAATTCATTCAAAATTTGTGTGAGACATTTTTCTTTGGAATAGTGTGTAAAAACCTGTTGTTGTTTTTCCTTTTGTGTGATAATTGTGTCACAACAGGAAGGTATGCACTGTTTTAGATGTCCAGAAACAGAACATATTTATTTCACGTTTATCTTTGTTATTTGCTGTTTATATGTATATATATATAACTTTAAAACAACAAGGACATTTTATTGTATAACTTTTATTCCCTTATTCAACATATTACAGAACAAACAAATATATTCTCAATAATTTGTGACTTTAAGCCTAAGAAATATATATCCCTGAAAAAATCATTCCCGTGTTCATACCACTTTCGTCGGGCCGTAAAAACAATGCGTTACGTTGATAGCCCCTTAATACACTGATCAATTTGTATATCACTGGGATCATAATTAAGTCAATGTTTAGTATTTTATTATAGCTATGTATATACTATCCATATATATGCATTGGATATAATAAAAGAGCCAAGCTTCAACGAATTAAAGCCTCAATGAAAGTACTTCCTTTCTTTACACACCTTTTATTCTGTTTGGGGAGGAGGAAGGTTGGGGGAGTCTTGTGTCATCTCCTCTATATTTATATTTTATAATATTTCATCTTTCCACTGACAAGTTAAAGGTATACATATTTTAAAATCTATTTTGGGTTTATTATTTTTGCAATGTATATTTAAATATTTTTAAAAAGGACCAAATTTATGATTGTAAATAAAATAATGCAGTGTTTCATGGTAAATTAATTCTGATACAAAGAAAATGGATCCCACAAAAATACTCAATTAATGCCTGTGGCATGAGAAATGGATTGTATAGGGATATGTTGGGGTTGAGTCAGTGCAATCAAGTTTACCTGAAAAAGAACATACAGATATATACTAATATATATATATATATATATATACATCTTAAAATTTACATATTTCAAGTTATAATAAAAAAGGCATGTGTATTTTAAAATTATATGCTTTAAATATGTTGAAACATGAAATACGAGAAAAATACATAAAAATTAAGTTATACAATCTCAGTGTCTCTGATATACGATACAATACGATAACATACATAGTTGTTCAGGTACTATGGTTGGTGCAGTACTTTGGGTACAGTTCACATATATTTCTTGACTGATAGTTACTATGCTATTTCTTATGTTGTTCTTCTTACAGCAATTGAGATGTAAGAAACCAGGTATCCATTGGGACATTTCTCATTAACCTTACTACTGTAGGGACCATAGAGGTTGCAAATACTTTGCAGAACAGTATTTGAGGAAGGGTGAAATGAGGATGAATTTGTAGGTTGCAAATCAATGTGGAGGGGGATTGGTGGGGGGGGAAGTGTGGTGACAGGTGTGTTGGTTTGTGTGGCTCAGGGTTTGAAGTTTGTAGATTGGAATCAATTTTTAGAGCTTTTTTTAAAATACACGCACATAGTCTTTTTAGGATTACATATGATGTTGTGTTCTTTCCATACTCTTCAGAAATGTCAATGAACTTTTGTAAGCCTTTAGGAGATGGGGACAGCAGAGATAGGTCATCAATATATACAATATTATTAATCATTTCACCGCTGGAATTACAGCCAGGATTGTAAATGCAGGGTTTATAACACAGTCCATTTATGTACAAACAAATTTGACACTTGGCCATGATTTCCTATAAATTGCTCTCTCATTCCGAACTGCAAGGACCAATGGTAAATTAGATATTAGGCCTTTTTAATATAATGACCCCTATTTGACATTAAAGATTTGATGTGGCAGCCATTTTTTTTTTTAAAAAACAAGGCCAAAATTACTCACAGGCAAGCTTTTCCAGCCATATGTAGTGTATGCAAATCTGATTAAGCTAGGTACAATATTGTAAGTTTTAGAAGATCTTAATGATTTTTGAATAATCGCCTATGGCAGTCATTTTGTCTTTTACATGAGGACAAAATTGTTTACTGACATGTTTTAATAGCAAAAAATTATTTTCTGCAAATTTTGTGAGGATATCTTTTTAAATAAATGAGAAGTAAAAGTTTGTGTAAAAGCATGACAAATGCACACATTCATGCACACGCACATGGAAGGCATTTCATAATCTCCCACCCCTGGCCTTTGACCTGTGGTAGATAACGTCAGTTTAATAATGCTCCTTTTTAAGTTAGAAGTTTATGATTCATTGCTATGGTAACAGCTATTGCCAGATGTCCTCCAAAAGTTGATCGACTCATGATCCTCTTTGGTAAACATATCCTGGAAATTTGGTAAAATCCATACACTGGTTTAGGTTATAGAATACAAACAAGCTTTATGCCTGCCGTAGCTGCTACATATTTTGGCACTGTGCCAATGCATGATTTATGCTGGAAAGCGTGTGTATGTGTTGCCATATAAAGTAATTGAGTTATTGATTTTTGTATTACACAGAATTTGTCTAGTTAACACTGATGTATGTTATGCTCTTCTAGGGTGATCTATTTATACACTGGGGGAAAACCTTTAACCTTATTAGTTCCACTATACTAATCTATTTATAGATTTGGGAAACTCTCATAAACTAGTTTCTAGAGCCTCCTAGGTGGTTTCTGTAAATATTGTTTATTTTCAAGTTAATTCTATAATCTTTTGGCCAATTCCACAGCTGTATTTAAATGCTATACATCTCACAGATGATGACAGATCTTGCTTGCTATAAGGAAAGCTACTTGTGTCTTAGAACTGCTATACTGTGTAGCTTACATTTTATGGTGAATTCTTGTTGGAGTGAACTGGAAACAGTGTCTGGGTCTACCAGAGAGTGGCTTTGCGGTGCTTTGGATATTGTTTACATCTGCATATAGTGTGTGGATCTACCAGAGACTGGATTTACTGTATTTTAGATATTGTCCATATCTTGGAGCAGACAGCATAGTTGTGTAAACTCTCTGAATATCTGTATACAGACATTTTGTGTTGTTGGACATCGAAAGGATCACAGGATAAGCACATTTTGTGCTATCGGACATTGAACGGAATAAATTTGTTGAGTAAAACTTTTTGTCTTTTCCTGTGGCAATTTAAAAGCAACCGATAATTGCTACTGTGTATGCCCCATGACTGTAACAGGAAAATTAGGGGCTTGTCTGTGATCCAAGCATTTGATCCAGCCACTTGATCCAACCATTCAAATAACATTTTGAAAATTCATTTGATTTGGCAATTTGTTACAGTCAACAGTGCTCAAAATGGCGAGTGCTAAAGAGTTTGTACAGTCGCGATCTATGGAGATTCTAGAAACTTTTAAGATGTGTTAATGCAGATAGCAGTTTTTTATTCAATCTTTATATATTTTATGACAATTGCCCACAGCCTATTTTCGCCACAATGGGCTCTTGTCCAACAGCATTTGACATGTATTACCCAGTTATAAAATTCCATAAATACAGTTCATTTACAAAATTAATACTACCATATCCATCTTAAAAATCACAATATCTACATACATACAAAGTGTTCACTGTTCAATATTTAAATAAACCTTTTGATTTTGCAATGTACTTTCTAACTACATCAAATAAGTTAATATCAATATTACAATTGCCAGTTCCATAAAGAATTAACTCCATTAAATAAGTTTCTTTTAAATTATGAGTTGGTTTTGGCAGTACATCATTGAGATCCTGTAGCATTTCCCTCATCAGAGCAGCAAAATTTGGACAGTGTAAAAAGTAATGTCTTACACTCTCTGTGACTGCATTACAGAATGGACAATTCCCTGATTCAATAAAGTGGAAATTTATGTTGTTGATGTAATGCACTTCCGAATTTAGCTTAAATTTGGCTTAAATTGATAGATGCACTATCATTATGCCACAAGTATGCTTTGTTAAGATTAATTTTGCTTTTTAATCTAGATTTAAACATCTCCAGTGATAATATGGCCTGTGCATCTGTACTAAGATTATTCCATTCACGGATAGTTGATGGAAAAATTGATATATGAAAGTTTGTTTTCTTGGTTTTGATTTGTTGAATATTACCAGTATGTCCTGCTCTTAACTTATAGTCAGATTTATTATCTGTATTTGGTGGACACAATAAGGACAGGTATTCTGGAGCATAATTATTCTGACTTTTATACATAACTTGTAATTTCTTCTTTTTACCCCTAGATTGAAGTAGCTCAAGTCCGCATTCTGCAAGTAAAGATGATGACTTGGGTTTTTGTAAGCCCCAGTAATAATTAAGCAAGACTGCCTTTGAATATTTTCAAGGAGTTTACTTTCTTTCTCAGAGCAGTTGTCAAATATTTCAGACCCATATTCAAAAATAGGACAAGAAAACTAGTATAAACTTGCCTCTTCACAAGACAGGGTAATTCTTTTCAAATTTGTTAATACTTTCATTACCTTGTCTTGAATTTTGTTTATAGGATTTTCTAAGTCATTCTTTGCATGTAATGCCAAGATGTGTAAGTATGTCAACATTCTGAAGTTTTTCTGTATAAGTTCGGGTGGATTGGCCTCGCTAATTTTTTTAAGAGGATTATATATTTTTGTCGGATTAAAATTTATTAACAACTGCTTCCCCCAGTTATTAATTACTTTGAAATCCTCATTTAAATCACTGATATCAGTTTCGGTATTATCACTAGTCAGTGCTTTACATAGGGCAGTATCATCAGCAAAAAGAAAACTCTCAGTTTGTAAATCTTCTGTTATATCATTAAAATATATGAGGAATAATAAAGGACCTAGAATGGAGCCCTGAGGAACCCCACAACTGATTGATATGTATTCTGAAGTTTCACCTTCAATTACAACCCACTGCTATCTTTAAATAATTTTTAAACCACTTTAATAGATTGCCACTAACACCAATTTTTTTCTAACTTGTGAATCAAGCCTTGGTGCCAAATCCTATCAAATGCAACAGTTGCATCTAGTGATTGTCAAGTAGAGGATGGTTAGTCTTTTTGTAGTGTTTGTTTTCTTCTTGCTTTTCCTGGGTTGTCTACTTGACAATTGGTTGAATTCAAATAAAATATACAAGATGTAGTTTTCAACAAATAATTCTTTATTTCAACAAAGTTATTTTTCACAAAAAAGTTACAAAGTGTTTTGATGGTGCCTCAGTTATAATCCTGTTCTGTTCACTACTCTGGTCAAAAGTCTCTCTGATGAAAAATCCTGCCTCTCTAGCTAAACTGGCCCTTTTTATAACAAACTGTGGAATGCAAGCCCTGAGTCACAAACATTTCTCTCTCTGGAATGCTACAGGAACTAATGGTCACATGTTCACATAATTCAGTAAGATGTCCAAATACAGAAGTCACATGATCAAGGATTTTAGTAATTTAGTAAATTCTTATATACATTTTGGTCATGTGACCAAAACATTGCCTAAAAAGGATCCATAAGGGGTCATGTGACCTGTCTTCATAAGAAATGCAGGTAACCATGTGACCAAGGAATAAGAACTGGTGGTGGTCATGTGACCTATTATCTAAGAGTTTTGCAGATAACAGTACCTAATATGGAGGGTCATGTGACTAGCAGGGAATTATGGGAAAGACTGGTTCTTAAGCTTGAGAATGTCATGTGACCACATATTTTGCCAAACTCATTTCTAAATATGGAAAGATGTTCCTGTGTCTGGATTCCTAAGCTATGAAGCCATGCTTCTCATTCCCTGTACTTGTATAACCTTCTAACTTATATAAAAATGACCAGAGTTCTTTTGATATTGTAACAAAATGTAAACTTTAATTACTGGAACTAAGAATAAGTAATTAAAATGCACCATATAAAACACTGATTGTTATAACATATGAACCCTTGATTAATAACTACATTTGTATTCAACTGTTTACACAGAACAACTTGTCATAATATTTCTACTAAATATTGACCCTGGATTATAGATGTACTGGCTTATTTCTTTTATTTCATTTAGAAATTAATTATTCTGATTGCTTATGTTAATAGAAGTGATTTAATTAACATCGGTCTATGACAAGTCTTATAAACACAGCATATTTAGGATGGCATGATATTTTACAACACTGAGTATGTGCTGTGAATGACAGCAAGCAAATGAACTTCATGCTAACACTAACACACACTAAGCACAAACAGAAGAGAGATGTTTGTATAAATGGTAATGCATGCATCTTACCTAAACATATAAACTATTTTGACATCTACTGTATATCATAAGTATACTTATGATGTTTGAAAGTATTTCAGATCTATATTTTACTGATTAATTTTACTAAGATCAATTAAACAATTAATAGTAATTAAAATGATTCTTCTTCTCCCTAATATGATACAAAACAGTAATCATGTCCATTTTCAAAAGCTTGATAAATTTTATTTGTTATTACTAGTAGCTAGTTTATTGTTGAGTCTTTGGGCTTGTATCCAGAATTTCTCCATGTCAATAAGCCATGATCAACACAAAACTTGTATACAGCTTTGAACACAATTCACTCTAAGAGTTTTCTCATATTTGATAATAAATATATAGGACGATAATTACATTTCATTGCGTTAATACATCTTACCTACCAGACGATAGCTATAGCCCGGCGCCAGCCGGTCCCGCCAAACGAAAGAAAAAGACGTCCCGGGTTTCACCCCCGGCAGGACCGGCACACTACAATCCACTCGCCAGGTGGCCTAGTTCCTGCCTCACTCGCCAGAGGGACGTGACGTCATAGCATCTTTTTCGTTTGGCGCGATATTTAAAGTTGTGGATTTTTATCTGTGAACTCTTTAGTTTGTATATTGTGTTATTTCTGTTTAATTTGTGTCGGAATTGTTGCCATTAGTTAACTGTTCTATCATGGCATCTCCAGGACAGAAAAAGGGTGCGTGTGGCCATATTATGGCTTCATTTGACAAACATAGTAGGTGTGCGCGTTGTCGCGAGAAAGGACAGGGTGATGACCCTTGTGTTCAGAATCTGCAGTGTGACTTTTGCAGTGTCCTTACCCCGGAGCAAGTGCTCAAGTTAAGTACTCCTACCTATAAACTCAGAAAGGAAAAGGCTAAAGCAAAGGAAGTGTTAGTCGATCCGTCTTCTGTGGTAGTACTTGATGCCCAGCCAGAACAAGAACCTGCTGTATCTGTTTCTTCTGCTCCGGATTTGTCCCTTCCTGTGCCTCAGTTTAAGAAAGATCTTCAGGAACTGGACGAAAAGTGGGCCACTCGTATGGCCAGGCTTGAGGCGCTTATCACTTTAGGACATCGCTCCTCACCTTCTGTACAAAATCCAACATTTTCTCCGGTCAAAGTACCGGTCTCTCATGCTGCTCCAGCAGGTGCTCTTTCCCAGACACCCTTTTTTGTCTCTACTTCGGCTTCTTCCGGCCCAGCCGGTCCGGCTGTTGGCCCGGATGAACCTAGAGATCAGGATTTTTCAATTGCTGACAGACAATCTCCACTTCAAAACCTCTACCGGAAGCAGAACCTATGTTTAAACACCCTGCTCCGGTGGCTACTGTGTCGTCAGCTGCTATGTCTGCTTCCTCTCAAGCTGCATTTCAACAACCTTCTTCCGGCTCCGGGCCGGTCACCTTCCGCGATGTCAATCCTCAGGAAACATTTGAAGAGGGTGAGTTATCTGATGCAGAGGAATCCCCAGACTTAGAAACCTCAGACCCGGACCGGGTCCTCAGTGAAGATCAAAATTACCGCGAGACTGTGAGAGGCGTCCGCGCGTTCATGGGATGGACACACATTCCTGACCTGGAGTTTTCTCCTCAATCCCGCACTGATAATCCTTGGGCAGGTCACCGTTCTCAACCTGTGGGCAAGATTTCTGTGGATCTTCCTCCGGAAGATTGGTTGTGCCGAAAACTAGAGACTCTAAACCTTGTACTGATAGAAGGTTATCCTTCAAAATCTAGTGATCCAGGTGGCCTGCATGTGGACCAATTCCTCAGACCCCCCAAATCCCAGAGCAGATGGTATGGGATACACCCGGCGGAGCCTACAGATCCAACTAGACCGGGTAAATCAGTAAATTCTTGGCCAAATGATGCGGCGAAGATAAATAGTTCATTCCCCAGGATTTCAACCATATCTTCTGCATCTCCTCAACCTCCATCCCGCCCACTATCACAAGACACTATGCGTAAGTGGGAGAAAGCAGCAAAAGAGTCTTCATATATTTGCAACCAGAATACCAAAATACAGGATGCCTTCCAAGAACAATTGCATATTTTACAAAGTGAACTTAAGAAAGGCAAGTCTTCTGTCAAAGCTCAAGGTGCATTGGATGAACTTTTGTATTTATCTTCATTTAACCAGAATGTCAGTTTCGCCATGGGTAAATCTCTACAACATTTGGCAGACTTTACATTTGTGCAGATGGCAAATTTGACCCTACTCCGTAGGGATTCATACTTGGAAGCTGTGAAACCGGGGATTAAACCAGATACTTTCAATTCCTTGAGAAATTGCCCCCTGAATGGATATGGGCTATTTCCAGACGCTGCTATTAGAAAAGCTGAGGATGAAATAAACCAATTAGAAGCTTCCCGACGTACTTCCCAGCCCGGCCCGGGCCGCGGGGGGTTCGCCGGTAGAGGCAGAAAACAGAGATACCAACCCTACAGTACTGGTTGGAAACCTCAAGACACTGCTAAAACAACTTCTCAAGCCGGAAAGGAACTACCAGCTTGGAAAGCGTTTGGTTCCCGCAATAGAGGCCGGGGCAGAGGCCGGGGTGGTCAACCCGGACGTGGTACCAAGATGGCTCATGAGAAGACACAGTATAAATGACAATTACTGCAAGTCAAGTCCGGTGCCGGTGGCCCGGCCAGTCAGTTCTGTACAAAGTGTCATAACAAGAAACTCTTTTGTATCTGTTCCAACAAATGTTTCTTATCATGTTGTATGTCGTGTACCTACTGTAACAAGGTGGCAGTCGCAAAAGAAAGACGTAAGACCAAAATTAAAGATCAAAAGTCAAATAAAGTGTGTGAAAAGTGCTTCTTTTGTCGGTCACTTTGTTTCTGCTCCAAATGTTCCAAATGTCCCCAATGTTGCAAGTGTCCAACCAGTGGGGGGACGTCTTCAGAGTTTTTGGGAAATATGGGCTCACAAGGGTGCAAACCCAAAAGTAGTGTCCATATTAAAGGAGGGTTATGTTCTTCCCTTCAAAGTAAGACCTCCCTTAGTAAGGGATCCCCTGATAGTAAGTGGCTATGCAAACCCCATCAGAGACTCCCACTTGCAAGCAGCTGTACAAGCTCTGATCGAGAAAAAGGCAGTAGAGAGGGTCAGGGTTCAAACCTCACTAGCCTTTTTCAACAGACTGTTCATTGTCCCAAAGCCGAACCACAAGTGGCGGCCAATCTTGGATCTCAGTACTCTAAATCAGTTTTTATGCGTAAAAACATTCAAAATGGAGACTCCAGAGACAATCCGGACCTCTCTACAACAAGAGGAGTGGGTGACATCGCTAGACTTCAGCGACGCCTACTTCCACATCCCAATTCACTACACATCCCGAAAATTCCTCAGGTTCCACTTTCAGAACCAGTCGTACCAGTTTCGGGCACTTCCCTTTGGCCTGTCAACAGCTCCCATGGAGTTCACTGGTGTGGTCAAAGAGGTCAAGTTAATGGCTCAGTCACAGGGTATAAGAATCCACCAGTACCTAGACGACTGGTTGATTCGAGCCCCTACCAAAGAATCTTGCCACCAGGGAACCCAATCCCTCCTAGCCCTCTGCCAGGAGTTGGGCTGGATGGTAAACATGCAAAAATCAGAACTGGAACCCCAACAAGTCTTCGACTTCGTAGGCTACCAGTACGACCTTCCCTAACGGAGTAGTCAGGCCTACTCAAAATCGTTGGGAAACCCTTCAACAGAAAATAACAGTGCTTTTACAGAACAGATCTTGCCGAGTAAGAACTTTCATGTCTCTTATAGGTCTTCTCACTGCGACAGAAAAACAGGTGACCCTAGGCAGACTGCACATGAGACCTATTCAGTGGCACCTCAAGAAACACTGGAGAGTCCCAGAATCTCTGGAAAAGGAGATCCCAATTCCAAGGTCTCTCCATCAGTACCTGCAGTGGTGGACCCAAGAGGAAAATGTCCTAAAGGGTCAGCCCTTACACCCCCTGCGACACGCAGTTCAAATCTTTACAGACGCCTCAAAAGAAGGCTGGGGTGCTCACTTAGGCGACTTCACAGCAAGCGGTACTTGGTCAGTGCCCGAAAGCAAGTTGCACATAAACTTCTTAGAACTAAAAGCCGTGTTGTTAGCACTAAAAAGATTCCAACATTTAGTGCAAGGAAAGGTCGTCCTGATTGCCACAGACAACACCACAGTTGTGGCATACATCAACAAGGAAGGAGGTATGAGGTCAGGCTCACTCTGTGCCCTTCTTTGGCGGCTCCTATGTTGGTGCAGCCTCAATCAAATAGTACTGAAGGCCAGACACATTCCAGGCCGTCTGAATGTAATTGCAGACAAATTGTCTCGCCAAAGGCAGGTCATTCAGACGGAGTGGTCCCTCCATCAAGAGACCTTCGACCTCCTTTGTCAAACCTGGCATTATCCCCGAGTGGACATGTTTGCAACAAGGTACAACTGCAAGCTAGTTCAATTTGTGTCCCCAATTCCAGACCCAAAGGCCTGGTCAGTGGATGCTCTGACATTGTCCTGGGAGGACCTGGACATGTACCTCTTCCCCCCAGTGTCTCTGATGGGGAAGGTGGTCAGCAAGCTGTCAGATCACTGGTATCGCAGAGCAATCCTGATTGCCCCGGGATGGCCCAACATGCCTTGGTTTTGGGACCTAGTGGAACTATCTGCGAAGGTTCCTCTTTGTCTTCCACACCACCCAGATCTAGTGACCCAACCTTTCAACAAGGCACGTCACAGGGATCTGACAAACCTAAATCTCCATGCCTGGCTCCTAGAGCCCAGACAATCAAGGAGCAGGGGTTCTCTAGCCCAGTGGCGTCAAGAATTGAGGCGCCTCAAAGACGTTCAACCAGAACAGTCTACGAAGCGAAGTGGGCCGTTTTTGTCAGATGGTGTGAAACAAGTCAGGTGGACTTCAGGAACCCATCTATAAAACAAATAGCAGATTTCCTCCTGCACCTTTTCCAGGAGAAGAATCTCCAGCCCAGCACTATTGATGGTTACAGGTCAGCTATTGCAGACAAACTGGGAAATACCTTGGTTAATGTCGGCAAGGATGAAAATTTGACTAGACTGTTAGACAGTTTTCACAGAGATAGACCCAAAGGGTGCCGGGGGGTTCCTGCTTGGAACCTCTCCCTGGTTTTACACCAGCTTACAAAAGCGCCTTTTGAACCACTCAGAAAGGCTTCTCTGAAGCACCTTACTTTCAAAACTGTTTTTCTCCTAGCCCTGGCTTCAGGAAAACGCAGGAGTGAGATTCACGCTTGGTTAAACAAAAATATCAGACACCAAGCTGACTGGTCCAAAGTTTCCCTCTACCCTTCACCAAGCTTCTTGGCGAAAAATCACTTGGCAAAAGAGGGACCAGAGTGCGTGGCCCCTGTGGTCATTCCAGCCTTAGCCCCCACTCTGGATAAGTCTTTAAAGGAAGACAGATCCCTTTGCCCCGTTCGGGCTCTTCGCTACTACCTGGACAAAACGCAGGACCTAAGAACGGGAAAGGAGTTAGTTTTTGTCTCATTCAAACAGGGTTTTAACAAGGACATCTCTCCTGCCACTATCTCGTCCTGGATCAAACAAACAGTAGTGTTGTGTTATGATCTCTCTGACCAAGATTCCTTGACCTTACATCAGGTTAAGGGCCATGATGTTAGGGCCTTTGCGGCCTCCAAAGCCTTTCAAGGTGGCATATCTCTGGACCAGATCCTAGCAGCATGCCACTGGAAGTCCCACAACACCTTTACACAGTTTTACCTTAAGGATGTTGCCTGGGGAGATAAGGAGCTTTTTCACTTGGGTCCTGTGGTGGCTGCCCAACAAATCCACCACTAGTCCCCTAAACTTCTTTGTATATAATTATATATAGTGTACATACTAGTTAGTTTTAGGTGTAGGCTCACTTTTAGCCTAGGCCTTGGCTTCTCAAAGTCTCTTACTTCAGAGTAATCCTCTGGGTATAGGACTTTCCCTACTCTTCCAGGTTAACCGTGGGAATCATTGACTTGAACTCTTACTCTCTTCCTCCCCTCAGAGCAGTCAAAAAGGGGGGGGGGGGCAGGTGGGTCTAGTTACCCTTGAGACTAACATGTCTCCTCAAAGGACTAGAACCTCACACCTAGGTATAATATAAGAGTTTCCCCAATCCTCAGAAGGCTGCCCTCCTTCCACTGGGTAGTTATTCTAGCTATCGTCTGGTAGGTAAGATGTATTAACGCAATGAAATTGCAAATTTTAATTAGTAAATTAAATTTTTATTAGTTAATACCTTACCTACCAGACGGGAAATTCCCACCCGGCCTTCCCTGCTTCCAGCCTTCTTCATTCAATCTTAGGGACGAAAAAGATGCTATGACGTCACGTCCCTCTGGCGAGTGAGGCAGAAACTAGGCCACCTGGCGAGTGGATTGTAGTGTGCCGGTCCTGCCGGGGGTGAAACCCGGGACGTCTTTTTCTTTCGTTTGGCGGGACCGGCTGGTAGTGGTCCTACGATTAGACGGAAAATCGATTCATCGTCTATTTAAAACTTTTGATGTAGAAAATCGATTCTCATTTTAAGAATCGATTGTGAATCGAAAGTAAGACTTATAAACCACCTAATTTTCCCTTTTTCTACAGATGTTTAACATTTTATTTTCGTAACATTTGTTTACATTATCTGCCATGTTTCTTTCACTGGTATCTACTTCCTGTTGGTTACAACTAAAACTAAAAATTTCTGTAGGTATTTAGAAGATCTTTTAATACAATAAACTAAGTTCACCCTAAATTAAATTTAACTTTCACTGCTTGACACACAACATGTATACTCCCTATAAATGGGGAATAACAACCTTGGCCATAAATCAAGTGGAGAGAGATCACACTACTGTAACACTTAAGCAGTCTGCCATGAATATTTTTGACAAATTTTGTTGAACAAGAAAACTAAAATGTTTACTACATTGCCATACTATTTTACAGTATCTAAGAAATTATAATTATATGAAATGAATAGGTCATGAAGATCTGCTTAAAAAAGGAAATTCATGGAATATTGTTTTCAGGAAGAGAGAAATTTAACAGAATAATAGACAAATGCTTTACAGTAACATAAACAGGCAGAGAGAGAGTGAGAGGGATCTGACTTCGTTGAAGCTGGTGGGAGATACTTAGCCTTGCCACAGGCATTTATATGTATAAAGAAGGCACAACTGTTTGACTGCATTATAAGTATTTTTCATAATGTTCTCATACACTTACTTAGCCTAGCTTGCTGAGACTTCCAGACTAGAAAGGCCTTTGATACAGTGTGCATTATGGCAAAAATATTTCACATTTGCATTATGGTTCAGACAGCCTGGAAGGCCAGGCTAGGAGATACTTTCAGTTTGAACTACACCTGTGTTGCTAACTGGGGAAGGTTTTAACTCAGGACACCCATGCACTGAAACACATACAAGTGCTAAATACACTTGATAAAATAACTGCACCATCCATTTATCAATGATACACAATTATTTATGTCATATATATGCTGTTTTGAGAAATTTTCATCATATTATTCCTGAGATAAGAGTCAGATTTTCCAGACCCCATCCAATACACATAAACTTGAGTGACAATGCTGAAATACATGTTCACTTGTGCCAAAGTGTTTCATATAACCTAGTATATATTACAAAACATCAATATTGACCAGAAACAATAAAAGTCACTCTTCCATTTGATTGATGAAAATAGCATGCCTTTGAAAAGTGTCCTGAGTTAAAAATGGAAGGAAAATTCCATGAACACATGTCTATGTATTGTTTAGTTCCCAAAGAAGCATTTTATTCGGGATAATTTTCAGAAACTGCTTGGCAGTCACTGTTCTTGACATATGATAATGATAAGCAGATATTCTATTCTTCTTTGTTGCATATATACAAAGTGTCCTGAGTTCACAACACGGGTGTACCACATGGTGATGTTGAACAAAAGGGGTTGAAATAGACTTGCACCAAGTCTTTGTATTTCTCATCCCACTAAATCTGACATAGATGAAAACATTATACATCCATTTAAGGAGGGAAAAATCCTTCTCTATGCTGAAACAGTACTTTTGTCAGCCCCACATTCTAGTATAAAGTCATACAGTCCTCATATAATACCTTAGAAAAAGGACTTGAAGAAAGTCTAGGGTTGAAATATTGTTTATTTTAAGCATGATTGGTTGCTAATCTGCTGATGTTACATTCAAACACTGTAAATGATTTAGCTGATGAAAAGAATGAAAATAAATATTATTTTGTAACTGTTTAGGCCACCTTAATAGATTATTATATTATTGCTGATACACATACTTGTTGACTCTTCAATCTACTGGTTTCCTAACATACCCCCTTCCCTACCCCAAAATGTAAACAAATAACCTAGATTTTTTTCACCACTGACCTATCGGAAGACTACTGTTATTATATTTGGTAAAAAAGAATATTCTGTCTTTCTTACAAAGCAAGCAGAAAAACGATTATAATCGATAATCGATTGCTCAGAGTTACCGATTAATCGATTCTGATTTTTTAGACCGATTCCTAACACTACCGGCTGGCGCCGGGCTATAGCTATCGTGTGGTAGGTAAGGTATTAACTAATAAAAATTTAATTTACTAATTAAAATTTGCAATTTATCCTGTTTGTTTCCTTTGCCTTTGAAGACTGAAATTATATTAGCTTGTTTCCAAATTTTGGGAACCTTTCCTAGTGATAGTGAGGCATTAAAAAGCTTACATAAAGAAATAGACAAAACTGGACTCTCTTTTAGAAGCTCATTGCTGAGATTGTCTGGAGCATTTCCTTTCCTTACATGTAATAACTTTATAGTTTTCTCTATACTTTCTTCAGTAATAGTAACTGATGATAATAAATGATGTGACATGTCAGATATATACCGAAAATTCAGAAGTTTATCAGCATCTGGAAGTTTGGCTTTGTTGACAAAATGAATATTAAATAAAGTTGCCTTATCGATGGCAGATGATATTATCTTACCCTCTTCAGTCATTGTAGGTATACTGGACTTATGCGTATCACTTTAAACTCTTTTTACTAAGTGCCAATAATTCTTAGAACAGCTTTGTTGGTTGTTCATTTTTTCAAAATTTTTTCTTTCAAATGTTTGTTTGATAATCTGATAGCTTGTTTGACTTCTTTACATACTTGACTGAAACATTGATAATAGATAGCACTGCGAGATTGATTCCATTGTTTCCACAAACAGTGTCTTTTTTTCAACAGCTTCTTTACTTTATGTCATGTGATAAAATACTTGTATTTTGGATAATTTTAACCTGCCGATACAGAATATTGTTCTGAGCAATCTTAAGGAATTCATTTGTCCAAAGCTCAGCCCATTCATCAATATCATAATTTTCCATAATGTGCCAAGGCATCATTTCAAGCTCTTTTCTAAAAGCATCTTAGTCACCATGGTTATAATGCCAAACGTTTCTGGTGAATTGTTTATTTTATTGCGTTAATACATCCTATCCAATGGACGATAGCTTATCCGGTCGGCGCAGACCGGCCCGCCAAACGTCAGAAAAAGACGTCCTGTGTTTCCACCAGCAAGCCGGTCCGTAGCACTTGTATACTCGCCAGATGGCGTGTCGTACTTCTTTCTGTCTAGACAGCGTGACGTCATAGCATCTTTTTCGTTTGGCGCGCACTTGTGTGGACGGATTTTTATCTCAGCCAGAATTTTTGTGAAATATAGTGGATTTCTGCAACTTTCTTTATAATTTTGATATTATTTTGTGTATAAGAGTGTGTAGAACAGTATGTCATCCCTGGGTCAAAAGAGGGGCAGTTGTGGACACGCCATGGCCATTTTTGATGGCCACGCTTACTGTGCACGTTGCCGCGACAAAGGAAAGGGAGAAGAACCCTGTGTTGCTAACAAGGAAACTTCGGATTGTACTATTTGCAACTCCCTAACCCCAGAACAACGTACTCAGCTTGCTACTCCATCTTACAAGATAAAAAAGGAGAAAAGGGAAGCAAAACGTTTAGACAGTAACCCTTCAGACGAAGTGGCTTTGGTGGATCCTGACACTGTGTCAGTGATCGGGGTTGTTGGGGATTCCAGCAGTGCACAAACATCGTCTGCCCCCCCCGGAAAAGAAAACTAAGAAGGATAAAGCTCCTACCAAAGGCAAGAAATCTGTTGAAATTTCTTCCACTGACTCTAAGATATCTCAGCTGGATGAGAAATGGTCGGAACGCTTTAATAGGCTTGAAGCCCTTCTGATTGCCAAGTCCTTCCAACCGTCTTTTTCTTCTGAGGTTCATGTGACCCCTACACACTCTCCACCAGCAGTCATTGCTAAAGATACAGAGCCGTTTTTTCAGCCTACTGATCAGCTAGGAAATGTTCCACCTGTTAAGCGCACTGGTCCAGACAATGATGCTGCTTTGCAGCGGTCGACCGGTAAGCTTTCTGTTTCCCAGGAGTCTCAGCAACAGGTGTCTTCAGAGCGCACTGGCCCAGACGTACATGCTTCACAGCATCAGTTGGCCGGTAAGCTGAAGCCGGATCCTCACCGGCAAAGGTCATCTTCTTCAAGGCGCACTGGTCCAGACGTTGGTGCTAAACCTCAGTCGACCGGCAAGCCTATGTCCGACAGACAATCTTCAGACTCTGATCTTCCTGTCACCGGACAAGTTTCAACCAGCAAAACACCTACCGACCGACCTCCAACTCACCGACCTATCACCCACCGACCAGGCTCCTCTGCTATCACTGGTCCGGAATCACCTTTTCTGCAAAGTGGTCGGAGAGATAGTTTCTCAAGTGTGGATTCTCAACCGGACAGTGAAGTTTCGGATCAGCCTCCACTCACTTTGTTTGTAGACGAAGGGGACCTATCAGATGATCAGGATTTTGGTGAATCTGATCAACCGACATCTGAAGAGCAAACGTATAGAGAGACCATGAGTGGCATACGCTCCTTCATGGGCTGGTCTCACGTGCCGGACATGGAAAGTTCTAACCCGTCCGACAACAATCCATTTGCAGGACCCAAGGTTCCAGTTCCTAACAAGGTGTCTGTACACATGCCCACAGAAGAGTGGCTGTGTAAGAAGCTGAACAGACTTAATGTGACATTAGTAGAAGGATATCCCTCCAGAACAGCTGACGCCGGACATTTACCCATGGACAGTTTCCTCAAACCGGCTAGGTCACAAAATAAGTGGTACGGGCTCTACCCGGGCAAGAAAAGGATACGTCTTCAGTGACCAGCTGGCACACAGGCTCAACTAAGCTGAACAGTAGTTTTGGCAGGATATCAAGGAAGGCGGGTATGACCTCTACCCCTCCAGCCTCAGGTCGCATTTCACAGGATACGCTCCGGAAGTGGGAAAAGAGCTCAAGAGAAGCTTCTGTAATCTGCAACCAATCCGCGAGTTTCAACTGCTGCCTCTTTAAGGTTCAGCAGGAAATGCAGACACAGTTAAAGATCATTCGGGGTGAGGCCAAGGGAAAAGCATCCAAGAAAGTGTCGGAGGCGTCTGATGAGTTACAGTTTCTCATGAACTTTAACAACAGTATCACCCAAGCGGCTGCTAAAGCCATGGAACCTTTAACAGACTTCGTGTTCGTTACTATGGGAAATGTAACACTTGCCCGACGTGATTCATACCTTAGCCACCTCAAGAACGGGGTAAAGTCAGACACTCTTGCTGCTCTTAGATCAGCCCCACTTCAGCTTGGAACATTGTTCCCGGATGCAGTTATTAAGAGAGCAGAAGAGGAAATCGCCCTTCATGATAGTAAGAACCAGTCTTCTACTGCCTATGCTAGAGGCAAAAATCGTTTCCACCCCTATGAGCGGGTTGACAAGAAGTTTGAAGGCCGGTCGGAGGGTAAACAGGATAGACCGGCTTGGAAGAACATAGGCCGACGTCAGTTCAGGAGAGGCCGGGGAAAGAGTGTTGGTTTTTCATCCCGACCTGCCAAGGGTCAGCAGTCTTACAAATGACAGTTACTTTGTAGATCAGTTACAGACGAGACTGCTGACCCCAAACACCATTCCAGAACAGAACTCAGACTTTTTAAATGTAAACTTGCCTGTTGCCAATCTTGTCACTTCTGCTCCCGGGCATTCCCAAAAGAAAGAAGTAAGTCCCGGGAGAGCAGATTGTCAGTACAAAGATCAAAAATTAAAATTTGTGAAAGGTGTTTCTTGTGTCACTCAATTGTTTTGTGCCCAACCTGTAACATGTGCCCCAAATGTTGTTTCAGATCTTCCTGTAGGGGCAAGACTTCAAAGCTTTTGGAAAACTTGGATGTATCTAGGGGCCGGTCCAAAAATAGTACAGATTTTGAAGGAGGGCTACACCCTCCCCTTCCGGACCCTGCCACATCTTACAAGATCCCCAACAGTCATAAGCTGTTATGTCAATCCTCACAGGAACAGCTACCTGTTAGAGGCATTACATCAGCTTAAAGACAAGAATGCGGTGGAATTGGTTCACAATCAAACGTCCCTAGGGTTTTTCAACCGACTTTTTCTGGTTCCCAAACCCAACAACAAATGGAGGTCGATCTTAGATCTGAGCAAACTGAATCTTTTCCTAAGAACGGAGACATTCAAGATGGAAATACCAGAGACCATCAGAACCTCCCTCCAACAAGGAGAGTGGGTAACCTCAGTAGACTTCAAGGATGCCTACTTCCATATTCCAATACAGGAACAATCCAGGAAATATCTCAGATTTCATGTCCAGGGGCAGACATACCAATTCAAAGCCCTGCCCTTTGGTCTGTCAACAGCCCCTATGGAGTTCACTGTGATAGCAAAGGAGGTGAAACTGATGGCCATTCACAAGGGTATAAGAATCCACCAGTACCTAGACGACTGGTTAGTAAGAGCTACATCCCCTCAAACTTGTCTAAAACACACCCAGATCCTGGTCAAAATGTGCCAGGATTTGGGCTGGTTGGTGAACTTGGAAAAGTCAGAACTGGAACCCAAACAAGTCTTCGATTTCGTAGGCTACCGGTTCGACCTCAGGTCCGGTCGGGTCAGACCGACACCGGACCGTTGGCAAAGTCTTCAAGAGAAAATACAAGAGCTGTTAATACTTCCGACCTGTCCGGCCCGGCAATTTATGTCCCTGATAGGTCTATTAACAGCCACAGAAAAGCAGGTTCACCTAGGCCGATTGCATATGAAACCCATACAGTGGCATCTCAAAAACAATTGGAGGGTGCCGGAATCGCTAGAGAAGATCATCCCTCTACCAAAATCACTCCACCCACATTTATAATGGTGGCTACAGGAAAGCAACGTGCTACAAGGTCAACCATTACACCCCATAAAGCATGCTCTGCAAATCTTTACAGACGCATCAAAAGAAGGTTGGGGCGCTCACTTCAACGAGCTCACTGCAAGAGGGTCTTGGTCGGTTCCGGAGAGCAAGTTACACATAAACTACCTGAAACTCAAAGCAGTTTTTCTATCATTAAAAGAGTTCCAGAACCACTTCAGATGATTCTGATAGCGTCGGACAACACCACAGTGGTGGCTTACATAAACAAGGAAGGAGGCATGCGGTCGGGGCCCCTGTGTGCTCTACTTTGGAGGATCTTGACCTGGTGCTCCCAGAGGCAAGTAACTCTGAAGACCCGACACATCCCAGGCCACCTCAATGTGATAGCGGACAAACTGTCCAGGCTGGGTCAGACAATACAAACAGAATGGTCCCTCCTTCCAGAGACCTTTCAGAAGCTATGCAGCAAGTGGCACCGGCCTCAGATAGACTTGTTTGCCACAAGGTTCAATCACAAGTTACCTCAGTTTGTGTCTCTAATACCGGACCCCTTGGCGGTAGCAGTGGATGCACTCACCATGCCATGGGAAGATCTGGATGCATACGCCTTCCCACCGACCGCCATACTGGGCAAAGTGGTGGAGAAGCTACTGAACTCCCCGTGCAAGAGATTCATTCTCATTGCCCCGGGATGGCCCAACATGCCCTGGTTTTGGGACTTGGTGAGCATGTCAAGCCAGGTCCCTATCAGCCTACCCAACCTGCCCAACTTGCTGACTCAGCCCTTCAATCAGATCCCTCACAGAAATCTGACAAATCTAAATCTCCATGCCTGGCTCCTAGAGCCACAAAGATTAAGGAACAGGGCTTCTCTGAGACAGTGGCGGCAAGAATTGAGGCTCCTCAAAGAAGATCAACTAGATCAGTCTATGAGGCAAAGTGGACCATTTTTGCAAAGTGGTGCGACACTAATCAGGTGGACTTCAGGTCACCACCTGTGAAGTCAGTGGCTGATTTCTTAATGCACCTCTTTGAGGACAAGAAGTTACAACCCAGCACCATTGATGGTTACAGGTCGGTCATTGCTGATAAACTAGGTAGCACCACAATCAATATCAGCAAAGATGATAATCTCACTCGTCTCTTGGAAAGTTTCCACAGAGATAGACCTAAAGGGCGGAGGGGAATACCCTCTTGGAACCTTTCTCTGGTGCTGCACCAGCTGACAAAGGCTCCTTTCGAACCTCTTAGGGAGGCATCTCTGAAGCATCTGACCTTCAAGACTGTCTTCCTTTTGGCACTGGGTTCAGGCAAAAGAAGGAGTGAGATCCATGTGTGGCAACACAAGAACATCAGACACCAATCCGATTGGTCTAGGGTGTCCCTGTTTCCATCTCCCAGCTTTCTCTCTAAGAATCAGCTGGCCAAAGAGGGTCCAGAAAGTGTAGCTCCAGTGGTCATACCAGCCTTGGCTCCAACTCTGGAGAGATCCCTCAAGTCTGACAGATCCCTTTGTCCAGTCAGGGCCCTGCGCTATTACTTGGACAGGACTTCAGATATCAGGCAGCACAAGGAGTTAGTCTTTGTCTCCTTCAAAAAAGGTTTCGACAAGGACATATCCTCTGCCACTATCTCCTCATGGATCAAACAAACTGTGATCCTATGTTAGATTGGTAAATTTTGGAGATAATTCCTGTACATTTTGTTGTGTATTGTTTAAATTTAAAAGTACTTTTGAGGCAGACATGTCCCTGTTATTGTAGCATTTTACAGATAAAAGTAACTTTTCTAGGTTAAAAACAATTAATTTAAACTTTCTATTTGAGTTCTAAGTGAGAAACTTCTGGCATGTAAATATTTGAATATCTAAAAGCAGCTATAAGTAATAAGTTTCTGGTAAATTAATATTTGAAATTTGTGTATTGAGAATGTTTAATTCATATTTTCATTTGATTTTCACATATGTATTTCAACTACTTTGTATTCTTCTGTATATTAGGCAAAGTCGCTTTATGTTAAGGTTACAATATAAATTTTAGCACATAAAGTTCTAAGTGAGCATTTCCTAATGTTGCCATAAAAACACACCATTTAAGTTTCATAAATGAAGTATGTAACAACAATGCTCGTTTTATCTGAACTTTATAAAACACATATTGCTCTTTACTTTTCAAAGCTTCTCTAGTAACAAAGCAACCATATTTATGTTCCCACACCAATAAATTGTCTTCTGTAATTAGAATCTATGTCCATGTGTAATCAATTCTTTGATATAAAGGCTTGAAAATAAAATGTTTATTGTCCCTAGAAGTGAGCTACAAGAAATAAGCCAGTACTGTCATTAAAATGTATTCAGGTAAAAACATCTGGAATCAAATAAATGTAGTGTAAAACTTTTATTGGTGGCATCACTATTAATTTGTATATGATGTACATATAGCACGTCAACTGCTATTACAAGAACAAAGGTGATTGCTCCTCAGAAGTAAACTAAGAACAAAAACCCCATTGTCAATTGTAGAAATACCACCTGGCTGTACCTTATGTAAATTATCTTATTGTTTAATTAGAGCCTAAATGTTCTGGTATCAGAGTTCCTGGGCAGTGTCCACTGAGTGGTCAGTGACCCAGCCAATGACCTTGCAGGTTGGTACCTGCTTTTTGGCCAATAGTAATGGGTGCCAACTGATTTTCTAGATAACTGTCCAGTATTTAACATAAAATATAAGAACAAATAAAAGAAAGAGGGGATAGTCAGAGAAGAGGATGATTGATTAGTTAGTTAGTCAAATAGAGAAGAGAATGATCAGTCAGTCAGTTAGTGAGATAACCAGACTATCTATGAATCAACAGGATTATATGCATGTGATTGTGTTATAGTTGTGTGAAAAGTGAAAAGAAGTGAAATGAAAGGTGTGTGTGCATCAGACCCCAGTTACACATAGCCGGATGTACTGTCGGGTCGTGGCAGGTTACCTAATTTGGAAAATGTTGAAAAATGTTGAGTGATTTATGGATCATATTTTCAGTTCGTAAGGGCATCCATAACATCCGTAATGTCCTTGTGAGATCTGTAACAGCATGCTGCAATCCGTAGCGTCATGCAAAAGATCAGATAAGATCCCTAGGTCATTATGGAAAAATCAAACATGCTTGATTTTTCTGGGAAGTTCATACGGACGTAGTAAACGTAGCTCTTTCGTATCTCATCTGTAGCTCATCCACGAGTATCCTTATTGTCCTTAAACCCATCCTGGATGTCCTTGTGGCATTCCTTTCACCCTCGATGCTTCTGTACCAACAAATATCCCATAAAACATAGCCGGATCTAACCGGATCTGCTACGGATTGACACGGAAAGGGTTTGCGGATTAAAAAAAAGTCAAAAGACCATTCCTTTGTGCCATTTTTTCATCCGCAAACCTGTCCTTGGGTCACCGTAGTGCTCCGTAGGGGATCTCTAGCAGATCTGTGGCAGATCAGTAAATCTTTTACATGACCCACCCTCATCCTTGTCAGGTTTCATATATGGAACCGTGGCATATATCCGTGGGGGATCCGTGAAAGTGTAACTGGCCCCTTAAGAAAAAAAAAATTTTACAGTCAAACATCAGAGTGGAATGTCATTGGTCTTACTTTAACATTTACAGTTTTATACATTGTTATGGCAAACTTATATTAAAAAATTATATTTTGTGTGTACATCTGAAGGATTATTTGTGAAAATAAATAACTATCTAAACTTCAACATCATCAATGTGTTTATGAACTATGAGCTACACCCCTTCCATCAAACTTGCATTTGACTGCTCCACAACTGGCTATCAAACTGTTTTTTTGTCCTCCCTCTTTTTGTCCTGGTACAACATTAGCCTTTCCGGTGGCTCCTTGGTCTTTCAGTAAATTATAGTAAATAAATATTTTCAAATCTTTCCATATTATTTTCTGCTCGAATAATTATTGTAATTAACTAATTATTATGTAATATTGCTAGCCTTGCCCTAGACTTTACATTTAATTTTTTTTTCTATTGAAGTTAATACTTTTTTTCATCCTTTCAAAATATTTCTATTACTACTTCATATGTTTACCCTTGTATCATATGTTCTTAAATTGTTTGCCTTTTAGAATTATAGATTAAACTTTCCCGGAAAAAGTATTCTTTAACTTTTGGTGACAGCCAGTTGCTCCTCCAAATTAGCCTTTCGGCCCAATTTTCATTTAATCCTACTTTTATTTTAACTGTCATATCCCACCCCTTGTCAATGATTATTAGCCTTCTCTACTTTGGCTCTGTGTAATTATTTCTATATTTTATTTTGCACTCTCAATAACTCTACTATGCTTTGATTTTATGCCTGGTGCCATATGATGTGTTGTTTTCTATGGTGTGGCAGAAGCTTGCTGTTGTTGCTTGCACTGTTGATTCATGTTTAAATGTCATGTGTGTTGTTGCTTTAAGTTGGTTTACATATATTGAAGTGCCATTTTTTTAATTTGTTTAATTATTAAAATTTAGTGTCCCCTCTTTACGTGATGTTAATTGTAAATACTCCTTTAAACTTTGGTGTTTTGATATAATAGCCTTTCTCAAGTCTCTTATAAATTTAATTATTCAGGTTCTGGATCTTAACTAAATTTAGCCTTTTTTAAGTCTCTTGTAAATTAAATTATTCAGATTCTGGTTCCCAACTAAATATAGCCTTTATTAGTCTCTAAATATTTTAATTTCTCAAATAATCTTTAACTCCATACCTGTATACATTTAAGTGTTACTTTTATAAAATTTCAAACATCTACCTTCTTTCAAAATTACATAACCTGTTAACGTTTGTCTTTCTCTTTCCAATATTCTCTTATACACAAATTTTTACCTTGTTATTATTTTTGTTGTCAATATATATCATGAACTTCAATACTTGTGTTTTTACTTTGTTTACTTTAAGCAGACTTATATTAGGGTCTGAATTGTGTGTTTACTTTCTGAAACTTGGTGAGAAACGTATACTGGTGAGACCTTTGCAGAGCTTTAGCAAGAACTTGATTGAAAACTTACATGGATTGAACCTTACACCCTCCTGGTTATATTGCGCTTGATTGGTGATGAATAGTCATATCATGAAGGTGAATGGTGACATTAACAGCACAACGGTCATATTGGGATCAGTTATCAGCACCTGATATTTAGAGTTTTAGACTTCATGACATGTTAGTCCACATCTTCACCTGAGTAATAACATCTTTGAGTCTTGGCCTTCTTACTAAAATGAATTCTAGTAGTTGAAATGAGTAACATCTTTAGATTCTTGGTCCCTAGATCACAATAAGTCATCTTATTCATGTTCTCCTACTCTACAGTTTAGGTCACAATACCAAGAGTTCAAAACAATTCTACAGATTGGTCAACCACAAAATGACCTGGTGGCAGCATAAATAAATTGGGATTATGGTTGGATTTTATAATTCTTGAGATAAGTCAATTGGTAAAACAAGGCAATCTTGACAGATTAAGCAGGGTTTATCAGGTTCCAGGGATAAACCAGGACACGTCCACTCTCCTGCTCAGGATTGAGTTGATTGGATTTGAGTCCCTTTTGGTGAACAATCCAGGGGTTACAGGTTCAAATCTGTACATTGGTGGGTGAGCAGGGAGGCAGCCTACACAGTATATAACTGGGGTTGCACCATTGAGCTACTCGAGAGCGGGGCGCCTCTGGTCTGTACAGTGCCAGGGTGCCATGAGCCTCTTTGCTTGACAGGGGTTGTACCCTCTGGTTGTGGGACGTGTCACCCTAGTGGTTCCAGGGCGAGTGGTAGGTATGAACTCACCCCTCTATGTAGATTACAGGTGGCAAGGGTGGGTCCCGGTCCATAAGGCACCCATATAG
This sequence comes from Sabellastarte sp. h YS-2021, assembly GCA_964017235.1. Lineage (NCBI taxonomy): Eukaryota > Metazoa > Annelida > Polychaeta > Sabellida > Sabellidae > Sabellastarte > Sabellastarte sp. h YS-2021. Next base: position 111,273,743 of record OZ024932.1, read on the forward strand.
GATGGATCCCTGTCCACAAGGCACCCATTTAATGGAAATCTGACTTTCATGGGGTCTCCATCCATAAGGTACCCGTGCAGGGTGGATCTGTGGGTCCATGGGAATGCGGTGATGGGAATGGGGGGGGCTTGACCATCCACTAGGTTTACATGGGGGGTGGGGGCCTGTCCCGCCACACATTGGTTATTTTATAAATCCTCTAGCTGTAGCATTATGTAATAACCCTAAAATACAATTTAACACAGCGATGTATGTATAATAACTTTCCTGTCAATTTTTGAAGTTGATTTCTTGTTGCATGAGTTTAAGTGGCTTAATCACTACATAAACACTTAATTTGTGTAATTTTTTTCATCATGTATGGTTAAAATATCTGTGACTGCATTTATTTTAATACCTAAGCATGTGATTAAGCAGCCTGTTAGGGGCGCTTATTTGTTTTCACGTAAGTTTGACTGAACACCGCCGCCAGATTATGGTCTCCCTTCAATAACTTATTGGGCTTTCAAATTTTTCTTTCCTTCCTTTCTTTTCTTCCTAGAATTGTTTTCAAACTATAGGGGTGGGAAAATTTTTTGGGATACTATGCTGAGACCTTAAGCTTTACTTAAGGTAACCTTAAGCATTTTTCAAAAACACCCCGTCATTGCGTTACAAAAAAAAAACACACACACCTGTGCTATAAAATTTATCAGGTACATTCTATACCTAAATCTGCAGGTCGGAAAGGATTTTCTGACCAATCAGACCATAGATGCCTGAATGGGAGGCATTTTATTTTCGTTAATTTTTTAAAAATGTGTACTTGGTCTGTATCTCAAAAACGGTCAGGATTTCAGCATTTTGTTGGATAACTTATTCAGCTACTTTTTGATAATCTTTCACATGCCTAAGTTTTACCCCTGTATCTGCAATCTTAAGGTCACCTTAATGTCAAAAAAGGGGTTTTAGCCCTCCACTTAGTTTTTCACTTTTTCAACCAAACTTGGCATATATATTAAGATTTACCAAAAGATTATCCCGACTTTATGGTGACCTTAAACTATTAATATAATTGGAGCTATGGCCCCCCCTACAGTCATAAAACTGGAATAAAGCTATCTGGCCCCTTTCTTTTTCCATATCTAAAGTATATTGATATTGAAGTAGATCAAAAGAAGACCCTTACTACCTTATGATTTTATTAATATTAATGATGTTATGGCCATCTTAAAATGTAGGGTTTTCAGCCCTTAGCTCAGTTAATGTTTAAATTTTTAAAATAAAACTTGGCACATTTATAAAGGTTGACAAAAAAGACATTCTCATTTTATGGTCACTTTAAAGTCGCAATATACATGAAGTTATGGTCACCTTACAGTGAAAAAAGGAAGTTTTCAGCCTCCAGTTATCTTATTGTTCAACTGACCTCAGCTAAAACTTTATGCACTTATAAAGGATGACAAAAGGGACATTCTTATTTTATTGTCACTTTAGGGTCCCAATATGAATGAACTTATGGCCACCTTGCAGTTAAATTATGGAGTTTTTAATCTCCAGCTATTGTATTGTTCAACTGACCTCAGTTAAATTTTGCACACTTATTAATGATGACAATAGGGACATTCTTATTTTCTTTCCACCTTGGACTTCCAATACAGGTACAGTCATGGCCACCTTGAAGTAAAAATGAGTTTTCAGCTCCCAATTGACTTACTGTTCAATGACATCAGATCAACTTGACACATTGATTAAGCTTAAGGAAGATTCTTAAAGACCTTTTCACTTAAAATTCCTGTATTTAAGAGACTTTGGCCATCTTGACATAATAAATATATAGTTTTTGCTCCCACCTCATTTATTTTAAGACTTTTTAAACCCTTACCTGCCAGATGTATACTTAAAACAAAATTTCTGTTATCTGCCAAAGCTAACCACCTAGTGTTTTTGAAGTTATGGCATCTTCAAAGAAAAAAAATGAGGTATTTAGGATGCAGTTATGTGGTTATTAATATATTGCAGCTGATCAGTGTTCATATAATATAAATTCCCAATTTTAGGCACATTAAAAAATCTCACATTCTTCTGATTCCATTCTTGTGGAATTGTGTGGATATGACTTTTTTGGGAAAAAAGGCTTTAATTAATTCAGCTTTTGTTTAGTAGCAGGAGTTGTTGATCTAGGAATTTATTCACATACACTATGTAAACTGGTCAAATGTATAGACTTGACTTCTTTCCGAAGATAAGATGACTGAGAAAAACTCTTTCTCATAAACAGTTTTTCTTGTACAGTATTTTATGCATCTCCAGCTAACTGAAAATGAATAAGTTTTTTCTCATTATCAATTTACAGCAAAAATGATATATTCTTTTCATAAAATATACCACTCTACGAAACACAATAAAGCTCACATTCTGCTTACAGTCTAATACTGCATTTTTCAATTAATAATCCACTTTTCCATTAGATACAAAACACAGTAAAGCTTACCTTCTCCTTACAGTCTCATACCACAACTACTACAGCTTTATTAACTCAAGTCTCCATCTGGGCCATTCATTTTTGTTAGCAAAAAACCATTTTCTAGTTTTATTACTAGGCTCTTCAATTTTTTTCCGATTAATTGAAAGGCCCACTTCCTGCATTTATTTCAATACCTAAGCATGTAATTATATTACTAGGTTCTTCAACTTTTTTCAGATTAATTGAAAGACCAATTTCCTGTAAAATATTTACTAAAGACCTGAAATGACTATATGCCAATGTGGGGAGGGGGCACCCCAATATAATTGTCCAAATAGTTGACAACCCATATATTACATTCGCTTAATCTAGACGTACTTACATCTGTACAAGACTGGCAGATAGCCACCCACTTTTAAATCCAAAAGTGAGCCCTATGTCCACAAACGTTGAGCCTTGCCATCTAAGTCCCAGGTAGAGATAATCATAGGGATCTATTCGCAAATAGTGAATAGATCAAGAAAGGTCAACTATTGCCCTAACCTCATCAGGCTCTGGCCATTAAAGGTAAGAAATGAATGTTCTCAAATGGCCGATGTTGCAAGGGACCTGCCATAGTCTGTAATTTTGTCTCTGTAAGGCTGAGGTATGATTATCTATGTTTTTATTACATGAAAATAGAGAATAATCAACATTAAAAAAAAAACATATTGCAAGTACTCTGCTAAAATTTCTAAATCATAGCCTTTTAACAAGTTATGCCAGGCAGGAATATTTAATCCAGAAGGGACCTCAATTCTTGCGCCTTTATAATCTGGAAGTTTGTAGCTTTTAATTAACGCTCGGCGATAGGAGAGGGTTATTGTAATCAGTTTTTTTCTTGTCTGTCTTTCTGTCTGTATGTCTGTGCACCGTTTTTCCCTTATAGCTCAAAAACTACAACATCAATCTCTCTCAAATTTGGTGGGCAGGTATTTCATGGGGTACAGACGGATTCTTCCAAATTTGGTATAATTTGTTTAAAAGTTAAAGTCAGGAGAGAGTTTTTCTTATTTTTAATATAGGAATATAGCATGAAAAAAACGTCTAAATGCAGAATTTTAGACGGGTTGACGTGGTATGAGCACGAAGGCGAAGCCTGAGTGCTTAGCCCACGTCAACCCATCTAAAATTCTGCATTTAGACGTTTTTTGAATGCTATATTCCTATTCTAACATGACTGTTTAAAATAAAATACCTAAAACACTTGTAAGATTAACAAAAATTATCCAAGTGACCACAATAGGGCGCCGCCATGTTGGCTGTTCCATCAATTGAACAGGGATGATTTTTACTTTCTTCTAAGATATACAGTAAAATTTTTCTGTTCATTTTGTTTTACATTTGAAAGAATTGTTTCTTTAAGAGAAATTATCCTTTTTACAAACATTTTGCACTGTAACTAATGTAAATAAAAATTTCTTCTGTTTATTTGAAATGCATTAGGAAGATGATGCAACAGCCTACATGTTGATTCAGAATTTTAGACGTTTCAGGAATCCCTCTCGACCAATCAGAATGACGGACACATCCGTGTCATGTTAGAATTGGGAATACACAGTGAAACTGCTTCTCTTTATCACATACGTAAAAAATCAATATTTTGCTTTCTGATGTCATTATACTTAATGATGTCACAATGCAATTCTCATTGTGAGGTCACAAACCTAGCTTGTGATACTTGCTGTCTTTAAGTAAAAATACTTCTTCTCATTTTATGTCTTGAAATTGACACAAAGATAATAAAGAGTGGGGTGGTATATTCCTCAATTTTATTAATTAATATTTCTGTTTTTATTTTCTCTTTTTTTCTTTTAATTCCTTTTAAACTATATTTTATCTACACCAACAGTTTATGTTTTTGGGTACAAATTGTTTGTCTATTTGTCTGTCTGTTTTTTTGGTGTTTAGATTTGTCAATAATTAATGAACAGATCTTTATTAAAAAATTTTTCTGGGTAGGACCTGGCCAAAGGAAGAAGTTACTAAAAAGAAAGATCTGGATCTCATTTTGGATACAAAAAAATCAAGAATTTTCAGAGGTCCCATTTCAATGTATTTTTAATGAATTTGGCTTTCTACTTGATATTTCTTCGAAAATTAATTTACATGTTTGGTTTTATTTTACTGTCTTCCTTACAATACTTTATATCACTTTAGAGACTGGTCACATGGAGTCGAGCGTCTTGCTCTCTCTGAGTGCATCGTGTTTTTGATGTATCACTGTTAACCACTTGGCATGATTTGTAAATACCATTTTATTGGAATATTTTGGGAATTCAATTCTGGGAATATATGAAGGCAGAAACCCAAATGTCCGTTGGTATGTATCTGTACATCTCAAAGTGTCCTGCTGGTCCCCATTCTTTACACTAAAATCCTTTCATATCACTGTACAACCTATGCTGTTCCGAGGCATCATGATTATATAATTTACATATAACTGCTTTATCTTGTTTTTGTGAAATATTAACACACAAATCTGTGTTTCTAACATATTATTTTAACGGCTGGGAGTTTAAAGATGTATGCAGATAATGTAAGCCACTTTCTGTAGAATTCTCACCACCATATTGGTGATATATACTGTCATGTAAACAATATTTCTAAGAATTCAAAACTACTATTATAAAACTTACATTGACTTACCTAGACCATGGCCAACTTAACAACACAGACTGGTGATATTTATATTAGTATCGCTACCACCATAGAAGCAGAACTTAAAGTTGCAAGAATCAAGGCCTACCTGACACAATTGTGCTACTACATGAGATATTGTTAGTTCTATACATAGCAGTATCACCATAACTATTAAAATTGCCAATGATCTTCTCACATTCTTTCATACATTTTCCATTCCATTGATGTGAATGATGATTTAAGATAATGTTTTTTATCTATACTTGCATCAAATTTACTTTTATAACTTCTATTTCTACTATTTTTACATTCCTTTACTAAATTTATTATGGTGTCACAATATTTCAAATGCATATCGCCCAGAAAAAGTTGTACCTGAGCTTTCATCAATATTACATTGATAACTACTGTGTATAAGGCGCCCCTCAGCTTTACACACAGGATACGGTATGTCTTTAGTATCGACTTTAATTCGTTGACCAGAAATGTCTGTACCAACACTATTGCACCACCCACTGCCCAATGGATAAAAAGACTTAGCATGATTATTCAAATGGGGCTGAAATATATCAAATTCATCAAATTTATTATTACTGTTACCAATCTGTTTAATTTTTCTATCAGCATCTCAAAAGACTTGTAAATCGTAATGTGACTTTCTCATATAAAACCACACTAGATTGTAAAATCTACCTTACTGTTTAACTTGTTTTTTCTTGCCAGTACTAGCCTGATCAATTTTCGCATTATTTTGACCATTTTCAGCTGTAAGCATTTTGATACTGGCTGCTAATACTTTTTCCCCATTTCTTTGTGACAAAAGTTACAGTAGTGTTGGTACAGAACGTCATTTGCAGTGTGATCATTATCATTCCGGAAAAAGCCCTTGTTGTAGTGTGCAACACTATAGACCAAATCAACATTCCCTCCACATCACACTACTGGGTAAACAAACACTACACTCACTCCACTGATCTAGTGAAGTTCTGTGTATTGTATACAGTGTACTGTGATTTTCACAGTGGCTTTAGTATCATCTTCATTAAATTGTGTTAAAAATTTAAATTAATACCTTTAACATGCAAAACATAATAGATTATCAGAAGAAATGCATAAAAAAAGAATCCAATAGCTAAAGACTACAAATTTGTTGCAGAACAATACATTCATAATGTTTTAACTGCAGTAAGGAATGACCACAAGCTCTATATCAGGGTTCAATGTTATGCCTCTCAGAGAAAGATGAAAGGAGTGTCTTACATTAATACCTTTAGGTATCTAATGAACTATCTTATTTATTGTAGTGTCTCTCAAATATTTTTCAGGAAAACCTAAAAGAAATAGTGTGATTATATTGTGCTATTTTTATATATAGAATTATGAAAAGAAAAGTAGTAATAAATTCATCAACAATTATTACTTCAGTCATACTCCAAAATATTTTAAATTAATCACAAACTGGAATAATATGTTATTTGTAACATAGGTTTAGATTTATGCAAAGCAAGGTGAATGGTGTAGAGTTTATTTTTATCTACCGCCGGCCGATAGGCCAGGTACAGGAGATTATAAAATGCCCTCTGTCCATGCGTCTGTCCGTGCGTGCGTCCGTTCGTCACGTTTTTACAAAAGCCTTTCTATCTCTTAAAATATTATAGGTAGAGCTTCCAAATTTGCAGGATAAATTCATCATTGGAAAAACTTGCCTGGGAATCTTTTTCGGCTGATTCAGAAAAACAGGATGGCCGCCACGGGTGTTAACAATATGGCTGCCATGGTTTTTTTTCAGGTGTTCTGCCATGGGTTTTTTTTCGTTGATTTAGATGGCTGCCATAAGTGTGTAGTTGCACTTTTATACAGCCTAAAAATAGCCTGCTTGGTATTGATTTTGGGCCTATTTTGAAAAACAACATGGCCGCCAGAGCCTTGCCAAATCTCTGCAAATAGCGGAATGTAAGGCCTAAAGGTCTGTCCAAAGAAAAGTGTTGCAGGTATCCTCACCAGTTTCTCCTTGGCCTTTTCAATGTTTTATGACCTTATTGCTTATATCTTTTCATTTGATGCTGTTTTTTCAGACCTAGGTCTATAACTAAGTGAGTAATAGCAATGGTGGCTACTTTCAGTAAAGTGCTCATAACTCCAAAATGACTGCATTTACAGCATTTCTGTAAAATATGTTGTTCAGCTACTTTCTCCATGCCTACAAGATGGTACCATTTTTGGGGTCTATCTTGATAGCTAAGTGAGTAATAGCTATTTTCTGTTTTTAACAATGACCAAAATGAGTAAGTTGCTTTTATCTTTGTAACTGTTACTTACAATATTGGTCTCAAATATGTTGTTGAACAACTCCTTCATGTACTATATTATGGTGAGGTTTCCAAGGTGTAGCACCATAGCTAGCTGAGTAATAGCTACAATAAGTTTAACATTTGACCATTCAGCAAGTCACTTATAACTCAAAACTATTGAATATAGAGGATTTTTGTCAAATATGTTGTTTATCTACTTTTTGATGTACTGTGTCGTGGTGAATTTTCAGAGCTGTAAGTCCATAGCTAACTGAGTAATAGCTACTTTGAAATTTCTTAATTTCAACATTGAATAAATCACTAAAAACTCCGAAACTATTGAATTTAGGGAATTATTGTCAAATATGTTAATCAGTTACTTTTTAATGTTCTGTGTCGTGGAAAAGTTTCAGAGCTGTATTTCCATAGCTAACTAATAATGTAATGGCTACTTTGAATTTCAACAATGAGTAAATCACTTATAACTCCGAAACTATTAAATTTAGAGAATTATTGTCAAATATGTTGTTCACTTACTATTTGATGTACTGTGTCATGGGAAATTTTCACAGCTGTATCTCCATAACTACCCGAGTCATAGCTACTTTGAGGGTTTCCATTGAGTAAATCACCTTTAACAGCAAAACTGTTGAATTTAGAGGATTTTTGTCAAATATGTTCTTCACCTACTTTTTTATGTATTGTGAAATGGCAAATTTTGAGAGCTGTAGGTCCATAGCTAACCGAGTAATAGCTACTTTAATGGTTCTCCATTGAGTAAATCACTTATAACAGCAAAACTGTTGAATTTAAAGGATTTATCTCAGATATGTTGTTTAACTGCTTTTTTATGTACTATGTAATGGCAAATTTTGAGACCTGTAAGTCCATAACTAACTGAGTAATAGCTACTTTGATGGTTCTCCATTGAGTAAATCACTTATTTTTTGACACTTATTTTTGTCAAATATGTTGTTTATGTACTTTTTAATGTTCTGTGTCATGGCAAAGTTTCAGAGCTGTAGGTCCATAGCTAACTGAGTAATAGCTACTTTCATGGTTTTACATTGAGTAAATCGCTTGTCACAGCAAAACTGTTGAATTTAAAGGATTTTTGTCACATATGTTGTTCACCTACTTTTTGATGTATTGTGTAATGGCAAATTTTGAGACCTGTAGGTCCATAGCTAACTGAGTAATAGCTACTTTGATTTTTGCGGAAAATGAAAAAGTCTTAATATCTCGAAAACCGTAAGAGATTTGAGTGAATTTTTGACCCGCAGGGTAGTACATGAGTATACTATGCAAAAGGGAAAAAATTCAATTTTCGCCACTTTTGGCGGCTATCTTGGATTTTAGCAGAAAATAAACATTGAAAATATCTTCGAAATGGTAACAGACAGAGCAATTTCGAGTGAATTTTTGACCCACAGGGTAGTACAACAGTATTCTGTGCCTAGGGGAAAAATGTCATCTTGGATTTTAGCGGAAAATGAAAAATTGTGAATATCTGGGAAAAGGTATTTCCTCCCCTTTAATGCTCGGCAGGAGATACACACCGCAGCAGTGGTCTTGTTTATAAACAAATAATTCCTCTTGTACATTTACTCACTACTTTTTGAACTCTTCATTTTATATGGACAGTACCTTACTTATGTGTCTGAAATAGAGTTCTATTCTATTTCTATTCTAATTCTCTTTTATTCTGTTCCAATTCCTATTCTATTCTATTCTATAAAGTGCTTTGCTTTTTCAAGTTTTCATTGAAATATAGTTGAGACAGCATTTGACTTAAGGTGTCTCCTATCTGTAATCTGGTAGGAAATCATCTGCCTTAAAATGTGCTGAGCAAACTTTCTTTTTGCCTAGATTAAAAGCATTCCTTCTTATTTTAGCCAGTCAAGCCTGTAAAATGTTAACTTTAAGGTTTTACAGCAATCAGTGCTATGCAGTATTCATATATCTACCTATGAAACCATGAATAAAATTTATCTTTAGCTAAATAGTGTTAATATAAAGATGTGTTTATCAATATCAGGTATTAATATAATCTGAATCAATATCAGGTATTAAAATAAACTGATCAGCCTTGAACTTTTATTCTTTTGAAAGGATCTCTTCATACAGAAACAAGCAAATCACACAAGCACAGAAGTCTCAAGTACTATAAGTTGTTTAGTAAGAGATCATTTAACAAAAATAAAATGTGTAAAAAATGCTTTTTAGCCCTTATTTTATATAAAAGGCTTTACTTTCTTAATATTGTCATCTTTGGGAAAATCATGCATTCCAATTCCAATTCAACTTTTATAGCGCTTAATCTCTGTCGAAGTGACAGACTCTAAGGCGCAACATCATAAGCATAGTTACAAAAATCATTGTCCTTGTCCATAGCTATGGTCGACATCACGGAGAACGCCATATGAGGTGGAAAATACTAAGGAGGATAAGCTTGGCAGAATAGGTATACCTTAAGTTTTTTTCTGAAGGAAGCAATGGAAGTGGCAGATCGTACATTATCAGGGAGTTCATTCCATATTTTGGGAGCATCATATGCAAAGCTTAGACCAAACTGCTTTGTGGATTTGTAAATAGTTGGTTGGTATTGAGGAACATGTAGAATTATACCATCAGATTGACTCAACCGAGTATTAAAGGCATATTGTCTAACTTTGAGAAATAGGCTGAAATATTTTGGACAGTTAGTATGTAGGTATTTATATACCAACAAGGCAAGTATGTAGGTATTTATATACCAACAAGGCAGTCTTGAAGATGCAACGGTGCCTTATGGGTAGCCAATGAAGGGCTTTTCTTAGTGGAGTGGTGTGAGAAAGACATGTGGTTCTGCATTGATATACGATGTATATCTAGAATTGTTACACTGTGGAATACAAAGCCCACCACAGTTGAAAGTAAATGTAAACTACTGATAACAAAGCTGGCTGGAGTGCAGCATGTTTACCCACTGACGTCACTCACTGGCTGTTTTGGGGGGGATGTTGATTTGGTCTATTCTTAATCATTTGATCTTGTTCCTCAATCACACAAAATAGAAAACCCGGCACCCACTGTTCATTACTAAGATCATCATACATTGGCTGTTTCCCCCTGCTACAACTGAACAAAAATCCCGAGGCCAATTTACATGACTTTTCATTTTTGTAATACCTGTTCTATATCTCCCTGATGTTAGAGTAGTAGCTGGCTTACCTGAATTTTCAGCTCTAGAAGCATTGTGGTAGTCATAAAGCCGGCTTTCCACCTCTGCTTGTACTCAGGAGTCACCTTTTAGGGCTTCAAAAGATGGCAACCCGTCAGGCTTGGTTCCTTTTTTTGTAGGTTTCTGTATCGCTACAGAGTTCGACTTCGGTGAGCTATGGTTAGGTACTACTGATAGTTCATGTACACTGGCTCACTCTTTGTGTATACGGGCCTCTTGCTGCCAATTCCCAAAGTCCAATTTTTGGGAAACCGTAGCCTCTTGAACAGCTTACCATTCTGCCACAGAAACCTTGGTCCCCGTACTTTGTGCATTGTCTTTATTTTGGTTTTTACCATAGTCTGTTTTATTTTAGTTACTGACATTCTTTCCCATATTTAGAGCGTGCTTCAAATACTTTTTCATGTGCACATGGCCACATTAACCTCAAAATGAATTTCTTGATCAGACATTACCATTTTCAGACAGAATTCAGCCAATGTCCAGCTCAGGCAGTTTTTAAAATTGATTTCCTTTGTTTGGTTCACAAATATTCATAAGATCGGCAGACAGGTACACCATTATGTGCTAGATTTTAACCTAGCATTTGAAAACTCTGTTATATTATAAATTTAGAACTCCTTTCCCACTGAATCGCTGTGCTACATTTTCGCAACACCCAGAAAAGTAGGCCATTTTGCATTGGATCACTTCCAAAAGACATCTATACAACGAACCTACTTGCTAAATTTCATGTGAATAGATGAAGTGCTTTTTAAGTTATCATCCGGAGAAGCACACCCCTTTGAAGAACATGTTTTCGATCATGTGACTTCTTTGATTGGTTGAAATGTCATGATACCATATTCAGACACTTTTTCCAGGGTTACTGCATACTTGTGTTAAATTTGAAGAGAATCCGCCCAGTGGTTGCTGAGCTATAAGCAATAGAAAATGAGGAAGCCGCCAGATCCACTCTCTCCCGCTTAATAAAAAAAATTATACCATAGGGTACATCATATTTTTGTGAAACAAAAGATATGGTTTCTGGTAAAAAATTCAATGTCACTGAGGTATTATGGAGTTAAATTGATGAACATGTCTAGTTTAAGGAAAAATATGTGAAAACGGTAGAGAAATGTTCCCCCTGGGTTGGGCATTTATGGGCCTAATAAACAACTTAATGTCAAAGCCTACATTTTTGGAACATGTAAAAAGAACATCTTTCTCCAGCTACAGGCCTTTAAAAACACAAGAAAAGTTCATAAATTAGGCCCCTGTGGGTATTTTAGAAATATTAAGGTGACCTTAAAATTATAGCAACAGACCTCAAATTTTCTATAGATTACACATAGAAGTTAAATCACCTGGGTGGGGCATTTATGGCCCTGTGCAGTTTTAAAAGGAATGTATTAATACATTCCCAGATGCGATTCAGCTCTATGGGCCAGTCTGACAGCTATAGGGCTTAAGATGGGAAAAAGTCCATAAATTGAGTCTGTGGTAATTTTAGAGAACTGAAGGTTACCTTAAAATTAATACTACAGACCTCAAACTGAAGATTGTATACAGAAGTTATATCTAATACAGTTTGAGACTTGTTTGACTTACCATTTCAGAATTACCTGGCAAAATATCTACAAAATATGGAACATGCAATCAGTGCCCGAGAACGGCTCTGTGTCAGCTATGTTTTGAGTTTCAGAGTAGAAGTTAAAGCAGAAAAGGACACAAAAGTTGTGCCCTGCAAATGGTATTCAGAAGTACAGTACAAAGTTAACTGTTACGGTATAAAAAGTTGGTGAAAGCATCATTAAAATACTGTCAATGCAATAGTTTTGAAGTTAAAACTTAAAATTTTACTATCTAAAAGCTGACCCAAAAGTATGTGAATAATATATTGAAACAAAATACCTTAAATGCAATACTTTTAAAGTGTCAATGGATGTACTCAACAGTGATAACCTGAAAATAGCTATTGCTCAGCTATGCAAATGAGCTACAAGCCTGCAATTTCATTATCTTATAGCATGCACAAAAGTAGGTGAACACATTTAAAAATACTCTAAATGCAATAGTTTTTAAGTTACAACTGATTTATTCAACAATGAGAACCTGAAAGTAGCTATTGCTCATCTATGCGATGAGCTACAGGTCTGCAATTTAACTATGTTATAGGTGACCCAAAAGCTTGTGAAACACATACTGTGTTAGAGCTGACCCCAAAGTAGCTGAACAACATATTTAAACAAAATTCTCTAAATGCAATAGTTTTCAAGCTACATATTGATTTAGTCAACAGTGACAACATCAAAGTAGCTACTGCTCAGCTATGCAATGAGTTACAGGTCTGCAATTTAAGTATGTTACAGCTGACCCAAAAATAACTGAACAACATATTTAAACACAATTCTCTAAATGCAATAGTTTTCAAGTTACAACTGATTTACTCAACGGTGATAACCTGGAGCCTTGCTCAGCTATAGAAAGAGCTACAGGTCTGTAATGTTACTATGATATACCTGACCCAAAAGTAGCTGAACAATGTATTATACAAATTCTGTAAATGTAGTGGTTTTCAAGTTACACGTGATTTTATTAATTATATATGTAAGGTACTGAAAAGTCAGAAAGTAGGTATTACTCAGTTAGCTATTGTAATACATTCCCAAGTTACTCACCATGTTGCAGCTATAGAAAAAGTAGCTAAACAACATATTTAACTGAATGCTCTAAATGAAATACTTTTCAAGTTATAAGAGATTTACTGCATGAATTTATGAATTTTAATGCATTAAAATTACTTTAAAAATTTATAAAAAAAATAATTAAGACAGATACAGGCTCTAAAGCTCTAAAAGCAAAATTAAAGGCGATATAAGGCAAAAACACAAAAAGGGCTATTTTATGACCCCAGTTTGGCCCCTACAGGGGGGTCAGGGGATATATCTGACTGGCTATCTAGACTATTCATATAATGTTTCCCAATACTTGTTAATACATTCTTAAGTTCTAAAAGCAAAAATAAAGGAGATATAAGGCAAAACACAAAATGGACTATGTTATGACCATAGTTTGAACCATAAGGGGGTCATGTGGTAAATCTGACCGACTAACTAGACTCTTCATATAATGTTTCCCAATACTTGTTAATATGTTCTAAAGTTCTAAAATCAAAAATAAAGGAGATATAAGGCAAAAACACTAAATGGACTATTTTATGACCCCAGTTTGAACCATAAGGGGGTCATGTGGTAAATCTGACCAGCTAACTAGACATTTCACACAAGGTTTCTCAATACCTCTTAATAGATTCTAAAGCTCTAAAAGCAAAAATAAAGGAGATATAAGGAAAAACACAAAAAAGGGCTATTTTATGACCCCAGTTTGACCCCTACAAGGCCGGGGGGTCAGAGGATAAATCTTACTGGCTATCTAGACTCTTCACATAAGGTTTCCTGATACTTCTTAATACATTCTAAAGCTCTAAAAGCAAGAATAAAGGATATATAAGACAAAAACACAAAAAGGGTTATTTTATGAGCCCAGTTTGACCCATAAGGAGGGGGGGGGGGGGGGGGTCAGGGGGTAAATCTGACCGGCAATCTAGACTCTTTACATAAGGTTTCCCAATACCTCTTAATACATTCTGAACCTCTAAAACCAGTAATAAAGGAGATATATGGCAAAAACACAAAATTGGCTATTTTCTGACCCCAGTTTTACAGATAAAGGGGGGTCGGGGGTAAATCTAACCAGTTATCTAGACTCTACACATATGGTTTCCCAATACCTCTTATTACATTCTAAAGCTCTAAAAGCAATAATAAAAGCGATATAAGGCGAAATGTTAAAATCGCATATTTTATGACCCCTCTTTTGACCCTACAGAGAGGTCGGGGGGGGGGGGGGGGGATTTGACTTGCTTTCTAGACTCTCTACATATGGTTTCCTACTACCTCCCAATGCATTTTATGGCTCTAAATGTAATAAATAAGAAGATAATAGGGGGTCCACATGAATTTGAAGCTTCCTGGTTGGTTCCTGTGAGAAAAGTTATCAGTTTTCATCGGGTCTCTGCCAAAATCTAATCAGCTCCCGTTTTTGATAGTATAAATATGTGTATGAAATTACAAGCCTCTGTGGTCAGTAGATTTTGCTGAGTGGGGATGATGTGCGGGTGTATCCGAAAACAAAAATTTTTTTGATCATGTGACCTAGATAATGATCAAAGGTCAAATTTAAGCATGTGGAAAATTTTTTATATACAACTGCCAAATATGGTTAGAAACCTTCCAATAATAAAGGAGGCCTTAATGCGGAGGGCAAGGACACTGAAGCAAAAACAAATAAGCATACTTTTCAGGGAGACTTAATAATTAAGAAAGATAAAGGCCGGAAAATCACACAAGATAATTTATTTGTGGTATAGTTCATATGCAAAGTAAGAGTGAAATCCTGCAATAGTCATTGAGAAAATTGTGATAAAGTGTTGAAATTAACACACTTTACGTGGGGGCACCTCACCTGTAATGGCTCTGTGGAACAGACCAGCATGCCATGAGCAATTTTTACATCCTCAATAGATAAAGTATCTTTTAAAAAACACAGCATGTCTGTTGGCCTTATATTTTTGGAGAAGTTGTGAATGTGGACGCCCCGGAGTGATCCCATGTCAGCTGACTTAATAAAAATAGCATCAGAGATGCCAGCACCCCACAGCCCGGGGATATAGATTTCAATCTAGAAGTAGTGAAAGTACAAATATGAGGATACTTTCAGGGCAGTGTCAGTCATATAAAGGTCCAAATCATGTTTAATTATGTTATATGTAAAGATGACGTATTAAAACAAGACAATTTAATGGCAAGATGACAGCATTAATCAGTAAACTAAAAAAAATTATGAAGCTGTAAAATTTATTAATTGGAGAACAGTTGTCAATGGAAATAGCACAAATATATAAAAATGCATATAATAATCAGTTGCAGCAATAATCCATATATCTTTTTCATAAGAGAAAGAAATCTCAAATATGGAAGGTGAACACACTTTGGCAGAGGCAAAGTTAAAGGTCACAACATGATGCACAACTATACTGCCTAACCAATGTCCCTACCATGTATCAACCTTCTACACTTTATGGAATCCAAGAAATAGCCCAGACAAGATGTTTAAACTCATGGTCACTTTGACAAGGTCAAAGGTCAAATCAAGGTCACACAATAATGCTGCACACCTACACCCACTAACCAATATCCCTACCAAGTATCAACTTCCTGCAGCTTATGGTGTCCGAGATGCAACCTGGATAAGATTTTATAAGTCAAGGTCACTATAGCAAGGTCAAAGGTTAAATTAAGGTCAAACCATAGCTTTGCACACCTGCACACCCTAGCCAATGTCCCTACCAATTATCAACTTCCTACACCCTACAGTTTCTGAGATACAGCCCAGACAAACTTTCCTGCCACCTGTCTGCCCATCTGGACGCCCCTTAAGGGCTGTGGGGTAAAAAGGGGTTTGAAGACAAGTTTGATGCATTTAACTTAAACTTTTGGATACTAACTGTAAAAATTGGGTGCCGCAACAGAATTTTGTGTCCATGAAATTGCAAATTTAATAAGTAAATTAAATTTTTATAAGTTAATACCCTATCCAATGGACAATTGCCTTACCGGTCGGTGCGACCGGTCCCGCCAAACGTCAGAAAAAGACGTCCTGTATAGAATACCGGCAGGACCGGCCAGGAGAGTGCATTCGCCAGGTGGTGCATCGTACTTCCTCTTCCTGTCTAGACATCGTGACGTCATAGCATCTTTTTCGTGTCTAGTCCTAGTAAGACCCCAAGTAAGCTGATAGCGGGACCGGTTGGGTGGGCCTTGCCTGTCCATTGGATAGGGTATTAACTTATAAAAATTTAATTTACTTATTAAATTTGCAATTTTATTGCGTAAGCAGCTAGGGAATCAAGTGAACTCATAACAAAAACAAAGTTGTACGGGCCCATTTGACCTAGGGTCAGAGAACCCTGAGAGGTCAAGGTTGGCTACCAACTAACCGGTTACCCAGGAGTCTACCGACATCACCCCCACCTTATTCTTTCCCTCCCAGGGTTGGTCTGAGAAGGGAAAGAGAGAGAGAAAGGGGCTGAGTTCAGTCCCAGAAGAAATAAACTTCCCAAGGGAAGCAAGTCACAGTTTTTTTTTGTTTTTTTGTTTTTTTTAAACATATGTACATTTCAATATATTTACACTATGTACATATCTAGCATATTTACCATTTGTACATATATACATATGTATACAACATCTCACCTCTGGGACTGGTGGTGCACCTGTTGGGCAGCCACTACAGGTCCCAGGTGGAAAAGCTCTGAGTCAGTCCAGGCAACATCCTTCAAATAAAACTGAGTGAAGGTGTTGTGAGACTTCCAGTGGCAGGCTGACAATATCTGCTCTAAGATCCCTGATTGGAAGGCCTTAGAGGCAGCAAAGGCCCTAACATCATGGGCTTTAACCTGATGCAAGGAGAGGGCCTCCTGGTCAGAGAGCTCATAGCACAGAATCACAGTCTGCTTGATCCATGAGATGGTGGCAGGTGAGATGTCTTTGTCAAAACCCTTCTTGAAGGAGACAAAGACCAACTCCTTATTCTGCCTAATATCTGAAGTCCTGTCCAAGTAGTAGCGTAGGGCTCTAACTAGACATAGGGACCTGTCTCCTTTGAGTGACCTATCCAGAGATGGGGCCAGGGGTGGAATGACCGCTGGTGCCACACTGTCTGGACCCTCCTTAGCCAGCGGATTCTTGGATAGGAAGCTGGGTGAGGGGTACAAGGACACCTTAGACCAGTCTGACTGGTGTCTGATGTCCAAGCATGGATCTCACTCCTGCGTTTACCAGAACCTAAGGCCAGCAAGAAAACAGTCTTGAAAGTCAGATGTTTCAAGGAGGCCTCTTTAAGGGGTTCAAAGGGAGCCTTTGTCAGCTGGTGAAGCACCAGGGAAAGGTTCCAGGAGGGGATGCCCCTGCTGCCCTTGGGTCTGTCTCTATGGAAACTGTCCAGGAGACGAGTGAGATTCTCATCCTTGCTGACATTAATGGTGGAATTGCCCACTTTGTCAGCAATGGCTGATCTGTAGCCATCAATAGTGCCTGGTTGCAACTTCTTGTCCTGAAACAAGTGCAGGAGGAAGTCAGGAATAGCTTTCAGAGGTGGTGCCCTGAAGTCCACCTGATTACTGAGGCACCACTTTGTAAAAATGGTCCACTTTGCCTCATAGACAGATCTGGTTGATCCTCTTTGAGGAGCCTCAATTCGTGGTGCCACTGCCTCAGAGAAGCCCTGCTCCTTGATCGCTGAGGCTCTAGGATCCAGGCGTGTAGGTTCAGATTTGACAGGTTCCTGTGGAGGACCTGGTTGAATGGCTGAGACACTAAGTTTGGTATATTGAGCAGACACAGTGGGATTTGACTGGACATTGCCACTAGATCCCAGAACCAGGGCATGTTGGGCCACCCTGGGGCAATCAGAATTATTCTGTTGCAAGGGTAGTCCTGCAACTTCTCCACCACTTTGCCCAAGATGGCTGCTGGTGGAAAGGCGTATGGGTCCAGGTTCTCCCAGGAGAGGCTGAGTGCATCCACTGCCCATGCCTGGGGGTCTGGGACCGGTGACACAAACTGTGGCAGTTTGTTGTTGAATCTGGTGGCAAACAGGTCCACTTGGGGCTGGTGCCACCGGGAGCATATAGCTTGGAACACTTTTGGATGAAGTGACCACTGTTTGAATGGTCTGGCTAAGTCTGGATAGATTGTCTGCTATCACGTTCAGCCGGCCGGGGATGTGACGTGCCCTGAGAGTTACCTGCTGTCTGGTACACCAGGACAGGATTCTCCACAGTAATGCACACAGAGAGCCCGACTTCATCCCCCCTCTTTGTTGATATAGGCAACCACTGTTGTGTTGTCTGTAGCTATCAGTACTGTCTTGTTGCAGCAGAGGGTTCGAAACTCTTTTAGAGCTAGAAAAACTGCTTTTAGCTCTAAGTGGTTTATGTGCAACTTGTTTTCTGGAAGGGACCAAGTTCCCCTTGCAGTGTGCTCGTCTAAGTGAGCGCCCCACCCTTCTTTTGATGCGTCTGTAAAGATTTGCAGAGCATGTTTTAGAGGGTGTAATGGTTGACCTAGTAGCACATTGCTTTCCTCCAGCCACCACCTTAGATGGGGGTGGAGGGAGTTGGGGACGGGATCACCTTTTCTAGTGACTCTGGGACCCTCCAGTTGTTTTTCAAGTGCCACTGTATGGGCCTCATGTGAAGTCGCCCTAGGTGGACTTGTTTTTCTGTTGCTGTGAGTAGACCTATGGGGGACATGAACTGTCGGACCGGGCAAACTGGATCCGACAGTATTGATCTGATCTTGTCTGTCAAGGTCTGCCAACGTTCTGCTGTTGGTCTGACCTTGCCCTCTTTCAGGTCGAACTGGTAACCTACGAAGTTGAAAACCTGTTTGGGAGCCAGTTCTGACTTTTCCTTGTTTACCAGCCACCCTAGTTCCTGACAAAGGGTCACTAAGGTTTGTGTATGCTGGAGACAAGTGTCGTGGGTAGAGGCTCTCTCCAGCCAGTCGTCTAGGTACTGGTGGGTACTTATACCCCTCTGAAGTGCCATGAGTTTGACCTCTTTGGCCACCACTGTGAACTCCATGGGAGCTGTGGATAGACCAAAGGGTAGGGCTTTGAACTGATAGGACCGACCCTGGAGAAGAAAACGCATGTACTTCCTGGACTGACTGTGAATTGGTATATGGAAGTATGCGTCTTTGAAATCTATGGATGTGACCCATTCCCCTGCCTGTAGGGAGGTTCTTATTGTCTCTGGGGTCTCCATCTTGAACGACTCTGTGTTTAGGAAGGTGTTCAAGTTGCTCAGGTCCAGGACCGGTCTCCACCGGTTGTTGGGTTTGGGTACCAAAAATAGCAGGTTGTAAAAACCCAGTTAGTTTTGATTTTGTACTGGTTCTACTGCATTCTTGTCTATCAGCTGATACAGTGTCTCTAAAAGGAAGGACTGTTTCGCTGAAACATGAGAGTCTACCTTCAAATTTAAAGTCACTTTACTGTTCCCGGCTACCACTGGTGCTGGGTTCAAGTCTCCCTGACCGATCACAGAATTTACACAGTGATTGTCATTTATGAGACTTTGAACCCTTAGCCTCTGGGAGAATGTTGATAAGTCTTGCATCGTTCTGGCCATGGCCTGGGGGATTGACCGGTTGAAAGTATTCTAGTTCATTCACAGCTTGTTTCATCTTCTCTGATGACTTGCCCTTGCTATCCAGACGCAGGGTTTTAAGCTGAGTGGCCATTGAGTAGTGAACCCTGGTCAAACACCTTGACAAACCAGCAGCTTGATTGCACATTATTGTCTGTTCCCGTGCTGCCCTCTCCCAACGTCTGAGCAGGTCCTGACTGAAGGTCCGGGAGGGTGGGGCAGTAGGTAGATTTCTGCATGCAACCCTGCTGAATGAATGGTTGAGTTTGGCAGGATCCGGTGACCAGGTGCGTACTGTTGAACTCCCAGTGTCCTTCTCAGCATGCATCCCGTACCATCTGGATGACCTGGGAGGTTTGATAAACTGATCTCTGAGGAGGCCAGTATTGTCAGTGTTCCTGGTGGGACACCCTTCAGTGATGGTGAGGTTGAGATTGGACATCTTCCTGCACAACCAGTCATCCACCAGAAGTTTCACAGAGACTTTACCGGTTGGGTGTACACGTGCACCGGCAAAGGGGTTGTCATCTGCATCAGAGGACACAGTTTCAAACTCTGGAATCTTATGCCAGTTCATGAAGCTTCTCACACCTCTCATAGTCTCTCTATAATTGGCCTCCTCAGTAGGTTCCTGGTCAGCCTCATCCTTGGGGACATCTCTGACTGGAGACCAGTCCCGGTGGATCTCATCATCCAGGGAACCGGTAACACTGAGCTGGTCAGCTTCACTGTCAGATGCTCCACTCAGATCTCCCTCACAGGTGAGCTGAACATCAGGGACCAAACAGGGGGCCTGAACAGGCTAGGTTGCTGTCCCTGCACCGGGAGCCTCAAGAGGCTGGGTGGCTGTCTGCATCTCATCAACTGCTTCACCGGTGGCCTGATCCAGGCAGGGACCGGTAGTCTCTCTAGCCAGACTGCTGGTGGTGGCACCAGGGTCAAAAAATGGCTTCTGGCTGGTAGTCACATCTGAAGCTAGTTTCACAACCGGTTCAACCGGTACTGTGAAAGTCTTGGCCAACAGCATCGCCTCCAGCTGGGAGAACCTCTCTGCCCACTTATCATCCAACTGCTTCAGTTCATCAGCTGAATGTCTGCTACTGGAAGATTTCTTCTTGTTGGTAGAGGGCTTGAGAGACTCGCTACGTTTCATCTTCTTGGTAGTAGGGGTTGACTGAGGCTGTGAAGCCTTGACCTTCTCTACCTTACCCAGCACACTCGCGTGTGCAGGGTCCACGAGAGTGGGGGCAGAGGAGGATGCAGTCACCTTCTTTTCTTTTCGATCTCTGTAGGTGGGTGTAGCCAATTGCTGGATCTGATCAGGGGTAAACCCCTTGCAAACATCACAATCTTTCTTGAGGACGCAAGGGTCGTCACCCACCCCCTTATCTCTACAATGTGCACACTTGGAGTGGGAGTCAAACCCAGCCATAGTGTGACCACAGGAACCTTGTCTCCGTCCTGGGGAAGACATAGTCATAGAAAATACTGTAGAACTTCTTAAAAGTTTAAATAAAATGGATGTGTTCGATGTAGAACAAAAAATTCGCTTGCCGTAAAAACACGTCTTCACTCTACACGCGCCAAACGAAAAAGATGCTATGACGTCACGATGTCTAGACAGGAAGAGGAAGTATGATGCGTCACCTGGCGAATGCACTCTCCTGGCCGGTCCTGCCGGTATTCTATACAGGACGTCTTTTTCTGACGTTTGGCGGGACCGGTCATGTCGACCGGTAAAGCAATTGTCCATTGGATAGGATGTATTAACGCCATAAAAATGAAGCTCACTGGTATCTGATCTTATGAGGGTATTCCAGTGGGGCCATCTTGTCTGTAACTAAGGATTTTCAAGGTTGGGAGCAATGTTTACACAGTCAGTTAGGGTGGTTGTATTTTCCTGGGTTGTCAGGGTGGGTCAGCAAAAAATCAAACTTGTTTGATATTTCACTGACCCTCCCCAGCCCTCCCCGATTCTTGTTCCAGAGCCGAAACCAACTTGTCCTACTCACTTCCAGTCTTTTCTTATCACCTCTAGTCTTCTGCTTATCACTTCCAGTCTTGTCCTTATCACTTCCAGTCATGTCCTTATCACTTCCAGTGTTTTCCTATCATGATACTGGCATGTCTTTTGTCACTTAAGTAGTCCTCATTGGCAGTCATTTTCAACATGATGTGAGGTAAACATATGACAAAAAATTATGTTAGGAATGACAAAAAACAATCCGTGTAATCAAAATCTTAAAGTTAACAGATAGAAAAAGTCTGCATGTATGCTGCAAAATATAAAGACACCTGAAAAAGTGTTTTATATGGTTAAACAACAATAAAATCACAGCCTATTTCAACAGTACAATTTCTGGGAAAAAGAGGGATCAAGTGTCGACCAATCAAAAATCTAAAACTAGGTCAATAGTAAATATTTGGATCCCATCACATCACCAGAACTACAGCAGGTTTACCTTTACGCCCAGAATAGGGTCTTCCCCAGAAAATTATTTACCATAAATATGTAGAGGAAGTGCTCACAGGTACAAAATATTGAGGTGTCTTTCCCAGAGGTCCGAAATTGGATTATCAAAGCCAGCAACAACCAAGACGGTTTTCATTGTCACGTGAGGATATTGGCAGAACAGGCTGTAACATTTTAAATGAAAATTTTCTATTTTAAGTGGCTTTTTCTGCCATAATCTGAAGCAGAAATACATCAATTTATTTATTATATAATATTAAAGCAAAAAACTGAAAACAATAATTAAAACAAGCAATTAGTGCCTGTGAACGGGCTCTGTGTCAGCCGACTGTGTGTTTTGAGTTTCAGAGTAGAAGTAAAAGAAGAAAGGGAAACAAAAGTTGTGCCATACAAATGGTATTCAGAAGTAAAGTACCAAGTTAATGGTTTAGGTGTAAACTGTAGGTGGAAAACATAAACAAAATAGTGTAAATGCAAAAGAATTGGAGTTACAACTAATTTACTCAACAGTGAGAATGTCAAAGTAGCTATTGCTCAGCTATGCCATGAGCTACAGGTCTGCAATTTTATTATGTTATAGCTGACCCACAAGAGGTGAATAACGTATTAAATAAAATACTGTAAATACAATAGTTTTCAAGTTACAACTGATTTACTCAATAGTGATAACCTCACAGTAGCTATTGCTCGGCTATGGAATGAGCTACAGGTCTGCAATTTTAGTATGTTACAGCTGACCCAAAAGTAGACGAAAATATATTTAAACAAAATATTGTAAATGCAATACTTTTCAAGTTACAACTGATTTACTCAACAGTGAGAATCTCAAAGTAGCTATTGCTCAGCTATGCAATGAGCTACAGGTCTGCAATTTTACTGTTATAGCTGATTCAAAAGAAGGTGAATAATATATTTAAAAAAATTCTCTTAATGCAATAGTTTTCAAGTTACAACCGATTTACTCAACAGTGAGAACTTGGAAATAGCTATTGCTTAGGTATGCCATGAGCTACGGGTCTGCAATTTTACTGTTATAGCTGATTAAAAAATACGTGAATAACATCTTAAACAAAGTAGTCTAAATGCAATAGTTTTCAAGTTACAAGCAATTCACTGACCCGTGAGAACCTAAAAGTAGCTATTACTCAGCTATGCAATAAGAAGCGATAGGTCTGTGATTTTACTATCTTATAGCTGACCCCAAAATAGCTGAATAACATATTTATACCAAATTCTCTAAATGCAATAGTTTTCAAGTAACAAATGATTTTACTCATTATGGAAGGTACTTAAAAGTCAGAAAGTAGCTATTAATCACTTAACTATTGGGACAGACACCCAAGTTACTCACCATGTTGTAGCTGTGAAAAAAGTAGCTGAATAACATATTTTAACAAAATGCTCTAAATGAAATACTTTTCAAGTTATAAGTGATTTAGTGTATGATTTCATGAATTTTAATGCATTAAAATTATTTTAAAAATTCATAAAAAATAAGATCCAAGCCTGATACTCACAAAAGGAAATCTACTTGTGGCATAGTAAATATATGCAAGATAAGAGAGAAATCCCTGCAATAGTCAATGAGAAAATATAGTAAATATATGAGAGATGAGAGAGAAATCCCTGCAATAGCCAATGAGAAAATTGGGATAAAGTGTTGAAAGTTTCACACTTTAGGTGGGGGTACATCACTTGTAATGGCTCTGGGGAACAGACGAACACACAGATCTGCATGATTTGCACAATTTTTCATCCTTGATAGATAAGGTATCTTTTAAATGTGACAGCATGTCTATGGGCCTTGTAGTTTATTCACATAGACACGTATATAGACGCCACAGAGTGATGCCATAATGTCATCTGACTGACAAGTCAGGTGACATAATAAAAAATGTCAATTTGGATGTTCTGGTCACGTGATGGGATCCAAATATCCAGCCTTGACCTAGTTTTAGATTTGTTGATTGGTTGACACTTAATCCTCTTTTTTCTCAGAAAGTCATCAAAAACTTTAATGGCAATACAGACTGCAAGTCTGGTCGTGATGATTCTGTATATTTCTACAGTCCTGTCTGTTTGTCGGTACGGCTTGTTGGGACTTGATGTGGCTTGTCTGTTAGAGGTTTACAGCTTGTCCTGGTAGTTTCCAGTTTAGTCCTGTAGAAAATATCCCAACCCCCAAGTCAGGTCGGCCTTTAGATCCAGACAAGCCTGGTTGTCAGACAAGCCTGGATGTATTACGTCCTGTCTGGCAGGTGAAACTGACCCAGATTTTTCCCACCCTCTTTTGTAGATTTTTGTTCCCGACCCTGACTTTTGCAACCGATCATAAGAGTCGGTTGTAGGGGCGGCTCCAGTCAAACATCCCCATTAATGCAGCCTTTCTTTTATAACATATTGCAATAAAATCCCAACAGAAGGGGGGGGGGCAAATTCTAAAGCCAAAGAAAGTATTCATGATAACATAATCTAGCTGCTGCGGTGAAGTCGACATGACATGAAAACAAATTCTGCAAACTTGGTTAAATGATTTACTTGAACCCCTCTTTAATGCATTGGCTATTGCCCTTGAATGTCGCTTGGTTAAATTAACAGACAACAAGACCACTGCCGCGGTATTTATCTCCCGCCGAGTACCGCAGGGGAAGAAATACTAAATTGAAAATTTTCCCCTTTGCATAGGACACTGTTGTACCATCCTGTGGGGTAAAAAATTCGCTCAAAATCGCTCTATCTGTTACGGTTTTCGAGATATTGACACTTTTCCATTTTCCGCGAAAATCCAAGATGGCCGCCAAAAGTGGCAAAAATTGAAATTTTTCCCCTTTGGACAGGACACTCTTGTACCACCCTATGGGTCAAAAATTCGCTCGAAATCGCTCCCCCTTATGGTTTTTGAGATATTGACACTTTTCAATTTTCCGCGAAAATCCAAGATGGCCGCCAAAAGTGGCGAAAATTGAAATTTTTCCCAATTTGACAGGAGACTCTTGTACCACCCTGTGGGTCAAAAATTCGCTCGAAATCGCTCTATCTCTTACGGTTTTCGAGGTATTGACACTTTTTCATTTTCCGCAAAAATCCAAGATGGCCACTGAAAGTGGCGAAAATTGAAATTTTTCCCCTTTGCACAAGAGACCCTTGTACCACCCTGCGGGTCAAAAATTCGCTCAAAATCGCTCTATCTCTTACGGTTTTTGAGGTATTGACACTTTTTCATTTTCCGCGAAAATCCAAGATGGCCGCCAAAAGTGGCGAAAATTTAAATTTTCCCCCTTTGAACAAGAGACTCTTGTACCACCCTGCGGGTTAAAAAATCGCTCGAAATCGCTCTATCTCTTACGGTTTTCGAGGTATTGACACTTTTTCATTTTCCACTAAAATCCAAGATGGCCGCTGAAAGTGGCGAAAATTGAAATTTTCCCCCATTTGACAGGAGAACCTCGTACTATCCTGTGGATCAAAAATTTGCTCAAAATCACTCTATCTCTTACGGTTTTCGAGATATTTGTGATTTTTCACATTTTCACTAAAAGTAGCAACAAAGTAGCCATTTCTCACTTGTACATCGAGCAGCAGTTGTAAAACTTAAATATGTTACAGTTCACAAAAAAGTACATGAACAAGATATTTAAGAGAAAATGTGTAGCTGTAATACTTTTGAAGATATAAGCCATTTACCCATTATGGTTATCATTCCAAATTGACCAAGTAGCTATTACTCATTTAGCTATGGAGATACACTTCCAAACCGCTTACCATGTTGTAGCTGTGGAGAAAATAGCTGAACAATATATTGGAACAAAATACTGTAAATGCAATAGTTTGACAGATATAAGTCATATAATTATATTAGGTAAAAGTGCTATTACTCACTCAAAAGTAGGCCAAAGTTCACCAAACCTTTTTCCACTTAGCATAGGATACTCTTGTACTACCCTGGGGGTCAAAAATTCGCTCGAAATCGCTCTCTTACGGTTTTCGAGATATTGACTCTTTTTCATTTTCCGCAAAAATCTAAGATGGCCGCCAAAAGTGACGAAAATTGAAATTTTCCCCCATTTGACAGGAGAACCTCGTACCATCCTGTGGGTCAAAAACTTGCTCGAAATCACTCTATCTCTTACGGTTTTCGAGATATTTGTGATTTTTCACATTTTCACTAAAAGTAGCAACAAAGTAGCCATTACTCACTTGTACATCGAGCAGCAGTTGTAAAACTTAAATATGTTACAGTTCACAAACAAGCAATCAGTGACCGAATGAATCAGTCACATATCTAGGGTTTGGCAGAGTAGAATGGCTTAATGTGTGTTTCATGTGTGAAAGGTGTACAGAGAGTGGTTGTGCATAAAACCAATGTCCCTACCGAGTATGAACTTCCTACATCTTACGGTTTCTGAGATATAGCCCGGGCAAGATTTTATAGGTCAAGGTCACTACAGACAGGTCAAATCAAGGTCAGACCAATGACGTTGCATTCCCACACACCCGAACCAATGTCCCTACCAAGTATGAACTTCCTAAACCTTACAGTTTCCGAGATATAGTCCGGACAAGATTTTACAGGTCAAGGTCACTACAGCAAGGTCAATTAAGATCACACCATGATGTTGCACACCTACACCCCCTAACCAATGTCCCAACCAAGTATCAACTTCCTACACCTTACTCTTTCCAAGATATAACCCAGACAATATTTCGAAACTTAAGGTCACTATGGCAAGGTCAAAGGAAGGTCAGGCCATGATGTTGCACATCTACAAGTGTCCCTACCAAGTATCAACTTCCTACACGTGGCGGTTTCTGAGATACAGCCCAGACAAACTTTCTCCCGCCACCCGCCCTCCCATCTGGACACCATGGGTGAAAACAATACCCCGACAGCCCGAAAGTAGCAATTGCTCACCTATGCCATGAGCTATAGGTCTGTAACTTCAGTATGTTATAGTTGACCCAAAAGTAGGTGTACAACATATTTAAACAAAATACTGCAAACCAATAAATTTCAAGTTACAACTGATTTACTCAATAATGAGAACCTCAAAATAGCTATTGCTCAGCTATGAAATAAGCTACAGATTTGGTATTTTTCTATGTTGTAGCTTACTCAAAAGTAGGTGAATAACTTACTTAAACCAAATATTCTAAATGTAATAGTTTTCAAGTTATAACTGATTTACTCGACAGGTTTATCAAAGTAGCTATTACTCAGTGATGCAATGAGGCACAGGTCAAAGTAGCTTTTGCTCAGCTAAACAATTGGTTATAGGGCTGCAATTTTAATACGATATAGCTCACACAAAAGTAGATGCATAGCGTATTTAAAGAAATACTGTAAATGAAAGAGTTTTCAAGTGAACAACTAATTTAGTCAACAGTAAGAACCTGAAAGTAGCTATTGCTCAGCTATGCAATGAACTACAGGTGTACAATTCCTCTGTGTTATAGCTGACCCAAAGGTAGGGGAATAACATATTTAGAGAATATCAGATAAGGTCTGCAATTTCATTATGTCATAGCTGACCCATAAGTTAGCGAATAATACATTTAAATAAAATTTTCCAAATTGAATGGCTTTCAAGGCCCAAGGACATAGTGGTTCACTTGTAACTTGAAAACTATTACATTTAGAAAATGTTGTATAGTATGTTATTCAGCTACTTTTGGGTCAGCTATAACATAGCAATTACTGGCAGCTATTGGTTGCATGTTCACCATTTTCCTACGGTTGGACCAATGGTGGCTTTCCAAGCAATCTTCAGACAACAGTGGATTTTTGTTCAAGATGTCAGTGAGCAGTAATAAGGGATTTTGGGAAACTTAGTCAAAATTTAATCATCATTATATATTTTCAGTGATTTCAGTGAGCCCACAATTTTTAACTCACTTTTTAACCATTTTAGAAAATATTTTTATTATAAATAAATAAGAATTTTAACCAGTGTATTTCCAACAGTGGACCAATGTTGAAACTGTTTTGAAGGTAAAAGCATATGGATACCGATAAACAAAACTCTTGGCATGAAGTTACAGTACAGTAGTAAATCCCCATCCAAGAAATTCGACTAAGTCATATTTCCTTATTAATATTAATGAGGCAGGTCCATGGCCAGGAAGTTCACTGGTATTTAATCGTAATCCAGCCTTTTATTTATTTATCCAAGAAATTCTGTGACCTCATATTTCCTCTTTAATATTAATGAGGCAGGCCCGTGGACAGGAAGCGCACTGGTATTTAATCTTAAACCAGCTTTTCTTTAAAATCTATGAAATACTGCTGGATTATGATAAGCAAAACTCTTGGCGTGAACTTACAGTACAGCAGTAAACCCCCATCCAAGAAATTCGATTAGGTCATATTTCCTCATTATTGGTTTCACCCCCGGTTTTCAGTCAGCCGCCGCCGCCGCATTATCGTCTCCCTTGAATATCTCCCTTGTTATTAGGCCTATCTAAATGATATGTGGCAGTGTTCTTCTATAGGCGTGGGGAAATTTTTTGACAGGCATAAATTTGACCTTTGACCTTTATCAAGGTCACATTATCAAAAATTCAAAAAAAAAATTTACTTCCTTTTCACTAGATTTCCTCAGAAAGTACTGGGTGTGGGCCAACCAAATTTGGTATGCACATTCCTGAGGGAAGAATCTAGGCGCCAGTCGATATTGGGATCAATCGGGCCATAATTGACCGATTGACGGGCGATTGATTATAAGTTCATAAAAATTTTGCTAAGATTAAGCCTTGAACTCGCTTATTATTGGTCGTAGAGGTTTGGGATGGTATACCAACATATAGGAAATCATGTGCTGGGAATCTTCTGGTGTGGTCAGATTTGACCTTGGGCCCCTCGTTCAAGGTCAAGCGAGGATAGGCAAAGTTTAAAGTGCTTATAACTCGCTTATTATTGGTCCTAGAGGTTTGGGATGGTATACCAACATATAGGAAACCATGGGCTGGGAATCTTTTGGTGTGGTCAGATTTGACCTTGGACGTCTCCTTCAAGGTCAAATGAGGATAGCCAAACATAAAAGTGTTTATAACTCGCTTATTATTGGTCCTACAGGTTTTGGATGGTATACCAACATATAGGAAATCATGGGCTGGGAATCTTTTGGTGTGGTTAGATTTGACCTTGGGCCTCTCCTTCAAGGTCAAAAGAGCATAGCCAAACTTAAAAGTGCTTATAACTCTCTTATTATTGGTCCTAGAAGTTTGTGATGGTATACCAACATATAGGAAATCATGTGCTGGGAATCTTCTGGTGTTGTCGCATTTGACCTTGTGCCCCCCCTTCAAGGTCAAACGAGGATAGCCAAACTTAAACGTGCTTATAACTCACTTATTATTGGTCCTAGAGGTTTGGGATGGTATACCAACATATAGGAAATTATGTGCAGGGAATCTTCTGGTGTGGTCAGATTTGACCTTGGGCCTCTCCTTCAAGGTCAAACGAGGATAGCCAAACATAAAAATGTTTATAACTCGCTTATTATTGGTCCTACAGGTTTTGGATGGTATACCAACATATAGGAAATCATGGCCTGGGAATCTTTTGGTGTGGTCGGATTTAACCTTGGGCCTCTCGTTCAAGGTCAAATGAGGATAGCCAAACATAAAAATACTTATAACTCGCTTATTATTGGTCCTAGAGCTTTGGGATGGTAAACCAACATGTAGGAAATCATGGGCTAGGAATCTTCTGGTGTGGTCGGATTTGACCTTGGGCCCCTCCTTCAAGGTCAAACGAGCATAGCCAAACTTAAAAGTGCTTATAACTCGCTTATTATTGGTCCTAGAGGTTTGGGATGGTATACCAACATATAGAAAATCATGGGCTGGGAACCATCTGGTGTGGTCGAATTTGACCTTGGGCCCCTCCTTCAAGGTCAGACGAGGATAGCAAAACTTAAAAGTGCTTATAACTCGCTTATTATTGGTCCTAGAGGTTTGGGATGGTATACCAACATATAGGAAATCATGTGCTGGGAATCTTCTGGTGTGGTCAGATTTGACCTTGGACTCCTCCTTCAAGGTCAAATGAGGATAGCCAAACCTAAAAGTGCTTATAACTCGCTTATTATTGGTCCTAGAGGTTTGTGATGGTATACCAACATATAGGAAATCATGTGCAGGGAATCCTCTGGTGTGGTTAGATTTGACCTTTGGCCCCTCGTTCAAGGTCAAACGAGGATAGGCAAACTTAAAAGTGCTTATAACTCGATTATTATTAGTCCTAGAGGTTTGGGATGGTATACCAACATATAGGAAATCATGTGCTGGGAATCTTCTGGTGTGGTCGGATTTAATCTTGGGCCTCTCCTTCAAGGTCAGACGAGGATACCCAAACTTAAAAGTGCTTATAACTCGCTTATTATTGGTCCTAGAGGTTTGGGATGGTATACCAACATATAGGAAATCATGAGCTGGGAATCTTTTGGTGTGGTCGGATTTGACATTGGGCCCCTCCTTCAAGGTTAAATGAGGATAGCCAAACATAAAAATGCTCATAACTCACTTATTATTGGTCCTACAGCTTTGGGATGGTAAACCAACATGTAGGAAATCATTGGCTGGGAACCTTCTGGTGTGGTCGGATTTGACCTTGGGCCTCTTGTTCAAGGTCGAACGAGCATAGCCAAACTTAAAAGTGCTTATAACTCGCTTATTATTGGTCCTAGAGGTTTGGGATGGTATACCAGCATATAGGAAATCATGGGCTGGGAACCTTCTGGTGTGGTCGCATTTGACCTTGGGCCTCTCATTCAAGGTGAAACGAGCATAGCCAAGCTTAAAAGTGGTTATAACTCGCTTATTATTGGTCCTACAGGTTTGTGATGGTATACCAGCATATAGGAAATCATGTGCTGGGAATCTTCTGGTGTGGTCGTATTTGACATTGGGCCTCTCGTTTAAGGTCAAACGAGCATAGCCAAACTTAAAGGTCATAGGAAACATTTTTCACAAAAATTATGAAGTTAACTTCATTCAGTAGACAAACAACCTATAAGAATGCAAATGTGGTTTATTTTAAGAAATATATGGTACAAGAGCCATAAATAGCATTATAAAAATAAATATCAGGAACATGGAGTAAAAAGCGGACATATTGTTGTTCTCGTAGTAGATGATTGATGACGTCACAGGTTCATAACGGAAGTTCTGTGTAGTTGGAGATATAGTGTATATATTTATAAACTGAAGGAAGATAACATTTTCCTTTGCCAAAAAAGCTCACTAGCCATTATTTTTTCTAGATGCATTTTTTTCTCAAGTTTTACCTAACTTTTAATCACTGACAGTTCTAACAAACACAGATATACTGTAAGTAGGCTTGTCTTGGAATGCAGAAAGCGTAAACATATGTATGAGATTTTGCCTCCTTCCATCATTTTTTTTCCAGGTTTTTAAACTGTGATGGGAAAGTAGCCTTTCAAGTTAGATAAATTTACACAAAACTAAGAATCTCTTGACAAATTCAAAAGTGGTCATTTGAATTTACTGGATACTGTGTTTTTTTTGGCCTTTAATCACCGGCATTTCTATCAAGAAAAGGCATGATGTAAAGTGAAATCAAAATACACAATTTGTTTTCATTTGCATAAATAATTTGTAAAAGCATGCTGTTGTAGTCAAATTTATTGAATTTATTCTGAAAGAATCATGTTTGAAGTTCTAACTTTTACATTATCAGTTTATGAAATAATTCAGTATATGAGTTTTCCTTCAGATATTAGTTCAATATTTCTTGGCCTTAAGTTTGGATAATTTAAAGTTTTGGAAATTAGTTGGTGACATTTTATTCTCAATTTAAGCCTTTGTTGAGACCAAAAAAAAAGGAAATGTGTAGATGGCTAGACGCATTATGTATACTATGAAAGCAGTATTGTTTACAGGTTTGGTGGGAAACTAATTTGGGGAACATATATGATTATCCTTGCTTGAGGCCCAGTTCTAAAGACATTTATGTTATATTTATTTCATCTGCTGGCAATAGTTAGTTTTCAAAATTGAAAAAAATAACTATAAAAATTCATCTCAGAGTTGAACCTGGTTGACTGCATTGTTTGGTGATTTTTATGCAACTTGCTTAATACCTCTCTAAATATTTTTTATCTGAGAACAAATATAAAAGATGTTCTGAAGGCTATTTCAAAAATTTACTGTGGCAGACTGATGTCTTATAAACAAATAAACTTCATAAAAACACATTATGCAATCTTTTAAATATATATGTATGTATTACAAGGCTTACGGAAATAATAGTTTGTTTACATTGTCATTATCCTGTGACGTCAAGGCTAGTATTTCCTATGAGAGTTGTCGAGTGAAAAATAATGGGGACAGTTGTGAAAATCTTGAAACAACAGCCAGAAAGTGATTGAATATACCATGTAACCTTGTCCAGACGCATCTTATTTTCACAGAAATTGAACTTACATATGTATATGTAATCACTAATGAATGATCTGAAAATACTTCCTATGACCTTTAAAAGTGCTTATAACTCGCTTATTATTGGTCCTAGAGGTTTCGGATGGTGTACCAACATATAGGAAATCATGAGCTAGGAATCTTTTGGTGTGGTCAGATTTGACCTTGGGCCTCTTCTTCAAGGTCAAACGAGCATAGCCAAACTTAAAAGTGTTTATAACTCGCTTATTATTGGTCCTAGAGGTTTGGGATGGTATACCAACATGTAGGAAATCATGGGCTGGGAATCTTCTGGTGTGGTTGCATTTGACCTTGGGCCCCTCCTTCAAGGTCAAACGAGGATAGGCAAAGTTTTAAGTGCTTATAACTCACTTATTATTGGTCCTACAGGTTTGGGATGGTATACCAACATAGAGGAAACCATGGGCTGGGAATCTTTTTGTGTGGTCGGATTTGACCTTGGGCCTCCCTTTCAAGGTCAAATGAGCATAGCCAAACTTAAAAGTGCTTATAACTTGCTCATTATTGGTCCTACAGGTTTGGGATAGTATACCAACATATAGGAAGTCATGTGCTGGGAATCTTTTGGTGTGGTCAGATTTGACCTTGGGCCTCTTCTTCAAGGTCAAACGAGCATAGCCAAACTTAAAAGTACTTATAACTCGCTTATTATTGGTCCTAGAGGTTTGGGATGGTATACCAACATACAGTAAATCATGTGCTGGGAATCTTCTGGTGTGGTCAGATTTGACCTTGGGCCTCTTCTTCAAGGTCAAAAGAGCATAGCCAAACTTAAAAGTGCTTATAACTCGCTTATTATTGGTCCTAGAGGTTTTGGGATGGTATACCAACATATAGGAAATCATGGGCTGGGAATCTTCTGGTGTGGTTGCATTTGACCTTGGGCCTCTCCTTCAAGGTCAAACGAGCATAGCCCCAAACTTAAAAGTGTGTATAACTCGCTTATTATTAGTCCTAGAGGTTTGGGATGGTAAACCAACATGTAGGAAATCATGTGCTGGGAATCTTCTGGTGTGGACGGATTTGACCTTGGGCCTCTTGTTCAGGGTCAAACCAGCATAGCCAAACATAAACGTGCTTGTTCTACTGTGCAGCTGAAAAGACACAGTCAACTGATACAGAACCTGTTCACAGGCACTGATTGCTTTTTTCCTTTTAAGATCACTCTTGTGACCCTAACATGGTCCTTTCAGGAGAATTTCTCTTCACCAATAACATTTACCTCTTCACATTGGTCCTTTAGCATTTCATATAAAACTTAAAGGCTGTAGGGACGCTTTGTTTTTGTGTACAAAAACTTTTGTCTAGTTAATATTAATGAGGCAGGTCCGTGCACTGGAAGTTCACTGGTATTTAATCATGAACCAGCCTTTTTTTCTATTTATTCGAGAAATTCTGTGATCTCAAATTTCCTTATTAATGTTAATGAGGCAGGTCCGTGGACAGGAAGTGTACTGGTATTTAGTCTTAAACCAGCTTTTCTTTGAAATTTATAAAATACTTCTGTATACCGATAAACAAAACTCTTGACGTGAACTTACAGCACAGTACTAAACCCTCGTCCAAGAAATTTGATCAGGTCATATTTCCTCATTAATATTAATGAGGCAGGTCCGTGGACAGGAAGTTCACTGGTATTTAATCATAAACCAGCCCTTTTCTCTATTTATCCAAGAAATTCTGGACTTCATATTTCATCATTAATATTAATGAGGCAAGTCTGTGGACAGGAAGTTCACTGATATTTAATCTTAAACCAGTTTTTCTTTGAAATTTATAATATACTAGTACTGGGTATCTGGAATATACGTGGTCAGGAAGATATGCAGTCAATATTGGAAGATTTGCAGTAAATATTTGGAAGATTCGCGGTAAATATATTATAGATTCGTGGTTAATAATATTTTATAAATTAATATGCTGCTTTAAGAGGAAAAGTACCAGTACCTGCCTAATTAATATTAATGAGCAAATATAAGGTCATGGCAGTTCTTTGAGGGGTTTCCTGACAATATTTTATAACAGAAAGCTTTGCATGAACTTACAGTACAGTAGTAAACCCCCATCCAAGAAATTCGATTAGGCCATATTTCCTCATTAATATTAATGAGGCAGGTCCGTGCACTGGAAGTTCACTGGCATTTAATCATAAACCAGTCTTTTTTTTCTATTTATTCCAGAAATTCTGGACCTCATATTTCGTTATTAATACTAATGAGGTGGTTCCGTGGACAGGAAATTCACTGGTATTTAATCTTAAACCAGTACTTCTTTGAAATTTATAATATACTAGTACTGGGTATCTGGAATACACGCGGTCAATATTGGAAGATTTGCAGTAGATATTCGCAGCTATCTATATATATATGCTGCTTTAAGATGAAAACTATCAGTACCTGCCTAATTAATATTAATGAGCAAATATAAGGTCACGGAAGTTGTTTGAGGGAGGTTCCTGACAATATTTTATAGTGGCATTCTACCAGTGAACGCCAGCCTACCAGTTCACTGGTAGAAAGCCACTAACAGAAAGACTGGTTTAAGATGAAAATTTATTTATTTATTTATTTGTTGTTTTACGACGCGTTCAACGGACCTGCCTCATTAATATTAATGAGCAAATATGCGCGGTCACGGCAGTTCTTCAAGGGGGTTTCCTCACTTTCCTGACAATATTGTTGTGTTCGGGATCTTGATGAAGTGGCAGAGTTTAAACTATGAATGTTACTTATTATCCTTTATTATATCACATTACACATAACACACAATAACAATAACACTTTACTTCCTTTAAACACTGTTAATCTTTAATAACCATATGTGCAGTTAACACATTTATTGATATTCACTATTAGATGCTGTTGTTTATGTAAATCTTTAATCACCAATTTATAGTTTAATTCTCTTGCTCTGTTATTTCCTGTGTTCTGTCTCTTTACTTAAAATAACTATTTGTTGAAGAACATTGCTGTACTTCTGGTCCACTAGTGTCATAACTTTCACAGAGCAAGTGTGTCTAGTGTCATAACTCTCACAGCGCAAGTCAGTGGTTAGTGAGAAATGTACAGGTTATATAGACCAGTTGGCTATTGTATAACATTTGACCAATAGATGTATCTGTTACAAAATATGTTATTTTGATTGGGTCAAGGGTGTTTAACCAATGAGTGAGTTGGGGGAGCTAGGAGTAATTTGCATAACAATGTCCTAACATCTGTGTCATAAACATAGTGCTAAACTTATAGGATCAATAATGAAAGATGTTTGTTACTAGCTAGGACATTAGGGGAGAATGGCTACTGTGCATCAAAGAGTGCTCAGGTAATTATAAGTGATGAGAAACAACAACATATGACACCTTTAAGTCCCAGCTAGACAGCTGTGTGTCCTATGTGAGCATCACTGACACATATACAATAGAGTTGGACACCACATACAATTCCATACAATAAAATGGACAAGACATACAATCCTATACAATAGCTGGTATGTAAATGACTTGTAATTATGTTATAAAAGTGTCTTTAAAGTTTCTGCTAGAACCTTTGCTTGAAAATGGTTAATTACATATAATGACAGATGGGAGATACATGTACATAATATATCTATCAAAGGATATGAAAACATTTGTTACATAGAATACTTGGTCAACATGTTTTCTATTTTACCTGTTACAATATTTGCTAAAAACCTACATACATATGTAAAACATAAACATGAACACAAATATTTCCTGTTTACATTTAAGATGACATTTATTTCTATATATTCCAACACCATAATAAACTATCCGGGAAAATATCCTATTTTCCAAGTGTAGATGAACGAATAGCAGACATATAGATAAAATATATTTACTCCTATTTTACAATCTATAACAATATATTACAAATAGAAAGGCTGGTTTAAGATGAAAACTACCAGCATATTTCCTGTTCACGGACCTACCTCATTAATATTAATGAGCAAATATGCGCAGACATGGCAGTTCTTTGAGGGGGTTTCGTGTCACTGATCGCTTCAGCCATGGGCGATATTAGAAGATCTTAACTAAATATGCAGATTTTGACATTTTCGGAAATATTTCTTCTTACACATCAATAAGCGACATATTTTATATTTATTTTATTATTTCTTTCATATTTAACCCTTTTCTTACATCTTCTGGCAATATTTGAAGTTTTGAAGTGATAGATCTCGAAAATAGAGGAATGCGCATGCATGGATGGTGGGCTTGCACAAGCTTTTCAGACTGGTACCCTGAATAATATTTTTCAACAAAAACGACTCCCCGAGAAGTGGGTATGCAACCTGATCATAAAAATCAAAATAAAATTGAAATCTTACCAAGCATTTTAGATTGGTACCCTAAGTTATATTCCCTTGATTTGAAAAAGTTTGGCAATATATTGGCCAAGATACTACTTTTAAAAGTTAGCATGTACAGCAATGAACAGGAAATGCAAAATACAATGGAGAGTACCTGTCATAATATGACCCTGGCTGTTGCTGTTGCATGAGACATAAAAATCACAACTTTGACCTTTGACAAAATTAAATCCACATAATAAAGAAGTCCGTATTTAAATATCCCTAACTCTATATCATTTTATTGTGTTATAGTATATTAATTATATCATATTTATTGCAATAACTAGTCAGACTTTTTTAAAAATATTTGAAGAATACGAACACCTGTTGTGATCCACAATCTTGCTGGAACTCTGTTTAAAATAATTTTTGTGATTGTTTTATTGAAGCTAGCAATATAATATCTATACCAATTTAAAGGCAAATTTCTAGAGGTTATCTTCCTTTTGATTTGAAGAAAATTGGTCCAATATTAAGATAATTCTTTTAAAAATTACTATGCACAGCAAATAATAATAAATAATATTCTTCTCTGTGACTTGTGTATGAAATTTAATGCAATAAAAATGACATCAAACACTAAATATGTGTGATTAACTGAGAGGAAAGGCAGGCTTTATCACTTGTGCTACCTTTAGTGGCAATAGTTTAGTGCTTCAGATATGATTTCTTATGCTTGACAAAATAGAATGTCCTTGTGGGTTAGCTGGTTTGACATCTAATGATAGGCTGTCACCTCTGTGTAGGTACGACTCCCCCAAATGACAATGCAGAGTACCTGTCATAATATGACCCTGGCTGTTGCTGTTGCACGAGACATAAAAATCACAACTTTGACCTTTGACAAAATTAAATCCACATAATAAAGAAGTCCGTATTTAAATATCCCTATATATAACTCTATATCATTTTATTGTGTTATAGTATATTAATTATATCATATTTATTGCAATAACTGGTCAAACTTTTTAAAAAATATTTGAAGAATATGAACACCTGTTGTGATCCACAATCTTGCTGGAACTCTGTTTAAAATAATTTTTGTGATTGTTTTGTTGAAGCTAGCAATATAATATCTATACCATTTTAAAGGCAAATTTCTAGAGGTTATGTTCCTTTTGATTTGAAGAAAATTGGTCCAATATTAAGATAATTCTTTTAAAAATTACTATGCACAGCAAATAATAATAAATAATATTCTTCTCTGTGACTTGTGTATGAAATTTAATGCAATAAAAATGACATCAAACACTAAATATGTGTGATTAACTGAGAGGAAAACCAGGCTTTATCACTTGTGCTACCTTTAGTGGCAATAGTTTAGTGCTTCAGATATGATTTCTTATGCTTGACAAAATAGAATGTCCTTGTGGGTTAGCTGGTTTGACATCTAATGATAGGCTGTCACCTCTGTGTAGGTACGACTCCCCCAAATGACAATGCAGAGTACCTGTCATAATATGACCCTGGCTGTTGCTGTTGCATGAGACATAAAAATCACAACTTTGACCTTTGACAAAATTAAATCCACATAATAAAGAAGTCCGTATTTAAATATCCCTATATATAACTCTATATCATTTTATTGTGTTATAGTATATTAATTATATCATATTTATTGCAATAACTGGTCAGACTTTTTAAAAAATATTTGAAGAATATGAACACCTGTTGTGATCCACAATCTTGCTGGAACTCTGTTTAAAATAATTTTTGTGATTGTTTTGTTGAAGCTAGCAATATAATATCTATACCATTTTAAAGGCAAATTTCTAGAGGTTATGTTCCTTTTGATTTGAGGAAAATTGGTCCAATATTAAGATAATTCTTTTAAAAATTACTATGCACAGCAAATAATAATAAATAATATTCTTCTCTGTGACTTGTGTATGAAATTTAATGCAATAAAAATGACATCAAACACTAAATATGTGTGATTAACTGAGAGGAAAGGCAGGCTTTATCACTTGTGCTACCTTTAGTGGCAATAGTTTAGTGCTTCAGATATGATTTCTTATGCTTGACAAAATAGAATGTCCTTGTGGGTTAGCAGGTTTGACATCTAATGATAGCCTGTCACCTCTGTGTACGTAGTGACTCCCCCAAATGGCAATGCAGAGTACCTGTTATAATATGACCCTGGCTGTTGCTGTTGCATGAGACATAAAAATCACAACTTTGACCTGTGACAAAATTAAATCCACATAATGAAGAAGTCCATATTTAAATATCCCTAACTCTATATCATTTTATTGTGTTATAGTATATTAATTATATCATATTTATTGCAATAACTGGAGTGACTTTTAAAAATATTTGAAGAACACGAACACCTGTTGTGATCCACAATCTTGCTGGAACTCTGTTTAAAATAATTTTTGTGATTGTTTTATTGAAGCTAGCAATATAATATCTATACCAATTTAAAGGCAAATTTCTAGAGGTTATGTTCCTTTTGATTTGAGGAAAATTGGTCTAATATTAAGTTAATTCTTTTAAAAATTACTATGCACAGCAAATAATAATAAACAATATTCTTCTCCGTGACTTGTGTATGGAATTTAATGTAATAAAAATGACATCAAACACTAAATATGTGTCATTGAGAGGAAAGGCAGGCTTTATCTCTTGTGCTACCTTTAGTGAACTGGTAGGCTGGCGTTCGTTGACAAAATAGAATGTCCTTGTGGGTTAGCAGGTTTGACATCTAATGATACGCTGTCACCTTTGTGTACGTATGACTCCCCCAAATGACAATGCAGAGTACCTGTTATAATATGACCCTGGCTGTTGCTGTTGCATGAGACATAAAAATCACAACTTTGACCTTTGACAAAATTAAATCCACATGAGTTGTTTTCATATCACACATAGAGAACTTAGACCAGTGCTTTGACCTTTGACAAAATTAAATCCACATAATAAAGAAGTCCATATTTAACTATCCCCCACCTCTATATCAATTTTATTGTTTCATAATATATTTATATCATATATTAACAAATAAATACATAAATATCGACACAACATAAAGGGCTGTAGTCACAAAAGGGATCAAGCTGAAGTGTCAAAAAGTGTCTAGTTGTTTATAATAAGCTTGAGCTGATTTTTGTCTCAAGCTAAAGCCCGGCAGGAGATAATATATATAGACAGATCACCAAGGGCTGTAAGGGATCAATCTCAAATTGAGCAAAAATCAGCTCAAGTGGCTAGCTATGTATAGTAAGCTTGAGTTGATTTTTTATTCAGCCTGAGCTTGACAAATTATAGTTGATTAAAGCCTGTAAAAATATGCACTAGTGATTTGTATGCTTAAACATTTCAGAATATAGTATTGCATGATTATTGCCATTGTCTCCTGAAAATATTTTCGGTTCACACAACTTACAATTTCCCAGGGGGTCTCAGAAGAAAAATAGACAGGGTACCAGACTAATTAAAAGACGTTTTTCATAAAGGTTTAGTAAATATTTTCGGTTCACACAACTCACAATTTCCCGGGGCTCACAGAAGAAAAATAGACAGGGTACCAGACTAATCAAAAGACGTTTTTTCCGAGTTTTAGTAGATTTTACTAAATAAAAGATGTTTTCAAGAGAAACGCGGTCCAGATAGATCTTATCAGCACAGTTCATTTCCTGTTTTTAATTAGGTTGCTGAGGTCAATAACAAAAATCCCTCCACAAATCTTAAAAACAAAAGATCAAAAACTGTAATATTTATAGAACGTTTACTAGTTGAAATTATTCAAAACGATCCGAAAACGGCAATTAGTTTCCACTCGAAACGACCGAAATTCATTAAGAAAGACTCGCAAAAATCCATAACAGTATCTAGGGTTGGCCCGAGATGGCCAACCCTAGATAAAAAGTACATGAACAAGATATTTAAGAGAAAATGTGTAGCTGCAATACTTTTGAAGATATAAGCCATTTACTCATTATGGTTATCATTCCAAATTGACCAAGTAGCTATTACTCATTTAGCTATGGAGATACACTTCCAAACCGCTTACCATGTTGTAGCTGTGGAGAAAATAGCTGAACAACATATTTGAACAAAATACTGTAAATGCAATAGTTTGATAGATATAAGTCATATAATTATATTAGGTAAAAGTGCTATTACTCACTCAAAAGTAGGCCAAAGTTCACCAAACCTTTTCCACTTAGCATGGGATACTCTTGTACTACCCTGTGGGTCAAAAATTCGCTCGAAATTGCTCTATCTCTTACGGTTTGCGAGATATTTTTGATTTTTGACATTTTCAGTAAAAGTAGCAATAAAGTAGCCATTACTCACTTGTACATTGAGCAACAGGTGTGAAACATAAATATGTTACAGTTCAGAAAAAAGTAGATGAACAACATATTTGAGAGAAATTGTGTAGCTGCAATACTTTTGAAGATATAAGCCATTTACTCATTATGGTTATCATAAAAAATTGACAAAGTAGCTATTACTCACTTAGCTATGGAGATACACTTCCAAACTACTGACCATGTTGTAGCTGTGGAGATAGTAGCTGAACAACATATTGGAACAAAATTGTGTAGCTGCAATACTTTTGAAGATATAAGCCATTTACTCATTATTAGGTAAAAGTGCTATTACTCACTCAAAAGTAGGCCAAAGTTCACCAAACCTTTTTCCACTTAGCATAGGATACTCTTGTACCACCCAGTGGGTCAAAAATTTGCTCGAAATTGCTCTATCTCTTACGGTTTGCGAGATATTTTTGATTTTTGACATTTTCAGTAAAAGTAGCAATAAAGTAGCCATTACTCACTTGTACATCGAGCAACAGGTGTGAAACTTAAATATGTTACAGTTCACAAAAAAGTAGATGAACAACATATTTAAGAGAAATCGTGTAGCTGCAATACTTTTGAAGATATAAGCCATTTACTCATTATGGTTATCATAAAAAATTGACAAAGTAGCTATTACTCACTTAGCTATGGAGATACACTTCCAAACTACTGACCATGTTGTAGCTGTGGAGATAGTAGCTGAACAACATATTGGAACAAAATTGTATAGCTGCAACACTTTTGAAGATATAAGCCATTTACTCATTATGGTTATCATTAAAAATTGACAAAGTAGTTATTACTCACTTAGCTATCGAGATACACTTCCAAAGTACTGACCATGTTGTAGCTGTGGACAAAGTAGCTGAACAACATATTGCAACAAAATACTGTAAATGCAATAGTTTGAGAGTTATAAGCCATATAAATATATTAGCTAAAAGTGCTATTACTCACTCACAAGTAGGCCAAAGTTCACCAAACCCAAAAAATATTGAAGAGCAAAACAATTCATTAGGACAAGTAATTTACCAAAAATGTGTAACTGTAGTAGTTTCAGAGGAAACTGCGTGACACACGCACGCACTCACACACATGGTGCAAATTGTAATCTCCCGCCGGCGTGCCGGGCGGGAGATAATGGCTATCCTTATAGAAAACCCACCTTATTTTCAAAATTCTAATGATGTAATTTGCAATTACCATTTTGAGATGAAACATTTCAATACCAGTTACAATTTTATAATAGACACTGTTAATAATCAAGTGGATTCACTGACATTCAAAGATTTGGGATGATTTCCTGATTGCAATTCAGTAATTAGGCGAGTAAAATCATAAAATCAAAGGAGAAATTTGGTGTCAATATCACATATGATCAAAGAAGTTTAGAATTCACTGTTTGAAATATTTGCTGACAAAGAACTCCTTAGTTATCATTCACGGCAAGGGACCCAAATACAAAGTCCCTTATTGTCCCACCAACTGGAGATCAAAGGGGGTCCAGATTGCAATCAGTACATTTACCACTGATTTCAATTGGTGAAAAGTTAAATGAAAGAATATAGTAGCATGTATTAAAATAACATGTTTGATATTAGATATGTACAGTAAAATTGTTGGATTAAATATTGGTCATATCAGTGCTGTAGCAGGAGTGCTGAGTCTTCTCAAACGGCGACTTAGCCTAAATTCCTGAGTTACGGTAACTGGAGCCACTCCCTAAAAATTAAATCATTTGGCATATTTATTGTGGGAAGTGCATTTTATAACCCAAAGAAAAAGTGTTTCAAAAAGCACACTTTTCTGTTTATTATATCCCCAGATGAAAGTCGGGATATATTGGATTCAAGTCCGTCTCGCCGCCGCCACTGTAGAAATATCCTTGTGTACACGATAACTCAAAAACGGATCAGTATTTTTTCTAAAACTTGGTACACATGTATTTTAAGATGGCCTTAAACTCC
This sequence comes from Sabellastarte sp. h YS-2021, assembly GCA_964017235.1. NCBI lineage: Eukaryota > Metazoa > Annelida > Polychaeta > Sabellida > Sabellidae > Sabellastarte > Sabellastarte sp. h YS-2021. The sequence continues at coordinate 111,317,226 of OZ024932.1, forward strand.
CAATAATAAAGAACTTATGGCCACCTTAAGGTCAGAAATTAGACTTTTGGCCACTTAGAACCCTCAAAGTCACAATCTATGAGGCTTATTTGGCTAAAATTTTACCCGAGAACACATAAATTGTGTTTGAGGCCCATAAAGACCCCACTTACGGATTTTTTCCTACATTTTTCACATATTTTGCCCTATAATTTGGAAATCCTAATTCTGATGAGTTTCAAACTGCACTAGGTATAACTTTTATATGTAATCCTTGTCTGTGCAAAATTTAAAGGCTGTAGGTTTACCTATAAGGTTGACTTAAGGTCTCAAAATTGCCCACAGAGACCCAATTTATGCACTTTTTGCCACTTTCAAGGACTGTAGCTTTCAAACTATGTCTCTTATCTAAGTGAAATATCATCTGGAAATATATCGATATGTTTTCTTACATGTGCCCTAAAATTTAGGCCTTTAATAGACACTTAACCTGTGTATGTGGACCATAAACACCCTCCCGAGTGACCCTTTTAAGACATTTTTCACATATTTTGCCCTGTAACTTGGAAATGGTAAGTCTGAGAAGTTTCAATCTGTATTAGATATAAATTCTATGTGTAATCTTTATATGTGACAGATTTTAAGTCTGAAGCTTTAATTTGAGGAGTATATCTTGAGGAAACAGTAAAATATTGTGCATTTATTTCAAACGCTTTTTAAGATGGCGGCCAAAGAGAGAAGGACAAATTACCAAACAACACTGCTATGGTACATACTAAGCCACGGACTCGGCCAGTTCCAAACGTCCATTTTTCTTGGTCGTTGGCTGGAGTCCTGTGGCCTCTCGAGTTAGCATTCAGTCCCACATGGTAAGCTATTGTAGCACAATAAAAGCACACCCACACGTACCCACACACATTTTATAATCTCCCTCCTGGGCTAAAGCCCAGCGGGAGATAAAACCGAGCGACACAGATGGAGACTAGACTTAATAAAGCTGTAGTAGTTGTGGTATGAGACTGTAAGGAGAAGGTAAGCTTTACTGCGTTTTTTTATGTGATGGAAAAGTGGATTATCTAAAAACTGTATCAGTTGCAGTATTAGACTGTAAGCAGAATGTTTCGTAGAGTGGTATATTTTATGAAAAGAAATATCATTTTTGCTGTAAATTTGGGATCGTAAATTTTTTCCAGGAGATATTTAATCCTAGATTTATAATGATCAAGATGCACTGTAGTAAACTATAATTGGCTATAGATAGGGATATTCATGTTGTATATCTTTGAGGCATTTTATGAAAATTTATTGCTATTTAATATATTTATAAGATAAATACGCTTAAGATAATTGTATTTGTAAAATCCTTTATTGTTCCACTGTTAAAAAAAAATAAAAATATACACAAAGTCATGTTGTCAGATGTTATTGTTAACATTTTTAATTCACACATGACTCTGTCTGAATATCATGAAAGCCCAAGGTTTTTACATATTATTAAGACTTTTTCCATTCTCTCAAAACAGACAAGGCATTCTTTCCACAAGGCTCTACTTCCATGAACCTAAAGATAAATGTCCTTGTTTGAATTGTTTACACACAGATGATACTCCTACATTCAGTTCCTTTGAAAATATTAGCATTGCAATTGGGTCTGCAGCTCAACCGCTTGTGTTAACTTGTGTTTATCGTCCACCTGGCTCATGCTCTGACAGTTTCCTGGACCAATTTCTCAATCTTTTAGAATACTTATCCTCAGTTTCTCCCTCATTCCTAATTTGTGGTAATTTTAATATTCATGTGGATACTTCTTCAAATGATAGTATTAAATTCCAGAACTGTTTAGAATCATGCAATATTACACAAAATGTTCAAACGGCTACCCATCTTCATGGTCATATTCTAGACCTTGTTCTCACTCCTACTGATGCCAGTAGCTTTTCCAATGTACGAGTTGCTGAATTTATCTCCGATCATGCTCTTGTCCTTGATCAGCTTGATTCAGTTAATCCTCCTTCAAATAAGGAAAAAGTGGTCACCTACAGGAGGTATCATAAAATTGAGTTGGACAGTTTGTGTAAGGATTTGGGAAATTGCTCATTCGTAAGACGCCCGGGTGATATAGTCAGTGTTCTGTGTGAACAATACTTAGGTGACTTGAGCAGATTGCTTGATAAGCATGCACCATTGGTTACTCGAACTTCTACTAAACAAGCTACTGGTTGGCTATCTGATTCCTACAGACTGGCAAAAAACATCAAACGACAACTGGAACGAATCTGGCGTAAAGATAAATCTGCCTACAATCGATCTAGACTTCGAAAACAGATTGCTCGGTGCAATTCACTGGTCAACAAAGATAAGGCAAGTTACTTCAGAAACCTGGTCAGAGAAAATGCTAACGACTCCAAGAAGCTATGGCAGGCCTTGCGTTCTGCACTACACTCTGGTCCTGAAGCAGTACTCCCTTCTCGTGAATCTAAGAAAGGTCTTGCTGACAGGTTTGTCATTTTCTTCAGTGACAAAATAGCTAAAATCAGAAACTCATTTTCCTCAAGTGACTCAGTGTCCCTTTCTCCTCCACCCGATGTGCCTAATTTCAGCTGCTTTAAACAAGTTTCTCGGGAGGAAATTAGAAAAATTATCATGAAGTCACCCTCTAAATCTTGTTTATTAGATCCATGGCCCACATTTCTTGTTAAGGAATGTATAGATATTTTACTGCCCTCTATTACCAGGCTTGTTAACTGCTCATTGTCAGAAGGTGTTGTACCTGATGAGTTTAAGAAGGCTATTGTAACCCCATTGATTAAAAAGTCTTCACTACCACGAAATGACTTAAAAAACTACAGGCCTGTTTCTCTTGCTTCTCAATTGAATGCCCATGTTAGTGTGAACGGACTAGAGAATGTCAGGCAGTCTGCCTATAAACTAGGTCACTCAACTGAATCTGCATTGCTTTCAATTAAGAAAGATGTTCATCTGGCTTTTGCTAAAGGTGAGGCTACTGCTGTCGTTCTCTTGGATCAATCAGCAGCGTTTGATACTATTGATCATGATACGCTTCTTGATTCTCTCAGCTCCTGGTTCAGTGTCAGCGGGGTTGTCCTCAACTGGTTCAAGTCTTATCTCTCAGACCGTGTACAGTGCATTAAGATAGGGTCAATTTTATCTGATGCCAAAAAGTTATTGTATGGTGTGCCTCAAGGCTCTGTTCTGAGGCCAATCCTTTTTTTACTCTATACCACTCCGCTGAGTAAAGTCATACAGAATCATCCTGGTATTAGTTTCCAGTTCTATGCTGATGACACACAATTGTATGTGCATCTCACACATAAAAATGCTGCCTCAGCCCTTGATAAACTGTCACGCTGCCTTGAAGACGTTAAGAGATGGCTACAAATAAGCTTAAGCTAAATCCTGATAAGACCGAATTCATTGTGTTTGGCTCTAAGTCTCGGCGTGAAAAACTTAATCACTCCTTCCCAGTCAATATACTCGGTAATCTTATATCACCAGTAGATGGAGTTAGGAACCTTGGCCTCTGGTTTGATTCAGATTTCTCATTCTCTTGCCATATTATGAAAGTCTGCAAGGCTTGTTTTGCTAGTGTCTGTGATCTTAAGCGACTCCGAGGACATCTGACACATGAAGCTACCCTCATGGCTGCCAATGCTCTGGTCGGAAGTCGTCTTGATTACTGTAACTCTCTGTTCAGAGGTCTCTCAGCTCTGGATCTGTGCAAACTTCAATGTGTTCAGAACAGTCTTGCCAGAATTGTTGCCAACACCACCAAGTATTCACACATCACTCCAGTTAGAAAAGCACTACATTGGTTGCCGATTAAGTTCCGTTCTATCTTTAAGACTGCCATGCTTATTTATAAGTTCCTACACAGTGGTAACCCCAAATACTTTGAACCCTTTCTCATACCCAGACATAGTGCATATAGCACTCGTCGAAGTCAATCTGATGGCATGTTTCTTGAGGTTCCCCACTTTGCTTCAGTTTTCAAGTCTCAAAAGCATTTTGGACTCAGTTTTGCGTATGACGCATGATTTGGAATGACCTTCCTGACGAGATCCGTTCCACAAACTCACTTGCCTCCTTCAGGTCAAAGCTGAAGTCATACCTCTTTGGAAAAGCATATCCACCCTAAATTTCCAATCTCCTCCTGCTTTCTCCGCGGTGCTGACCCCCTCAATGTCCCTGGTTTATGAATATTGAACAATGTTTTTTGTGTGATGCGCCTTAGAGTCTGTCTTTATGACAGAGATTAAGCGCTATAAAAGTCCAATTAGAATTAGAACACACAAAGCCCAGTGGGGCATCAGTGAGTAACTGGGACTTGCCATGAATCTGCCTCCAAATAGATATCACACAAAAACAAATACAAAGTTGAAGGAGAAAAAAAAAGAAAACTCATTCATTTTCAATTTTAGCTGGAGATACATAAAATACTGTACAAAAACCACTGTTTATGAGAACGTGTTTTTTTCCCCAGTCATCTTATCTTCTGAAAGAAGTCAAGTCTATACATTTGACCAATTTACACAGTGTATGTGAATAAGTAGCTAGATCAACAACTCCTGCTGCTACACAAAAGCTGAATTAATTAAGGCTTTTTTCCAAAAAAGTCATATCCACACAATTCCACAAGAATGGAATCAGAAGAATGTGGGATTTTTTAATGTGCCTAAAATTTGGAATTTATATTATATGAACACTTATCAGCTGCAATATATTAACTCTTTTACCGTGACGTTCACGCAATAAATGTACTTGAAACTGCTGTGGTCGACGTTTCATGACTTGGGGGGGGGGTGCAGCATAGCTTCAATTATATTAACAGTTTAAGGTCACCATTAAGTCAGGATAATCTTTTGGTAAATCATAATATATATGCCAAGTTTGGTTGGAAGAAGTGAACTGAAGGGCTAAAATCCCCTTTTTTGACATTAAGGTGACCTTAAGATTGCAGATACAGGGCTAAAACTTCGGCATGTGAAAGATTATCAAAAAGTAGCTTAAGTTATTCCAAGAAAATGCTAAAATCCGGACCGTTTCTGAGATACACACCAAGTACCCATTTAAAAAAATTTATGAAAATAAAACATTCACCAATCAGGCATCTATGGTCCTTTCTAACCTGCGGATTTAGGTTTAGAATGTAGCTGATAAATTTTAGAGCACAGGTGTGTGTGGTTTTTACCGAAACACGATGACGGGCTGTTTTTGAAAAAAGCTGAAGGTCTCCGCAAAGTATCCCCAAAATTTTTCCCGCCCCTATAGTTTTAAAAAAAGATAAGAAGGAAAGAAACTAGAAATAGGACGCCCTGTTGATAGTAGCTGCAACATATGAATAGAAACAGGATAGCATAAAATAACACATTATCATGTGTAATGTCCACCCCATGAACCTTTTGCAAAAATTGTACAGTAGTCTTACAAGACCCTGTTTCATTTGTAAAATATATCAATGATGCTTAAATATTTATTAGTATACGTGTAAATTATTTCAGCTTCATGCCTTTTTGCATTGGTTGGGTCAAAAATATCGACGAAATCGCTCTATCTTGCACGGTTAAGGAGATAGTAGCAAATTTGTGTTTTTCCATTTTTTGGCAAAAATTCGAAAATTCAAAATGGCCGCCATATGTGGGAAGAGGAAATTTTTTTGAAAATTGCCAAGAGTACATTTCTTAGATACCCTGTGGGTCGAAAATTTCGATGAAATCGCTCTACCTCGCCTGGTTAAGGAGATAGAAGCAAATTTGTTTTTTGCCATTTTTGACAAAAATATGAAAATTTAAAATGACCGCCATCTGTGGGAAGAGGAAATTTTTTTGAAAATTGCCAAGAGTACATTTCTCAGATACCCTGTGGATCAAAACTTTCGACGAAATCGCTCTATCTCGCATGGTTAAGGAGATAGTAGCAAATTTGTGTTTTCCCATTTTTTGGCAAAAATTTGAAAATTCAAAATGGCCATCATTTTTGGGGAGGGGAAATTTTTTTGAAAATTGGCAAGAGCACATTGGTCAGATACCCTGCAACTCGAAAATTTCGACGAAATTGCTCTATCTCGCACGGTTAAGGAGATAGAAGCAAATTTGTGTTTTGCCATTTTTGGCAAAAATTTGATAATTCAAAATGGCCGCCATTTTTGGGGAGGGGAAAATTTTTTCAAAATTTCCAAGAGTACATTTCTCAGTTACCCTGCGGATCGAAAATTTCGACGAAATCACTCTATCTCGCACGGTTAAGGAGATAGAAGCAAATTTGTGTTTTCCATTTTTGGCAAAGTAGCTATTACTCAGTCAGTTATATAGCTATTATCACTAAAACCAATCCCAAGCAAGCTATCGACCTAAGTAATGCTCATACTAAATTTGGTAAAGATATGTCAAATATTTTTCCTTAAAATGCCCGGAAACAAACTTTCCATATAAATTAAAGCAATTTTTGTGCCCTAAAATTTTATTGTAAAGTTTATAATGCAATATTAACAGTATATAAGTGGCCCTGAGAAAGCAGTCCATCACAGCATTCTGCTAATGTGGATGTTTATATTAGAAAATGGGAGGGAGGGTCACATATGAAATATTTCCCTTATAACAGCAGTTTTCTAAAATATTACATGCAGGTCCTTTGTTTATTTGCTTTTTAAACTTGTTGTGTCGAGTCGTGTTGTGGGTGCTACAGGCATTTTAAGTAAATTATAAACATATGAATGATAGTAATACCATTTTCAAGACAAACAAGACCACTGCCGCGATGTGCATCTCCCACTGAGCATTACAGGGGAAGAAATACCTTTTCCGAGATGTTCACAATTTTTAATTTTCTGCTAAAATCCAAGACGGCCGCCAAAAGTGGCGAAAACTGAAAATTTTCCCCTAGGAATATTCTTGTGCTACCGTGTGAGTCAAAAATTCGCTTGAATTCGCTCTATCTCTTACCATTTCCAAGATATTTTCAAATTTTTTGAAAATTTTCCCCTAGGAATACTCTTGTACTACCATGTGGGTCACAAATTCGCTCGAAATCGCTCTATCTCTTACCATTTCCAATGTTTTATTTTCTGCTAAAATCCAAGATGGCCGCCAAAAGTGGCAAAAATTGAAATTTTTCTCCTAGGCACAGGATACTCCTGTACTACACTGCGATTCAAAAATTCGCTCCAAATCAATCTATCTCTTACTGTTTCCATGATATTTTGAATGTTTTACTTTCCACTAAAATCCAGGGGGCTCGGTGGTGTAGCGGTTAGAGTTCTCGCCTCCAATCTCTGAGGCCGCCGGTTTGAATCTTGGACTGGGCGCTTCATGTTGGAAAGTTGGTAGTTACCCAATGCAATTTGACGTAAAACAACAAATAAATCTAAACAAACAAATAAATCCACTAAAATCCAAGATGGCCGCCAAAAAAATTTTCCCCCTTTGCATAGGATACTCTTGTACTATCCTGCGGGTCAAAAATTCACTTGAATTCTATCAAGAATCTATCGCTCTATCTCACGGTTTTCAAGATATTCACACTTTTTCATTTTCCGCTTAACTTCAACATGGCCGCCAAAGTGGCGAAAATTGAAATTTTTCCCTTACTCACAGGATACCCCTGTACTACCCTGCGGGTCAAAAATTTACTCAAACTCGCTCTATCTCTTACAGTTTTCGAGATATTCACACTTTTTCATTTTCCGAAAAAAACCAAGATGGCTACCAAAAGTGGCGAAAATTGAAATTTTTCCCTTAGGCACATGATACCCATAAACTACCCTGTGGGTCAAAATTTTGCTCGAAATTGCTCAATCTCTATTTGTGATTTTTTCACATTTTCACTAAAAGTAGCAATAAAGTAGCCATTACTCACTTATACATTGAGCAACAGTTGTGAAACTTAAATATGTTACAGTTCACAAAAAAGTAGATGAACAACATATTTGAGAGAAATTGTGTAGCTGCAATTCTTTTGAAGATATAAGCCATCATGGTTATCATTAAAATTTGACAAAGTAGCTATTACTCACTTACCTATGGAGATACACTTCCAAACTACTGACCATGTTGTAGCTGTGGAGAAAGTGGCTGAACAACATATTGGAACAAAATACTCCAAATGCAATAGTTTGAGAGTTATAAGTCATATAATTATATTAGGTAAAAGTGCTATTACTCACTCAAAAGTAGGCCAAAGTTCACCAAACCCAAAAGATATTGAAGAGCGTAAAAATTCATTAGGACAAGTAATTTACCAAAAATGTGTAACTGTAGTAGTTTCAGAGAAAACTGTGTGACACACTCACGTATGCACACACATGGTGCAAACTAGAAAAATGTTTTTGCTAAGAAAAACTAAGCATCCCAAAAGGTTCACTGCAATATAATATACAGTAGAAAAAGGTTTTTGAAAATAAAAACATGCAGTGCTGAGAGAAGAAGTGAAAGATAAGGAGACAGTGTGGAAGTTCATGTATTAACATGAAAAAAAATTTACAGGTTTTTTTTTTTTTTTTTATGGTCATAAATTGCGAAAATTGAATAAATGCTCTGGCTAAGAATGCCTAAAGCATCAATACTTATAATAGGTCAAAAGTTACACCATAAAACTACTTAATTAAAGAGTAACAGTGCTTTATAAATGCCATATATCTATTTACATTTTAGAAAAAGGCATAGTAAAATCTGAGCCTTTAGAAAGGCAAGAAGTTTATGACACAATGCTTTGAACACATCTATCTGGTAAATCTGACCAGCTATCTAGACTCTTCACATAAGGTTTCCCAATACCTTTCAATACATTGTAAATCTCTAAAAGCAAGAATAAAATAGATATAAGGCAAAAACACAAAATCGGCTATTTGATGAATCCAGTTTGATCCATAAAAGGGGTGGGGGTGGGAGGCAGGGGGTAAATCTGACCAGCTATCTAGACTCTTCACATAAGGTCTCCCAATACCTCTCAATACATTCTAAAACTCTAAAAGAATAAAAGAGATAAAAGGCAAAAACACAAAATCGGCTATTTTATGACCTAAGTTTGACCCATAAGGGGGAATCCGGGGGTAAATCTGACTCTTCACATAAGGTTTCCCAATACCTCTTAATACATTCTAAAACTCTAAAAGCAAGAATAAAGGAGATAAGAGGCAAAAACACAAAATTGCAAATTTAATAAGTAAATCCCTAGTAAGTTAATCCCTATCCGATGGACAATTGCTAATCCGGTCGGCGCAGACCGGCCCGCCAAACGCCAGAAAAAGACGTCCTGTGTTTCCACCGGCTGGCCGGTCCCAGTACTGTGCATTCGCTAGGTGGCGCATGGTATTTACTTCATGTCTAGACAACATGACGTCATAGCATCTTTTTCATTGTCTAAACCTATTAGACCCCTAGTAAGCTGATAGCGGGGTCAGTGGGAGGGTCTTGTGTGTCCATTGGATAGGGTATTAACTTATAAAAATTTAATTTACTTATTAAATTTGCAATTTTATTGTGATAATACTTCCTATCCAATGGACAATTCCTGAATAACTACCGCTTGGCTGGCGGGTAAGTTACTAGGGACTTATGTGAACTCACAAGTAATAGCAAATTTTAACCTACGGTCTAGGCTGACTTCGTCAGGAGACCTATAGGCCCAGACCTGGGTTGACCTTAAGGTCAGGAAACCCTGTAAGGCCAAGGTCGGTTGCCAGCAGCCGGTTACCCGGGGCTATACCACCGTCGCGCCCCTCCCCTTTTGCAGACCTGCTCTGAGGTAGGGGAAGAGAGGGATGAGTTCAGTCCAAGAATGCAAATAAACCTCCCAAAGGAAGCACGCCACACTTAATTCTTATGTACATGAAGAACTGTTTATACATATATACAAATCTCCTCAATCTAAGGGCCACTTGTGGATCTGCTGAGCAGCCACTACCGAGCCCAATTGGTAAAGCTCTGAATCAGCCCAAGCCCTGCCCTTCAGATAGAAATGTGTGAAGGTATTATGTGACTTCAGTGGCAGGCTTACAAGACTGTATCTATGGAGACTCCCGACTGGAAGACCTTAGAAGCATCAAAGAGTGTGGGCCTCCTGGTCAGAGAGCTCATAACACAGGATCACAGTCTGCTTGATCCAAGAGGAGATAGTGGCAGGTGAGATGTCTTTGTCAAAACCTTTCTTAAAGGAGACAAAAACCACCTCCTTATTCTGCCTGAGGTCCTGTCCAAATAGTAGCGCAATGCTCTGACTGGACAGAGGGACCTGACAGACTTGAGGGATCTATCCAGAGTTGGGGCCAGGGCTGTTATACCCCTGGGGCCACACTGTCTGGACCCTCTTTGGCCAGCTGATTCTTGGAGAGAAAGCTGGGTGACGGGTACAGGGACACCTTGACCAGTCGGATTGGTGTCTAATATTTCTGTTTTGCCAAGCATGTATCACTTCTACGCTTGCCCGACCCCAGGGCCAAGAGGAAAACTGTGCCTCTTTAATTGGTTCACAATGACCCTTGTCAGCTGGTGCAAAAACCAGGGAGAGGTTCCAGGAGGGGATTCCCTTCCGGCCTTTGGGTCTGTCTCAGTGGAAACTATCCAGGAGACGAGTGAGATTTTCATCCTTACTGATATTGATGGGCGAATTTCCCAGTCTATCAGCAATGGCTGACCTGTAACCATCAATGGTGCTGGGCTGCAACTTCCTGTCCTGACACAGGTACATAAGGAAGTCAGCAACTGACTTTACAAGGGGGGCCCCGAAGTCCACCTGAGGAGTGATACATCACTTTGTAAAAAGGCCCACTTGCCTCATAGACTGATCTGATTGATCCCCTTTGAGGAGCCTCAATTCTTGCTGCCACTGCCTCAGACAAGCCCTACGCCTCCATTGGTGAGGCTCTAGGAGCCATGCATGAAGATTAAGATTTGTCAGATTTCTGTGAGGGATCTGACTGAATGTCTGTCAACAGGTTGGGCAGATTGGGCAGGCTCAGTGGGATTTGGCTGGACATGGCCACTAGATCCCAAAACCAAGGCATGTTGGGCCACCCCGGAGCAATCAGAATGATTCTCTTGCATGGGGAGTCCTGCAACTCCTCCACCACTTTGCCCAATATGGCTGGTGGTGGGAAGGTGTATGCTTCCAGATCCTACCATGGTCGACACAAACAGAGGCAACTTGTTGTTGAACCTCATGGCAAATAAGTCTATTTTGGGCCGGTGCCACCTGCTGCATATTGAGTGGAAGACCTCTGGAAGGAGAAACCACTCTGTTTGGATGGTCTGGCCTAGCCTGGATAGCTTGTCCACTACCACGTTCAGCCGGCCTGGAATGTGTCGGGCTTAGAGTCACTTGTTTCCTGGTACACCAGGTCAAGATTCTCCAAAGCAGGGCACAAGTGGGCCCGACCTCATGCCTCCTTCCTTGTTTATGTATGACACTACTGTGCTGTTGTCGGTTGCTACAAGTACTATCTTGTTTGAGCAAAGGTCTTGGAACTCTTTTAAAGCCAGAAAGACTGCTTTAAGTTCTAGATAGTTTATATGTAGCTTGCTTCCCGAAAGGGACCCGGTTCCTCCTGCAGTGTGCTCGTTTAAGTGAGCGCCCCACCCTTCTATTGATGCCTCTGTAAATATTTGCAGAGCATGTTTTATTGGGTGTAATGGTTGGCCTGTAAGTACATTGTCTTCCTTCAGCCACCATTGTAAATGGGGGTGCAGGGACCTGGAGACTCACTGGGGACTCACCTTTTCTATTGATTCTGGTACCCTCCAGTTGTTTTTGAGATGTCACTGTATGGGTCTCATATGAAGTCAGCCTAGATGAACTTGCTTTTCTGTAGCTGTTAGTAACCTATCAAGGACATGAATTCCCGGACCGGGCAAGCCGGTAGGGATAGCAGTTTTAACGTAGTCTCTTGAAGGTTCTGCCACCGATCCAGAGTCGGTCAGAACCGATCAGACTAGTGTTCTCAATAAACCCTTTTTAGTAGGACCGGGTATGCAGTGGTTTCAGCGGGCGGGTACCCGGGTACCCGCGCCTATGGGCGATAATAGCTGAAACTACAAATATCTCCATATTTACAGACTTAAAACCTACAGAAATAATGGGATCCAACCATTTGCTTTATTTCTTGTTGGCCACGGTGTCACATGACCTATCACAAAAGCATTATCTACTGCTCGAATGTAGTTTCGGAATTGAAACTTCATTTTTATATTGGGTTTATAATTGAATTTTATTAACGTAAAATTATTAACTACTGTGTAAAAATATTGTACTCTTTATTTATTTAAGGAGGGCATGTCACTATATAGCCAATATACAGCATTTTATGGACTCGGAATTAAGTAACTGTATTAATATACTGACGATTTTCAAAGGGTTCCGGTATTTGACAATGTATAAACAACCAAAATAAAAGACAAATAAAATACTATAAATGGTGTACAAGGGTGAGAAAACAATATTATTGTGCATTTTAATTGAATAGTTTCATTTTAAAGTGAATTAATGAAGTCCAGATATGTCTGTACTTGGTCAGCCAACGTGGGCGATATTGAAGGAAATAAGCTTAGATTCGGGTACTCGGGTATGAGATTTCAGATTCGGGTAAGCATTCAGGGTTCGGGTACCCGGATATCCGGGTACCTGTTGAGATCACTAGATCAGACCTGAAGTAGAACTGGTAGCCTACAAAATCGAAGTCTTGTTTGGGCTCCAGCTCTGATTTCTCTAAGTTCATCAGCCAACCCAGTTGCTGACACATTATTTACTAGTTCCTGTGTATGTTGGAGACAAGCCTGGTGGGATCTGGCTCTCACCAACCAGTCATCTAGGTACTGGTGGATTCTTAAATCCTTGTGCATGGCCATCAGTTTCACCTCCTTTGGGATCATGGTGAACTCTAAGGGTGCTGTGGACAAACCGAATGGCAGGGCATTGAACTGGTATGCCCGACCTTGGATGTGAAATCTCAGGTATTTCCTGGATTGTTCCTGTATAGGTATATGGAAGTAGGCGTCCTTGAAATCTACTGAGGTAACCCACTCCCCTTGTTGGAGGGAGGTCCTGATGGTCTCCGAAAGGCTTGGTTTGTCCAGACCTAGAATAGGTCTCCAACGGCTATATAGTTTTGGAACCAAGAAAGGTCAGCTGAAGAAGCCCAGAGATTTTGAACTGGCTCGACTGTATCTTGTCCATAAGCTGATGGGTTTTGGTGACCTTGTCAAGTTGGTCTTGGGTACAGCCCCCAAGGTTTCCAAGGTTCCCAAAAATGATTTAGTCTAGATCCTACAGGCAGATTGTGTTCCACATTTGGGACATTTTGGAAGTCTGACAAACATTTCCGGTCCCTCTGGACACCAGTCCGGTCTGGTGACAATGATCCAAGTTAACAGTCTCTCTGTTCTTGTTGCAGTCCGGTCAACTTTTCACATTTTACACTCTTTGCCCCAGACCAGCTGCCTGCAAGGTGCAGCATTCACACAGTAATTGCTATTTGAAAAAAGGCTGACCCCTGGCCAGACGTGATGAAAACTTGTTTGACTGTAGACTACCTTTCCTCTTGCTGCTGAAAAGACCTATTTGTTCAGTCAAGTCCAGAACCGATTGGTCTAAGAATTTTCTGTAACCAAAATACCTTGGGCAACTACCAGGTACCAGGTCTCTGTAACTGGTAATTTCCTGTAACCAGTAATTCTCTGTAACCGGCAAAACTGGTAGGCTGGAGTCACCCATGAATTGACAGCTACTGGTCTATATTTAGCTAGTCGGTTTAAGTAATTCTTGTAAATGCTTCCACATCTACCTGAAGAGTTGAATGGACTAGGTGGGTAGACTATGTAACCAGTTTTGGTGAAGCAAGGTTGTATAGCCGGTACCTTGTCGGCAGGCTCTGTAACCAGTGGTTGAGGTGATCACTCTGCAACCGGTTTTGGTGAAAATAAGGCTGTATAGCCGGTAAACTGGTCTGGTGATTTGAAGACTCTGTAACCAGTCAGTTGAAGCCATATTTATAGATACGTGCGGTCTAACTGCCCCAGAATCAACACAGAGTTGAATGGACTGGGTCGGATGATTCTGTAACCAGTTGGGGGGGCGGATAAGCTGTACCAAGGCTATGTAGCCGGTACCTGGTCAGTAGACTCTGTAACCAGTTGCTGAAGCAATTTTACAACTTTTTTTTGTGTGTTGAAAACTCAGCTTACTGCAGGCTGAATGGAACTAGGTTGGGAGACTTGAAGCCGGCAGCCGGTCGGTACAAGGCTGTGTAGCCGGTCGGTATACTCTGTAACCAGTTGTTGAAACAATTTAACAACCATCTTAGTGTTAAATCCAGCTTACTGTAGGATTCTTTCATTGATTTAAAGTATTTCTTTTGAAAACGCACGTCTATTTGTAGATTTGACAGTTGCTGGGAAAGCCCTTGAGCTATTTTTAGAAGCAATTGTTATTCGGCTTGTCACGTGACCAGTTTGCTGTTCGGAAAGACACGTGATTGGCTGATTGGAGCTCGTCAGTTGTCGCCTTCTTTTGTGATACTTAAACATGCAAATGCGCAGTATTCTGCTCATCCACAAACCCCACTACCAACAACGAAGGCCAGTCCATGAGAGAGGGACTGGTATCACAGTAGACGTAAGTTGTGAAGAACGCAGTTCTGACCTTCCTGGTCAGTGAAAACACGTGACCAGACACGCAATTGGCTAACTGGAGATGACGTAGTATTCGCGTTCTTCGTGTGATGCTTTACCGGCAACTTTACAGTCCACAAAACCCCACTACCGACAACAAGGCCGGGTCTGCAAAGCAGGGACTGTCATCACAATAGACGTGAGTTCTGAAGAACGCATTTCCGACCTGCCTGGTCGGTGACAACACGTGATCAGCTTCATGATTAGGTAGGAAGACACGCGATTGGCTGACTGGATATGACGTCAGAGGTCGCGTTCTTTGAGCTGGCCAGTGGGCTGATGCTTTAAAAGCAGAGAAGCCTGGACCAGTGCACTCTGTAGATGTGTAGATGAAATTCCTTCTTTCTTTCGTGATAAAACCGGTGAACTGGCCATCCACAACCCCCACTACCGACAACAAAGCCGGGTCTGCAAGGGAGGGACTGATATCACCTTCTACTGTGAAGTTGGTAGAACTGGAGCTTGCCGGTCGACTAATGCTTTACAGCAAAGATGTCTGGACCAGTGCGCTCTGAAGAAATCTGAAGAATTCATCTATTGCTTCTGATGAAAAAACACTGAATACTTGCGCTAGGCTGGTGTGACTGATGCTTTACATCAGAGAAGTCTGTACCGGTGCGCTCTGATGAAGAATGCAGCTTTCATATGGGGAATTCCTTCTATTTACAATGTTCAAAACTACGTAGACTGAAGTTTTCCGTGATTTCTAATTTGTAGTACTAGAAAAGACGTTTCTATGGTGACTGTAGCTGGAAGAGTACAGAAGGCACATTCAAACAAAGACACGGATAAAAATACCTGTAAGTAGAACAGAATGGTTGAATGGGAGGAAACTAGCAAAATGGCTGCCTTTACATTTCTCGTCGATCACTGCCCTATCATCAACACTAAATTGAGTCAACTAGGGAGTGTTTCCAGCAGATTTCTAAAAGTATATCCGTGCTTGATCAGTAGATAACACTTCTACACTGAAATTATCCACATATAAGGTTGAAAATCCGTCATAATGCACACTTTTCCTTAAAATATCTGGAGATGTTGAAAACACGTCTGCACAGTACACGCGCCAAACGAAAAAGATGCTATGACGTCATGTTGTCTAGACAGGAAGTAAATACCATGCGCCACCTAGCGAATGCACAGTACTGGGACCGGCCAGCCGGTGGAAACACAGGACGTCTTTTTCTGGCGTTTGGCGGGCCGGTCTGCGCCAACCGGATTAGCAATTGTCCATTGGATAGGAAGTATTAACGCAATAAAATCGGCTATTTTATGACCCCAGTTTGACCCATAAGGGGGGGGGGGGGGGTCTGGGGGTAAATCTGACCAGCTATCTAGACTCTTCACATATGGTTTCCCAATACCTCTTAATACATTCTAAAGCTGTAAAAGCAAGAATAAAGGAGATATAAGGCAAAAACACAAAATTGGCTATTTCATGACTCCAGTTTCACCCATAAGGGGGGAGGGGGGGTCCATGGGTAAATCTGACCAGCTATCTAGACTCTTCACATATGGTTTCCCAATACCCCTCAATACATTATAAAGCTCTAAAAGCAAGAATAAAGGAGATAAAGGCAAAAAACACAAAATCGGCTATTTTATGACCCCAGTTTGACCCATAAGGGAGGGTCTGGGGGTAAATATGACCGGCTATCTAGACTCTTCACATATGGTTTCCCAATACCTCTTAATACATTCTCAAGCTCTAGAAGCAAGAATAAAGGAGATATAAGGGGAAAAGATGAAATTGGCTATTTTATGACCCCAGTTTGACCCCTATAGGGGGGGTCGGAGCGGAAATTTGACTTGCTTTCTAGACTCTCCACATATGGTTTCCTACTACCTCCCAATACATTTTATGGCTCTAAATGCAGTACTTAAGAAGATAATAGGGGTGTTCACATGAATTTTAAGCTTTCTGATTGGTTCCTGTGAGAAAATCACTCATAAATCAGTCAATTTTCATCGGATTCCTCCCAAAATCTAATCAGCTCACGTTTTTGATAGTATAAACATGTGTATGAAGTTACAAGCCTCTGTGGTAAGTAGATTTTCCTGAACTGCGATGACGGGCGGGTGTACCCGAAAAAAATATTTTTGATCATGTGACCTTGATAAAGATGAAAGGTCAAATTTAAGCATGTGGAAAAATTTTCCCACGCCTAAGGTATATAACTGCCAAATATGGTTAAAAAGCTTCCAATAATAAGGGAGATATTCAAGGGAGACCATAATGTGGTGGCGGCGAGGAAACTGACGCGAAACCAAATAAGCGCCCTTTCAGGGACGCTTAATTATAATCACCCGCCGTCGAGCCGGGCGGGAGATAATAATAGTTTATGACCACATTTTAGTAGTTGTAAAACCAAACATGTCTTTAACAAGAGCAGAGTGCCCGTGAACGGGCACTGTGTCAGCTGACTGAGTGCTTTTGAGTTGTGAAGGTGATAATGAGAGGAAAGCATAATTATCAGGGAAAGTGCTGTACAGAAGTACAGTAAATGGTAATTGAACAGCATGTTCGAAAGAAATTACGAAGCTGCAAGAATTTTAAAGATATGAGCCACCCACTCATTAAGTAAGTGCTGAAAAGCTGAAAATAGTTATTACTGACTTACCTATGGAGATACACCTCTAAGTTATTGACCATGTTGTGGCCATGAAAAAAGTGATTGTAGGACAAAAAGTATCTGGAGAAAAAGTATTGACCTTAAAATGAGTAGGACAAAAAGTATTGCATATCCGGACAAACAGTATTAATTTTTTTTTATTTTACATTTATTGTTGTATAAAACATATGTAAGTCACTGCACATTTACAGCACAAAGAAGTATTTATTTGTATATTTGTTGCTGACACCTTTTTGTATTTTAACAACTTAATCCCCCCTGAGCAGCTTCATACCATTCATCTATGCTTAGGCTTTTGAAATCTTTATTATGATCATTTGTTACTCAAACCTACTAGAGTACACTTGAAGAGGAACACTTAATAATGTGTCTTGTAGTTTTTATCCCAATTGCATTGTGAAGTGTTCCCATATCAAAGATGGAATTAATTACAACTAGAAAAATGTTTTTGCTGACAAAAACAAAGCGGCCCTGATGAAAAAGTGTGAAGTAATCTGTAAAAGATGTCAAGATATGCATGATAAGGAATAGAAAATGAAAAGTTTATTGCATTGTGTATGTTACTATATTTAACAAATGAAAGAACGACCACAGCTTGGCAGAAGAGAAATTGTAGGTGTGAAATTTACTTCTCAAAAGAATGAATGTCCGATGCGCGGAAAAAATGCATTCTAGAAAATGATTTCTGTGCACACTGTTTATATTGGGACTTGGTATATTTCTTTGCAACCTGCACACCAATAAGCCTTTTGACCAATCAAGAAATTGTTGAATAGAATATATTAGTGAAACACCCTCTTTACCCAGTCATTTCAGACAAAGACCTTTAAAGGCAAAGACCTTTATTTGAAAAAAGTAGAAAAGGACAAAGGCTTTCAGGATTAAAAAAACAAAAGGATACAAATTGTAAGTTATGTTTGAAGCACTGTAGTGTCATAAAGAAGGAATGAGTTTCCACACAATTCATAATTGCAAAGGTATAAAACACTCAAGATATTGATAAGAGTGCTTTTTGTTGCACACTGAAAATCACAAACCAAACCTTGTAAACAAACATAAGCTTTTGTTTAAAAGAGGCCAGGGAAGAGGTAAAATAGCAGACACATTATGTAACAGAGGAAGCACAGCAGGGCTTAAGTGAGTGGAGGAGGGGCTTTATATGAATGTCCCTCCCAGATAGATAGAACACATAAGCCAATACAAAGTAGTGCAGTAGCAGAAAGAGGGAAAGGGGCAACTTATTCATTTTCAATTAGCTAGAGCTCTATAAAATACTGTATAAGCAAGACATGGCCATGAGAAATCCCCCATACTGAGAGGCAATTCTTGTGTCCCATGCATTTTTATTTAAGTGAGGGGAATGCGGGATGGAGCAGATGAGAATAGAAGAAAGAATCACTGAAATAAAATGCAGATGTAAGGAAAAGATTATTTACTGCAGTAGAATGTTTAGGTTTCACAGCAATTACTTAATTATGCAAGGAGCTACAGATCTGAAACTTTACTACGGCTAATTCCAATTCCAATTCAACTTTTATAGCACTTAATCTCTGCCGAAGTGACAGACTCTAAGGCGCAACATCATAAGCAGAGTTACAAAAATCATTGTCCTTGTCCATAGCTATGGTCGACATCACAGAGAATGCCATATGAGGTGGAAAATACTAAGGAGGATAAGCTTGGCAGAATAGGTATGCCTTAAGTTTTTTTCTGAAGGAAGCAATGGAAGTGGCAGATCGTACATTATCAGGGAGTTCATTCCATATTTTGGGAGCATCAAATGCAAAGCTTAGACCAAACTGCTTTGTGGATTTGTAAATAGTTGGTTGGTATTGATGAACAAGTAGAATTATACCATCAGATTGACTCAACCGAGTATTATAGGCACATTGTCTAACTTTGAGAAATGGGCTGAAATATTTTGGACAGTTAGTGTGTAGGTATTTATATACCAACAAGGCAGTCTTGAAGATGCAACAGTGCCTTATGGGTAGCCAATGAAGGGCTTTTCTTAGTGGAGTGGTGTGAGAAAGACATGTAGTTCTGCAAACAATTCTGGCCAGACTGTTCTGAATGCATTGTAGCTTGCGTAGGTTAGCAACAGATAGACCCCTAAACAAGGAGTTACAGTAGTCAAGCCCACTGCCCACAAGTGCGTTTGCAGCCGTAAGAGCAGCATCACGAGTCAAGTACTGTCGAATTTGTCTAAGATCCCTCATCTGGATGAAACATAGTTTACATACATTTTTAACATGTTTGGTGAAGGAAAAGTCTGAGTCAAACCAGACACCCAAATTCTTTTTTTTTTTTTTTTTTTTTTTTTTTTTTTTTTTTTGCTCTCATATATTTTATTTACCCTTTTGCAATAAAAAAGAAAGAGTCTCGGGAGGGCGAGGGTAGCAAACCCTCCATCGAGACTATGTACAGTAATTTCTACATAAAAATATTACTATACATATACATAGTGAGTATATAAACACAAACAGTAATTACTGTATGAAACATTGCATTTGCCTTCAATAAATAAATTCTAGTAAAAAAAATTGTATACACTCATTCTCATAATAAATTTTTGAGTCTTCTTAGTTACATAAATCTATTAACACTGACCATTTTTCAAAAAAATTTTCAACCAACATTTCTGTTTTGGCTAACAATAATTGTTCATTATATATATTACTTAGATACTTTTTATACTCAAACAAGTTTAAAGATCTGTTTGATCTTGCACATTTAAAGATATAATATTTTCCAGTGATAGTTATAATATTTACCGAATTATCTGAACAAACATCCTCCCAAACTCCAAAAATTATGTGTGATGGGGAACAAACAAAATTTTTATTTGTGTTTTGAAAGATCCAAGATTTTATGCTTCCCCAAAATTCATTACTTTTAGGGCAGAAGACAAACAGATGTATTATGGTTTCTTCACTTTCATGGCATAAGCGACATACAGAATTTTCTGATTGCTTCATCTTAAAAAGGTGTCGATTGGTCGCAATTAACCTGTAGATTATTTTATATTGGAACCAAATCAGAAAATTGTCTTTTAAACTGTAGAAACATATTCTATAAATATTTTTCCAGGTTAATGTATCCAGAATTAAACTTAAATCAGCTTCCCATTTTTTCTTAAAATTGTTCCCTTGGATGATTGATGGCAAGATTATGTTGTAGAAATCCTTTGTTCCTTTTCGTGACCTATGTAACAGTTGGACCTGAGTTGGAAATATTGGTCGTTGGTACGCGTTAGTGTTGAGATTTGTTAACCCAATAAGTTTTTTCAAGCATAGATACAATCTATGGTAAGTCAAAAAATCTAATGCGATATTATAAAACAGGGCGATATTTTCCCTAGTCATTATGTCACCATTTCTCGTAAGGTCTATAGGATATAAGATGCCCTGTTGATATAATTCAGGTATATAGAGAGTTGTCCGTGTTATTTCTGGGTTGTACCACAATGGTAGATGTAATATTTCATAAATATTACACTTTTGGTGAAAGTTCTGTAATACACAGGCCCAAGCCGAAAGAACATCTTTCCAAAAACGGTTGTCCATTTGTTTTGCCCTTTGGACTGTCCAATCAGAGCCAAACAATGCTATTTTATTGGTGTCACCAACAATATATTTTGCCAACTGTACCCAAGGAGCTGCTGTTTTAATATACAGGTTACGAATCCAAGAAGCCTTTAGACCTTTTATGAAGCTGTCAATATCAATCATTTTCAGTCCACCTTCTAGAATGCCAGTGCACAGTTGTTTTCTACTAATTTTATCCGGTTTTTGATCCCATATAAATTTGTAGCAAATATCATTCAGTGCACTAGTAAAGGAGGGGCTTGGACTTGGTAGAGAGATAAAAAAATGATTTAATTTTGGTATTACTTGAGTTTTTAGAACTGTAATTTTACCAATAGGTGTTAAGTATCTTATTTCCCACTTCCTTAGTTCATTTTTAATTTTTTTTTCCGCTTTAGAATAGTTAATGCTTGGTATTTTACAGAGGTCTACCGAAAAGGTAATTCCCAGTAGATCAAATTCTGTTGTTCCCCAATCTAAATCTTTTCCACAATCGATTTTATCTTGAGAAAATCTTTTCTTTCCTATCCAAACAAGTTTTGTTTTGTCAGTGTTAATTTTTAGTCCTGAATATGATCCATAAACGTCCAAAGTATTTAATGCTGCTAAGAGAGATACAGAAGTGCCATTCAATATAATAGTGGTGTCATCAGCGAATTGAGTGATTTTATGCATTGTATCACCAATTTTTATACCTGTAATCAAGTCGTTATTGTTTATCATGAGCAATAATATTTCAGCACAAATTATAAACAGGTAAGCCGCAATTGGGTCTCCTTGTCGGCATCCTTTTTCAATGTTAATAAATTCAGATAGAAAGCCACTTTGTAAGACTGTTGCTTTGATATTAGTATTAAAAGTTTGTATCCACCGTATAATACTGGAACCAAAGCCAAAAAATTTAAGAACAGAGTACATGAATTTCCAGGAAACTGAGTCAAAGGCTTTTGCAAAGTCTACTAACATGAGAAGTCCAGGGATATCTTTTTTTTTGTGTAACATACATTAAGTCATATATAAGTCTAGTACTGTCCCCAATATAGCGGCCTGATACAAATCCAGACTGATTTTCTGATATTATTTTGTCTAAAACTTTCTTTAACCTATTCGCAATTGCACTAGATCCAATTTTATAAATCACCGGCAAGAGTGATATTGGCCTCCAATTATTTAAAAGGTGCCTTGGTTTATTTCCTTTTGGCAGACAATTAATAACACATTGTCTTAAAGTTATTGACATTTCCCCCTTTTCATATGCTTCATTGAGTGATCTTAATACAAAATATTTTAATTTATGCCAGAAAACTTTTAAAAATTCAGAAGGGAAACCATCAATACCAGGACATTTTCCACTCTTCATTTTTTTTAAAGATTCTCCTATTTCATTGATTGTTAAAGGTCCTTCAATTCCACTTGACTCACTTGCAGATAATTTTCGTACATTACTCTTAAAATTACTGTTATTTAAGTTTGGTTCAGTTAAAGAGTCATCATTATTTTTGAAGAGTTTTTTATAAAATTCTTTCACCTCAAATAATATTTCTTTTTGTTCCGTGCAAATCTTACCATTTGGCTTTATAACTCGTTTTATAGTTTTTTCCAGATAATTGCGCCGCTCGAGTGAACAGAAATATTTAGAAGGTTTTTCTCCTTCCGCAAGCCATTGCACTCTAGACCTAACAAGAGAACCTTTTATTCTTTCCTCTCTTAACTCCTGCAACTCCCTCTGTTTAGCCTCTAGTAGATTCATATTACACAAACTTTCGACTTTCTCTAAATTTTCTATATCAGACATAATCTGTAATTCTTTTTTGTTTCTATTTCTTTTCGTACGAGTTCCATATTTAACCGTCTCACCTCTAATTTGCAGTAACAATATTTCAAGGAATTGACTATGAGATACTCTCAGACAAAGGTCCTGATCACTTATATTAGGAAGGCTATCGAATTTATATACAAGTGCACAATTTTCAGCTTTTATTTGATTTATTAATGAGTTTACCATTTCAATATATTCTTGGTCTTTCAACAAAGCACAATTAAACTTCCAAATCCCTTTCCCTCTGGCAAATTTGCATAATTGTATATCAAGCTCAACAATGGAATGGTCAGTACGATAGCCAGGTTTTATGTTGCAATTTCCCACCAAGTCAACAAAATTGTTAGATGTTATGATATAATCTAGTCTAGCCTGTTGAAATGGTTTTTTCCTACGCCATGTGTATCTTTTAGTGTGTGGGTGGAAGTATCTGTAAATATCCGTTAGGTTAAAACTCTCTATTGTATTTAAAAGTGTTGCACGAGATTTAGGATTGTTTATAAATTTATAGTTATTTGTGTCCATTGATGGGTCCAATGCCAAATTAAGATCCCCACAGATAATCACATAATCTTGCTCACAGGTAAGTATAAGGTCATGAAGATTGGCGTAGAAACTTGGAGAGTCTATATTTGGTCCATAAATGTTGATTAATTTCATAGTAAGTTCACCCAGTGCCAAATTAACTCCAATTAAATTCCCTATATCATCGTTAAAAGATGAGAGCACCTTATATTCAAAGTTATCCTTTATTAATATTGCGACTCCTCTCGAATTAGATTTTTCTCCTTTTATATAAAGTTCCCCATTCCATGCTTGTTTAATTACTCGGATATCTGAGTCTGTCCAATGTGTATCCTGTAAACAGATTATTCCTGCTTGTAGGCTACCTAAGTAATTCAAAACATCGTTTCTTTTCTCTTTGTTCCTTAATCCCTGACAATTCACTGATAACACTTTGACACCACTATTCACCATGTAAAGCTTCTGCACTCCCCGTCAGCAGCAGTCTCAAAGTATACATACTTGTATGTTATTAATTGACATGTTTCTGGGCAAAGTTTTTTGAGTAAACATGTGGATAAAGCAAAGAAGGTTTTGAGAGCATGTAACAAAAACATGTATATACAAACAGAAACAAAGATAAAAAGGAAAACTTGAGAAAAATAAAAAATAAAAAAAAGTGTGTCACATGACATATTGTGTATAATGGATGTCTTATATATTGAAATTTTAAGCTAACCTTTAAAATTTGAAAAAGCTATGGTTATTTTTATACAGTTACAGCATAATTCTATTTAAAATCACACAATGTATTCAGCATGTGATCCAGTTAACCAGTGAGGCACCAAAACATATCAAGTTTTCAAAAGAAAATGCTACTAATCAGACCAAGTTTTTAACTAGCAGTATTGGTTAACATAGGAAAGGATATTGAAGCTATCTTACCTGTCTAATCATTATCACATTATCGAGAAATACATACATAAACACATACATAGATGAAGAGATAAAATGGTAAAATCCCAACTTAATATTCATTGTTTCTGATCCTGTCTAATCATTATTGCATTATCAAGTAATACATACATACATACATAGATGAAGAGGCAAATAGTAATCCCAACTTAATATTCATTGTTTCTGAATCATAGACCCTTTATCGTGAAATTATACACCTGGGGAAAGTTAGGTGGTTTGAGCACTATTATGATTAAATTTCAAACAAGCAATTATTAGATATTGTCCGGGGTTTTTAAGTATCACATTTATTAGTGAAGATAATTGAAGGATAGTAACCTGGATAGTAACCTGGTTGACAGATTACATTAAGGAAAGTTCTTACAATTTATAATGAAAAAATAAGTACAAAACCTCCTGAATAGGTTCCATGTTTAATAGTGTACCATCTGAACACATGATTGGCTTAATTGTCTAAACACTGTTTATTTCTCTAAAGACTGAGTATACCAGCAAATAAGCAGTGACCCTAATATGCCTAACTTCTCCAATATTTGCAGTTTCAGAACCGTAAGCAGATGGAGATAAGGGCACTACCCAAAGCTATGACCAGGTGGTCAAATTCAGCAATCATTACTTTAATACTTTGATACAGTGAAAATGGATATTTCAATTTTCTGATTAAGTGTGATATCCATTGAACGGTCACATTTTTAAGTGATATTAAAACATATTGCAATTTGCTCATTACTTAGTATATCACATATTTAAGAAATATCAATAGTTTATAACATCTTAACCAAACAGTTTCATCACATGGTATACCCTACTGCAAGGTCACGTGTTAAAGAAATATTAAGGTTTTTTAACAATTTACCAACTTATTTCAAACCAAGTTTTAGTATATCTACTGAAAGGTCACTTTTTTTGAAATATTTAAGTTTAACAACATAACCAACATATTTCACTTTTTTCTTTACATGGTATCTCCACTGTAAGACAACATGTTTGAGAGATGTTAAAAGTTTATAATCATCTTAAACACATTTCATTTTACTTATTACATGGTATATCCATTGAAACATCACATATTTGTGAAATATCAAAAGTTCATTAACATCTTTACCAATTAATTTCAGTTTACTTATTATATGGTATACCCACTGTAAGGTCACGTGTTAAAGAAATATTAAGGTTTTTTAACAATTTACCAACTTATTTCAAACCAAGTTTTAGTATATCTACTGAAAGGTCACTTTTTTTTAAATATTTAAGTTTAACAACTTAACCAACATATTTAACTTTTTTCTTTACATGGTATCTCCAGTGTAAGACAACATGTTTGAGAGATATTAAAAGTTTATAATCATCTTAAACACATTTCATTTTACTTATTACATGGTATATCCATTGAAACATCACATATTTGTGAAATATCAAAAGTTCATTAACATCTTTACCAATTAATTTCAGTTTACTTATTATATGGTATACCCACTGTAAGGTCACCTATTAAAGAAATATTTAAGGTTTATTAACAATTTAACCAACTTATTTCAACCCCGTTTCAGTATATCAACTTAAAGGTCACATTTTTGACAGAAGTTAAGGTTTATTTACAACTTAACCCCAAATATTTCACTATTCTCCTTGGGTTTATTAATGACTTGACCAACATATTTTGGCTCATTACAAAGTTTATTTACTGAAAGGTCACATTTTTGAAAAATATTGAAGGCTTAGTAACACCCCAACCAAAATATTTCTGTTTACTCATTACTTGGGATATATAATGAAAGGTCACACGTTTTATTAACAACTTAATCAACCTATTTCAGATTATTCATCACATGGTTTATCTAACGTTACATCACATGTTTGAGAAAAATTGACGATTTATTAACAGTTTATCAAAACAAAGCCTGCTTGAATAAGTATGTTTTACATATTATTGAAACAAGAATATACACATATACATACTTACATGAGGACATGCATATATATGGTCCATGTACAAAGAGATTGACCCAAATTCTTAACGGCATCTGAAGGTATCAGTGATTCACCCAATATATTTACTGGAAAGAATGGGTTAAACTTTTCTTGTTGAGACTTGGCACCAAATATAATAAAGTCAGTCTTATCAGCATTCAGCTTTAGTTTGTTTGCACACAGCCATAGTTTGACATCTTCGAGGTACTTTCCTAGCCGATCGAAGGCAATTTTTGCATTTTTGTGTTTGAGGTGAATAAACAGCTGTGTGTCATCTGCATAAAAGTGAAATTTGACATCTGGATGTTTAGAGATTACTTTGCTCAAAGGTGTGGTATACAATGAAAAAAGAATAGGACCAAGAACTGAACCTTGTGGTACACCAAACTTAAGCTTTCTAGCCTCAGACAGAACAGAACCAATCTTGATGCATTGGGTACGATCAGAAAGGTATGATTTGAACCAGTCAAGGCATTTACCCCCGACACCGAACCATTTTCTTAAGCAATCAAGGAGTTTGTCATGATCAATGGTGTCAAACGCTGCAGATTGATCAAGCAGCACTACAGCTGTGGCCTCACCTCTGGCTAGAGATAGGTGAATCTGATTCTTTATACAAAGTTGGGGTTTTACGTCCCGTTCAACAGCCAGGGTCATATTGGGACAGGTCCTCAGAATTGCCACTTGTGGGACTCGAACCCACAGAGGTGACAGCCTATGATTAGATGCCAAACTCTGATTCTTTATAGACAAAAGAGCTGTTTCAGTTGAATGGCCACGTCTATAGGCAGATTGATACTTGTTTTCCAACCCATGGAGAGAGACATGTCTACTGAGTTGTGAGGCAACTATACGTTCCACGAGTTTTGAGATAAAGCTCAACCCAGACACAGGGCGATAGTTTTTTAGTTCATCCTTTGATAAAGATTTCTTTATCAGTGGAGTGACAACAGCACTTTTGAAGCCATCTGGGACAGCACCTTCCAACAAAGAACAATTCACAAGTTTTGTGATAGAAGGAAGCAGTATATCAAGACAATCCTTAACTAGGAAAGTGGGCCAAGGATCCAGGATTTTGTAGGTGAATTTTTGATTACCTTCGCAATATCGTCGGGTGAGGCATCATCAAATTTGACAAGTCCTGGCGGATTCACTGGAGATGGCAAGGAAAAAGATGAAAAACTGGAAAAAGACTCTCGGATTTTAGCAATCTTATTGGTGAAAAAAGCGGCAAACTGTTCAGCCAATTTTTTTTGTGAACTATTTGATGGAAGAACCTTGTCAGGAATACGGTGCAACGCAGAACTTGCCATAGTTTTTTAGGGTCATCACCGTTTTCATTAACAAGAGCTCTGTAATATGTGGCTTTGTCTTTATTGGCAAGTGAATTACACCTGGCAATTTGTTTGAGCAGCTTTGCACGGTTAAGAGGAGTTTTCTTTTTACGCCAGATGCGTCGTCGAATAGATTTGGCATTTTTGTAGGTATCTGATATCCACTTTGCTGGCTCCTTGGCAAGACAGCGAGTGACCTCTGGCGCATGTTTGTCCAGAAGGTTGGAAAGATCATTAGTGTATTGATCATACAGTTTTTTCGCAGTGTCACCCGGAAAAGCAACAAAGGAGCAATTGCTCAAGTCATTGCGTAGAGTGTCCATGTTTATTTTATGATATCTCCTGTAAGTCACTCTGTTAGCTTGTGATTTAGCAGTTGTTGGAGTTTCAACTTGACATTTGATCATTGCATGGTCGGAGATGTAGTCATTGACAACCACATTTGAAACCAGAGAACTATCAGAAGTAAGGATGAGATCTAGGGTATGACCATGAAGATGGGTAGCAGAGTGAACATGTTGAGTAATATTGCAGGAGTCAAGAGTATTAAGGAAATTAACACTATCTCTTGATGTTGTGTCAATATGAATATTAAAGCCACCACAAATGATGGAGGAATTCATAGATGAGAGGAACTCAACCAACGTGTGAAACTCATCATAAAAAGGATTGGAACATGAACCTGGAGGACGATAAACACAAGCAACCAGTGTAGAATGAGCATTCGATCCAATACTGACTACCAGACATTCAAAGTAGGTGAAAGTGGGATGATCCACAATTCTATGAGACAGGCTGCTATTTATGAGAAAGCCAACTCCACCACCCGAGCCATGTGCACGAGGTCTTTGACACAATTTATAAGATGGTGGTGTGATGGATTGAAGCAGACAATTGGTATCAGTCGGGCGAATATGAGTTTCGACAAGTGATAATATGTCCAGTGAGTGATTGAACACAACGTCAGAAATCATTGGAGCCTTGTTTCTTACAGACCGACAGTTAGCAACCCCAATCACAATAGGTCCAGGATTTAGGGATATATCCCCACATAAAAGCAAGAGAACACAGAGGGATCGTGATTTCACTGATGAGGGAAAGCATCTTGCATTTGTAACAGAACTAGCCAGTCTGAAAGATTGAGGTAGTACGGAGCCCACAAAAGAACCCTTGACCTGTACTTTATGGTCGGACGTACTGATGAGGAAAAGACTGATGAATACCAGACAGCGTACAAGGTACATTTTTCATACTCCAGAGCCTTAACACACAAAAGGACTGTGGGGAGTCTAAAATAAAAATGACCTTATAGCTAGTGTCCACTAAGCTTTACAGTCGGTTCAGTAACTTACACTCAAGTCAATCTTCATCCTGTGGGCGTCTCACAGGCACCCTAACTACCTCACTGGAGCCACTGCAAAGAAAATAAAAAATAAAACCCTTAGAGGGGCCTGAAAAACATAGGAAAGCCTTATTGGGACCTAAAATAGATGGAAATTCTGGAGTATGGTGTTGTGCAAGTAATTTGTTGTGAAAGGAAAGTAGAAACACAATGTGACAGAACTTGGTTGTAGAACGATAATTCCCGGTAGTGGGCGATAATACCCGCAAATATCAATACAAGGAAATATTATTATAAATCAACATAGATAAACTCCCAGCAACAACTTTATGAAACAATATCAGTAAAAAGACAGATAACCATCAATAATATATGAAATATATGTGTATAGTGACGATCAGAAATGAAAATAAAATAGCTGTTAAATTTTCGGCGTCTCCGTGATGGGTCCGTACTAAAGCTAAATCTCCCTTTTTTGACATAAAGGTGACCTTAAGATTGGAAATACAGGGCTGAAACTTTGGCATGTGAAAGATTATCCAAAAGTACCTGAATAAGTTATTGCAACAAAATGCCGAAATCCTGACCATTTCTGAGATACGGACCAAGTACCCATTTTACAAAATTTACGTAAACAAAACGCCTACCATTCAGATGTCTATGGTCCGATTGATGAGAAAATCCTTTCCGACCTTCTAAATTTGTAGAATGTATGTGATAAATTTTATAGCACAGGTGTGTGCGCTTTTTCCCAAAACACGATGACCGGTTTTTATGAAAAATGCTTAAGGTTATAGAAAAATAACATATCTGAACAAAATGCTCTAAACACAAGACTTTTCAAGTTATAAGTGATTTAGTGCATGATCTGAGGAATATTAATGCATTAAAATTTCCAAATTCATTTCCAACTTGAGCTTAATTTTATTAAATGTACAAGTGTAACACAAAATGGAAGAAAGTAAAAGAAAAGAATACACATTCTAAAGAACAGCATAAACAGCTTGACTTTTTTGTTTCCATGAAGTGCACACACACATATATTTATATCTCCATCTATCATCTAAACCACACTAATATCCACTCTCCCTCCATCCACCCCCCACCCCCCATATATAGAGGCAAATATTTTTTTCACCTGCATGTTAGTGCACTAAAGGAGAATTTCCAAAATTCATTTCCTACTTGAGCTTAATTTTATTAAATGTACAAGTGTCACACAAAATGGAAGAAAGTAAAAGAAAACAATACACATTCTAAAGAACAGCATAAACAGCTAGACTTTTTTGTTTCCATGAAGTGCACACACACATATATTTATATCTCTATCTATCATCTAAACCACACTAATACCCACTCTCCCTCCATCCACCCCCCC
Organism: Sabellastarte sp. h YS-2021; assembly: GCA_964017235.1. Lineage (NCBI taxonomy): Eukaryota > Metazoa > Annelida > Polychaeta > Sabellida > Sabellidae > Sabellastarte > Sabellastarte sp. h YS-2021. The sequence goes on from OZ024932.1 coordinate 111,347,426, forward strand.
ACATATAGAGGCAAATCTTTTTTCACCTGCATGTTAGTGCACTAAAGGAGAGTTGGGGGGGTTCTTTCTGGTTAGAAAGACTTTCCATGAATGTAACTCTAGATAGATATCACACCAAAGCAAATACAGAGTTTGATGAGGAAGCAGAAAGAGACAACTCATTCATTTCCACTTAGTTGGAGCTACATAAAATACTGTACAAGAAAAACTGTTTATGAGAGAGTGCTTTTTTACAGTCATCTTATATTCTGAAAGAAGTTAAGTCTATAAATTTGACCAATTTACATAGTCTATGTGAACAAGTGAATTTCGAACAAGTACCTACATCCTCAACTTCTTCTGCAAAAGAAAAGTTGAATAAATTAAAGCTTTTTTCCAAAAAGAAAAAGTTATATCCCCACAATTCCAATACTGATCAGTTGCAATATGTTAATAACCACATCAGTGCATCATAAATACCTCATTTTTGTCTTTGAAGATGTCATAACATCATAAACACTAAGAGATTAGGTTTGCCAGATAGCATAAATATTTTTAAGTATACATATGCCAGGTGAGGTTTTAAAAAGTGTTAAAATAAATAAGGAGGGAGCAAGAAGTATATATTTATCATGTAAAGATGGCCAAAGGCTCTTAAGTACAGGAATTTTAAGTGACACGTTATACAAAATCTTACTTAAGTATAATCAATGTCAAGTTAAAGTGAGCATAAATATTTTTGAAGTATACATATGCCAGGTGTGGTTTTAAAAAGTGCTAAAATAAACTAGAAATAGGACGCCCTGTTGCTTGTAGCTGCGACATATGAATAGAAACAGGATAGCATAGAAGAACACACATTATCATGTGTAATGTCCACCCTATCAACCTTTTGCTAAGAAGATAGAAGCAAATTCCTGTTTATCTATTTTTGGCAAAAATTCGAAAATTCAAAATGGCCGCCATTTTTGGGAAAAGGAAAATTTTTTGAAAATTGCCAAGAGTACATTTCTTAGATAGCCTATGGGTCGAAAATTTCAACGAAATAACTCTATTTTGCACGGTTAAGGCCAGTTTGTGTTTTTCCATTTTTGGCAAAAATTCGAAAATTCAAAATGGCCGCCATATGTGGGGAGGGGAAAATTTTTGGAAAATTGCAAAGAGTACATTTCTTAGATACCCCTTTGGTCGAAAATTTCGCCGAAATCGCTCTATCTCGCACGGTTAAGGAGATAGAAGCAAATTTGTGTTTTGCCATTGTTGGTAAAAATTTGAAATTCAAAATGGCCGCCATTTTTGGGGAGGGGAAAATTTTTTGAAAATTGCAAAGATTACATTTTCTTAGATACCCTGTGGGTCGAAAATTTTGACGAAATCGCTCTATCTCGCATGGTTAAGGAGATAGAAGCAAATTTGTGTTTTGCCATTTTTGGCAAAAATTCGAAAATTCAAAATGGCCGCCATTTTTGGGGAGGGGAAAATTTTTTTGAAAATTGTAAAGATTACATTCCTTAAATACACTGTGGGTCGAAAATTTCGACGAAATCGCTCTATCTCGCATGGTTAAGGAGATAGAAGCAAATTTGTGTTTTGCCATTTTTGGCAAAAATTCAAAATGGCCGCCATTTTTGGGGAGGGGAAAATTTTTGGAAAATTGCAAAGGGTACACTCCTTAGATACCCTGTGGGTTGAAAATTTTGCCGAAATCGCTCTATCTCGCACGGTTAAGGAGATAGAAGCAAATTAGTGTTTTGCCATTTTTGGCAAAAATTCTAAAATTCAAAATGGCCGCCATTTTTGGGGAGGGGAAATTTTTTTTGAAAATTGTAAAGATTACATTCCTTAAATACCCTGTGGGTCGAAAATTTCGACGAAATCGCTCTATCTCGCACGGTTAAGGAGATAGAAGGAAATTTGTGTTTTGCCATTTTTGGCAAAAATTCAAAATGGCCGCCATTTTTGGGGAGGGGAAAATTTTTGGAAAATTGCAAAGAGTACACTGCTTAGATACCCTGTGGATTGAAAATTTTGCCGAAATCGCTCTATCTCGCACGGTTAAGGAGATAGAAGCAAATTAGTGTTTTGCCATTTTTGGCAAAAATTCGAAAATTCAAAATGGCCGCCATTTTTGGGGAGGGGCAAATTTTTTAAAAATTACCAAGAGTACAATGCTCAGATACCCTGTGGGTCGAAAATTTCGACGAAATCGCTCTATCTCGCACGGTTAAGGAGATAGAAGCAAATTTGTGTTTTGCCATTTTTGGCAAAAATTCAAAATGGCCGCCATTTTTGGGGACGGGAAAATTTTTGGAAAATTGCAGAGTACACTCCTTAGATACCCTGTGGGTTGAAAATTTCGACGAAATTGCTCTATCTCACACAGTTAAGGAGATAGAAGCAAATTTGTGTTTTGCCATTTTTGGCAAAAATTCGAAAATTCAAAATGGCCGCCATTTTTGGGGAGGGGAAAATTTTTTGAAAATTGTAAAGATTACATTCCTTAGATACCCTGTGGGTCGAAAATTTCGACGAAATCGCTCTATCTCGCACGGTTAAGGAGATAGAAGCAAATTTGTGTTTTGCCATTTTTGGCAAAAATTCAAAATGGCCGCCATTTTTGGGGAGGGGAAAATTTTTGGAAAATTGCAAAGATTACATTTTCTTAGATACCCTGTGGGTCGAAAATTTTGACGAAATCGCTCTATCTCGCATGGTTAAGGAGATAGAAGCAAATTTGTGTTTTGCCATTTTTGGCAAAAATTCGAAAATTCAAAATGGCCGCCATTTTTGGGGAGGGGAAAATTTTTTTGAAAATTGTAAAGATTACATTCCTTAAATACCCTGTGGGTCGAAAATTTCGACGAAATCGCTCTATCTCGCACGGTTAAGGAGATAGAAGGAAATTTGTGTTTTGCCATTTTTGGCAAAAATTCAAAATGGCCGCCATTTTTGGGGAGGGGAAAATTTTTGGAAAATTGCAAAGAGTACACTGCTTAGATACCCTGTGGGTTGAAAATTTTGCCGAAATCGCTCTATCTCGCACGGTTAAGGAGATAGAAGCAAATTAGTGTTTTGCCATTTTTGGCAAAAATTCGAAAATTCAAAATGGCCGCCATTTTTGGGGAGGGGCAAATTTTTTAAAAATTACCAAGAGTACAATGCTCAGATACCCTGTGGGTCGAAATCTTTGAAGAAATCGCTCTATCTCACACAGTTAAGGAGATAGAAGCAAATTTGTGTTTTGCCATTTTTGGCAAAAATTCGAAAATTCAAAATGGCCGCCATTTTTGGGGAGGGGAAAATTTTTTGAAAATTGTAAAGATTACATTCCTTAGATACCCTGTGGGTCGAAAATTTCGACGAAATCGCTCTATCTCGCACGGTTAAGGAGATAGAAGCAAATTTGTGTTTTGCCATTTTTGGCAAAAATTCAAAATGGCCGCCATTTTTGGGGACGGGAAAATTTTTTAAAAATTACCAAGAGTAGAATTCTCAGATACCCTGTGGGTCGAAAATTTTGCCGAAATCGCTCTATCTCGCACGGTTAAGGAGATAGAAGCAAATTTGTGTTTTGCCATTTTTGGCAAAAATTCAAAATGGCCGCCATTTTTGGGGAGGGGAAAATTTTTGGAAAATTGCACAGAGTACACTCCTTAGATACCCTGTGGGTCGAAAATTTCGACGAAATCGCTCTATCTCGCATGGTTAAGGAGATAGAAGCAAATTTGTGTTATGCCATTTTTGGCAAAAATTTGAAAATTCAAAATGGCCGCCCTTTTTGGGGAGGGGCAAATTTTTTAAAAATTACCAAGAGTACAATGCTCAGATACCCTGTGGGTCGAAAATTTCGCCGAAATCGCTCTATCTCGCATGGTTAAGGAGATAGAAGCAAATTTGTGTTTTACCATTTTTGGCAAAAATTCGAAAATTCAAAATGGCCGCCATTTTTGGGGAGGGGAAAATTTTTTGAAAATTGCAAAGATTACATTCCTTAGATACCCTGTCGGTCGAAAATTTCGACGAAATCGCTCTATCTCACACAGTTAAAGAGATAGAAGCAAATTTGTGTTTTGCCATTTTTGGCGAAAATTCAAAATGGCCGCCATTTTTGGGGAGGGGAAAATTTTTTGAAAATTGTAAAGATTACATTCCTTAAATACCCTGTGGGTCGAAAATTTCGACGAAATCGCTCTATCTCGCACGGTTAAGGAGATAGAAGCAAATTTGTGTTTTGCCATTTTTGGCAAAAATTTGAAAATTCAAAATGGCCGCCATTTTCGGGAAGGGGAAAATTTTTGGAAAATTGCAGAGTACACTCCTTAGATACCCTGTGGGTTGAAAATTTTGCCGAAATCGCTCTATCTCGCACGGTTAAGGAGATAGAAGCAAATTAGTGTTTTGCCATTTTTGGCAAAAATTCGAAAATTCAAAATGGCCGCCATTTTTGGGGAGGGGCAAATTTTTTAAAAATTACCAACAGTACAATGCTCAGATACCCTGTGGGTCGAAAATTTTGACGAAATCGCTCTATCTCGCATGGTTAAGGAGATAGAAGCAAATTTGTGTTTTACCATTTTTGGCAAAAATTCGAAAATTCAAAATGGCCGCCATTTTTGGGGAGGGGAAAATTTTTTGAAAATTGCAAAGATTACATTCCTTAGATACCCTGTGGGTCGAAAATTTCGACGAAATCGCTCTATCTCGCACGGTTAAGGAGATAGAAGCAAATTTGTGTTTTACCATTTTTGGCAAAAATTCGAAAATTCAAAATGGCCGCCATTTTTGGGGAGGGGAAAATTTTTTGAAAATTGCAAAGATTACATTCCTTAGATACCCTGTGGGTCGAAAATTTCGACAAAATCGCTCTATCTCGCACGGTTAAGGAGATAGAAGCAAATTTGTGTTTTGCCATTTTTGGCAAAAATTCGAAAATTCAAAATGGCCGCTATTTTTGGGGAGGGGAAAATTTTTTGAAAATTATAAAGATTACATTCCTTAGATACCCTGTGGGTCGAAAATTTCGACGAAATCGCTCTATCTCGCACGGTTAAGGAGATAGAAGCAAATTTGTGTTTTGCCATTTTTGGCAAAAATTCAAAATGGCCGCCATTTTTGGGGACGGGAAAATTTTTGGAAAATTGCAAAGAGTACACTCCTTAGATACCCTGTGGGTTGAAAATTTCGACGAAATTGCTCTCACACAGTTAAGGAGATAGAAGCAAATTTGTGTTTTGCCATTTTTGGCAAAAATTCTAAAATTCAAAATGGCCGCCATCTTTGGGGAGGGGAAAATTTTTTAAAAATTACCAAGAGTAGAATTTTCAGATACCCTGTGGGTCGAAAATTTTGCCGAAATCGCTCTATCTCGCACGGTTAAGGAGATAGAAGCAAATTTGTGTTTTGCCATTTTTGGCAAAAATTCAAAATGGCCGCCATTTTTGGGGAGGGGAAAATTTTTGGAAAATTGCACAGAGTACACTCCTTAGATACCCTGTGGGTCGAAAATTTCGACGAAATCGCTCTATCTCGCATGGTTAAGGAGATAGAAGCAAATTTGTGTTATGCCATTTTTGGCAAAAATTCGAAAATTCAAAATGGCCGCCCTTTTTGGGGAGGGGCAAATTTTTTAAAAATTACCAAGAGTACAATGCTCAGATACCCTGTGGGTCGAAAATTTCGCCGAAATCGCTCTATCTCGCACGGTTAAGGAGATAGAAGCAAATTTGTGTTTTGCCATTTTTGGCAAAAATTCGAAAATTCAAAATGGCCGCCATTTTTGGGGAGGGGAAAATTTTTGGAAAATTGCAAAGAGTACACTCCTTAGATACCCTTTTGGTCGAAAATTTCGACAAAATCGCTCTATCTCACACAGTTAAGGAGATAGAAGCAAATTTGTGTTTTGCCATTTTTGGCAAAAATTCGAAAATTCAAAATGGCCGCCATTTTTGGGGAGGGGAAAATTTTTTGAAAATTGTAAAGATTACATTCCTTAGATACCCTGTGGGTCGAAAATTTTGCCGAAATCGCTCTATCTCGCACGGTTAAGGAGATAGAAGCAAATTTGTGTTTTGCCATTTTTGGCAAAAATTCAAAATGGCCGCCATTTTTGGGGAGGGGAAAATTATTTGAAAATTGCAAAGTGTACACTCCTTCAATACCCTGTGGGTCGAAAATTTCGACGAAATCGCTCTATCTCGCACGGTTAAGGAGATAGAAGCAAATTTGTGTTTTGCCATTTTTGGCAAAAATTCGAAAATTCAAAATGGCCGCCATTTTTGCGGAGGGGTAAATTTTTTAAAAATTACCAACAGTACAATGCTCAGATACCCTGTGGGTCGAAAATTTTGCCGAAATCGCTCTATCTCGCATGGTTAAGGAGATAGAAGCAAATTTGTGTTTTACCATTTTTGGCAAAAATTCGAAAATTCAAAATGGCCGCCATATTTGGGGAGGGGAAAATTTTTTGAAAATTGCAAAGATTACATTCCTTAGATACCCTGTGGGTCGAAAATTTCGACGAAATCGCTCTATCTCGCACGGTTAAGGAGATAGAAGGAAATTTTGTGTTTTGCCATTTTTGGCAAAAAATTCGAAAATTCAAAATGGCCGCCATTTTTGGGGAGGGGAAAATTTTTGGAAAATTGCAAAGAGTACACTCCTTAGATACCCTGTCGTTCGAAAATTTCGACGAAATCGCTCTATCTCGCACAGTTAAAGAGATAGAAGCAAATTTGTGTTTTGCCATTTTTGGCGAAAATTCAAAATGGCCCCCATTTTTGGGAGGGGAAAATTTTTTGAAAATTGTAAAGATTACATTCCTTAAATACCCTGTGGGTCGAAAATTTCGACGAAATCGCTCTATCTCGCACGGTTAAGGAGATAGAAGCAAATTTGTGTTTTGCCATTTTTGGAAAAAATTCGAAAATTCCAAATGGCCGCCATTTTCGGGAAGGGGAAAATTTTTGGAAAATTGCAAAGAGTACACTCCTTAGATACCCTGTGGGTTGAAAATTTCGACGAAATCGCTCTATCTCACACAGTTAAGGAGATAGAAGCAAATTTGTGTTTTGCCATTTTTGGCAAAAATTCTAAAATTCAAAATGGCCGCCATCTTTGGGGAGGAGAAAATTTTTTTAAAATTGGCAAGAGTAGAATTCCCAGATACCCTGTGGGTCGAAAATTTTGCCGAAATCGCTCTATCTCGCACGGTTAAGGAGATAAAAGTAAATTAGTGTTTTGCCATTTTTGGCAAAAATTCTAAAATTCAAAATGGCCGCCATTTTTGGGGAGGGGCAAATTTTTTAAAAATTACCAAGAGTACAATGCTCAGATACCCTGTGGGTCGAAATTTTTGACGAAATCGCTCTATCTCGCACGGTTAAGGAGATAGAAGCAAATTTGTGTTTTGCCATTTTTGGCAAAAATTCGAAAATTCAAAATGGCCGCCATTTTTGGGGAGGGGAAAATTTTTGGAAAATTGCAAAGAGTACACTCCTTAGATACCCTGTGGGTCGAAAATTTTGACGAAATCGCTCTATCTCGCACGGTTAAGGAGATAGAAGCAAATTTGTGTTTTGCCATTTTTGGCAAAAATTCGAAAATTCAAAATGGCCGCCATTTTTGGGGAGGGGCAAATTTTTTTAAAATTACCAAGAGTACAATGCTCAGACACCCTCTGGGTCGAAAATTTTGCCGAAATCGCTCTATCTCGCACGGTTAAGGAGATAGAAGCAAATTTGTGTTTTGCCATTTTTGGCAAAAATTCGAAAATTCAAAATGGCCGCCATTTTTGGGGAGGGGGAAATTTTTTGAAAATTGCAAAGATTACATTCCTTAGATACCCTGTGGGTCGAAAATTTCGACGAAATCGCTCTATCTCGTACGGTTAAGGAGATAGAAGCAAATTTGTGTTTTGCCATTTTTGGCAAAAATTCGAAAATTCAAAATGGCCGCCATTTTTGGGGAGGGGAAAATTTTTGGAAAATTGCAAAGAGTACATTCCTTAGATACCCTGTGACTCAAAAATTCTGTCCAAATCGCTCTATCTCTTACGGTTTCTGAGATATTAAGATTTTTTCGTTTTTCGCAAAAATTCAAGATGGCCGCCAAAAGTGGCGAAAATTGAAAATTTTCAATTTTGTACAGAATACTCTTCTACTACCCTGTGAGTCAAAAATTCTGTCGAAATCGCTCTATCTCTTACGGTTTCTGAGATATTAGCAAATTACTCAAAAGTAGTACTGAAAATACACAATGAAGTACCTAAATGGCTATTACTCATGTACTGACAAAGCTATCAGTCCCAAATGCAATACCAAGCGAGCTATGGACATAACAATCTTGTATTCAAAATTGTAGTAAAATATCTTTAATTATCTTGGCTTAAATGCACGGAAACCAATGGGTACTGAAAATAGCTGTACTTAAGTATTACTCAGTAAGCAAAAGAGGTACAACAGCCAAAAGCAATCCCAAGCAAGCTACTGACCCAATAAGCCTGCATACCAAATTTGGTGACAATAGCTCTAATACTTTTCCTTTAAATGAGCGGAAACCATGCGTGACGCCGGACATCGGACGCCGGACATCGGACGCCGGACGGCGAAAAAAGCAAAAATAATATATCCACCCCCCAGGGGGGTGGACATAATGAGGAGGGGGCAAGAAGTATATATTTATCGTGTTAAGACGGCCAAAGCCTCTTAAGTAGAGGAATTTTAAGTGAAATGTTATACAAAGTGTTACTTAAGTATAATCAATGTCAAGTTAAACTGATGTTACTGAACAGTTAATCAGTTAGGGGCAGAAAATTGAAAATTTTAATTACTTAAATGTAGCTTTTATAAGCTACAAGCTTACCATGTGGGACTGAATGCTTTATTGGTTGCCGCGAGGCATCACGACCAACGTCTAAGAAAAAAAGACATTTATTGTTGGCCGTAGCCTCAGGTTGTCGTCACGTGATCTGCCCCTTTGTAACCACTTTTCTCGTTGAGATTTAAACCCATACCCCTCAGCTGTAATACAGTGGGGAGGCAGGGTGGGACTCTCCTCAGTCCCACATGGTAAGCTTGTAGCTTATAAAAGCTACATTTAAGTAATTAAAATTTTCAATTTTATTGCGCTACAATAGCTTACCATGTGGGACTGAATGCTGAATCCAACCCTCCGGAGGAGGGATTACAGCTGAGACTGGAGATAAGTCTGTTTTTTCTTAGAATTTTGATAATAATAAAAGAATGAAAGATCGAAAGTACCAGTCTGAGTCCCGTCTACAGGGCCCCAATCCCGAAGATCGGACCTGTAGAAGCCAAAAACCTGAATGAATGACAGTGCTAAAACTATCGGGGTGTTTGACAAGAAGTGGAAGTGTACCCTAGATACACAAGACGGGCTAAGTTCCAAGGACGATCACAGAAGAACCTGAGCTTAAGGCTCGGGTGCTGACTAAAATGACAACCTTAAGGTCCTTAATACAATATACAATTACAAAGATTTAAAGACTAGATAGACCTTACCGGATACACCCTGATGAGGTAGACGTATACCTAGACCCTGGGCTTAGACTCCTGAAGACTTGGTTGTAGCGGAGGTGCCCCCCCTTCTTTTCTTTCCGAGGATGACTGGACTGAGGAGAAGGGTCTAGGACCTGTTGTGCTGCTACTACTGGTCCCAGGTACAGACTGTTGTCATTGTCAGGCCAAGTAAGGTCTTTTAAATAAAAAATGGTAAAAGTGTGAGAGCTTTCCAGTGACAGGCTTGCATGATTTGGTCCACCGATATCCCACCGTAAAACGCCTTAGAGGCTGCGAAGGCCCGAATGTCATGCGCTTTGACTTGGACTAAGTCCAAGGCTTGATGGTCTGCATGTTTATAACAAAGTAGGATGGTTTGTTTCAACCAAGAAGAGAGAGTAGCGGGTCTGATGACTGATGTATGTCCTTTCTTGAAGGAAATGAAAAGGAGGGACCGGGAACCTCTTAGGTCCTTGGTTCGGTCCAGATAGTACCTCAGGGCCCGCACCGGACACAGGGTCCTGTCTTCTTGAACTGTCTATCCACAATGTAGTCAAAGCAGAGATAGTCACCGGAGACACACTTTGAGAATCTTCTCTTGCTAGTTGGTTTTTGGCTATGAAGTCAGAAGAAGGGAACAAGGAGACCTTTTCCCAGTGGCCTTGATTAGATACTTTGTTTGCAACCCAGGCATGGATTTCGTTGCGGCGCTTGCAGGAGGCCAAAGCTAGCAAGAAAGCAGTTTTGAGAGTGAGATGTTTGAGGTCTGTGTCTTTCATAGGCTCAAAGGGTGCTTTTGTGAGCTCATTGAGAACAACAGAAAGGTTCCACTTGGGGAGATTTCTGGAACTTTTGGGGCGATCCCTGTGGAAATTGGAGAGCAACCTATGAAGGTCCTCATTATGAGCAATATGTTGGCCCGATAGGCCCAAGGTGTCAATAATGGAAGTCCTGTAACCATCAATGGTGGAGGGGCGCTTGTTAAGGTCTTGGTACAGATACATGAAGAAATCTGAGATTTGTTTCACAGATGGAGTGGAGAAATCCACCGAATTTTCTCTGCACCATTTTTCAAATAGGGCCCACTTGATTGGTAGATGGTCCTTGTTGATGACCGCTGAGGTGCAGCAATTCTCTCTGTCACCTCCACAGAGAAGCCTTGTTGTTGGAGTTGTCCACTCCTAGACACCAGGCGTGGAGGTTGAGGTGCTGCGGGTTGCTGTGGAACACGTAGTTGTGGGACTGCTTGTGGAGTGTTGTCGACACAGGGAGCTGCAGTGGGATCTCTGTTGAGAGCTGCACTAGGTCCCAAAACCAGGGCATCCCTGGCCAGCCTGGGGCTATTACTATGATTAGGCAATGGGATTGCCTGATTTTTGGATCACCTTGTGAAGGAGAGCCGTTGGAGGGGAAGCATAGGCAGTGAGACCCGTCCAGTTTATGTTTAGAGCATCTATGTCCCAGGCCTTGGGGTCTGGGATAGGAAACACGTACAGTGGAAGCTTGTGGTTCAGATGAGTGGTAAACAGGTCCACGTGGGGAGTGAACCACCGTTGGCATATCTGTTTGAACACCTGTGGATGTAGTGACCATTCTGTCGACTGCACCTGATTCGACCTGGACAGCAGGTCGGCCATCACATTCAGGCACCCTGGAATGTGCCTGGCTTTCAATGTTATGTGAAAGTGATGGCACCAGGTCATGATTCTCCACAGGAGTGCGCACATCTCCGCTGGGTGTGTTCCTCCTTGTTTGTTTATGTAAGCTACCACAGTTGAGTTGTCCGTCGCAACTAGCACTGTTTGGTCCTGACACTGGTCTTTGAAGTGTCTCAGGGCCAGAAAGACAGCTTTCAATTCTAGGACGTTTATGTGTAGCTCTTTTTCGTGGGGTGACCACAGACCTTGAGTAGAGTTTTGTTCTAAATGAGCGCCCCAACCTTGGTTTGAGGCTTCTGTAAAGAGTTGGATACTGTGGTCTTTGGGATGAAGGTCTGAGCTTTTCATCACATATGCAGGATTCTGCCACCAATCCAGGTGTGCAGAGATGGCTTCTGTCCAAGGAAGGAGGCTGTCCAGTGGTTGAGGAAATTTCCAGTGCTCCTTGATGTGAAACTGAAAGAGCCTCATGTGAAGTCGTCCCTATGGGACTATTTTCTCCGTTGAGGCTAGCAACCCAATTAGAGACATCAAACATCTTGCAGTCAAAACATGTTTTGACTTGAGGTGTAGGATAAAATCCTGGTTTGAGCCATCTCTCTTGAGTGAGTTTGACAAGGGCTGAATCCCGGTGGTATTCGTAACCCACGAACGAAAAACACCTGAGTGGGATTCAGTTCTGATTTTTCCTGATTGATGATCCATCCCAAGGGCTGGGTTAGAGCTACCACTGCCCGAGTGTTCACTAGGGCTTCCTCCCGCAACTGAGACCTAATCAGCCAGTTGTCCAGGTATTGGTGGAGTCTGAGACCTCTGGAGAGGGCCGTGAGCTTCACCTCCTTTACGATCATGGTAAAGACCTGGGGGCTGTGGACAGTCCGAAAGGTAGGGAGGAGAACTGGAACACCTGAGACCTGTGGCAAAATCTTAAGTATTTCCTTGAGTGGGGATGGATAGGGATGTGAAGGTAGGCATCCGAAAGACCTATCGACGATACCCATTCCCCTGGAATCAGGGAGCTCCTGATGGATTCTGGAGTTTTCATCTTGAACTTTTCTACATGTAGAAAAGTGTTGAGCCTGCTTAAGTTTATAACTGGCCTCCACCTTAGTGAGGCATCGGTACTAGAAACAGGCGATTGTAAAACCTGAGAGATTTTACATTTTCCACCCATTTTTCGATAACGTACTTTGACAGTAGAGACTGGATGCAATGGGCCAAGGCTTGGTCCTTTGGGAGGGCCTTGTATTCTGATATTATCAGAGAAAATCTGACCAAGTTGGGCTTTGAGAGGAATGGCAGAACGTAGCCATTTGTGATCAGGTTTAATTCATTGGATGAAGAATCGTTTGTTTGCCAGTCTCTGCTGAAAGGACGGAGGCGACCTCCTACTGGTGGACTGCTTGAGGCTTTAAAGGAGTCATTGGGAAGAGGGATCTACGCCCTCTTCCCCTGTTGTGGGATCGAAAAAACGACCCTTGGAGCCTCTGAAGTTCTGTTTTCCCCTGTTGGAAGAAAACGACTGGTTACTGCTTTGTGAGGAATTGCCCCCATAGGGGCGTTTCCTGTAGGAGCTTCTTTTCTTGTGGGGAGCACGAAAGGGCTTATTCTTGTAGCGTCCGAAACCCTGAGAATCTTTAAGGTGCCTTTTTTAGGAAGGAAGTCCTTGCCTTCCTTCACCAACTATGATTTAAACAAGGAAGACGGCCAGAAGGACGCCTTCCGGAGTTCTTAAAGGGCTTATTCTGGTAGGGTCCGAAACCCTGAGAACCTTTTGAGGTGACTTTTTTTAAGAAGGAAGTCCTCGTCTTCCTTGAGCATTCCTGAGTTCTTGGCGCCTGGTTTCTCCTAAGTGTGGTTGTAATAGGGTCATTTTGGCTTCGAGCCTAAGAAAGCCAGTATTGCCCATTGAGTATAATTTTCTCTGGAGAATATGGGACAAGGACTGCAAGGCAAGGCCCTGTGTTGGATCAGGATGGTCTTATTCCACAGATCCAGAGACTCACAGGCTTCCTCATATCCACGTTTCGCTACTTATCAGGGTCGGCACCTTTCCTGATCTGAGACTTGACCTGTTTGAAAAAGTGTTTCAGGCTATATTGACACTTCTCCAAAGTGACATGACAGAAGGAGGAAGTCTTGGCAAAGGTAGTAGCGAAATTGAGAGTGGAAAAATTCTGTCTTGCCTGATGTTCCAATTCTTTAAGAACTGGAAGAGGAACCTTGACCATAGGAGCCCAGATGACTTGGGAGAAATACAAATGTTGGCAAAGTTTGTATTCAGCTCTTGTATTTTGTCCTCATAACAAGACTGGCCTAGCTGGTACCACTTGACAGTGGAAGGAGGTGGTTGGATGTACCTACCCTCAGTTAAATTTGCTGTTTGGAAGTCCTGATCAAATTTATCAAAGGCATTCTTAACTAGAGATTGCGTCTCGACGCAGTGTATCCCCGGACGGGACACAGTTAAGGCGTGAATATGTCGGTCTTGAGCCTGTTTCCTGGAGCACCAGGTCAGGATTCTCCATAGTACCAGATTATTCCCAAAAGCTAATCACTAGTTCTTTCACTTATATCTGTCTTTAATAATTACATTTCATGGATCCAGAAGATCCATATAGTGATCCGGATCACTTCCAAAATTCAATCATTTCATCCTTTTACCTTTTCAGACAGATTCTAAAAATTTCATCAAAATCCGTCCATAAGTTTTTTAGTTATCTTGTACATAAACACATCTGGCAGCCTACATGATCCAGACAGTGATCCAGATTACTCCCAAAAACTAATCACTTGTTCTTTGTCCCATTTAAGACATTTCCTGAAAATTTCATAAAAATCCATCCATGACTTTTTGAGCTATTTGTCTTTAAAAATTACATTTCTTGGATCCAGAAGATCCAGATAGTTGTCCAGATCACTCGCAAAATTGAATAATTTCTTCCTTTTACCACTTCTTCCTTTTACCATTTGTAACATATCCTAAAAATATCAAAGTCCATCCCAAGATTATGTGGCAGCCTGGATCCAGATGATCCAGATCACTCCAAAAATTTAATCACTTGTTCCTTGTACCATTTAGGCCATTTGCTGAAACAATCCATCCATAACTTTTTGCGGTATCTGTCTTTAAAAATTACATTTCATGGATCCAGAAGATCCATATAGTGATCCGGATCACTTCCAAAATTCAGCCATTTCATCCTCTTACCTTTTCAGACATATCCCAAAAATGTCATCAAAATCCATCCATAAGTTTTTCAGCTACATTGTACACAAACACATCTGGCAGCCTGGATCCAGATGATCCAGCTCACTCCCAAAATCTAATCACTTGTTCCTCTCACCATTTAGGTCATTTGCTGAAAATGTCATCACAATCCATCCATAACTTTTTGAGTTATCTGTCTTTAAAGATTACATTTCATGGATCCAGAAGATCCATATAGTGATCCGGATCACTTCCAAAATTCAATCATTTCATCCTTTTACCTTTTCAGACATATCCTGAAAATTTCATCAAAATCCGTCCATACGCTTTTGATTTATCTTGTACATAAACACATCTGGCAGCCTGGATCCACATGATCCAGATCACTCCCAAAATCTAATCACTTGTTCCTTGTCCCATTTAGGACATTTCCTGAAACTTTCATCAAAATCCACCCATGACTTTTTGAGCTATTTGTCTTTAAAATTATATTTCATGGATCCAGAAGATCCAGATAGTGGTCCAGATCACTTGCAAAATTGAATCATTTCTTCCTTTTACCACTTCTTCCTTTTACCATTTCTAACATATCCTAAAAATATCATCAAAATTCATCCTAAAATTCTGTTGCAGCCTGGATCCAGATCACTCCCAAAATGTAATCACTTGTTCCTTGTACCATTTAGGTCATTTGTTGAAAATGTCATCACAATCCATCCATAACTTTTTGAGGTATCTGTCTTTAAAAATTACATTTCATGGATCCAGAAGATCCATATAGTGATCCGGATCACTTCCAAAATTCAGCCATTTCATCCTCTTACCTTTTCAGACATATCCCGAAAATGTCATCAAAATCCATCCATAAGTTTTTCAGCTACATTGTACACAAACACATCTGGCAGCCTGGATCCAGATGATCCAGCTCACTCCCAAAATCTAATCACTTGTTCCTCTCACCATTTAGGTCATTTGCTGAAAATGTCATCACAATCCATCCATAACTTTTTGAGTTATCTGTCTTTAAAGATTACATTTCATGGATCCAGAAGATCCATATAGTGATCCGGATCACTTCCAAAATTCAATCATTTCATCCTTTTACCTTTTCAGACATATCCTGAAAATTTCATCAAAATCCTTCCATAAGCTTTTGATTTATCTTGTACATAAACACATCTGGCAGCCTGGATCCACATGATCCAGATCACTCCCAAAATCTAATCACTTGTTCCTTGTCCCATTTAGGACATTTCCTGAAACTTTCATCAAAATCCACCCATGACTTTTTGAGCTATTTGTCTTTAAAATTATATTTCATGGATCCAGAAGATCCAGATAGTGGTCCAGATCACATATCCTAAAAATATCATCAAAATTCATCCTAAAATTCTGTTGCAGCCTGGATCCAGATCACTCCAAAAATGTAATCACTTGTTCCTTGTACCATTTAGGTCATTTGTTGAAAATGTCATCACAATCCATCCATAACTTTTTGAGGTATCTGTCTTTAAAAATTACATTTCATGGATCCAGAAGATCCATATAGTGATCCGGATCACTTCCAAAATTCAGCCATTTCATCCTCTTACCTTTTCAGACATATCCCAAAAATGTCATCAAAATCCATCCATAAGTTTTTCAGCTACATTGTACACAAACACATCTGGCAGCCTGGATCCAGATGATCCAGCTCACTCCCAAAATCTAATCACTTGTTCCTCGCACCATTTAGGTCATTCGCTGAAAATGTCATCACAATCCATCCATAACTTTTTGAGTTATCTGTCTTTAAAGATTACATTTCATGGATCCAGAAGATCCATATAGTGATCCGGATCACTTCCAAAATTCAATCATTTCATCCTTTTACCTTTTCAGACATATCCTGAAAATTTCATCAAAATCCGTCCATAAGCTTTTGATTTATCTTGTACACAAACACATCTGGCAGCCTGGATCCAGATGATCCAGATCACTCCCAAAATCTAATCACTTGTTACTTGTCCCATTTAGGACATTTCCTGAAAATTTCATCAAAATCCACCTATGACTTTTTGAGCTATTTGTCTTTTAAAATTATATTTCATGGATCCAGAAGATCCAGATAGTGGTCAAGATCACTCGCAAAATTGAACCATTTCTTCCTTTTACCACTTCTTCCTTTTACCATTTGTAACATATCCTAAAAATATCATCAAAATTCGTCCTAAAAATTACATTGCAGCCTGGATCCAGATGATCCAGATCAATCCAAAAATGTAATCACTTGTTCCTTGTACCATTTAGGTCATTTGCTGAAAATGTCATCACAATCCATCCATAACTTTTTGAGGTATCTGTCTTTAAAAATTCCATTTCATGGATCCAGAAGATCCATATAGTGATCCGGATCACTTCCAAAATTCAACCATTTCATCCTTTTACCTTTTCAGACATATCCTGAAAATTTTATCAAAATCCATCCATAAGTTTTAGAGTTATATTGTACACAAACACATCTGGCAGCCTGGATCCGGATGATCCAGACAGTGATCCAGATCACTCCCAAAATCTAATCACTTGTTCCTCATCCCATGAAGGACATTTCCTGAAAATTCATCAAAATGCACCCATAATTTTTTGAGTTATCTGTCTTTAAAAATTAAATTTCATGGATCCAGAAGAACCAGACAGTGATCCGGATCACTCCCAAAATTTAATAATATCTTCCTTTTACCATTTTGGACATATCCTAAAAATTTTATCAAAATCCATCTATCAGTTTTTGAGTTATTTTGTTCACAAACAAACAAACAGAGGGCCAAAAATGACCCTTGGTCAGGTACTTTGGGGGTCAGTGGATGACCTTAAATGAAGATCTGTAACCGGTAAGCCTGGATGGTAGAAGTCCATCATGTACTCAACCTCCAAAGCCATTTTCAATAGTTTCCATGCAATATAGTCAGCATTAAGTGTGAAAATATCTCCAAAAAGGCCAAAAATGACCCTCGGTCAGGTACTTTGGCGGTCAGTGGATGACCTTCAATGAAGAGCCTCAAGGTCAAATTTCTGCATGCTTACAGAGGACATATATATGTATTATATATACCAGCCATAGGATGATCTGACTTTCTGTATAGGAGAACTGGGCCAAAAAGTGAAACAAGAGGAGAGTGCCCGTGAACGGGCACTGTGTCAGCTGAATGAGTGTTTTTGATTTGTGAAGGTGATAATGAGAGGAAAGCATAATTATGAGGGAAAGTGCAGTACAGAAATACAGTAAATGGTAATTGAACAGCATGTTCGAAAGAAATTCCGAAGCTGACAGAAGAAAAGGACAAAAAAGTTGTGCCCTGCAAATGGTATTATGAAGGAAAGTAACAAGGTAATTGTTTAAGTGTAAAAAGTAGGTTAAAACATAATTAAAGAAATACTGCAAATACAATATCCTCGCTCGATCTTGAAGAAAGGGTCACATAAAAAACTCTAACCACACCAAAAAATTCACATCCCATGATTTCCTATAGGATGGTTTACCATCCCTAACCTCTAGGACCAATAATAAGCAAGTTATAGACACTTTTAAGTTTCGCTATCTTTGTTTGACCTTGAAGGAGGGGTCGAAGGTCAAATCTGACCACACCAATAGATTTCCAGCCAATGATTTCCTATAGGTTGGTTTACCATCCCAAACTTCTAGGACCATTAATAAGCGAGTTATAAGCACTTTTAAGTTTGGCTATCTTCATTTGACCTTGAAGGCAGGGTCCAAGGTCAAATCCGACCACACCAAAAGATTCCCAGCCAATGATTTTCTATAGGTTGGTTTCCATTCCAAACCTCTAGGACCAATAATAAGCGAGTTATAAGCACTTTTAAGTTTGGCTATCCTCATTTGACCTTGAAGGAGGGGGTCTAAGGTCAAATCGGACTACATCAACAGATTCCCAGCCCATGATTTCCCACAGGTTGGTTTACCATCCCAAACCTCTAGGATCAATAATAAGGGAGATATAAGCACTTTTCATGATTGACAAAGAAACGCCTGTGGCGGCCATCTTGTTTTTCAAAATGAGGCCAAAAATATTCCCAGTCAAGATTTTATAATGAGGAACATATCCTGCGAATTTAAGATCTCCACCTTTTATACCCTTTGCTCTAGGGGGCCAACAAAAGTCATTGTTCAAAGTCGAATAAACGTCCCTGGCGGCCATCTTGTTTTTCAAAATGAGGCCAAAAATATTCCCAGGCAACATTTCATGGTTATTAATATATCCTGCAAACTTAAGAAGGCTAGCTATAATATTTTTTTGTTAGAGCGGTAATGGTGAAATCTCTCTACACACTGCGGCTATCCAGTGGATACAATGATTTACTCAACAGTGAGAACCTGAAAGTAGCTATTGCTCAGCTAAGCCATGACATAGAGGTCTGCAATTTCACTATGTTATAGATGACCAAAAATTATGTGAATAACATATTTAAACAAAATACTCTAAATGGAATAGTTTTCAAGTTACAACTGATTTACTCAACAGTGACAACCTCAAAGTAGCTATCACTCAGCTATGCAATGAGCTACATGTCTGAATTTTTACTATGTTATAGCTGACCAATAAATAGGTGAACAACATATTTAAGCAAATTACTGTAAATGCAATAGTTTTCAAGTTACAACTGATTTACTCAATAGTGAGAACCTGAAAATAGCTATTGCTCAGCTATGCAATGAGCTATAGGTCTGTAATTTCACTATGTTATAGCTGATCCAAAAGTAGGTGAACAACATATTTTAACAAAATACTCCAAATGCAATATTTATCAAGTTACAGCTAATTTACTCAACAGTCAGTACCTGAAAATAGCTATTGCTCAGTTGTACCATGAGCTACAGGTCTGTAATTTTACTATGTTATAGCCGACCCAAAAGTAGCTGAATAACATTTACACAAATTTCACAAATTACACAAAGGTCTGGAATTTCACAATGTTATAGCTGACCCCAAAACACGTGAATAACATAATGAAACAAAATACTCTAAATGCAATAGTTTTCAAGTTATAAGTGATTTACTCAACAGTGATAACCTAAAAGTAGCTATTACTCAGCTATGCCATGAGCTACAGGTTTGAAATTTAACTATGTTATAGCTGACCCAAAAGTAGCTGAATAACATATTTATATGAAATTCTCTAAATGCAATAGTTTTCCAATTACAACTGATTTACTAAACAGTGAGAACATCAAAGTAGCTATTACTCAGCTATGCAAGGAGCCACAGGTCTGGAACTTCACTATGTTATAGCTGACCCCAAAATAGGTGAATAACATATTTAAACAAAATACTCTAAATGCAATAGATTTCAAGTTATAAGTGATTTACTCAACAGTGATAACCTAAAAGTAGTTATGACTCAGCTATGCCATGAGCTACAGGTCTGCAATTTTACTATGTTATAGCTGACCCAAAAGTAGCTGAATAACATATTTACACAAATTTCTGTAAATGCAATAGTTTTCAAATTACAACGGATTTACTCAACAGTGAGAACTTCAAAGTAGCTGTTACTCAGCTATGCAATGAGCCACAGGTCTGGAATTTTACTATGTTGTAGCTGACCCCAAAATAGGTGAATAACATATTTAAACAAAATACTAAATGCAATAGTTTTCAAGTTATCAGTGATTTACTCAACAGTGATAACCTAAAAGTAGCTATTACTCAGCTATGCCATGAGCTACAGGTCTGAAATTTTACTATGTTATAGCTGACCCAAAAGTAGCTGAATAACATATTTATATGAAATTCTCTAAATGCAATAGTTTTCCAATTACAACTGATTTACTCAATAGTGAGAACTTCAAAGTAGCAATTACTCAGCTATGCAAGGAGCCACAGGTCTGGAACTTCACTATGTTATAGCTGACCCCAAAATAGGTGAATAACATATTTAAACAAAATACTCTAAATGCAATAGTTTTCAAGTTATCAGTGATTTACTCAACAGTGATAACCTAAAAGAAGCTATTACTCAGCTATGCCATGAGCTACAGGTCTGAAATTTTACTATGTTATAGCTGACCCAAAAGTAGCTGAATAACATATTTATATGAAATTCTCTAAATGCAATAGTTTTCCAATTACAACTGATTTACTCAATAGTGAGAACTTCAAAGTAGCTATTACTCAGCTATGCAAGGAGCCACAGGTCTGGAACTTCACTATGTTATAGCTGACCCCAAAATACGTGAATAACATATTTAAACAAAATACTCTAAATGCAATAGTTTTCAAGTTATAATTGATTTACTCAACAGTGATAACCTAAAAGTAGCTATTGCTCAGCTATGCCATGAGCTACAGGTCTGAAATTTTACTATGTTATAGCTGACCAAAAAGTAGCTGAATAACATATTTACACAAATTTCTGTAAATGCAATAGTTTTCAAGTTATAAGTGATTTACTCAACAGTGATAACCTAAAAGTAGCTATTACTCAGCTATGCCATGAGCTACAGGTCTGAAATTTTACTATGTTATAGCTGACCCAAAAGTAGCTGAATAACATATTTATATGAAATTCTCTAAATGCAATAGTTTTCCAATTACAACTGATTTACTCAATAGTGAGAACTTCAAAGTAGCTATTACTCAGCTATGCAAGGAGCCACAGGTTTGGAACTTCACTATGTTATAGCTGACCCCAAAATACGTGAATAACATATTTAAACAAAATACTCTAAATGCAATAGTTTTCAAGTTATAAGTGATTTACAACAGTGATAACCTAAAAGTAGCTATTACTCAGCTATGCCATGAGCTACAGGTCTAAAATTTTACTATGTTATAGCTGACCCAAAAGTAGCTGAATAACATATTTATATGAAATTCTCTAAATGCAATAGTTTTCCAATTACAACTGATTTACTCAATAGTGAGAACTTCAAAGTAGCTATTACTCAGCTATGCAAGGAGCCACAGGTCTGGAACTTCACTATGTTATAGCTGACCCCAAAATACGTGAATAACATATTTAAACAAAATACTCTAAATGCAATAGTTTTCAAGTTATAATTGATTTACTCAACAGTGATAACCTAAAAGTAGCTATTGCTCAGCTATGCCATGAGCTACAGGTCTGAAATTTTACTATGTTATAGCTGACCAAAAAGTAGCTGAATAACATATTTACACAAATTTCTGTAAATGCAATAGTTTTCAAGTTATAAGTGATTTACTCAACAGTGATAACCTAAAAGTAGCTATTACTTAGCTATGCCATGAGCTACAGGTCTGAAATTTTACTATGTTATAGCTGACCCAAAAGTAGCTGAATAACATATTTATATGAAATTCTCTAAATGCAATAGTTTTCCAATTACAACTGATTTACTCAATAGTGAGAACTTCAAAGTAGCTATTACTCAGCTATGCAAGGAGCCACAGGTTTGGAACTTCACTATGTTATAGCTGACCCCAAAATAGGTGAATAACATATTTAAACAAAATACTCTAAATGCAATAGTTTTCAAGTTATAAGTGATTTACTCAACAGTGATAACCTAAAAGTAGCTATTACTCAGCTATGCCATGAGCTACAGGTCTAAAATTTTACTATGTTATAGCTGACCCAAAAGTAGCTGAATAACATATTGATACAAAATTCTCTAAATGCAATAGTTTTCAAGTTATAAGTGATTTTACTCATGATGGAAGTTACTGAAAAGCCCAAAAGTAGCTATTACTCACTTAGCTATTGAGACAGACACCCAAGTTACTCACCATGTTGTAGCTATGAAAAAAGTAGCTGAATAACATATTTTAACAAAATGCTCTAAATGCAATACTTTTCAAGTTATAAGTGATTTAGTGCATGATTTCATGAATTTTAATGCATTAAAAATAATTAAAAAAATTTATTAAAAAAAATTAAGACAGATCCAGGTCTCGTACTCACACAAGAGAATCTACCTCTGGCCTAGTACATATATGCAAGATATGAGAGAAATCCCTTCAATAGTCACTGAGAAAATTGTGATACAGTGTTGAAATTTTCACACTTTTGGTGGGGGTACCCCCCTTGTAATGTCTCTAGCAAACAGACGAACTGGAAAATTTAATAAGTAAATTAAATTTTTATAAGTTAATATCTTACCTAGTGGACAGATGCATTTGTCCGGCGCACAGCCGGTCCCGCCAAACGTTAGAGAAAAACACCTCGACCTGGGCTCTGGCCCGGACCGGTAGTGTCCTGTTTACTCGCCAGGTGGCTGTATAGCCTCCCTGCCGGTGCACTGCGCGTGCGCGCGCATGCGTACTTCCTCCTTTTGTTTGCACCCTGTTTGAGTCCCCTGGGAATGTTTGTTGCGGGGAAGGCAGGGTGGGAATCCCTCTGTCCACTAGGTAAGATATTAACTTATAAAAATTTAATTTACTTATTAAATTTTCCATTTTATTGCGTTAATATATCTTACCTAGTGGACAGATGCAGAATAACTACCCATTGGATGGAGGGCAGCTAAACTTAACAGGGACTCTTGTCAGAACTCTGGGCCTCCGGCCCAAGGGTTAGGGATCCTTCCCATACCCTACACCATAGTTGGTTCCCCCCCTCTTTTTTGCCGTCTACCGAGCCACCTGGGCTAGGACTATAGGAGAGAGGAGGTAAGAGTTCAGTCCCAAGGATTCCGGAGGAAGCAGAACAGGATAAACTAGAAATAACTCATACCCCACACCAGCCCTTCCGGTTGAGAACTGCGCGCTGGGGTTTCAAAACAAGATAACTAAAAAAGAAGGAGCCAACTAAAACAACCCACTACTCCTTCTAAACGCTTTACACTATATACAAGTTATCCTTTCAAGGATACCAGTTACTCGCGTATGTGCTGGGCTGTGACCACTGGTCCTAAATGGTACAGGTCAGCATCAGCCCATGCTACATCCTTCAAATAAAATTGGGTGAAGGTATTGTGCGACTTCCAGTGGCAGGCTGAGAGGATCTGGTCCAAGGACACACCTCCTTGAAAAGCCTTAGAAGCTGCAAAGGCCCGCACATCATGGGCTCTGACCTGATGCAATTGTTGTGCATCCTCATTGGACAATTGATAGCACAACAAGATGGTTTGTTTAATCCAAGAAGAAATCGTAGCAGGAGCGATGTCCTTATTGAAGTTCTTCTTGAAAGACACAAAGACCAACTGTTTGCCGGAACGGAGGTCTTTGGTCTTGTCCAGGTAATAACGCAAAGCCCGAACTGGACATAAGGTTCTATCCTCCTTGAGAGACTTATCCAACGTAGG
The DNA here is from genome assembly GCA_964017235.1 of Sabellastarte sp. h YS-2021. NCBI lineage: Eukaryota > Metazoa > Annelida > Polychaeta > Sabellida > Sabellidae > Sabellastarte > Sabellastarte sp. h YS-2021. Next base: position 111,371,072 of record OZ024932.1, read on the forward strand.
GGCCAAGGCCGGAATAATTACCGGAGCTACTGAAGAAGGCCCTTCTTTAGCCAACTGATTCTTGGACAAGAAACAAGGAGAAGGGAATAAAGAAACATTAGCCCAATCTTCCTGATGTCTAATGTTCCTGTGTACCCAGGCATGAATCTCACTCCTTCTTTTGCCCGAGCCCAAAGCCAGGAGAAACACCGTTTTGAAGGTAAGATGTTTCAGAGACGCCTTTCGAAGGGGTTCAAAGGGGGACTGGGTTAATTGATGCAAGACCAGAGACAGATTCCAGCTAGGGACTCCTCGAAGACCCTTCGGTTTATCTCTATGGAAACTGTCTAGCAAGCGGGTAAGGTTTTCGTCTTTACCAAAATTAACCTTGTCACAACCAATTTTGTCGGCTATAGCAGTTCTATATCCATCTATGGTGCTAGGTTGAAGATTTTTCTCCTTGAAAAGGAACAGGAGAAATTCCGCTACCTGATTTAAAGAAGGTGACCCGAAGTCCACCTTGTGTGACTCGCACCATTTGACAAATATGGACCACTTCGATTCATAGATGGCTCTGGTTGATTGTCTTTGAGGAGCCTCAATTCTCGTTGCCACTTCATCAGAGAATCCTTGTGCCTGTATGCTAGAGGCTCTAGGAGCCAGGCGTGGAGGTTGAGCCCTAGGAGATCTCTGTGGGGACACTGATTGAACGGTTGGGTCAGCAGGTTCTCCACGTTTGGAAGGGAGAGAGGAATCTGAACAGACATGCTGACTAGATCCCAGAACCAAGGCATGTTGGGCCACCCTGGAGCAATCAGAACCAACCTGTGAACTCCCTGATCTAGGATCTTGGACACCACCTTGCCCAAAAGAGACACAGGAGGGAACGCGTAGGCATCCATATTCTCCCAATTCAGGCTGAGAGCATCTACTCTCCATGCCTGTGGATCGGGTACTGGGGACACAAACTTGGGTAGTTTGTGATTGTACCTTGTTGCAAAGAGATCTACTCGAGGAGTGTGCCACCTGGCACATAAGTGGTCGAAGACTTCCTGCAGGAGGGACCATTCTGTCTGAATAACCTGAGTGCTCCTGGACAATTTTTCTGCTATCACATTCAGCCTTCCCGGAATGTGCCTGGCCCTTAGAACTATCTGTCTGCGATTGCCCCAGGAAAGCAGTCTCCAGAGGAGGGCACAAAGTGAGCCTGATCTCATACCCCCCTCCTTGTTGATGTATGAGACAACCGTTGTGTTGTCCGTGGCTATCAAAATGATCTGGCCCCAACACTGTTGCTCGAACTTCTTGAGGGCCAGAAGGACCGCCTTTAGCTCGAGAAAGTTTATGTGCAACTGGCTTTCTGAGTCTGACCAAACTCCTTTTGCCGTGTGGTCTCCTAAGTGCGCGCCCCAACCTTCGTTTGAGGCGTCGGTAAACAACTGCAGAGCATGTTGCAGAGGATGAAGAGGTTGGCCGCTGAGCACATTGTTTTCGTCCAGCCACCACTGCAAATGAGGGTATAGAGATCTGGGAAGAGGAATCTCCTTCTCTAGTACCTCTGGCACGTGCCAGTGATTCTTCAAGTGCCACTGAATCGGTCTCATGTGAAGGCGCCCCGAAACCACCTGTTTCTCTGTGGCTGTCAACAAACCTATGAGAGACATGAACTCTCGGACCGAACAATGGCCTCTGTTCATTAGCATCTTTATTTTTTGAGTTAGGGTTTGCCACCTCTCCTGAGTCGGCTTTACTAGACCCTTGGAGAGGTCGAAATGATAACCGACAAAGTTGAACTCCTGTTGGGGAACAAGTTCTGACTTTTGCAGATTGACTAACCATCCCAACTGCTGACACAGCGCCATCAGGGTCCGCGTTTGGTTCACACAAGCCTCCTGACAGGGCGCTCGAAGCAACCAGTCGTCTAGGTACTGGTGGATCCTTATACTCCTGGACTGGGCCATCAATTTCACCTCCTTCACCACCTTTGTGAATTCCAAAGGAGGCGTCGCTAGGCCAAACGGCAGAGCCCTGAACTGGAAGGTTTGACCGTGCAGGTGAAACCGGAGATACTTCCTCGACCTTGGGTTGATGGGAATGTGGAAATAGGCATCGCTGAAATCCAGCGATGTGACCCATTCGCCTTTTTGAAGGGATAGCCGGATGGTCTCCGGAGTTTCCATTTTGAAGGTTTCCGAGTGGAGGAAAAGATTGAGTTTGCTCAAATCCAAGATTGGACGCCATTTGTTGTTTGGTTTGGGAACTATGAACAGCCGGTTGTAAAAGGCCAGAGAAGCCCGAACCACTACTTTTTCTACGGCCTGTTTTGTAATCAGGGACTGCAACGCCTCCTTCAAAAACTTGTTTCTGCGAGGGTTGGCGTATCCGCTGATTATCAGAGGACACCTGGTCAATGGGGGCCTCATGTTGAAAGGGAGGTTGTAACCGTCCTTCAAGATGGAGACTACCCGAGGATTTGAACCCAGGCTGAGCCACGTTTCCCAAAACCTGTGCAACCTGCATCCTACAGGAGGATTTTCTGCAACACTGTGGACATTTGGTACATGAGGGACAGAACGACAATGAGAGACAAAAGAAGCACTTTTGACATGTTTTATTTCTGTCTGACAAAGATCGGGACTTAGGCCTTTCTTTTGCGGCTGCCCGGGACCGACAACAATAGGAACAGGAATTACAGCAGTTCTTGAGTATACAGTCTTTGAAATGTTTTGAGAGCTGATGTTTTGACCCACTAGTTTTGGAATTATTTGGTTGCGTGGGTTTGTACAATGATTGTCATTTATAATTTTTGCCACCCCGGGCATACTTGGAAAAACGGTGGTTAGTAGAACCACGCCCACGGCCACGACCTTGTGACCCAAACTGTTGCCAAGGTTGTTGAGGAGCAGATGACGGCTGAACCATGGTCTTAGCCTCCTTCTTCTCATACGGTTTATAGCGATACTTGGTCTTCTGTTGGTGCTGGGGACCAACTCGAGACTGGACCGACACATGTTGTGTCTCAAAGTTGTTGATATCTTGTTCCGCGACATTCAAGGCCGCGTCGGGAAATAACCCATATCCAAAAAGAGCAGCATTCCTCAGTTCATTCCAAGTGTCCATCTTCATACCGGGACGAACATGATCTAAATAAGAGTCCCGACGCATCAGAATGAAGTTCCCCAGCTGCACAAAAAGGCTATCAGCCAGGTGCTGTAGAGCTGTCCCAAGAGAGACGGATACATTCTGGTGGAAAGCACATAAATCCCTTAACTCCTTAAGTGCTTCAGACACCTCCTTGGCTGACTTGCCCTTACTGAGATGAGTCTGTAGGAAAGTTATGTGATGTGCCATCTGATCTTGAATCTCGCTAGTGCATCTGCTGAAACCAGCTGCATGGTTCACTGTGTAAGTACCCTCTCGGGCGCACCTTTCCCATCTGCATAGTACTTCTTGCGATATGGGACGAGACACGGGACCTGTTGCGAGATATGCAGCTGGTTTGACAATTCTTGAGAATTGAGCATTTAGTTTCGCCTCAGAACCATGCCAGTTGAACAGCTTTCTACCTGGTCGCTGGGGACCATCTGTCTTTAACTTATGCATGGGATACCATTTATCCTGTGGTTTAGGGGTGCGTATGAATTGGTCAGTACGCAAACCACCTGCTTCTTGACTTCGGGAAGGGTAACCCTCAGCTACAGTCAGATTAATCCTCTCCAGCTTCTGACAGAGCCAATCGTCTGCTGGCATGGCTACTGACACCTTTGAACTTGTTTTCGGATTTTTTCCACGCCACGGATTGTTGGACTTATCCGGGTCACTGTACTCAAACTCAAAGTCTGGGATAAAATTCCAGCCCATAAAGGCCCTGATGGAACGAACTGTTTCCCTGTAACTCATTTCTTCATTCTTTTCTGGTTTATCAGTGTCTGATTCAGAAAGTTCACCATCCTCGCTATCCAAAACATCTGGTGATGTATGATCCCTATCCACAACATCGGTTGATGTATGATCCCCAAAGAGTGGTTCATCTGAAGCCACAGGCAAGACATCTGTTAAGGGGTGTTCAACATTGGACATATCATCTGAGCCACCAGCAGAAGCAAGGTTTCTCATAAACGGCTCCCCAGCCGGTGCAGCCGGTTCCGGACCGGTAAAAGGTCCATCCACAACCGGTTCCTTGGGTACAAAGGTGTCAGTTTGGTATGCCCTGACCGGACCGGTCATCTCCCCAACCGGTACCGGTTTAGATTGTTGAAGTGTAGTGTCAGAGGGCTTTTTCTGTACCGGACCGGTATTTTCCTCAACCGGAACCGGTTTTGCTTTGGAAGATTTATGATGAGAAGACTTGTGCTTCTTCTTTGAATCTTTCTTGCCATCTGATCCTGTACTAGCCTGTACTGCCGGAAACCGCACCGGACCGGTGGTTCGGGCAGAGGCAGGATCTATGAATGGCTGATCAGAAACCGGTGGGTTTGAAACCTGAACCGGTACTTTGGGGGTAGCAAATATATTGCCTCTTGATAAGAGTGCTTCAAAACGAGAGAATTTCTCGTCTAGCTGGTCACTTAATTTGTCAAAATCTTTTTTGGAAACAAAATCTGAAGAACTCACATTATCGCTACCCCCAGGGAGGTCCTGCGCATGCGCACTGTCATCTTCAGAAATCGTCTGCTGAGCATGCGCAGTACTAGCTGGCTGTTGAGAAGAATTAACTGGAGACAGCACAGTTACATCTCGTGGTGACACTAGCAAACCTGCTTTTTTGTCCTTGCGAATTTGATACTGTGGAGTGGCCAGCATCTCACGCTGAATTGCTGTAAAATTGTCACAAATCTTGCATATCGCACCTCCCACAATGCAGGGATCTTTACCCAGACCTTTGTCTCGACAACGAGCACACTTCTCATGCATATCAAATCCAGCCATCTTATGGCCGCACGATCCCCGCCTTTGTCCTGGTGAATCCATAGTTATTAAACAACACTTCTACACAAAGAATTTATCAAAATATATCCTGTAACAGATATAAAATAAAATAAAAGTTTCTCCAAAAAACAGACGACCTCTCGTCTTCGCGCCAAACAAAAGGAGGAAGTACGCATGCGCGCGCACGCGCAGTGCACCGGCAGGGAGGCTATACAGCCACCTGGCGAGTAAACAGGACACTACCGGTCCGGGCCAGAGCCCAGCTCGAGGCGTTTTTCTCTAACGTTTGGCGGGACCGGCTGTGCGCCGGACAAATGCATCTGTCCACTAGGTAAGATATATTAACGCAATAAAAAGACAGATTTGCATGCCTTGAACAATTTTTCATCCTCGATAGATAAGGTATCTTTTAAAAACAAGACCACTGCCGCGGTATGTATCTCCCGCCGAGTACCGCAGGGGAAGAAATACTACATTGAAATTTTTCGCCTTTGCATAGGACACTGTTGTACCATCCTGCAGGTCGAAAATTCGCTTGAAATCGCTCTATCTGTTACGCTTTTCGAGATATTGACCCTTTTCCACTTTCACCAAAAATCCAAGATGGCCGCCGAAAGTGGCGAAAAATGAAATTTTTCCCCTTTGGACAGGACACTCTTGTATCACCCTGCAGGTCAAAAATTCGCTTGAAATCGCTCGATCTCTTACGGTTTTCGAGATATTGACACTTTTTCATTTTCCGCAAAAATCTAAGATGGCCGCCAAAAGTGGCGAAAATTGAAATTTTCCCCCTTTGCACAGGAGACTCTTGTACCACCCTGCAGGTCAAAAATTTGCTCGAAATCGCTCTATATCTTACGGTTTTCGAGATATTGACACTTTTCTATTTTCCGCAAAAATCCAAAATGGCCGCCAAAAGTGGCGAAAATCAATATTTTTCCCCTTTGCACAGGACACTCTTGTGCTACCCTTCTGGTCAAAAATTCGCTTGAAATCGCTCTATCTCTTACGGTTTTAGAGATATTCACACTTTTCCATTTTCCGCAAAAATCCAAGATGGCTGCCAAAAGTGGTGAAAATTGAAATTTTACCCCTTTGCACAGGACATTCTTGTACTACCTTGCAGGTCAAAAATTCGCTCGAAATCGCTCTATCTCTTATGGTTTTCGAGATATTCACACTTTTTCATTTTTTCCCGCTAAAATCCAAGATGGCCGCCAAAAGTGGCGAAAATTGAAATCTTTCCGCTTTGCATAGGACACTTTTGTACTACCCTGAAGGTCTAAATGCAATAGTTTTCAAGTTACAAGTGATTTCACTCATGATGGAAGTTAGTGAAAAATCCAAAAGTAGCTATTACTCACTTATCTATTGAGATAGACACCCAAGTTACTCACCATGTTGTTGCTGTGGGAAAAAGTAGGTGAATAACATATTTTAACAAAATGCTCTAAATACAATAAGTTATAATCGATTGAGTGCATGATTTCATTAATTTTAATGCATTAAAAATTATTTTAATAATTCATAAAAAAACTTTAGCATGTGAAATATCTCCAAAATGTAGGTGAATGAGTTATTTGAGAAATACTGGCTATCTGCAATACTTTTAGTGATAATAGGCAATTACTCATTTTGAGTAGGTGAGTAATTAGATATGGATCTGAAAATTCACTAATTGAAAGTTCTCCCAAAATATAGGTGAAGTGAGTTATTTGAAAAATACTGGCTATCTGCAATACTATTCCCATTTATTCATTTTGAGTAGGTGAGTAATTACCTACAGGTTTGGAACTTCACCATGTGAAAGCTCTTCCAAAAGTAGATGAATGAGTTATTTGATAAAAATTGGGTACCCACAATACTTTTAGAGATAATTAGCATTTACTCATTTTGAGTAGGTGAGTAATTACCTACGGGTCTGAAACTTCACCATGTGAAAACTCTTTCAAAAGTAGATGAATGAGTTATTTGAGAAAAATTAGCTATCCGCAATACTTTTAGAGATAATTCTCATTTACTCATTTTGAGTAGGTGAGTAATTAGCTATGGGTCTGAAACTTCACCATGTGACAGCTCTTCCAAAAGTAGATGAATGAGTTATTTGAGAAAAATTGACTATCTGCAATACTTTCAGAGATAATTCGCATTTACTCATTTTGAGTAGGTGAGTAATTAGCTACAGGTCTGAAACTTCACCAACTGAAAGCTCTCCTAAAAGTACATGAATGAGTTATTTGAGAAAAATTGGCTATCTGCAATACTTTTAGAGATAATTCGCAGTTACTCATTTTGAGTAGGTGAGTAATTACCTACAGGTCTGAAACTTCACCATGTGAAAGCTCTCCCAAAAGTAGGTGAATGAGTTATTTGAGAAAAATTGGCTATATGCAATACTCTTAGAGATAATTCGCAGTTACTCATTTTGAGTAGGTGAGTTATTACCTATGGGTCTGAAACTTTGCCATGTGAAAGCTCTTCCAAAAGTAGATGAATGAGTTATTTGAGAAAAATTGGCTATCTGCAATACCTTTAGAGAGAATTCGCATTTACTCATTTTGAGTAGGCGAGTAAGTAGCTATGGGTCTGAAACTTCACAATGTGAAAGCTCTTCCAAAAGTAGATGAATGAGTTATTTGAGAAAAATTGGCTATCTGCAATACTTTTAGAGAGAATTCGCATTTACTCATTTTGAGTAGGTGAGTAATTAGCTATGGTTCTGAAACTTCACCATGTGAAAGCTCTTCCAAAAGTAGATGAATGAGTTATTTGAGAAAAATTGGCTATCTGCAATACTTTTAGAGATAATTCGCATTTACTCATTTTGAGTAGGCGAGTAATTAGCTATGGGTCTGAAACTTCACCATGTGAAAGCTCTTCCAAAAGTAAATGAATGAGTTATTTGAGAAAAATTGGCTATCTGCAATACTTTTAGAGATATTTAGCATTTACTCATTTTGAGTAGGTGAGAAATTAGCTACAGGTCTGACACTTCACCAAGTGAAAGCTCTCCCAAAAGTAGATGAATGAGTTATTTGAGAAAAATTGGCTATCTGCAATACTTTTAGAGATAATTCGCATTTACTCATTTTGAGTAGGCGAGTAATTAGCTATGGGTCTGAAACTTCACCATGTGAAAGCTCTTCCAAAAGTAGATGAATGAGTTATTTGAGAAAAATTGCTATCTGCAATACTTTTAGAGATAATTAGCATTTACTCATTTTGAGTAGGTGAGTAATTACCTACGGGTCTGAAACTTCACCAAGTGAAAGCTCTCCCAAAAGTAGGTGAATGAGTTATTTGAGAAAAATTGGTTATCTGCAATACTTTTAGAGAGAATTCGCATTTACTCATTTTGAGTAGGTGAGTAATTAGCCATGGGTCTGAAACTTCACCATGTGAAAGCTCTTCCAAAAGTAGATGAACGAGTTATTTGAGAAAAATTGGCTATCCGCAATACTTTTAGAGATAATTCTCATTTACTCATTTTGAGTAGGTGAGTAATTAGCTATGGGTCTGAAACTTCACCATGTGACAGCTCTTCCAAAAGTAGATGAATGAGTTATTTGAGAAAAATTGACTATCTGCAATACTTTCAGAGATAATTCTCATTTACTCATTTTGAGTAGGTGAGTAATTAGCTATGGGTCTGAAACTTCACCATGTGACAGCTCTTCCAAAAGTAGATGAATGAGTTATTTGAGAAAAATTGACTATCTGCAATACTTTCAGAGATAATTCGCATTTACTCATTTTGAGTAGGTGAGTAATTAGCTACAGGTCTGAAACTTCATCAACTGAAAGCTCTCCTAAAAGTACATGAATGAGTTATTTGAGAAAAATTGGCTATCTGCAATACTTTTAGAGATAATTCGCAGTTACTCATTTTGAGTAGGTGAGTAACTAGAAATAGGCCGCCCTGTTGATAGTAGATGCGAATAGAAACAGGATAGCATAGAAGAACACACATTATCATGTGTAATGTCCACCCATGAACCTTTTGCCCAAATTGTACAGTAGTCTTACAAGACCCTGTTTCATTTGTAAAATATATCAATGATGCTTAAATATTTGTTAGTGTAGATGTAAATTATTTCAGCTTCATGCCTTTTTGCATTGGTTGGCTTGAAAATTTTGACGAAATCACTCTATCTTGCACGGTTAAGAAGATAGAAGCAAATTCCTGTTTTTCTATTTTTGGCAAAAATTTGAAAATTCAAAATGGCCGCCATTTTTGGGAAAAGGAAATTTTTTTGAAAATTGCCAAGAGTACATTTCTTAGATACCCTATGGGTCGAAAATTTCAACGAAATAACTCTATTTTGCACGGTTAAGGCCAGTTTGTGTTTTTCCATTTTGGGCAAAAATTCGAAAATTCAAAATGGCTGCCATTTTTGGGGAGGGGAAAATTTTTTGAAAATTGCAAAGATTGCATTCCTTAGATACCCTGTGGGTTGAAATTTTCGACGAAATCGCTCTATCTCGCACGGTTAAGGAGATAGAAGCAAATTTGTGTTTTGCCATTTTTGAAAAAAATTTGAAAATTCAAAATGGCCGCCATTTTAGGGGAGGGGAAATTTTTTTTTAAATTGCCAAGAATACAATGGTGAAATACCTGTGGGTCGAAAATTTTGACGAAATCGCTCTATCTCGCACGGTTAAGGAGATAGAAGCAAATTTGTGTTTTGCCATTTTTGGCAAAAATTCGAAAATTCAAAGTGGCTGCCATTTTTGGGGAGGGGAAAATTTTTTAAAAATTACTAAGAGTACAATGCTCAGATACCCTGTGGATCGAAAATTTTGACAAAATCGCTCTATCTCGCACGGTTAAGGAGATAGAAGCAGATTGGCGTTTTGCCATTTTTGACAAAAATTCGAAAATTCATTTTTTGAAAATTGCAAAGATTGCATTCCTTAGATACCCTGTGGGTCGAAAATTTCGACGAAATCGCTCTATCTCACACAGTTAAGGAGATAGAAGCAAATTTGTGTTTTGCCATTTTTGGCAAAAATTCTAAAATTCAAAATGGCCGCCAATTTTGGGGAGGGGAAAATTTTTGGGAAAATTGCAAAGAGTACACTCCTTATATACCCTGTGGGTCGAAAATTTCGACGAAATCGCTCTATCTCGCATGGTTAAGGAGATAGAAGCAAATTTGTGTTTTGCCATTTTTGGCAAAAATTCGAAAATTCAAAATGGCCGCCATTTTTGGGGAGGGGCAAATTTTTTAAAAATTACCAAGAGTACAATGCTGAGATACCCTGTGGGTTGAAAATTTTGCCGAAATCGCTCTATCTCGCACGGTTAAGGAGATAGAAGCAAATTTGTGTTTTACCATTTTTGGCAAAAATTCGAAAATTCAAAATGGCCGCCATTTTTGAGGAGGGGAAAATTTTTGGAAAATTGCAAAGAGTACATTCCTTAGATACCCTGTGAGTCAAAAATTCTATCCAAATCGCTCTATCTCTTACGGTTTCTGAGATATTAAGATTTTTTTCGTTTTTCGCAAAAATTCAAGATGGCCGCCAAAAGTGGCGAAAATTGAAAATTTTCAATTTTGTACAGAATACTCTTCTACTACCCTGTGAGTCAAAAATTCTGTCGAAATCGCTCTATCTCTTACGGTTTCTGAGATATTAGCAAATTACTCAAAAGTAGTACTGAAAATACACAATGAAGTTCCTAAATGGCTATTACTCATGTACTGACAAAGCTATCAGTCCCAAATGCAATACCAAGCGAGCTATGGACATAACAATCTTGTATTCAAAATTGTAGTAAAATATCTTTAATTATCTTGGCTTAAATGCACGGAAACCAATGGGTACTGAAAATAGCTGTACTTAAGTATTACTCAGTAAGCAAGAGGTACAACAGCCAAAAGCAATCCCAAGCAAGCTACTGACCCAATAAGCCTGCATACCAAATTTGGTGACAATAGCTCTAATACTTTTCCTTTAAATGAGCGGAAACCATGCGTGACGCCGGACATCGGACGGCGAAAAAAGCAAAAATAATATATCCACCCCCCAGGGGGGTGGACATAATAACACTGCACTGAGATATAGAAAGAAAAAGGCAGTAAATACTTCCCAAAGATTGTAAGATGGCGGCGACCAACGAGAAAAGTGGTTACAAAAGGGCAGATCATGTGATGACAACCTGAGGCTACGGCCAACAATAAATGTCTTTTTTTCTTAGACGTTGGTCGTGATGCCTCGCGGCAACCAATAAAGCATTCAGTCCCACATGGTAAGCTATTGTAGCGCAATAAAACCCTCATTTTCACGTCAAGATGGCCATGACTGTACTTGTATGGAACTCCAAGGTGGAAAGCAAATAAGAATGTCCCTATTGTCATCTTTAAAAGTGTAGAAAATTTAACCGAGCATAAAGTTTAGCTCAGGTCAGTTGAACATTAACATAGCTGGAGCCTGAAACTTCCTTTTTCACTGTAAGGTCACCATAACTTCATTCATATTGCAACTTTAAGGTGACCATAATATGAGAACGTCCCTTCAATCTCAATATATGTTAGATATGGAAAAAGAAAGGAGCCAGACGGCTTTACTCAAATTTTATGACTTTAGGGGGGGATCAAACTTATATTAACAGTTTATGGTCACCATAAAGTCAGGATAACCCTTTGGTTTGCCATCCTTTATAGGTGTGCAAAGTTTAACTGAGGTCAGTCGAATAATAAGATACTTGGAGGCTGAAAACCTCCTTATTTCAGTTTAAGGTGGCTACAACTCCCTTCATACTGAGAGTTTAAGGTGACCATAAGTATTACTTTTATCTAGTTTAATACCAGTGATAATTTCGAACTAAAAAAAATGGAAAAAAAAGGAGCCAGAGGATTTTATTCCAATTTGATGACTTTAAGCAGGCCGTATGTCCATTAACATTTTGAGTTTAAGGTCACCATAAAGTCAGGATATTCCTTTGGCAAATCTTAATATATGTGGCAAGTTTGGCTGAAAAAAGTGAAAAACTAAGTGAACTGGAGGGCTAAAACCCCTTTTGGACATTAAGGCGACCTAGGCGACCTTAAGATTGCAGATACAGGGCTAAAACTTCGGCATGTGAAAGATTATCAAAAAGTAGCTGAATAAGTTATTCCAACAAAACACCGAAATCCTCACCGTTTTTCAGATACAGACGAAGTACCCATTTAAAAAAAATTTACGAAAATAAAACGACTCCCATTCAGGCATCTATGGTCCGATTGACGAGAAAATCCTTTCGGACCTTGGAAATTTGGTCTAGAATGTACGTGATAAATTTTATAGCACAGGTGTGTGTGCTTTTTTCCGAAACGCGATGACCGGGTGTTTTGGAGTTATGCTTAAGGTTACCTAAGTAAAGCTTAAGGTCTGCGCAAAGTATCCCAAAAATTTTTCCCGCCCCTATAGTTTTAAAGAAAGGTAACAAAGAAAAATATGAAAGGCTAAGAAGTTATCCTGCGGCGGCGGCGGCGATCAGTCGAACTTCGGTGAAAACAAATGAATATTTTGTGACCAGGAAAAATACTTCCTAAGAAAAAAAACTTCTTTCAAGTGTTATAACACTACAGGTTCACATTACAACTTCAGAGGCATCTTCATTTTTTCCACTTGAGTGTTATAGTCGGCAATGCCTGTCAAAAATTCACAGTCTTTTACCCATTTTGCTTAGCTGTACAAAGGTATGTAAGTTTCTCTTGTAAGGTTTTGCTGGTGCTTCTCACTCTTTTGGCTGGCTGCTCATCCCTGGTTTCCATTATGACAGGTGTCGTGTTTTTCTTGTAATTACATTTCTGCCCCTCCTAGTGCATCTAACTGTGATCAACTCCTTACAGAGGGGATAACCTATGTTGTAATTTGATAAGAATGCATATTGTAAGCCATAAAGGCCACAACTATTTCATCAAGAACCTCACAGCCATAAATCCTGCTTTTAAACTGGTCCACAGTACAGCTGAAGGGATACCCTTTCAAGAAGATATTTGTAATTTGTACTTCATGATATTGTACGTTCTGGTTTTGACTGTACATATCTGAAATTAACATGTTTTTGATATTATACGTTATAGGTTTCATATGTAACATGTTTACAAGTTGAAATAACTTTTTTTCTCAGGAGGCATTTTTTCCAGGAGGCATTTTTTTCTGTGAGGCATTTTGCCCAGGAGGCTTTCTTCCCCCAGATTCTGTATATCCTACATTCTTTGGTAATGTTCTCGGAGAAGAGGTCTCAAGTGAAAGGGTACACTGACCACAGACATTTCTGTTCAAAATGTCATTAGTATCAGACTTAAGTATAAAACACTAATTGAATGCAGTGAACTAAGATGCTTAAGAACTATTGTTTAAAATTACTGATTGTGCTTCAACTAAAAACTTAACAAAACCACTAATAAAATCCAGTGAACCAAAGTGCGTTAGACTTTTTGTTCAAAAGTTACTGATTTTGCTTCAGAGTTATTGCTTACAAGAAAAATCAAGTTACAAACAAGTCAAGCTATAGAGCTAGAACAAGAGGAGAGTGCCCGTGAACGGGCACTGTGTCAGCTGACTGAATGTTTTTGATTTGTGATGGTGATAATGAGAGGAAAGCATAATTATCAGGGAAAGGGCTGTACAGAAATACAGTAAATGGTAACTGAACAGCATGTTCGAAAGATATTCCGAAGCTGACAGAAGAAAAGGACAAAAAAGTTGTGCCCTGCAAATGGTATTATGAAATAAAGTAACAAGGTAATTGTTTAAGTGTAAAAAGTAGGTTAAAAATATTTAGAGAAATACTATAAATGCAATATCCTCGTTCGACCATGAAGAAGGGGTCCAAAGGTCAAATCTGACCATACCAAAAGATTCCCAGCCAAAGAATTTAGGATGGTTTACCATCCCAAACCTCTCGGACCAATAATAAGTGAGTCATAGGCACTTTTTAAGTTTGGCTATCCTTGTTTGACCTTGACGGAGGGGTCCAAGGTCAAATCCGACCACACAAAAAAATTCCCAGCCCATGATTTCCTGTAGCTTGTTTACCATCCCAAACCTGTAGGACCAATAATAAGCGAGTTCTAAGCAATTGTAAGTTTGGCTATCCTCAATTGACCTTGAAGGAGGGGTCCCAGGTCAAATCTGACCACACCAAAAGAATCCCAGCCCATGATTTCCTATATCTTGGTTTACCATCCCAAACCTCCAAGACCAATAATACGTGAGTTATAAGCACTTTAAGTTTGGCTATCTTCGTTTGACTTGGAAGGAGGGGTCTAAGGTGAAATCTGACCACACCAAAAGATTCCCAGCCCATGATTTTCTATAGGTTGGTTTTCCATTCCAAACCTCTAGGACCAATAACAAGTGAGTTATAAGCACTTTTAAGTTTGGCTATCCTCATTTGACCTTGAAGGATGGCTCCAAGGTGAAATCCGACCACACCAAAAAATTCCCAGCTCATGATTTTCTATAGGTTGGTTTTCATTCCAAACCTCTAGGACCAGGGTTCCAAGGACCTCAGGGTTCCAAGGTCAAATCGGACCATATTAACAGATTCCCAGCCCATGATTTCCTACAGGTTGGATACAATGATTTACTCAACAGTGATAACCTAAAAGTAGCTATTACTCAGCTATGTCATGAGCTACAGGTCTGAAATTTTACTATGTTATAGCTGACCCAAAAGTAGCTGAATAACATATTTATAAGAAATTCTCTAAATGCAATAGGTTTTAAGTTACAAGTGATTTACTCAATAGTGAGAACTTCAAAGTAGCTATTACTCAGCTATGCAATGAGCCACAGATCTGAAACTTCACTATGTTATAGCTGATCCCAAAATAGGTGAATAACATATTGAAACAAAATACTGTAAATGCAATAGTTTCCAAGTTATAAGCGATTTACTCAACAGTGAGAACTTCAAAGTAGCTATTACTCAGCCACAGGTCTGGAACTTCACTATGTTATAGCTGACCCCAAAATAGGTGAATAACATATTGAAACAAAATACTCTAAATGCAATAGTTTCCAAGTTATAAGTGATTTACTCAACAGTGATAACCTAAAAGTAGCTATTACTCAGCTATGCCATGAGCTACAGGTCTGAAATTTTACTATGTTATAGCTGACCCAAAAGTAGCTGAATAACATATTTATACTAAATTCTCTAAATGCAATAGTTTTCAAATTATAAGTGATTTACTCAACATTGAGAACTTCAAAGTAGCTATTACTCAGCTATGCAATGAGTCACAGGTCTGGAACTTCACTATGTTATAGCTGACCCCAAAATAGGTGAATAACATATTTATACGAAATTCTCTAAATGCAATAGTTTTGAAGTTATAAGCGATTTACTCAACAGTGATAACCTAAAAGTAGCTATTACTCAGCTATGCCATGAGCTACAGGTCTAAAATTTTACTATGTTATAGCTGACCCAAAAGTAGCTGAATAACATATTTATACGAAATTCTCTAAATGCAATAGTTTTTAAGTTACAAGTGATTTTACTCATGATGGAAGTTACTGAAAAGCCCAAAAGTAGCTATTACTCACTTAGCTATTGAGACAGGCACCCAACTTACTCACCATATTGTAGCTATGAAAAAAGTAGCTGAATAACATATTTTAACAAAATGCTCTAAATGCAACACTTTTCAAGTTATAAATGATTTTGTGCATGATTTCCTGAATTTTAATGCATTAAAAATTATTAAAAAAATTTATTAAAAAAAAAGTAAGACAGATCCAGGTCTCATACTCACACAAGAGAATCTACCTGTGGCCTAGTACATATATGCAAGATATGAGAGAAATCCCTGCAATAGTCACTGAGAAAATTGT
Source organism: Sabellastarte sp. h YS-2021 (assembly GCA_964017235.1). NCBI lineage: Eukaryota > Metazoa > Annelida > Polychaeta > Sabellida > Sabellidae > Sabellastarte > Sabellastarte sp. h YS-2021. Next base: position 111,386,819 of record OZ024932.1, read on the forward strand.
GATTAAGTGTTGAAATTTTCACACTTTTGGTGGGGGTACCCCCCTTGTAATGTCTCTAGCAAACAGACGAACAGACAGATTTGCATGCCTTGAACAATTTTTCATCCTCGATAGATAAGGTATCTTTTAAAAAAAACAGCACGTCTCTAGGCCTTGTAGTTTTGGAGGAGAAGTTGTTCACACGGACGTGTACGCCCACGCCGCAGAGTGACGACATAATGTCAGCTGACTGACAAGTCAGCTGACATAAAAATGTTACTGGATTTATTGGGAAAGAAAAGTATGAGTTTATATATTGCAATATTTATGAATGATTTAGCAATTGAAATTAAAAATCTACATAATAATGCACAAAATTAAGACCAAACAAGTTACTGGACTTGTTGTAGCTGTGGAAAAAGTAGCCTAATAACATATTTTAACAAAATGCTCTGAACGCAATACTTTTCAAGTTATAAGTGATTTAGTGCATCACTTCAGGAATTTGAATGCATTAAAGTTTCAAAAATTCATTTCCCACTTGAGCTAAAATTAATTAAATGTAGAAGTCTAAGTGAAATGGAAGAAAGTAAAAAGAAAACAATATACATTCGAAAGAACTGCATAAATATTCCATTTTATTTTGTTCCACTTTTGCTTCACACACACATATATATATCTCTATCATCTCCCTCCATCAACCCCCCACTTCCCCTACTGAGGCCATTCTTTTTTCCACTTGCTTTTTATGTGCACTAAAGGGGAGTTGGGGGGTTCTTTCTGCATAGAAAGACTTTCCATGAATGTGCCTTTTGATAGATATAACACAAAAGCAAATACAGAGTTGGGGAGGAAGAAGAAAAGGACAAGTCATTCATTTCCACTCAGCTGGAGATACATAAAATGCTGTACAAGAAAAACTGTTTATGAGAAAGTGTTTTTTTTTTCAAGCATCTTATATTGTGAAAGAAGTCAGGTGTATACATTTGACCAATTTATATAGTCTATGTGAACAAGTAGCTAGATCATCAACTCCTTCTACAAAACAAAAGTTGAATCAATTGAAGCTTTTTTTTCCAAAAAGGAAAAGTTATATCCCCACAATTCCAAAAGAATGTGTTTTTTCATCTGCCTAAAATTAGGAATTTATATTATGTGAACACTGATCAGTTGTAATATGTTAATAACCACATCAGTGCATCATAAATAGCTCATTTTTTTCTTTGAAGATGTCATAACTTCATAAACACTAAGAGATTACGTTTGCCAGACAGCATAAATATTTTTAAGTATACATATGCCAGGTGTGGTTTTAAAAAGTGTTAAAATAAATGAGGAGGGAGCAAGAAGTATATATTTATCATGTTAAGATGGCCAAAGCCTCTTAAGTACAGGAATTTTAAGTGAAATGTTATACAAAATCTTACTTTAGTATAATCAATGTCAAGTTAAACTGATGTTACTGAACAGTAAATCAGTTAGGGGCTGAAAATCCTCATTTTCACGTCAAGATGGCCATGATTGTACTTGTATTGGAACTCCAAGGTGGAAAGAAAATATGAATGTCCCTAATGTCATCTTTAAAAGTGTACAAAATTTAACTGAGCTCTGCTGAACAATACGATAGCTGGAGATTAAAAACTCCATAATTTCACTGCAAGGTGACCATAACTTTATCCATATTGCGACTTTAAGGTGACCATAAAATGAGAATGCCCCTTTTGTCATCCTTTATAAGTGTACAAAGTTTGCTGAGGTCAGTTGAACAATAAGATAGCTGGAGGCCGAAAACTTCCTTTTTTCACTGAAAAATGACCATAACCTCATTCATATTGGGACTTTAAGGTGACCATAAAAGCAGAATGTCCTTTCTGCCAACCTTTATAAATGTCGCAAGTTTTATTTGAAAAATGTACACATTAACTAAACTCAGGGCTGAAAAACTCTACATTTTAAGTTTAAGATGGCCCTAACATTATTAATATTTGAATCATTAGGTAGTAAGAGTGTTCTTTTGATGTACCTCAATATCAATATATGTTAGATTTTTAAAAAGATGGAAAAGTAACAGGCCAGACAATTTTATTCCAATTTGATGACTTTAGGGGGGCCATAGCCCTAATAATATTAACAGTTTAAGGTCACCATAAAGTCAGGATAATCCTTTGGTGAATCTTAATATATATGCCAAGTTTGGTTGAAAAGTGTGGAAAACTAAGTGAACTGGAGGGTTAAAACCCACGTTTTGGTCATTAAGGTGACCTTAAGTTTGCAGATACAGAGCTAAAACTTTGGCATGTGAAAGATTATCAAAAAGTAGCTGAATAAGTTATTCCAACAAAACGCCGAAATCCTAACCGTTTTTGAGATACAGATCAAGTACCCATTTTAAAAAAATTTACAAAAATAAAACGCCTCCCATTCAGGTATCTATGGTGCGATTGATGAGAAAATCCTTTCTGACCTTGGAAATTTGGTCTAGAATGTACCAGATAAATTTTACAGCACATGTGTGTGTGGTTTTTTCCGAAACGCGATGACGGGGTGTTTTGGAGTTATGCTTAAGGTTACCTTAAGTAAAGCTTAAGGTCTCCGCAAAGTATCCCAAAAATTTTTCCCGCCACTATAGTTTTAAAGAAAGATAAGAAGGAAAGAAAAATTTGAAAGGCTGAGAAGTTATTCAAGGGAGACCATAATCCGGCGGCGGCGGTGATCAGTCGAACTTCAGTGAAAACAAGTAAGCGTCCCTGACGGGCCGCTTAATTAAGATAGATGTGGGGCTGAAACTCACACAAAAGAATCTACTAGTACTCCACTATATTATAAATACTAGAAGTGACAGAAGAAAAGGACACAAAAGTTGTGCCCTGCAAATGGTATTGTGAAGGAAAGTAACAAGGTAACTGTTTAAGTTATAAAAGTAGGTTAAAACATATTTAAAGAAATACTGCAAATGCAATATCCTCGTTCGACCTTGAAGGAGGGATCCAAGGTCAAATCCGATCACACAAAAACATTCCCAGCCCATGATTTCCTATAGGTTGGTTTACCATCCCAAACCTCTAGGACCAATAATAAGCGAGTTATAAGCACTTTTAAGTTTCGCTATCCTTGTTTGACCTTGAATGAGGGGTCAAAGGTCAAATCTGAACACACCAAAAGATTCCCAGCCCATGATTTCCTACAGGTTGGTTTACCATCTCAAACCTCTAGGACCAATAATAAGCGAGATATAAGCACTTTTCATGACTGACAAAGAAACACCTGTGGCAGCCATCTTGTTTTTCAAAATGAGTCCAAAAATATTCCCAGTCAAGATTTTTTAATGACGAACATATCCTCCCAATTTGAGATCTATACCTATAATACCCTTTGCTCTAGGGGGCCAACAAAAGTCCTTGCTTTAAGTCGAATAAACGTCCCTGGCCGCCATCTTGTTTTTCAAAATGAGGTCAAAAATATTCCCAGGCAACATTTTATGGTTATTAATATATCCTGCAAATTTGAGGCTAGCTATATTTTTTTCGTTAGAGCGGTAATGGCGAAATCTCTATTCACTGAGGCTATCCAGTGGATACAATGATTTACTCAACAGTGAGAACCTGAAAGTAGCTATTGCTCAGCTATGCCATGATATACAAGTGTGCAATTTCACTATGTTATAGCTGACCCAAGTCTGCAATTTCACTATGTTATAGCTGACCCAAAAGTAGGTGAACAACATATTTAAGCAAACACTGTAAATACAGTAGTTTTCAAGTTACAACTGATTTACTCAATAGTGAGAACCTGAAAATAGCTCTTGCTCAGCTATGCCATGAGCTATAGGTCTGTAATGTCACTATGTTATAGCTAACCCAAAAGTAGGTGAACAACATATTTAAACAAAATACTGTAAATTTGAAAATTTTAATTACTTAACTGTAGCTTTTATAAGCTACAAGCTTACCATGTGGGACTTAATGCTGTTCTCGGGTTGCCACACCCGCGGCCAACGTCTTACAAAAAAAGACAGTTCTTGTTAGCCACCGGATATGCTGGTAGTTGTCGTCACGTGACAACTTCTGACCAATCGCCCTACTTTCTCGTTGAAATTTTCTAAAACCTACCCCTCAGCTGTAAAGAGCGGGGAGGCATGGTGGGACTCTTCTAAGTCCCACATGGTAAGCTTGTAGCTTATAAAAGCTACATTTAAGTAATTAAAATTTTCAATTTTATTACGCTACAATAGCTTACCATGTGGGACTTAATGCTGAATTCAACCGCCGGTGGCGGGATTACAGCTGAGACTGGAAGATATGTCATTTTTTTCTAAGATTTGAATTAATATATATAGAATAGTGTTAGAATACCAGTCTGAGTCCCATTTACAGTGCCCTGATCCCAAAGACCGGGCCTGTAACGAGCCAAAAACCTAAGTAAAATGAGGGACAGTGCTAAAACTGTCTAGATGTTTGATTGTAGGACGGAAGTGCAGCAGTGCTCACTTCAAGGTCTAAGGGTCCCTGAGGGGCCTTCACGAGTGACTGACCAACCCAATGGTTGGACATCTCGTAAATTTTTTCCACCTGAATATGAGATTAATGACAACTAAGTCCTTAATACAAATTACTTGATAACTAAAAAACAAAATGACCTTACCCGTAACATCTTAAAGGTAAAGGAATACCTAGATCCTGGGAGAGACTCCTGAAGACTTGGTTGTAGCGGATGTCCCCCCCCCCCCTTTTTCTTTTCGAGGACAACTGGTCTGAGGGGAAGGATCTAAGACTTGTTGTGCCGACACTACGGGTCCCAGATACATATTGTTGTCGGTGTCTGACCAAGTAAGGTCTTTTAGGTAAAAATTTGTAAATGTGTTGTGAGCTTTCCAGTGACAGGCTTGCATGATTTTGTCCACCGATACCCCACCGTAAAAGGCCTTAGAGGACGCAAAGGCCCGGATGTCATGCGCTTTAACTCAGACCAAGTCCAAGGCTTGTTGGTCTGCTTGTTTGTAACAAAGTAGGATGGTTTGTTTCAACCAGGGAGAGAGAGTAGCGGGTCTGATGTCTGAGGTATGTCCTTTCTTGGTTCGGTCCAGATAATACCTCAGGGCCTGTACCGGACACAGGGTCCTGTCTTCTTTAAATTGTCTATCTACAATGGTAGTCAAAGCAGGAATAGTCACCGGAGACACACTTTGAGAACCTTCTCTTGCTAGTTGGTTTTTGGCTATGAAATCAGAAGAAGGGAACAAGGCGACCTTTTCCCATTGGCCTAAATTAGATACTTTGTTTGCGACCCAGGCATGGATTACGCTGCGGCGTTTGCCGGAGGCCAAAGCTAGCAAGAAAGCAGTTTTGAGAGTAAGATGTTTGAGGTCTGTGTCTTTCCTGGGCTCAAAGGGTGCTTTTGTGAGCTCGTTGAGGACAACAGAAAGGTTCCACTTAGGTAAATTTCTGGAACTTTTTGGACGATTCCTGTGAAAACTGGAGAGTAACCTGTGAAGGTCTGCACTATGTGCAATATGGTGGGCCGTTGGGCCCAAAGTGTCAACGATTGCAGTCCTGTAACCATCAATGGACGAGGGGCGCCTATTTAGGTCTTGGTACAGGTACATGAAAAAATCTGAAATTTGTTTCACAGATGGAGTGGAGAAATCCACCGAATTTTCTCTGCACCATTTTTCAAATAGGGCCCACTTTGACTTGTAGATGGTCCTTGTTGATGACCGCTGAGGAGCAGCAATTCTCTCTGCCACCTCCACAGAGAAGCCTTGTTCTTGGAGTTGTCCGCTCCTAGACACCAGGCGTGGAGGTTCAGATGTTGTGGGTTGTTGTGGAACACATACTTGTGGGACTGTTTGAGTAGGGTCGTTGACACTGGGAGTTGTAGTGGGATCTCTGTTGAGAGCTGCACTAGGTCCCAAAACCAGGGCATCCCTGGCCAGCCTGGGGCTATCACGATGATCAGGCAATGACATTGCTTGATCTTTTGGATCACCTTGTGAAGGAGAGCCGTAGGAGGGTAAGCATAGGCCGTGAGGTTGGTCCAGTTTATGTTTAGCGCATCTATCTCCCAAGCCTTTGGGTCTGGGATAGGAGATACGTACAGTGGAAGTTTGTGGTTCAGGTGAGTGGCAAATAAGTCTACATGAGGTGTGAACCACTTCTGGCAGATCTGTTTGAACACCTGCGGGTGCAGTGACCATTCTGTTGACTGCACTTGGTTGGACCTGGACAGTAGGTCGGCCATCACATTCAGGCACCCTGGAATGTGCCTGGCTTTCAATGTTATGTGGTAGTGATGGCACCAGGTCATGATCTTCCACAGGAGAGCACACATTTCTGCTGAGTGAGTTCCTCCTTGTTTGTTGATGTAGGCTACCACTGTTGAGTTGTCCGTTGCAACTAACACTGTTTGGTTCTGGCACTGGTCCTTGAAGTCTCGAAGGGCCAGGGAGACCACCTTCAATTCTAGGACATTTATGTGAAGTCTTTTTTCCCGATCTGACCACAGACCCTTTGTAGAATTTTGGTCTAAGTGAGTGCCCCAACCTTCGTTTGAGGCATCGGTAAAGAGTTGGATACTGTGGTCTTTGGGATGAAGGTCTGCAACTTTCATCACGTTTGAGGGATCTTGCCACCAATCTAGGTGGACTTCAATGGCTTCTGTCCAAGGAAGGAGGTTGTCCAGCTGAGGATATCTCCAGTGCTCCTTGAGATGAAACTGAAAGGCCCTCATGTGAAGGCGTCCCTCCGGGACCATTTTCTCGGTTGAGGCTAGCAACCCAATTTGCGACATCAAACATCTTGCAGTCAAAACACGTTTTGACTTGAGGTATAGGATCAAATCCTGGAGTTCGAGCCATCTCTCTTGAGTGGGTTTTACAAGGGCTGAATCTAGGTGGTACTCGTAGCCCACGAACGAAAACACATGAGTAGGTTTCAGTTCTGATTTTTCCTGATTTATTATCCACCCCAAGGACTGGGTTAGGTGTACCACCGCCTGAGTGTTCACTTGGGCTTCCTCCTGAGACTAGGACCTGATCAGCCAGTCGTCCAGGTATTGGTGAATTCTGAGTCCTCTTGAGAGGGCCATCAGTTTCACTTCCTTTACAATCATTGTAAAGACCTGGGGGGCTGTGGCTAGTCCGAATGGGAGGGAGGTGAACTGGAACACCTGAGCCTTGTAGCAAAACCTTAGGTATTTCCTTGAGTTTGGGTGGATGGGGATGTGCAGGTAAGTGTCAAGACAGATCTATCGACGATACCCACTCCCCAGGAATCAGGGAGGTCCTGATGGACTCTGGAGTTTCCATTTTGAACTTTTCTACGTGTAGAAAAGTGTTGAGCCTGCTTAGGTCTATGACTGGCCTCCATCTTTGGTGAGGCTTGGGTACTAGGAACAGGCGACTGTAAAACCCGAGAGATTTTACATTTTCCACCCTTTCTATTGCATTCTTTGACAGGAGAGATTGGATACAAGTGGCCAAGACTTGGTCTTTTTGCTGGGCCTTGTACTCTGACAGAATCAGATTTTGTTTATTTGGGGTTTTACGTCGCTTTCAAACACTGCACAGTCATATCACGACGGGTAGTTGGAAGGGCAGAGGAAACCAGTACATATAGTTCGCTAGGGTTCTGTACTGTAAACTGCCGACCAACGGCAAGCAACTACCAGCTTTCCCACTTACGGCCATGACGGGGATCGAACCCCGGCCGCAGAGGTGGGAGGCGAGAGTGTTACCACTCTACCACCGTGGCCCCTCTGACAGAATCAGAGGAAATCTGACCAAATTTGCCTTTGAAAGGAATGGCAGTACGTAGCCATTGGTGATAATGTTTAACATGTTTTGAAAACATTTGTTTGTTTGCCAGTCTCTCCTGAAAGAACGGAGGCGACCTCCTACTGGTGGACTGAGTGAGGCTTTGGAGGAGTCATTGGGAAGGGGGGTTTCCACGCCCCTTCCCCTATTGTGGGGTCGAAAACGACCCCTGGAGCCTCTGAAGTTCGGTTTTCCCCTTCCTGAGGAAAACGATTGGTTACTGCTTTGAGAGGAGTTGCCCCCATGGGGGCGTTTCCTGTAGGAGCCTCTTTTCTTGTGGGGACCACAAAAGGGCTTATTCTGGTAGGGTGCGAAACCCTGAGAGCCTTTTGAGGTGCCTTTTTTGAGAAGGAAGTCTTCATCTTCCTTCACAAGTTGAGACTCGAACAAGGATGGGTCCCAAAATGACGAGTTCCTAAGTTCTTGACATCTCGTTTCCCCCAACTGTGGATGTAAGAGAGTCATCTAGGCTTTGCGCCTAAGCAAGCCGGTATTAGCCATAGAATATAACTCCCTCTGGAGAATATGGGCTAGAGATTTGCTGAGACAGGTGAGGGCCCTGTGTTGAATAAGAACTATCTTATTCCAGAAATCCATGTACTCAGCGACTTCCTCATATCCGCGCTTTGCTGCTTTCTCAGGATTGGCACCTTTCTGAATCTGAGACTTGATCTTCTTGACAGTTGACTTGATGCCAAGTTGACACTTCTCCAGGGAAGCATTGCAAGAAGAAGAAGTTTTAGCAAAGGCAGCGGTGAAATTGAGGGTTGAGATATTTTGTCTAGCCTGATGCTCCAGCTCCTTGAGAACTGGCAGGGGAACCTTGGCTATAGGGGCCCCAGAGGGTTTAGGAGTAATACAGATCTTGGCGAAGTCTGTATTCAACTCCTGAATTTTGTCCTGAAAACAGGGCTGTCCCACCCTGTACCAAGTAGAAGTGGAAGGAGGAGGCTTGACATATTTACCCTCAGATAAATTTGCAGCCTTAAAGTCATGTTGAAATTTATCAAAGGCGTCCTTGATAACTGAGCTAAGGGGTAGAATAGAGGAAGGACCTCTAGGTCTGAGCTCTTGACGGCCTTTTTCATCATCCAGACCTAACACTGAAGTTGAAGACCTAGGCATAGACTCCCTGGGGTCAGGGAGTGAAAGAATACGCCTAAAAGTGTCGACTTCTTCAGCGTATTGTGAGGGCATGTCAGACAGAGCTACTTCCCTATAATAAGGGGGCTCTGGATCATGTTGTGGAAGGTCTTGATCAGAAACAGCCCCTGAGGGCTGAGCCCTAGAGGGCTTAGAAGACCTGTGTCTGGCTACAGGGGACTGATCCTCCCCTGAGGAAGATGACACATATCTGGACCTTGACTTGTGTTTACTCTTATCAGTGCTTTTTAGGTCTGGTAGAAGGGATCCGAGGTTCATCGGTGAAAAGATTGTCAGCAGCACTCTCGAGGTCTGCATTTGAGCCAGTGAAGGAATCCCCGTCGCCTAAAAGATCAGTTCATTATCTTTGCAACTAGCTTCCGCCTTTTGTTTTTTAAGGTAACGTTTCCTGTTTTACAGAATGATCTATGTTATATAATAAAAGATATATCCAAAAACCTCTAACAATAAGTAAAGTCTGAGAAATAAATGAAAATGTCTGTATATTTACAAACTGCTACCAGTCAATCGTGGCCAACGAGAAAGTAGGACGATTGGTCAGAAGTTATCACGTAACGACAACTACCAGCATATCTGGTGGCTAACAAGAACTGTCTTTTTTTCTAAGACGTTGGCCCCGGTTGTGGGAACCCGAGAACAGCATTAAGTCCCACATGGTAAGCTATTGTAGTGTAATAAAAGGAATAGTTTTCAAGTTATAACTGATTTACTCAACAGCAAGAACCTGAAAATAGCTATTGCTTAGCTTTGTAATGAGTTACAGGTCTGCAATTTCACAATGTTATAGCTGACCAAAAATTAGGCGAATAACATATTTAAACAAATACTCTAAATGCAATAGTTTTCAAGTTAGAACTGATTTACTCAACAGTGATAACCTCAAAGTAGCTATTACTCAGCTATGCACTGAGCTACAGGTCTGAAATTTTACCATGCTGTAGCTGACCCAAAAGTAGCTGAATAACACATTCATACAAAATTCTGTATATGCAATAGTTTCAAGTTACAGGTGATTTTACTCAATATGGGAGGTACTGAAAAGTCAGAAAGTAGCTATTACTCACTTAGCTATTGGGATAGACACTCAATTTACTCACCATATTGTAGCTGAAAAAAGTAGTTGAATAACATATTTTAACAATCAATCAATCAATCAATCAGTTGTCCAGGTGCTTAATCTCCGTATCAACAAAATGCTCTAACTGCAATACTTTTCAATTTGTAAGTGCTTTAGTGCATGATTTCATGAATTTTATTGCATTAAAAATTATTTTAAAAATTAATAAAAAAAATTAAGACAGATCCAGGTCTAATTCTCACACAAGGTAATCTACTAGTGGCCTAGTACATATATGCAAGATATGAGAAAAATCCCTGCGATAGTGAATGAGAAAATTGTGATAAAGGGTTGAAATTTTCACACTTTGGGTGGGGGTACCTGACTTGTAATGACTCTGGGGAACAGACGAACGAACAGATCTGCATGGCCTGAACAATTTTTCATCCTTGATAGTTAAGGTATCTTTTAAAAAAAACCAGCATGTCTCTGTGTATTGTAGTTTAGGAGGAGAAGTTGTTCACGCGGACGCCCACACCGAAGAGTGACGACATAAAATCTTTTTTCTCCCTTATTACCTCGTATCTATATTGTATGCTTCATACATGAATACAACAGAATTGCCTCTGTCCTTTATTTTCAACTACTATTAGTATTAGCATTGCTATAAATCACTGTTCTTTAAACAAAATGTCAAAATTCTAAGATTCAGCACACTTCAAACTGTTCAATTTTCTACTGTCATTTTCCTTGTCAACTCGTAAATCTTTCTGAAGAACAAATGCATCTGCTGGCTCTATCCTTTTGTAGTAATTATCCTTTTTCTCTTCAATCTTGAAGCCAAACTTTTCATAAAACTTGATGGCTGTATCATTATTGATCTGCACGTGTCTGTAATAGATAGAACAGTTGCATTGAATAAAATATTTTCCCCCTGGTATATTATAAGTAAACCTAGAAAAAGAGCAGAGATGCCTGTACCCCACAGCCTGGGGAAATAATTTTCAACACCATGAGATATAGAAACAGTACAAAAATCTGGATACTTTCAGAGCAATGCCAGTTATATATAGCTCCAAATAATATTTAAGAAGAGACAAATAACATCTAAGAGAAAGAAAGTGTATGTAAAGATAAAGTATTACAACAAGACACTTCAATACCAAGATGACAGCATTAATCAGGAAACTAAAAATTATGAAGCTATTTATTGGAGAATAGCTGTCAATGGAAAAACTACAATCATGTAAAAGTGCATCTAATAATCGGTTGCAGCAATCCATTTATCTTTGTCATAAGAGAAAGATGCCTCAAATATGGCAGGTGAACACACTTTGGCAGAGCCAAAGTTAAAGGTCAGCCAAAACCCCCTAACCAATATCCCTACATAGTGTCAACCTTCTACACCTCATGGAATCCAAGAAATAGCCCACACAAGATTTTAAAACTCATGGTCACTATTACAAGGTCAAATCAAAGTCACACCATGATGTTGGCAGATTTACAACTCCTAACCAATGTCCCTACCAAGTATCAACTTCCTACACCTTACGGTTTCTGCGATATAGATCAGACAAGATTTTATAGGTCAAGGTCACAATGAGGTCAAACGTTAACTACAGGTCACACCATGATGCTGCACACTTACATCCCTTAACCAATGTCCCTACCATGCAACAACTTCCTACACCTTACATTTTCTGAGACATAGCCCGAACAAGATTTTATAGGTCAAGTTCACTACGGCAGGGTCAAAGGTCAAATCAAGGTGATACCATGACGTTGCATACCTACACCCCCTAACCAATGTCCCTACCATGTATAAATTTCCTACACCTTACGGTGTCCGAGATATAGCCCGGACAAGATTTTAAAGGTCAAGGTCCCTACGGCAAGGTCAAATCAAGGTCACACCATAACACTGCACACCTACAGCCCCTAACCAATGTCCTTACCAAGTATCAACTTAATACACCTCACAGTTTCCGACATATGGCCAAGACAAGATTTTATAGGTCAACGTCACTATGGCAAGGTCAAAACAAGGTCACCCCATGACGTTGCAAACCTACACCCCCTAATGATTGTGACTACCAAGTATCACCTTCCTACATCTCTTACAGTTGCCGAGCCCGGACAAACTTTTTCCTGTTGCCTGCCCGCCCATCCGGACACCATGGGTGAAAACAATACCCCAACAGCCCTTAAGGGCTGTGGGGTAAAAGGAACATTCCACAGCAAAGAAAGCGAATAATGGTTAACAAAAAGATGTAAAGATAAATGGCCATTAAAATACATGAATGGAGTTTTCAGTAGTAATAAAAACTAGAGGGTCGCTTGCAAAAAAAAAAAAAAAAGATAATGTTTTTTGCTGTGCAAAAACAAAGCGTCCCGAAAAGGATATAAAGGTGAGTGCTAAAGTATTAAGAAAATGCTCTGCTTTTAGCCTTATACTGTTGTGGCAACCAAAGTCTGCGTAGTCTGCTCTATCTAGCTCTATCTATTTTCGAGATAGAAGCATTTTTGTGTTTTGCATTTTTTGTGAAAAATTCAAAAATTCAAAATGGCCGCCATTTTGGGCGATACAAAGATTTTTTGAAAATTGAGATGGCCACTCTACAGAGATACCCTGCAGATCAAAAATTTCTTTGAAATCGCTCTATCTAGCACGGTTTTCGAGATATAAGCATTTTTGTATTTTGCAATTGTTGCGAAAAATTCAAAAAGGCCCCCATTTTGGGTGAGACAAAATTTTTTTGAATATTCGGATGGCCACTCTGTAGAGTTAACCTGTGGGTCAAAAATTACGTCGAAATCGCTCTATCTAGCACGGTTTTCGAGATATAAGCATTTTTGTGTTTGAAAATTCAAAATGGCTGCCATTTTGTGCGAGGTAAAACTTTTTGAAAATTGGGATGGCTACTCTGCAGAGATATACCCTGCGTGCCAAAGATTTCGTCACAATCACTCTATCTAGCACGGTTTTCAAGATATAAGCATTTTTATGTTTTGCAATTTTTGCAAAAAAATTCAAAATGGCCGCCATTTTTTGGTGAGACAAATTTTTTTTTTTTGAAAATTGAAGATGGCTACTCTGCAGAGTTACCCTGTGGGTCAAAAACTTTGTCGAAATCGGTCTATCTAGCACAATTTATGACATATAAGCATTTTTGTGTTTTGCAATTTTTGCGAAAAATTCAAAACTCAAAATGGCCGTCATTTTGACCAAGACAAAAATTTTTAAAAATTGGGATGGCTACTCTGAAGAGATACCCTTTGGGTAAAAAAATTTGTGAAAATAGGGATGGCTACTCCGCAGAGATACCCTGCGTGTCAAAAAATTTGTCAAAATCGTTCTATCTAGCACGTTTTTCGAGATGTAAGCATTTTTGTGTTTTACAATTTTTGCAAAAAATTCGGAAATTCAAAATGGCTGCCATTTTGGATGCGACAATTTTTTTTGAAAATTGGGATGGCTACTCTGCAGAGATACTCTGCATTTCAAAAATTTTGTCGAAATCGCTCTATTTAGCACGGTTTTTGAGACATAAGCATTTTTTTTGTGTTTTGCAATTTTTGCGAAAATTTCAAAATGGCCGCCAGTTTTGGTGAGACAAATTTTTTTGAAAACTGGGATGAATACTCTGCAACATTCCCTGTGGGTCAAAAATTTTCTCCCATACACAAAAAAGCGTTATATAAAACTAGACCAAGGACGCGTCTGTGGCCAGATGCAAGATGTATCCACCATAAAAGAACAACATAGTTTTCAAGATAAACTTTTTAATTTAATTAGTAAGTTAAATTTTTATGAGTTAATACCCTATCCAATGGACAATTGCTAATCAGGTCGGCACAGACTGACCCGCCAAACGACAGAAAAAGCCGTCCTGTGTTTCCACCCAGGTTGGCCTATTACTGTGCATTCGCCAAGTGGCGCATCGTACTTCCTTCCTGTGTAGAGAGTCTGACGTCATTGCATCTTTTTCGTTGTTTAAACCTATTAGCCCCTAGTAAAAGATAGCGGGGCGGGATGGAAGGGTCTTGTGTGTCCATTGGATAGGGTATTAACTTATAAAAGTTTAATCTGCTTATTAAATTTGCAATTTCATTGCGTTAATACATCCTATCCAATGGACAATTGCTGAATAACTACTGCTTGGTTGCCGGGTAAGTTACTAGGGACTTAAGTGAACTAATAAAACAAACTTAACAAATTTCTCCAGGCCCGGGTCGACCTTGAGGTCAGGAAACCCTGTAAGGCCCTGTTTTTTTGTTGGTTTTTTTTTTGTCTTTTTATTTAATTTTTTTTTTTTTTTTTTTGTATTTATGTATGTACAACTATTTACATATGTACAAGTTTCCTCAAACCATGGGCTACTGGTGGATCTGCTGAGCAGCCACTACATGACCTAGGTGATAGAGCCTCGAGTCAGCCCAGGCCACATCCTTCACGTAGAATTGCGTCAAAATCGTTTTATCTAGCACGGTTTTCGAGATATAAGCGTGTTTTGCAATTTTTGCGAAAAATTCAAACAAGAGGAGAGTGCCCGTGAACGGGCACTGTGTCAGCTGACTGAGTGTTTTTGATTTGTGAAGGTGATTAGAGGACAGAATAATTATCAGGAAAAGGGCTGTACAGAAATACAGTAAATGGTAACTGAACAGCAAGTTCGAAAGAAATTCCGAGGCTGACAGAAGAAAAGGATAAAAAAGTTGTGCCCTGTAAATGGTATTATGAAGGAAAATAACAAGGTAATTGTTTAAGTGTAAAAAATAGGTTAAAACATATTTAAAGAAATACTACAAATGCAATATCCTCGTTCGACCTTGAAGACGGGGTCCAAGGTCAAATCTAACCACACAAACACATTCCCAGCCCATGATTTCCTATGGTTTACCATTCCAAACCTCTAGGACCAATTATAAATGAGTTATAAGTCACCAATAATAAGCGAGTTGTAGGCACTTTCAATTTTCGCTATCCTCATTTGACCTTGAAGGAGGGTTCCAAGGTCAAATCGGACCATATCAACAGATTCGCAGCCCATGATTTCCTGTCTGTTTACCATCCCAAACCTCTGGGACCAATAATAAGCGAGTTATAAGCACTTTTAAGTTTGGCTATCCTTGTTTGACCTTAAAGGAGGGGTCATTGAAGGTCAAATCTGACCGCACCAAAAGATTCCCACCCCATGATTTCCTACAGGTTGGTTTATCATCCCAAACCTCTAGGATCAATAATAAGGGAGATATAAGCACTTTTCATGACTGACAAAAAACACCTGTGGCAGCCATCTTGTTTCTCAAAATGAGGCCAAAAATATTCCCAGACAACATTTTATGGTTATTAATATATACTGCAAACTTAAGAAAGCTAGCTATAATATTTTTTTTTCATCAGAGCAGTAATGGTGAAATCTCTCTCTACACACTGCGGCTATCCAGTGGATACAATGATTTACTCAACAGTGAGAACCTGAAAGTAGCTATTGCTCAGCTATGCCATGACATAAAGGTCTGCAATTTCGCTATGTTATAGCTGACCAAAAATTCTGTGAATAACATATTTAACAAATTACTCTAAATGTAATAGTTTTCAAGTTACAACTGATTTACTCAACAGTGAGAACCTCAAAGGAACTATTACTCAGCTATGCAATGAGCTACATGTCTGAAATTTTACTATGTTATAGCTAACCCAAAAGTAGGTGAACAACATATTTAAGCAACCTAATGTAAATGCAATAGTTTTCAAGCTACAACTGATTTACTCAATAGTGAGAACCTGAAAATAGCTATTGCTCCGCTATGCTATGAGCTATAGGTCTGTAATTTCACTATGTTATAGCTGACGCAAAAGTAGGTGAACAATATATTTTAACAAAATACTCCAAATGCAATATTTTTCAAGTTATAGCTGATTTACTCAACAGTCAGTACCTGAGAATAGCTATTGCTCAGTTGTGCCATGAGCTATAGGTCTATAATTTCACTATGTTATAGCTGACCCAAAAGTAGCTGAATAACATATTTGCACAAATTTCTGTAAATGCAATAGTTTTCCAATTATAACTGATTTACTCAACAGTGAGAACTTCAAAGTAGCTATTACTCAGCTATGAAATGAGCCACAGGTCTGAAACTTCACTATGTTATAGCTGACCCCAAAATAGGTGAATAACATATTGAAACAAAATACTCTAAATGCAATAGTTTTCAAGTTATAAGTGATTTACTCAACAGTGACAACCTAAAAGTAGCTATTACTCAGCTATGCCATGAGCTACAGGTCTGAAATTTTACTATGTTATAGCTGGCCCAAAAGTAGCTGAATAACATATTTATACGAAATTCTCTAAATGCAATAGTTTTTAAGTTACAAGTGATTTTACTCATGATGGAAGTTACTGAAAAGCCCAAAAGTAGCTATTACTCACTTAGATATTGAGACAGACACCCAACTTACTCACCATATTGTAGCTATGAAAAAAGTAGCTGAATAACATATTTTAACAAAATGCTCTAAATGCAACACTTTTCAAGTTATAAGTGATTTACTCAACAGTGATAACCTAAAAGTAGCTATTACTCAGCTATGCCATGAGCTACAGGTCTGAAATTTTACTATGTTATAGCTGACATAAAAGTAGCTGAATAACATATTTTAACAAAATGCTCTAAATGCAACACTTTTCAAGTTATAAGTGATTTAGTGCATGATTTCATGACTTTTAATGCATTTTAGACATTTTTATCTACCACAGGCCTAATTTAGACATAAAGCCTACCAAAAAGATAGGGTGGCGAGTCCTCTAGCATACCAAGCCACCTGCCAAATATGAAAGAAATCTGGAAAGAAATGTGGACTGTAGGTCGCTAACAAGCAATATTCCACATTTTAGACATTTTTGTCTACCACAGGCCTAATTTAGACATAAAGCCTACCAAAAAGATAGGGTGGCGAGTCCTCTACCATATCAAGTCACCTGCCAAATATGAAAGAAATCCGGAAAGAAATGTGGACTGTAGGTCGTTAACAAGAAATCTCTGCGGACGCGGACGAGGGCGCGGACGCGGACGACAACGATGATGAATCCATAGTATCCCCGCTTCGCGTCGGGGATACAATTAGCATTTACTCATTTTGAGTAGGTGAATAATTAGCTACGGGTCTGAAACTTCACCGAGTGAAAGCTCTTTGGGATAGCTGCTTTGCAGAGATACCCTGAAGATCAAAAATTTCGTCGAAATCGCTCTTATGTAGCACGGTTTTCGAGATATAAGCATTTTTGTGTTTTGCAATTTTTGCGAAAAATTCGAAAATTCAAAATGGCCGCCATTTTTGGCGAGAAATTTTTTTTTTTTAAATTGGCATGGCTACTCTGCAGAGATACCCTTTGGGTCAAAATTTCGTCGAAATCGCTCTATCTAGCACGGTTTTCGAGATACAAGCATTTTTATGTTTTGCAATTTTTGTGAAAAATTCGAAAATTCAAAATGGCCGCCATTTTTGGCGAGATAAAATTTTTTTTCAAAATTGGGATAACTACTCTGCAGAGATACCCTGTGGGTCAAAAATTTCGTCGAAATCGCTCTATCTAGCACAGTTTTCGAGATATAAGCATTTTTGTGTTTTCCTTATTTGGAAAATTCATAATGATTAATTAATCATTAATTACTCGGCCATTTCTTAACCAATCAATGCCAAAATCTAATGATTTCCAGACTTTAATAGAATGAATGTATTTGCCAAGTTTCAGGTGAATTGATAAATTTCCTTTCAAGTTATCATCCGGACAAGCTTCCCCATCGAAAAAAGACATTTTTGGTCATGCGACCTCTCTGATTGGTTGAAATGTCACTGCAGCATATTCAAAAACATTCCCCAAGGCTGCCTAAACCTGCCAAATTTGAAAAAAAATCCGCCTAACGGTTACAGAGTTATAAGGAAAACAAAATGCTGGGGAGCCTGAAGGTCTCCCATACACAAACAAGCATTCTGACGCATGCATTTATCTCCCGCCATATAAATTAGATGTACTAAAGATAACATATTTTAACAAGGTGCTCTAAATGTAATACTTTTCAAGTTATAATTGATTTAGTGCATGATTTCATGAATTTTAATGCATTAAAAATTATTTAAAAAATTCATTAAAAACATTTAGCATGTGAAAGCTCTCCAAAATGTAGGTGAAAGAGTTATTTGAGAAATATTGGCTATCTGCAATACTTTTAGTGATAATAGGCAGTTACTCATTTTGAGTAGATGAGTAATTAGCTACGGATCTGAAAATTCACTAATTGAAAGCTCTCCAAAATGTATGTGAATGAGTTATTTCAGAAATACTGGCTATCTGCAATACTTGTAGAGATAATTCGCATTTACTCATTTTGAGTAGGTGAATAAGTTATTCGAGAAAAATTGGCTATCTGCAATACTTTTACAGATAATTCACATTTACTCATTTTGATTAGGTGAGTAATTAGCTACAGGTCTGGAACTTCACCATGTGAAAGCTCTCCCAAAAGTAGATGAACGAGTAATTTGATAAAAATTGGATACCTGCAATACTTTTAGAGATAATTAGCATTTACTCATTTTGAGGTGAATAATTAGCTACAGCTCTGAAAATTCACCAAGTGAAAGCTCTCCCAAAAGTAGGTGAATGAGTTATTTGATAAAAATTGGATATCCGCAATACTTTTAGAGATAATTATCATTTACTCATTTTGAGTAGGTGAATAATTAGCTACGGGTCTGAAACTTCACCATGTGAAAGCTCTCCCAAAAGTAGATGAAGCAAAAATTATGTCATTATTTTGTTACAAATAAGAAAATAGCTATTACTCACTTATGGCATGCAATAGAACCCCAAACTATATGCATTTACCCTGCAGTCACAATTTCAAAGTAGGTATTACTCGGCTATCCAATGTACAACAGGTCTGAAACTTTACTATGTGATAGGTTATCAAAAACTAGAAGAATAACATATTTGAAAATATTTCCCTAACTTTAATACTTTTGAAGATATTTGACATTTACTTATGTTGTTATTTTGCTACAAATAAGAAAATAGCTATTACTTATGGCATGCAATACAACCCCCAAATATATACCATCTTATAGTTAAGGACAAAGTAGCTGAACAACATATTTGAAGAAAAAGCTGTAACTGCAATAGTTTTGGAGTTACAATGGATTTACTCAACAGTCACAATTTCAAAGTAGCTATTACTTAGCTATGCAATGTGCAACAGGTCTGAAACTTTACTATGTGATAGCTTACAAAAAAGTAGATGAATGACATATTTGAAAAGAATTGCATAACTTTAATACTTCTGAAGATATTTGACATTTACTTATGTCATTATTTTGTTACTAATAAGAAAATAGCTATTACTCACTTATGGCATGCAATAGAACCCCAAACTACATGCCAGCTTATAGCTAAGGACAAAGTAGGTGAACAACATATTTTACGAAAATATTGTAACTGCAATAGTTTTGGAGTTACAATGGATTTACTCAACTGTAGAATTTCAAAGTAGCTATTACTCAGCTATCCAATGTGCAACAGATCCGAAACTTTACTATGTCATAGCTTATGAAAAAGTAGATGGATAACATATTTGAAAAGAATTCCCTAACTTTAATACTTTTGAAGATATTTGACATCTACTTCTTCTGTTATTTAGCTACAAATGAGAAAATAGCTATTACTCACTTATGGCATGCAATAGAACCCCAAGCTATGTACCATCTTATAGCTAAGGACAAAGTAGCTGAACAACATATTTTAGGAAAACACTCTAACTGCAATATTTTTTAGTTACAATAGCTTTACTCAACAGTCAGAATTTCAAAGTAGCTATTACTCAGCTATCCAAGGTGCAACAGGTCTGAAACTTTACTATGTTATAGCTTACCAAAAAGTAGATGGACAACATATTTGAAAAGATTTCCCTAAGTTCAATACTTTTGAAGATATTTGACATTTACTTCTTCTGTTATTTAGCTACAAATGAGAAAATAGCTATTACTTATGGCATGCAATAGAACCCCAAACTATGTACCATCTTATAGCTAAGGACAAAGTAGCTGAACAACATATTTTAGGAAAACACTCTAACTGCAATACTTTTTTAGTTACAATAGCTTTACTCAACAGTCAGAATTTCAAAGTAGCTATTACTCAGCTATCCAAGGTGCAACAGGTCTGAAACTTTACTATGTCATAGCTTACCAAAAAGTAGATGAATAACATATTTCAAAACATTTCCCTAACTTTAATACTTTTGAAGATATTTGACATCTACTTCTTCTGTTATTTAGCTACAAATGAGAAAATGGAAAATTTAATAGTAAATTAAATTTTTATAAGTTAATACCTTACCTAGTGGACAGATGCATTTGTCCGGCGCCTTGCCGGTCACGCCAAACGTTAGAAAAAAACGTCCTGAGCTGGGCTCTGGCCGGGACCGGTAGTGTCCTGTTCATTCGCCAGGTGGCTGTATAGCCAACCTGCTGGTATACTGCGCATGCTCGCGCATGCGCTCTTCCTCTTTTTGTTGTCTACCTATGAATTTCCCCTTATACTAGAATAGCGGGGCAGGTAGGGTGGGAATCCCCTTGTCCACTAGGTAAGGTATTAACTTATAAAAATTTAATTTACTATTAAATTTTCCATTTTATTGCGTTAATACATCTTACCTAGTGGACAGATGCAGAATAACTACCCAGTGGAAGGAGGGTAGTAGAAGAAGGGGAATTCCTGAGAACTCTAGATACTAAGGGGTGATTCCAGCCATGGTTAAATAAACCAGTCCTTAGGAAAAAACACCCCCCCCCCCCCCCCCCCCCCCCCCCTTTTTTTGAAATTTCCTTGTACCAACTCAACCGAGGGTACAGAGGGAAGGAGAGAGATGAGTTCATCACGTAGTGAGGAAGACGAACAGGAACTGAAAAACCTAATAATTCCCTGGAACCACTTAGGCTCGTGATAATCCAGGGGAAAACTTATTTATGAAATTATGTACACTATACACAATAATTCCCAAAGAGGGACTTTATTTGTCCGCCTGGACCTGTTGGGCAGCCACAATGGGCCCCAGATGGTACAGGTCCGAGTCGGCCCAAGCTAGGTCCTTCAGATAGAACTGAGTAAAGGTATTGTGGGCTTTCCAATGACAGGCCGAGAGAATTTGTTCCAAGGACACGCCTCCCTGAAAAGCCTTGGAAGCCGCAAAAGCCCTGACATCATGTGCCTTGACTTGAAGCAACTTGTGGGAATCCTCATCGGATACTTGGTAGCACAAGAGCACTGTTTGTTTAATCCAAGAGGAGATAGTAGCCGGAACAATATCTTTCTCAAAGCTCTTCCGGAAGGACACAAAAACCAGATCCTTCCCTTTGCGGAGATCCTTGGTTCTGTCTAGATAGTAACGTAGGGCCCTGACTGGGCACAAGGACCTATCCTCCTTAAGCTCTTTGTCCAAGGAGGGTGCCAAGGCCGGGATCACTACTGGAGCCACAGATGCCGGGCCTTCTTTGGCCAACTGATTCTTGGAAAGAAACATGGGAGACGGATAGAAAGACACCTGACTCCAGTTCTCTTGGTGCCGTATATTCTTGAATAGCCAAGCATGAATTTCACTTCTACGCTTGCCTGAACCTAGAGCTAGAAGAAAAACTGTCTTAAAGGTCAGATGCTTAAGGGAAGCCTTCCTCATTGGTTCAAAAGGAGGTTTAGTCAACTGGTGAAGGACAAGGGAAAGATTCCAAGAAGGCAGCCCTCGTCTGCCCTTGGGCTTATCCCTATGAAAACTGTCCAATAAACGGGTTAAGTTTTCATCTTTGCTGATGTTCACCTCCTGATTTCCCACCATGTCCGCAATAGCAGTTCTGTAACCGTCAATGGTGCTAGGCTGGAGTTTCCTTTCTTTGAATAGATAGAGCAGGAAATCTGCGATCTGGTTCACAGAGGGCGACCGGAAGTCCACCTTATGTGCGTCACACCATTTGATAAAAATGGCCCACTTTGACTTATAAACGGCTCTGGTTGAACTTCTCTGAGGAGCCTCAATTCTTGCTGCCACTTCATCAGTGAACCCTTGTTCTTGAATGCAGGAGGCTCTAGGAGCCACGCATGTAGATTTAAGTTGGCTAGGTTCTTGTGAAGAAGGCCATTGAGAGGCTGAGTCACGAGATCCTTGCGAAGGGGGAGCTGGAAAGGAATCTGCACGGACAGATTGACCAGATCCCAAAACCAAGGCATGTTGGGCCAACCTGGGGCAATTAGGACCATCCTTAAGCATCCCTGATCCATTACCTTCGACGTCACCTGATTGAGCAGTGAGACCGGAGGAAAGGCGTAAACATCCAGATTCCCCCATGGTATGCTGAGGGCGTCCACAGCCCAGGCTGCCGGATCCGGCACCGGTGACACAAACTGGGGAAGTTTGTGGTTGAACCGGGTTGCAAAGAGGTCCACCTGTGGGAGGTCCCAGTTGGAGAACAAGCGATTGAACACTGGTAGGGACAGGGACCATTCTGTCTGGATCACCTGACTGTGCCTGGATAGTTTGTCCGCTATCACATTCAGGCGACCCGGAATGTGCCTTGCCCTCAGGATTATTCCTCTGGGATGGCACCAAGCCAGAAGTCTCCACAGGAGGGCACAGAGAGAGCCTGATCTCATACCTCCTTGCTTGTTGATGTAGGCAACCACAGTTGTGTTGTCTGTGGCTATGAGAACAACCTGATCCCTGCAGAGATGCTCGAAACTCTTGAGGGCCAGAAAGACTGCTTTCAGCTCTAGAAAGTTTATATGGAGGTGACTTTCTGGTTCTGACCAAACGCCTTGCGCTATAGCCTCTCCTAAGTGAGCGCCCCAACCTTCGTTTGAGGCGTCTGTAAAAACTTGTAGAGCGTGACGTAGGGCATGTAGGGGTTGCCCTCGCAGTACATTCTTTTCGTCCAACCACCAATCCAGATGGGGGTGCAGGGACGGGGGAACCGGAATCACTTTTTCCAGGACCTCCGGTACATGCCAATGCTGTTTGAGATGCCACTGAATTGGTCTCATGCGGAGGCGACCCAGCCAGACTTGCTTCTCTGTGGCTGTCAAGAGACCTATGAGGGACATAAACTGCCTGACCGTGCAGGAGTCCCTGTTCTTTACAAAGAGAAGTTTCGCCTTTAATGTCTCCCAGCGCTCTGACGTGGGTAGAACCCGTCCCGTCAGGAGATCGAACCGGTAGCCTACGAAATTGAACACTTGCTGGGGTACCAGTTCTGACTTCTCCAAGTTGACCACCCAACCTAATTCGCGGCAGAGGGCCAAGAGGGTCTGGGTATTTCGTTGGCAGGTTTCCGGGCACGGGGCTCTGAGCAACCAGTCGTCTAGGTACTGGTGGATTCTTATACCCTTTGTTTGAGCCAACAATTTCACCTCCTTTACCACCTTGGTAAATTCCAACGGAGCCGTGGCTAGTCCGAATGGAAGGGCTGTGAACTGATATGCCTTGCTGTTCAAAAAGAACCTGAGGTATTTTCTGGATCTGGGATGGATGGGGATATGAAAGTAAGCGTCGCTGAAATCCAGTGACGCGACCCATTCCCCTTTTTGTAAGGAGACCCTTATGGTTTCCGGTGTTTCCATCTTGAAAGTGTTTGTTTGGAGATAAAGGTTTAACTGGCTGAGGTCCAAAATGGGTCTCCACTTTTTGTTGGGTTTTGGGACCAAGAACAACCGGTTGTAAAAGGACAGGGAGGTCCGTACAACCACCTTTTCGACTACCAACTTTTTTCTTAGTGCAACCAAGGCCTCTGCCAGAGCCGGGCTTCTTACCGGATTTGCATAACCACTTGTGATGAGAGGAAACCGTGTCAAAGGGGGCCTCATTTTGAACGGTAGGGTATAACCCTCCTTCAAAATGGAGACTACCCTGGGATTTGCCCCTAGTTCTTGCCACTTTGGCCAAAAGGTCTGTAGTCTCCCCCCTACACCCAACTCTTTGACAACATTGGGGACATTTGGAACAGGTTTGGCAGAAAGACAATGATTTACAAAAGAAGCACCTTTGACAAGCTTTATTTCTGTCTTTTTCACCACGGGTCTTATACCTTTCTTTTGCGGAAGCCCTTTTGAAATTGCATACTGAGCATGAGTTGCAACATGACAAGATACAAGAGGATTTGAAGGTTTTGGAACAGTGTTTAAAGAAGGAACTTTGACTATTGTCTGAACATTTAAACTGTCCTGAACCACAGGTTGTACAGTCTGCTTTACTAACTTTGACGTTTTCCCCACATTTACTGATTTCTGAATGGGAGGAAACATGCTGTAATTGTCATTTAAAACCTTTATATCCCTTGGAACGAGAGAAACGAGGGTTAGAACCCCTTCCTCTGCCACGTCCTCTATTCCTAGGCCTACTAAATTGCCTCCATGGTTGTTGTTCTTGTTCCGTACCGGTAGACCTTTGATCCCTTCTGTCATAAGGCCGGTATCTGTTGGCTGTCCTCCAACCGGACTGCTGTGAAGCACCCGGACCGGGTCTCAGAGCAGAACCGGAAGCCTCATGCTTGATGATATCCTGTTCAGCAGTGGCAATGACTGCGTCGGGAAAGAGGCCATAGCCAAACATTGGAGCATTTCTAAGATGTAACCATGTATCTTGCTTGACACCAGGCTTCATATGTTCTAGATAAGCATCACGTCGGATCAAGATAAGATTAGCAAGATGCACAAACACACTGTCCGCGAGATGTTGCAAAGCCGTGCCCATGGCAACAGAGACACTTTGGTGAAAGGCCATAAGATCCTTGAGGTCGTTCAGGGCACCAGATACTTCCTTAGGGGCTTTGCCCTTGTTGATGCGGGAACATAACATGGCAACATTACTAGACATTTTATCTTGCAGCTCACTAGCGCACCGGTTGAACCCTGCAGCATTGTTAACGATATATGAGTTCTCCCTAGCGCACTTCTCCCACCTTCTGAGGTATTCCTGTGAAATGGGCCTAGAAGGAGGGCCTGCAGCTGGATAGGCCGAAGCCTTAGTAAGCCTTGGAAACTGAGAATTGAGTTTCGCTTCTGTATTATGCCAACTGAAGAGTTTTCTACCCGGTCTGTGGGGGCCATCTTGTTTAATGGTATACATCTGATACCATCTTGCCTGTGACTTGGGGATCTTCACAAACTGGTCTTTTTTCAGTCCGGCCGAGTCTTGGGCCCTTGAAGGGTAGCCTTCTGCCACAACTGTATTGAGTCGCTCCAACTTCTGGCAGAGCCAGTCATCCGGCGGCATTTCAACTGAAATACGGGCAGGCCTTTTAGGATTCTTACCCTTCCAAGGGTTATTGGATTTATCCGGCTCATTCAAGTCACTTTCAAAGTCCGGTATGTGAGTCCACCCCATGAAGGAACGAACCGACCTTACAGTTTCTCTGTAGTTCATCTCTTCGGTTTGCTCAGGGTGTTCCAGAGTATCAGAGGAAATCTCACCCTCGTCAGAGTCAGAGTGCACAGACGACACATCAGAACCGGCCAAAGGGTCATCAAAATCAATGTCGTCCGGTTCCGGTGGAAGATTGAATGTACCGGGGAAAGCAGAAGCTGAAGATGAAGTTGTAGGCTTAGCCAAAAACAGGTCACCAGCAGAACCGGCTTGGTCATCTTCCGGTGTAAGGGTGACTGAAGATGCCGGAGGGGCTTTCTTCTGTACTGTAGCCTGCGTTACACTCTCCGGACCGGAGGTGCCCAAAGCAGGGACCGGCTTATCCAAGGGAACCGGTTTATCAGCTATCTTGACTGACTTCTTATGTTTTTTGTCTTTAGTTTTCTTAGGTTTATCCTCCCCAGATTTAACAACGGCCTCCTGCACTGCCGGGGACTCCACCGGACCGGTGGGCCGGGCAGCCGGGGCAATAAAGGGGGATTCAGAAGGCACAGCTTTTGAACTTGCAGGGTTTACCGCCATCTTGGGGGTGGAGAAAACATTGCCTCTACTCAACAAGGCTTCTACACGTGCAAATTGCTCTGCCCATTTATCATTCATCAGAGAAAACTGTTCTGCTGTAACAAAAGTGGCAGGATGAGATGTACTCTGAGGAGGGGCAGTAAAAGTTGGCTCCGCAGAAGAATCCACGGAAGCAATGACTTCAACTTCTTTAGGGGAAACTAAAATACCTGCTTTACGGTCTTTTCTGATTCTGTAAGAAGGGGTAGAAATCAACTCCTTTTGTTCATCAGAGAAGGAATCGCACACACTACACTGTTTGTCTTTAACACAAGGGTCATCCCCAATGCCTTTATCGCGACAACGCGCGCATTTCTTGTGCAAATCAAAGGCGGCCATAACGTGGCCACAAGACCCCCGCCTTTGTCCTTTCTTTTCCCCTGGTGAATCCATGATATATATAGCACAAAACTACTAACACACTTTAAACAAATATCCAATCTAACACTAGTAAAAATTTAAAAAGTTTCTCTTAAACTTCAAGCGTTAACAAAATGGACGCGCCAAACAAAAAGAGGAAGAGCGCATGCGCGAGCATGCGCAGTATACCAGCAGGTTGGCTATACAGCCACCTGGCGAATGAACAGGACACTACCGGTCCCGGCCAGAGCCCAGCTCAGGACGTTTTTTTCTAACGTTTGGCGTGACCGGCAAGGCGCCGGACAAATGCATCTGTCCACTAGGTAAGATGTATTAACGCAATAAAATAGCTATTACTCACTTATGGCATGCAATAGAACCCCAAACTATGTACCATCTTATAGCTAAGGACAAAGTAGCTGAGCAACATATTGTAGGAAAATACTCTAACTGCAATAGTTTTGGAGTTACAATCGCTTTACTCACCAGTCAGAATTTCAAAGTAGCTATTACTCAGCTATCCAAGGTGCAACAGGTCTGAAACTTTACTATGTTATAGCTTCCCAAAAAGTAGATGGACAACATATTTGAAAAGATTTCCCTAAGTTCAATACTTTTGAAGATATTTGACATTTACTTCTTCTGTTATTTAGCTACAAATGAGAAAATAGCTATTACTCACTTATGGCATGCAATAGAACCCCAAACTATGTACCATCTTATAGCTAAGGACAAAGTAGCTGAACAACATATTTGAAGAAAAAGTTGTTACTGCAATAGCTTTTGAGTTATGAGCCCTTTACTCAAAGTAGCTAAGATTGCTATTACTCACTTATCTTTAGGCCTAAGTCAATAAAACCAAAAATTTCTTCAAGGGCATAAAAATTCATTGGGACAATTAATTTACAAAAAATCTGTAGCTGTAGCAGTTTTGGAGAAATCTGCGTGACTAACTAACGCACACACGCACGCACACACAGACATCATTTCATAATCGGGAGATAACAAGCGTCCCTTGCAGGACACTTAATTAATGCATTGTGCAAGATGTCCTGTCTTGTCTGCTTCCTCTCTTCATGGAGGAAAGAAGGACATATTTGTTCACATCCTCTCTTCATGGAAGAAAGAAGGGCTTATATTTGTCCGCCATTTTGTGGGAGAGCAAACAAGCAAGATCATTGTCTATCAATTCTGCACTGATAAACCACTAGTAAAGCACGCTCAGCTAGTCATAATACATGTAAATGCATTGTACAAGATGGGTCATGTCTTGTCTGCCTCGGCTCTCCATTGAGGAAAAAAGGACATCTATTTGTCCACCATTTTGTGGGACAGCAAACGAGCATTGTCGAATCTTGTGGAGTGTTAGGTCACTTGACCATACAGGTTTCTTCAGGACTTTTTATATGCATAACAGAGAAACAGAAAAAACTGTTTCCATGGCAACACTAGCTGCCTGATATTGCTGAAGAAGCTAACCAGCTCCTATTCATGCAGGGGTTTGGAATGCAAAAAATCCACAGGAATAAAAGTCAAAGAAACAGAAAACAAGAGGAGAGTGCCCGTGAACGGGCACTGTGTCAGCTGACTGAGTGTTTTTGATTTGTGAAGGTGATAACGAGAGGAAAGCATAATTATCAGGGAAAGTGCTGTACAGAAATACAGTAAATGGTAATTGAACAGCATGTTCGAAAGAAATTCCGAAGCTGACAGAAGAAAAGAACAAAAAAGTTGTGCCCTGCAAATGGTATTATGAAGGAAAATAACAAGGTAATTGTTTAAGTGTAAAAACTAGGTCAAAACATATTTAAAGAAATACTGCAAATACAATATCCTCGTTCAACCTTGAAGAAGGGGTCCAAGGTCAAATCCAACCACACAAAAACATTCCCAGCCCATGATTTCCTATATGTTGGTTTACCATCCCAAACCTCTAGGACCAACAATAAGCGAGTTATAAGCACTTTTAAGTTTGCCTATCCTCATTTGACCTTGAGGGAGGGGTCCAAGGTCAAATCAGACCACATCAACAGATTCCCAGCCCATGATTTCCTATATGTCTGTTTACCATCCCAAACCTCTAGGACCAATAATAAGTGAGTTATAAGCACTTTTAAGTTTGGCTATCCTTGTTTGACCTTGAAGGAGGGGTCAAATGTCAAATCTGACCTCACCAAAAGATTCCCAGCCCATGATTTCCTACAGGTTGGTTTACCATCCCAAACCTCTAGGACCAATAATAAGGGAGATATAAGCACTTTTCATGACTGACAAAGAAACACCTGTGGTGGCCATCTTGTTTTTCAAAATGAGGCCAAAAATATTCCCAGTCAAGATTTTATAATGAGGAACATATCCTGTGAATTTGAGATCTCCACCTATAATACCCTTTGCTCTAGGGGGCCAACAAAAGTCCTTGTTTAAAGTCGAATAAACGTCCCTGGCGGCCATCTTGTTTTTCAAAATGAGGACAAAAATATTCCCAGGCAACATTTCATGGTTATTAATATATCCTGCAAACTTAAGAAGGCTAGCTATAATATTTTTTTCGTTAGAGTGGTAATGGTGAAATCTCTCTACACACTGCGGCTATCCAGGGAATACAATGATTTACTCAACAGTGAGAACCTGAAGGTACCTATTGCTCAGCTATGCCATGACATAGAGGTCTGCAATTTCACTATGTTATAGCTGACCAAAAATTATGTGAATAACATATTTAAACAAAATACTCTAAATGTAATAGTTTTCAAGTTACAACTGATTTACTCAACAGTGATAACCTCAAAGTAGCTATTACTCAGCTATGCAATGAGCTACATGTCTGAATTTTTACTATGTTATAGCTGACCCAAAAGTAGGTGAACAACATATTTCAGCAAATTACTGTAAATGCAATAGTTTTCAAGTTACAACTCATTTACTCAATAGTGAGAACCTGAAAATAGCTATTGCTCCGCTATGCCATGAGCTATAGGTCTGTAATTTCACTATGTTATAGCTGACGCAAAAGTAGGTGAACAATATATTTTAACAAAATACTCCAAATGCAATATTTTTCAAGTTATAGCCGATTTACTCAACAGTCAGTACCTGAGAATAGCTATTGCTCAGTTGTGCCATGAGCTATAGGTCTATAATTTCACTATGTTATAGCTGACCCAAAAGTAGCTGAATAACATATTTGCACAAATTTCTGTAAATGCAATAGTTTTCCAATTATAACTGATTTACTCAACAGTGAGAACTTCAAAGTAGCTATTACTCAGCTATGAAATGAGCCACAGGTCTGAAACTTCACTATGTTATAGCTGACCCCAAAATAGGTGAATAACATATGAAACAAAATACTGTAAATGCAATAGTTTCCAAGTTATAAGCGATTTACTCAACAGTGATAACCTAAAAGTAGCTATTACTCAGCTATGCCATGAGCTACAGGTCTGAAATTTTACTATGTTATAGCTGACCCAAAAGTAGCTGAATAATATATTTATACGAAATTCTCTAAATGCAATAGTTTTGAAGTTATAAGCGATTTACTCAACAGTGATAACCTAAAAGTAGCTATTATTCAGCTATGCCATGAGCTACAGGTCTAAAATTTTACTATGTTATAGCTGACCCAAAAGTAGCTGAATAACATATTTATACGAAATTCTCTAAATGCAATAGTTTTTAAGTTACAAGTGATTTTACTCATGATGGAAGTTACTGAAAAGCCCAAAAGTAGCTATTACTCACTTAGCTATTGAGACAGGCACCCAACTTACTCACCATATTGTAGCTATGAAAAAAGTAGCTGAATAACATATTTTAACAAAATGCTCTAAATGCAACACTTTTCAAGTTATAAATGATTTTGTGCATGATTTCATGAATTTTAATGCATTAAAAATTATTAAAAAAATTTATTAAAAAAAAAAGTAAGACAGATCCATGTCTCATACTCACACAAGAGAATCTACCTGTGGCCTAGTACATATATGCAAGATATGAGAGAAATCCCTGCAATAGTCACTGAGAAAATTGTGATTAAGTGTTGAAATTTTCACACTTTTGGTGGGGGTACCCCCCTTGTAATGTCTCTAGCAAACAGACAGATTTGCATGCCTTGAACAATTTTTCATCCTCGATAGATAAGGTATCTTTTAAAAAAAACAGCACGTCTCTAGGCCTTGTAGTTTTGGAGGAGAAGTTGTTCACGCGGACGTGTACACCCACGCCGCAGAGTGACGACATAATGTCAGCTGACTGACAAGTCAGCTGACATAAAAACTTAAATTGAGTTTAAGTATTTTACTAGTAGGAGTTAAAGGTCACAAAACAGCACACCCCCAGGACCAGTTACATCCACATGCCAAATTTGAATTAAATCTGACAAGCCATTTTTGAGATACTGTCCGGAATACAAATTGTGCCGACGACAGACGCTGACGCCACAAAATTGGATGACAAAGCGATCCCTATATGCCACTCAGCATAAATGCTGGTGACACAAAAACTGGCCATAATATAGCCGCAAGTACCTCTTTTTGTCTTGGAGAGCCCATAATCTGCTAGGGACACAATGTATAACTTTCAGATATGTTAAAGTTCAAAATTCATAAACAACTTCACTTTGCTTCAAACTTCGACAGCTCTTCAAAAACATGTCTGCACACTACAGGTGCCAAACGAAAAAGATGCTACGATGTCACGCTGTCTAGACAGGAAGGAAGTACAATGCGCCACCTAGAGAATGCACACTACCAGACTGGTCTTGCCGGTGGATAACATAGGATGGCTTTTACTGTTGTTGGCGGGACCGGTCACCCTGACAGGTATAGCATTTGTCCATTGGGTAAGAAGTACTAACACAATAAAAGTTATATTTACAACAGTTTGAGTCCGGTCAGACTTGCCATTATCAAATTTCAAAGCCAAATATGTGAAAAATGCAGAAAATTATTCTCTGTGTGGGGGTGGTTATGGTCCTCATACACAAGATACTTGTTGGATGGCTCCAACAAGTAGCTACTGTTAGGAAGTGGTAAGGGTAGTTCGCTATAAGATGTCAAGTTAAAGCCTTGATTTTTGAGACGTGTAGAAAGACCATATAACTAGACCAAGGATGCATCTGTGGCTAGATGCAAGATATATCCACCAGAAAAGGTCAACTAATATAGTTTTGAAGATAAACAGCATTTTTCAATAATAAGCAAATTGTAAGCACTTTGATATTTGGCTATCCTCGTTTGACCTTGAAAGAGGGGCCCAAGGTCAAATCTGACAACATCAGAAGATTGGAAGCCCATGATTTCCTATAGGTTGGTTTCACATTGCAAACCTCTAGGACCAATAATTAGTGAGTTATTAGCACTTTCAAAGTTTGGCTATCCTCGTTTGACCTTGAAGTAGGGGCCCCAAGGTCAAATCTGACCACATCAAAAGATTCGCAGCACATGAGTTCCTATAGGTTGGTTTGACATTGGAAACCAGTAGGACCAATAATAAGCGAGTTATAAACACTTTTTAAATTTGGCTATCCTCGTTTGACCTTGAAAGAGGGGCCCAAGGTCAAATCTGAACACATCAAAAGATTCACAGCACATGATTTCCTATAGGTTGGTTTCACATTGCAAACCTGTAGGACCAATAATAAGCGAATTATAAGCACTTTTAAATTTGGCTATCCTCGTTTGAACTTGAAGGAGGGGTCCAAGGTTAAATCTGACCACATCAAAAGATTCGCAGCCCATGATTTCCTATAGGTTGGTTTCACATTGCTAACCTCTAGGACCAATAGTAAGGGAGATATAAGCACTTTTCATGACTGAAAAGAAACACCTGTGGCAGCCATCTTGTTTTTCAAAATAAGGCAAAAGATATCTTCAGTCAAGATTTTGTAATGAGGAACATATCCTTCGAATTTGAGATCTCTACCTATAATACCCTTTGCTCTAGACGGCCAACAAAACTCCTTGCTGAAAGTCGAAAAACGCTCGTGGCGGCCATCTTGTTTTTCAAAATGAGGCCAAAAATATTCCCAGGCAAGTTTTTATGGTTATACCTACATCCTGCAAATTTGAGAAGTGTAACTATTATACGCTGGCCTCTAGGGGGGTAACGAAAAAACCTCTACACACTGTGGCGGCGGCGTACTCATACTCGGCTTAATCCATAGTATCCACCTGGATACAAATATACTCCTAGATGTGATATAAGGTGAATGAACCACATAGTTTCAGAGTTATAGGGCTTCAAGTGGCAAAAAGTTCACATAATGGGTCCCTGTGGACATTTTGGAGACCATAAGGTGACCATAAAATTAAAGCTACAGACCTCAACTTTTGTAGACAATGATCACATATAACCTTGTACAGTCTGAGAATCACCAGAATTACCATTTCCAAATTAGAGGCAAAATATGTGAAAATGTAGAAAATATCCATGAGGTTTCAAACACAAGTTTAAGCAAAATATCAATTCTTGTTTTTTTCGACATATGTAAGACATTAATGTGCATTCCGATAAATTTTAGAGTGAGCTGCATAGTATGTGACCTGGAGAACTTTTAAGTGGCTGAATTCCCATTGCTGAAATTATCGTGACCATAACCTTTGTATTATTTGGAGTTTAAGGTCACCTTTAAAATACATTTCCCCTGCTTATGCATGCGTGTGCCAAGTTTGAATAAAATCCATGAAAGTGGAAAGTGTTTTTGAGTTATCGCGCACACAATCAAAATGTACATGGCGGCCGCAAAACATAGAAGAAACCAGTATATCCCCGACTTTCATCGGAGGATATAACAAATATATACCTTCCGACTTTTTTAGGTTTTCTACCACAGACTCTTGACTTTCATAGTCTAGAATGTGTAAATGTTCTAATGACTGATTGCTACTGTTTCAGACTGTTTACTCATCTCAGCGACAAAACTATTTTGTTGGTATAACAATGTCAAGTTCAATGTTTGGTCTGATCAGAAGTTAAACAGTCTGAAACTATGTACATGTCACAGTGGAAACTCCAATCCAGTGCCATTTCTAATTCCCCTAGTGCTACTTCCAATTGGAACTACCACTAGTGCCATTTCTAATCCTTTGCTGATAAACAACAATTAGAAGTAGCACTAGTGCTAGTTCCAATTGGAACTACCACTAGGGGAATTAGAAATGGCACTAGTGGTAGTTCCAATTAGAACTACCACTAGGGGAATTAGAAATGGCCCTGACTCTTGATTTGACTTCTCATGAAGAAGTTCATCATTGATCACAAACTGTTTATTTACATACAGTAAATGATAATACATACAGTATTTACATACAGTAAATGACAATACATACAATACACAATATGAGGTCATTTCACAAGTTTTAATGTTTTATATCACTTGTGGAACCACTGGATTGGAAGTCTTCAGACAGTATAGCACATTTCTGGCACTAAGTTTTTGTACTTTAAAGTTTTTTGAAACCCAGTACTTAAAGAAGCTACAACTTGGTCATATTTGTCTTGTGATATAGAGAAAGTACTTCTACTCTTTTCCACTAGTCCATCAATATGCTTTTCAAGCTGTCTCACAAACTCAGACTTCTGTTCATCCATACTTCTTAGTGTATGTGAAACTTTAGTTAATAACTATTCACTGTTGTTTCCAAAAGTTAAACTGACCATTGCCTAGATGGGCTGGTCTTATATAGACACAGTAGCACAGTTAATTACAGAAATGTATTCCTTTGATGGGCCCCTTTTATGTGTTCTAAAGAAAGATAGATCAAAATGATGACATGGATTACCTGCATAACTATAATCTAGAATATTAAAGCAAATTGCTGCTCTGGTGAGAGCTGCTCATCTGAGCAGATATCACAATTAAAGGGACAAAATGGGGCAATTGCAATTCAGATTAGAAACTAGAAATAGGCCGTCCTGTTGATAGTAGATGCGAATAGAAACAGGATAGCATAGAAGAACACACATTATCATGTGTAATGTCCACCCATGAACCTTTTGCCCAAATTGTACAGTAGTCTTACAAGACCCTGTTTCATTTGTAAAATATATCAATGATGCTTAAATATTTGTTAGTGTAGATGTAAATTATTTCAGCTTCATGCCTTTTTGCATTGGTTGGGTTGAAAATTTTGACGAAATCACTCTATCTTGCACGGTTAAGAAGATAGAAGCAAATTCCTGTTTTTCTATTTTTGGCAAAAATTTGAAAATTCAAAATGGCCGCCATTTTTGGGAAAAGGAAATTTTTTTGAAAATTGCCAAGAGTACATTTCTTAGATACCCTATGGGTCGAAAATTTCAACAAAATAACTCTATTTTGCACGGTTAAGGCCAGTTTGTGTTTTTCCATTTTGGGCAAAAATTTGAAAATTCAAAATGGCTGCCATTTTTGGGGAGGGGAAAATTTTTTGAAAATTGCAGATTACATTCCTTAGATACCCTGTGGGTTGAAAAATTTCGACGAAATCGCTCTATCTCGCATGGTTAAGGAGATAGAAGCAAATTTGTGTTTTGCCATTTTTGGCAAAAATTTGAAAATT
The DNA here is from genome assembly GCA_964017235.1 of Sabellastarte sp. h YS-2021. NCBI lineage: Eukaryota > Metazoa > Annelida > Polychaeta > Sabellida > Sabellidae > Sabellastarte > Sabellastarte sp. h YS-2021. The sequence goes on from OZ024932.1 coordinate 111,421,764, forward strand.
CAAAATGGCCGCCATTTTAGGGGAGGGGAAATTTTGTTTTAAATTGCCAAGAATACAATGCTGAAATACCTGTGGGTCGAAAATTTTGACGAAATCGCTCTATCTCGCATGGTTAAGGAGATAGAAGCAAATTTGTGTTTTGCCATTTTTGGCAAAACTTCGAAAATTCAAAATGGCCGCCATTTTTGGGGAGGGGAAAATTTTTTGAAAATTGCAAAGATTGCATTGCTTAGATACCCTGTGCGTCGAAAATTTTGACGAAATCGCTCTATCTCGCACGGTTAAGGAGATAGAAGCAAATTAGTGTTTTGCCATTTTTGGCAAAAATTCGAAAATTCAAAATGGCCGCCATTTTTGGGGAGGGGAAAATTTTTTTTAAATTACCAAGAGTACAATGCTCAGATACCCTATGGGTCGAAAATTTTGACGAAATCGCTCTATCTCGCACGGTTAAGGAGATAGAAGCAAATTTGTGTTTTGCCATTTTTGGCAAAAATTCGAAAATTCAAAATGGCCGCCATTTTTGGGGGAGGGGAAAATTTTGGGAAAATTGCAAAGATTGCATTCCTTAGATACCCTGTGGGTCGAAAATTTCGACGAAATCGCTCTATCTCGCACGGTTAAGGAGATAGAAGCAACTTTGTGTTTTGCCATTTTTGGCAAAAATTCGAAAATTCAAAATGGCCGCCATTTTTGGGGAGGGGAAAATTTTTTGAAAATTGCAAATATTACATTCCTTAGATACCCTGTGGGTCGAAAATTTCGACGAAATCGCTCTATCTCGCACGGTTAAGGAGATAGAAGCAAATTTGTGTTTTGCCATTTTTGGCAAAAATTCGAAAATTCAAAATGGCCGCCATTTTTGGGGAGGGGAAAATTTTTTAAAAATTACCAAGAGTACAATACTCAGATACCCTGTGGGTCGAAAATTTTGACGAAATCGCTCTATCTGGCACGGTTAAGGAGATAGAAGCAAATTTGTGTTTTGCCATTTTTGGCAAAAATTCGAAAATTCAAAATGGCCGCCAATTTTGGGGAGGGGAAAATTTTTGAAAATTGCAAAGATTGCATTCCTTAGATACCCTGTGGGTCGAAAATTTCGATGAAATCACTCTATCTCGCACGGTTAAGGAGATAGAAGCAAATTTGTGTTTTGCCATTTTTGGCAAAAATTCGAAAATTCAAAATGGCCGCCATTTTTGGGGAGGGGAAAATTTTTTGAAAATTGCAAAGAGTACACTCCTCAAATACCCTGCGGGTCGAAAATTTTGCCGAAATCGCTCTATCTCGCACGGTTAAGGAGATAGAAGCAAATTACTCAAAAGTAGTACTGAAAATACACAATGAAGTACCTAAATGGCTATTACTCATGTACTGACAAAGCTATCAGTCCCAAATGCAATACCAAGCGAGCTATGGACATAACAATCTTGTATTCAAAATTGTAGTAAAATATCTTTAATTATTTTGGCTTAAATGCACGGAAACCAATGGGTACTGAAAATAGCTGTACTTAAGTATTACTCAGTAAGCAAAAGAGGTACAACAGCCAAAAGCAATCCCAAGCAAGCTACTGACCCAATAAGCCTGCATACCAAATTTGGTGACAATAGCTCTAATACTTTTCCTTTAAATGAGCGGAAACCATGCGTGACGCCGGACATCGGACGCCGGACTCCGGACATCGGACAACGGACATCGGACGGCGAAAAAAGCAAAAATAATATATCCACCCCCCAGGGGGGTGGACATAATTAGTGTTGTCACAAAAATGTTGATTGATGATTTTAGAAATTACACCTTTCAAAGATTTAGTGCCATTTCTAATTCCCCTAGTGGTAGTTCAAATTGGAACTACCACTAGTGCTATTTCTAACTCCCCTAGTGCTGCTTCCAATTAGAAGTACAACTAGTGGTAGTTCCAACTGGAAGCAGCACTAGGGGAATTAGAAATGGCACTAGTGGTAGTTCCAATTGTAAGTAGCACTAGTGGTAGTTCCAATTGGAAGTACCACTAGGGGAATTAGAAATGGCACTGGATTGGAGTTTCCACTGTGACATACACATTAATGTATGCACAATTAATTAAATTTTCATTAAAAATTTGACTACTGGTCCGAAAAAAGGCTTCAGCTTGAAAAACAGGGCTAAAAAAGGTTTTCACACCATTTTTCACTGTAAAACACAGGCACACACGCATGCATGCACGCGCACATGCACACGTACAAAATCAAGACAGATCCACATACACATAATAAATTTTATGCCACTTTATCATGCAGCCAGCCAAAATAATCACACCTAAAAAAGTAAATAACACAACACACTCATACTGCAAGTCAATGAAAATATTTCAGACTTCAAAGGTGACATAAAACTATTGAAACAACATTCACCAATTTGTGATACTTACAGATAAATATTGTCATATTTTCCATCTTGTTTACACAGGGTGAGAACATGTTTCAACATGGCAGTTCCTGAAAGAAAACTAGATTTATAAGCCTGGGGCTACCTGTACAAAAATTGAGAATTATAGTACAACTTTTGTCATTACTTTATTCTTCAAGAATACCCTATTCAAAATGAAACTACATTGGGCCAACTCGGCTCCAACATATCCCCAGACAGGTCATTATGCAAGCAACATGTTTTGACTTGGTATTTTCCATGGGACCATCTTCTGTGTGACATAATTTTGAAGAAAACATCATCAACCATTCTATAAGAACTTGGGTAATTTAATCAACAATATTTTTATTTTGCAAAGCAAAAATTGTATCTCCAGACAAAGGATGCAAATAGAGAAACCTTGCCCAATGCAAACTCTACTCACAGGAACTTGTCCATTGCGAACTCTATCCACAGGACCTTTCCCCAAAAGGAACTTTGCCCACAACAGTCACTACTTTTTCTTGCAACATAGACATTTTCGTTTCTTATTAATCGTTCAATACTCCCCTTAGGACATATAGTGTTGAAATAGATTAACATTAATTTGAAAATTTTAACTAGAGGAATGCTTTTGCTAACAAAAGCGAAGCATCCCTGAAAGTTTAAAATGCTTTGTGGTTTTAATAAGCATGCTGTAAAGCTAAGAATGCACAAAGCTGCGCTGTATGCTTTCCCAATACCTCTTAATACATTCTGTAGCTATAAAAGCAATGATAAAGGAGATATAATGGTTTTTATTTTAATACCAGTGATAATTTAGATATAAAACTAGACCTATCGCATCGGAGAACCGATGCAAATTGTATCTACCAGAAGAAAGCTCACCAAAACCATTCTAACATCGCTTAACCTTGAAGGAGAAGCCCAAGGTGAAATCTGATCATATCAAAGATTCTTAGCCCATGATTTCCTATAGGTTGGTGTGACACTGCAAACCTCTAGGAATACGAATAAGCAAGATATAAACACTAATTTTGGCAATCCTCATTTGACCTTGAAAGAGGGGCCAAAGGTCAAATCCGATCACACCAAAAGATTCCCAGCCCATGATTTCCTAGATTTTGGTTTACCATACCAAAGCTCTAGGACCAATAATAAGCGAGTTATAAGCACTTTTAAGCTTGGCTATCCTCGTTTGACCTTGATGGAGGGTCCAAGGTCAAATCCGACCACAGCAATAGATTCCCAGCCCATGATTTCCTATATGTTGGTTTACCATCCCAAAACTCTAGGACCAATAATAAGCGAGTTATAAGCACTTTTAAGTTGGGCTATCCTCATTTGACCTTGAAGGAGGGGTCCAAGGTCAAATCCGACCACACCAAAAGATTCCCAGGCCATGATTTCCTATAGGTTGGTTTACCATCCCAAACCTCTAGGCCCAATAATAAGTGAGTTATAAGCACTTTTAAGTTTGGCTATGCTCGTTTGACCTTGAAGGAGGGGTCCAAGGTCAAATCCGACCACACCAGAAGATTCCCAGCCCATGATTTCCTATAGGTTGGTTTACCATCCCAAACCTCTACCACTAATAATAAGCGAGTTATAAGCACTTGCTTCCTCACTTTTCATGACTGACAAAGAAACGCCTATGGCGGCCATCTTGTTTTTCAAAATGAGGCCAAAAATATTCCCAGTCAAGATTTCATAATGAGGAACATATCCTACGAATTTGAGATCTCTACCTATAATACCCTTTGCTCTAGAGGGCCAACAAAAGTCCTTGTTTACAGTCAAAAAACGCCCGTGGCAGCCATCTTGTTTTTCAAAATGAGGCCAAAAATATTCCCAGGCAAGATTTTATGGCTATGAATATATCCTGCAAATTTGAGAAGGCTAGCTATAATATTTTTTTCGTTAGAGCGGTAACGGTGAAATCTCTCTACACACTGCGGCGGCGGCGGCGTAGGCGTAACGAAGTCAAATCCATAGTATCCACCAGAAATTGTTTTTGATCATGTGACATGCAGAAAAATTTTCCCACGCCTAAGGTATATAATTGCCAAATATGGTTTGAAACTTTCTAATAATATGGAGATATTCAAGGGAGATGATAATGCGGCAGCAGCGGCGAGGAAACTAAGGCAAAAACAAATAAGCGCCCTTTCAGGGACGCTTAAAAAATTTACGAAAATAAAATGCCTCCCATTCAGGCATCTATGGTCCGATTGATCATAAAATCCTTTCCAACCTGCACATTTAGGTCTAGAATGTACCTGATAAATTTTTTTGATGGGGTGTTTTTAAACAAGAGGAGAGTGCCCGTGAACGGGCACTGTGTCAGCTGACTGAATGTTTTTGATTTGTGATGGTGATAATGAGAGGAAAGCATAATTATCAGGGAAAGGGCTGTACAGAAATACAGTAAATGGTAACTGAACAGCATGTTCGCAAGATATTCCGAAGCTGACAGAAGAAAAGGACAAAAAAGTTGTGCCCTGCAAATGGTATTATGAAATAAAGTAACAAGGTAATTGTTTAAGTGTAAAAAGTAGGTTAAAAATATTTAAAGAAATACTATAAATGCAATATCCTCGTTCGACCATGAAGAAGGGGTCCAAAGGTCAAATCTGACCATACCAAAAGATTCCCAGCCAAAGAATTTAGGATGGTTTAGCATCCCAAACCTCTCGGACCAATAATAAGTGAGTCATAGGCACTTTTTAAGTTTGACTATCCTTGTTTGACCTTGAAGGAGGGGGTCCAAGGTCAAATCCGACCACACAAAAAAATTCCCAGCCCATGATTTCCTATTAGTGATCTCAACGGGTACCCGGATATCCGGGTACCCGAACCCTGAATATTTACCCGAATCTGAAATCACATACCCGAGTACCCGAATCTAAGCATTATTTCTGTCATTATCGCCCACGTTGGCTGACCGACTACAGACATATCTCGGTTCCATTAATTCACCTAAAAATGAAACTATTCAATTAAAATGCACAAGAATATTGTTTTCTCAACCTTGTACACCATTTATAGTATTTTATTTGTCTATTATTTTGGTTGTTTATGCATTGTTAAATGCCGAAACCCTTTGAAAATCGTCAGTATATCAACACAGTTGTGTAATTCCGAGTCCATAAAACCCCTGTATATTGGCTATATAATGACATATACTCCTTAAATAAATAAGAGGACAATATTTTCACACAGTAGTTGATAATTTTACGTTAATAAAATTCACTTACAAACCTGAAACAAAAAGGAAGTCACAATTCCGAAACTATATTCGAGCAATAGTGTAATGCTTTTATGATAGGTCATGTGACTCAATTTTCATATAAACAACCGTGTTTTGAATGTACAGAATTCTTTTTTATTTAACGTTTCTTCCATGTAATACTGTTTTGAATGCAAAACAGCGGCTGACAAGAAATAAAGCAAATGGTAGGATCCCATTATTTCTGTAGGTTTAAATCTGTAAATTTGCAAATTTTAATTAGTAAATTTAATTTTTATTAGTTAATACCTTACCTAACAGACGATAGCTATTGTCCGGCGCCAGCCGGTCCCGCCAAACGCCAGAAAAAGACGTCCTGAGTTTCACCTCCGGCCGGACCGGTACACTCCAATCCACTCGCCAGGTGGCCTAGTTCCTGCTTTACTCGCCAGAGGGACGTGACGTCATAGCATCTTTTTCGTCCCCAAATTAGGTAATGGAAGCTGAAAAGCGGGGAAGGCCGGGTGGGAATCTCCCGTCTGTTAGGTAAGGTATTAACTAATAAAAATTTAATTTACTAATTAAAATTTGCAATTTCATTGCGTTAATACATCTTACCTAACAGACGATAGCTAGAATAACTACCCAGTGGAAGGAGGGCAGCTTCCTCAGGACTAGAAGGAACTCTATAAATAGGCACGTAACCTCTGGTCCGGATAATAAAGAAGCTCAAAAACTGCTCCTTAAGTTACCGAGCAGTGCCACTTCTCCGCCCCCCCCCCCCCCCCCCCCCCCCCCCCCCTTTTTCTACTCTGAGAGGAGGAAGAGAGAAGAGTTCAGTCCTAGAGATTCCATTGAGACCGTAAGAGTGGAATAAAGGTTTCATACTCATTGCCTCAGGCAACCTAGTAAAAAACCTTAACTATTATGTACATTATTTACAAAATAGGAGCCTAGAAGGTTCATTGGTGGATCTGCTGTGCAGCCACCACTGGACCTAGATGAAAAAGCTCCGAATCTGCCCACGCCACATCTTTAAGATAGAATTGAGTAAAGGTGTTGTGGGATTTCCAGTGGCATGCAGCTAAGATCTGGTCTAGCGAAATGCCACCCTGAAAGGCTTTTGAAGCCGCGAAGGCTCTAACGTCATGCGCCTTCACCTGATGAAGGGTTAGAGACTCCTGATCTGATAGATCGTAGCAAAGGGTAACCGTCTGCTTGATCCAAGATGAGATCGTAGCAGGAGAAATATCTTTCATGAAACCCTTTTTGAAGGAGACGAAAACCAGCTCCTTTCCTTGTCTGAGATCTTGAGTCTTGTCCAGATAGTAGCGCAAAGCTCTGACTGGGCAGAGTGACCTGTCTTCTTTCAAGGATTTGTCCAGAGTAGGAGCCAGGGCTGGTATAACCACTGGAGCCACGCACTCTGGACCCTCTTTTGCTAAGTGATTTTTAGCCAAAAAACTTGGTGAAGGGTAAAGGGACACCTTGGACCAGTCAGCTTGGTGTCTAATATTTTTGTTCAGCCAAGCGTGTATTTCACTCCTACGCTTTCCAGAACCCAGAGCGAGGAGGAACACCGTCTTAAAGGTCAGATGTTTTAAAGAGGCCTTTCTGAGAGGCTCAAAAGGAGCTTTTGTGAGCTGATGTAAGACCAGAGAAAGATTCCATGAAGGAATTCCTCGTCTACCCTTTGGTCTATCTCTATGAAAACTGTCCAAAAGGCGGGTTAAGTTTTCATCTTTACTCACATTCAAAGAAGAATTGCCCAATTTGTCTGCAATGGCTGATCTGTAACCATCAATGGTACTGGGTTGGAGATTCTTCTCCTGGAAAAGATGCAGGAGAAAATCTGCTATCTGTTTGACAGATGGAGACCTGAAGTCCACCTGACTTGATTCACACCATCTGACCAAAACGGCCCACTTTGCCTCATAGACTGTTCTGGTTGAACTTTTTTGAGGAGCCTCAATTCGTGACGCCACTGGGCTAGAGAACCCTTGCTCTTTGATAGCCGCGGCTCTAGGAGCCAGGCGTGTAGGTTTAGGTTGGTCAGATTCCTGTGACGTGCCTTGTTGAACGGCTGTGTCACTAGGTCGGGATGGTTGGGTAGGCAAAGAGGGATCTGAGACGACAGTTCCACCAGGTCCCAGAACCATGGCATGTTGGGCCAACCCGGAGCTATTAGGATCACTCTCTTGTAAAGATGGTCCGACAGTTTGCTGACCACCTTGCCCAGTAACGATACTGGGGGGAAGATATACATGTCCAGGTTTTCCCAAGAGACTGTCAGGGCGTCCACTGCCCAAGCCCTGGGGTCCGGCACTGGAGACACATACTGGGCTAGTTTGCAATTGTACTTTGTTGCAAACATGTCCACCTGGGGACGGTGCCAGGTCTGAGTCAGGAGGTCGAAGACCTCCTGGTGAAGGGACCATTCTGTCTGAATGACTTGGCCTTGACGAGACAATTTGTCTGCAATCACATTCAGACGACCAGGGATGTGCCTGGCCCTTAGGACTACCTGTCTCAGATTGCACCAACACAGGAGTCGCCATAGAAGGGCACAAAGTGAGCCTGACCTCATACCTCCTTCCTTGTTGATGTATGCCACAACCGTGGTGTTGTCTGTGGCAACTAGAACTACTTTGCCTTGTACCAAGGACTGGAATCTTTTCAAGGCTAGTAGGACCGCTTTTAGTTCCAGGAAATTTATGTGAAGATGACTTTCTGGAACTGACCAATCGCCTCTTGCTGTGACGTCTCCTAAATGAGCACCCCAGCCTTCTTTTGAGGCGTCGGTAAAGATCTGAACGGCATGACTCAAGGGATGTAAAGGTTGCCCTGTCAAGACATTTGCCTCCTTGGTCCACCATAGAAGGTGCGGGTGAAGTGACCTTGGCACAGGAATCTCCTTTTCCAGGGATTCCGGAACTCTCCAATGTCGTTTTAGGTGCCACTGGATGGGTCTCATGTGGAGTCTCCCCAGTGGAACCTGTTTTTCCGTCGCTGTAAGCAGGCCTATCAGGGACATAAATTTCCTGACTCGGCAACTTGGCTTGGATAGGATGGATTCCAACTTTTGGAGGATCGACTCCCAACGGTTCTGAGTCGGTAAGACCAGTCCTTGGAAGAGATCGTACTTGTAACCCACGAACTCGAAAGTCTGTTTGGGTTCTAGTTCTGACTTTGGGAGGTTGACTATCCAACCCAACTCCTGGCAAAGGGCGAGGAGGGATTGAGTGCCCTGGTGGCAGGATTCTTTGGTAGGGGCTCGAATCAACCAGTCGTCTAGGTACTGGTGGATCCTTATACCCCGGGATTGAGCCATTAACTTGACCTCTTTGACCACACAAGTGAACTCCATTGGAGCTGTGGCGAGGCCAAAGGGAAGGGCCCGGAACTGATAGGACTGATTTTGGAAATGGAACCTGAGATATTTCCGGGATGTCACATGGACTGGAATGTGGAAATAGGCGTCGCTGAAATCCAGCGATGTCACCCATTCCCCTTGTTGCAGGGACAACCGAATTGTTTCTGGGGTTTCCATTTTGAATGTTTTTACGCTCAAAAATTTGTTTAGAGCACTGAGGTCCAAGATTGGTCGCCATTTCTGGTTTGGTTTTGGAACTATGAACAGTCGGTTGAAGAAGGCTAGAGATGTTCGAACCCTCACCATCTCTACTGCCTCCTTTTGCAGTAAGGCCTGCAAGGCCTGTTTCAGGTAGAGGTTCCTGAGGGGGTTTGCATAGCCACTGACTATCAACGGATCTCTGACTAGATTTGGTCTGACCTTGAATGGGAGAATGTAGCCGTCCTTCAAAATGGACACTACTCTCGGATTTGCACCCAGGAGGGACCACCTTTGCCAAAACTTTTGGAGGCGTCCCCCTATCTGATGAACATTGACAACATTGAGGGCATTTGGAACAACCGGGGCAAAAACGCAATGATCTACAGAAAAAGCATCTTTGACAAACTTTATTTCTTGTTTCATTTTTAATGAGGGACTTGTGTCTTTCTTTTGTGACTGCCCTCTCACACTTAAGACAAAAGGTACAGGACTGGCAACAGGACATAACACAGCTTGTTGAACAGACACAGAAAAGTTTTGTCATTCTACATTTAACACAATTTTGTTTGGCTGGGCTACTGCCACCGGACTGAGAACACAATAATTGTCATTTATACTGCCCCTGATCCCTAGGAGGGCGGGTACCGCGTCCGGGCTGACCTCCCCTGCCTCTGCCTCTTGCTCTACCGCGTCCTCCAAATGACTTCCAAGCCGGCATGTCTTTTCCGGTGGGGTTTCCGGTATGAGAGGTATCTTGACCTGGTTTCCAGCTAGTAGAGTAAGGTTGGTATCTGGCTTGTTGTCGTTTTTGATTTCCGGCGAACCCACCACGGCCCGGACCGGGCTGGTGAGTACGCTTAACAGTTTCAAACTGAGCAATTTCATCTTCTGCTTTGCGGATTACCGCATCCGGGAACAGAGCATGGGTATTCAAAGGACAATTCCGCAGGGCGGAAAAGGTGTCTGGTTTTATACCTAGCTTCAAATGATCCAGATAAGAGTCTCGACGCACTAGGGTGAGATTGGCCATCTGAACAAAGGTAAAGTCAGAAAGATGTTGGAGGGATTTTCCGACCGCAAAACTCACATTCTGATTGAATGATGTTAGATAGTGAAGTTCGTCCAACGCGGCCTGAGCCTTGGGAGATGATTTGCCCTTTCCAAGTTCACTCTGTAAAACTTTTAACTGTTCCTGGACACTGTCCTGTATTTTAGTAATACAACGGTTGAATCCTGCAGATTGGTTGCATATATAGCTAGTCTCTTTGGCAGCCTTTTCCCATTTCCTGAGCGTGTCCTGAGCAATGGGCCGGGAAGAAGGTTGAGAAGTAGTAGCACAGGGTTTTGCAATGCGGGCAAAAGCACTATTAAGTTTCGCCGCATCATTCGGCCAAGTTGTAACATATTTTCCAGGTCTGGAGATGTCCTTGGGCTCTGCCGGATGTATCCCATACCACCTAGCTTGTGATTTAGGGGGACGGAGATAGTGGTCCATATGTAGACCCCCGGGTTCTGCAGATTTTGAAGGGTAGCCTTCAATGAGTACCAGATTCAAATTCTCCAACTTTTTACATAACCAATCCTCCGGGGGGAGGTTGACGGATACCTTTCCTACTGGCTGTGATCTATGACCTATCCACGGATTATCAGCCCTGGAAGAAGGAGAACATTCTAAATCCGGGATGTGTGACCATCCCATAAAGGCGCGGACGCCTCTCACTGTCTCCCTGTAGTTTTGGTCCTCGCTCATAGCGCGGTCACTTTCAACACTTTCAACGTTGTCTTGATCTGGCTGATCCTCCAGTTCTGACAATTCGCCCTCTTCAACATGAGTAGGTGGTGAAACATTCCGGGCAGAAACTTGACAGAGGTTCAACACCTTGGTCATAAGACACCGGGCCGGAAGAAGTAGGTCCAGCAAAAACCGGTTCCGGGTCAGGGTCCTGGTATAACTGTTCCAGAGGAGACACCATATCCATATTAGAAGCACTTTGAGTTCTATCCGGACCAGAAGCCGGGGCGGCTTGGCCGGAAGGAACTGAAGTCAAGAGGAAAGGGGCTTGAGAAATTAATCCGGCAGGTGCTTGATGAGAAACCGGTGCTTTCACCGGGGAGAAAGATGGCTGAGAAGCTGGACGATGTCCTAGAGTTAATAGAGCTTCTAGACGAGCCATGCGAACTGACCACTTTTCATCCAGTTCTTAGAGGTCTTTCCGGAAGGATGGTTGTGGTAAAGCAAGGTCAGAAGAAGGTTCATGAGTAGAAACAGAAGGCTCTACGTCCTGCGAATCTACTTGGCCAACAACCGTAACAGAAGCTGGGTCTATTAGAGTTTCTTTACTTTTTGCCTTTTCCTTTCGCAGTTTATATGTTGGTGTAGCCAACTGAATCACCTGCTCCGGAGTTAACAAATCGCAGTACTCACAGGGTAACTTAGCCACACACGGATCCTCACCCATGCCTTTGTCCCTGCAACGTGCACAGCGAGAGTGGGTGTCAAAAGAGGCCATTATATGGCCGCACGCCCCTTTCCTTTGTCCTGGAGATGCCATGATGAATTAAGATTCCAACTGACAAAGCTCAAGTAGACACAAAAAGGATTGATATAATTATCCACAAAATAGAAAGTTTTAGAGAAAACACAACTTCAAAACTCGCGCCAAACGAAAAAGATGCTATGACGTCACATCCCTCTGGCGAGTAAAGCAGGAACTAGGCCACCTGGCGAGTGGATTGGAGTGTACCGGTCCGGCCGGAGGTGAAACTCAGGACGTCTTTTTCTGGCGTTTGGCGGGACCGGCTGGCGCCGGACAATAGCTATCGTCTGTTAGGTAAGATGTATTAACGCAATGAAAATGGACATTTTTGTAGTTTCTGCTATTATCGTCCATCGGCGCGAGTACCCGGGTACCCGTCCTTTCAAATCACTACCTACCCGGTCCTACTAAAAAGAGTTTATCGAGAACACTATTTTCTATAGGTTGGTTTTCCATTCGAAACCTCTAGGACCAATAATAAGTGAGTTATAAGCACTTTTAAGTTTGGCTATCCTCATTTGACCTTGAAGGAGGGGTCCAAGGTGAAATCCGACCACACCAAAAAATTCCCAGCTCATGATTTTCTGTAGGTTGGTTTTCATTCCAACCTCTAGGACCAATAATAAGCGAGTTATAAGCACTTTTATGTTTGGCTATCCTCATTTGACCTTGAAGGAGGGTTCCAAGGTCAAATCGGACCATATTAATAGATTCCCAGCCCATGATTTCCTACAGGTTGGATACAATGATTTACTCAACAGTGAGAACCTGAAAGAAGCTATTGCTCAGCTATGCCATGACATAGAGGTCTGCAATTTCACTATGTTATAGCTGACCAAAAATTATGTGAATAACATATTTAAACAAAATACTCTAAATGTAATAATTTTCAAGTTACAACTGATTTACTCAAGAGTGAGAACCTCAAAGTAACTATTACTCAGCTATGCAATGAGCTACATGTCTGAATTTTTGCACTGCTATAGCTGACCTAAAAGTAGGTGAACAACATATTTAAGCAAAATACTGTAAATGCAATAGTTTTCAAGTTACAACTGATTTACTCAATAGTGAGAACCTGAAAATAGCTATTGCTCCACTATGCCATGAGCTATAGGTCTGTAATTTCACTATGTTATAGCTAACCCCAAAGTAGGTGAACAATGTGTTTTAACAAAATACTCCAAATGCAATATTTTTCAAGTTATAGCTGATTTACTCAACAGTCAGTGCCTGAGAATAGCTATTGCTCAGTTGTGCCATGAGCTACAGGTCTGTAATTTCACTATGTTATAGCTGACCCAAAAGTAGCTGAATAACATATTTGCACAAATTTCTGTAAAGGCAATAGTTTTCCAATTACAACTGATTTACTCAACAGTGAGAACTTCAAAGTAGCTATTACTCAGCTATGCAATGAGCCACAGGTCTGGAACTTCACTATGTTATAGCTGACCCCAAAATAGGTGAATAACATATTGCAACAAAATACTCTAAATGCAATAGTTTTCAAGTTATAAGTGATTTACTCAACAGTGATAACCTAAAAGTAGCTATTACTCAGCTATGCCATGAGCTACAGGTCTGAAATTTTACTATGTTATAGCTGACCCAAAAGTAGCTGAATAACATATTTATACTAAATTCTTCTCTAAATGCAATAGTTTTCAAATTACAAGTGATTTACTCAACATTGAGAACTTCAAAGTAGCTATTACTCAGCTATGCAATGAGTCACAGGTCTGGAACTTCACTATGTTATAGCTGACCCCAAAATAGGTGAATAACATATTGAAACAAAATACTCTAAATGCAATAATTTCCAAGTTATAAGCGATTTACTCAACAGTGATAACCTAAAAGTAGCTATTACTCAGCTATGCCATGAGCTACAGGTCTGAAATTTTACTATGTTATAGCTGACCCAAAAGTAGGTGAACAACATATTTAAGCAAAATACTGTAAATGCAATAGTTTTCAAGTTACAACTGATTTACTCAATAGTGATGACCTAAAAGTAGCTATTACTCAGCTATGCCATGAGCTACAGGTCTGAAATTTTACTATGTTATAGCTGACCCAAAAGTAGCTGAATAACATATTTATACTAAATTCTCTAAATGCAATACTTTTGCAATTACAACTGATTTACTCAATAGTGAGAACCTCAAAGTAGCTATTACTCAGCTATGCAATGAGCCACAGGTCTGGAACTTCACTATGTTTTAGCTGACCCCAAAATAGGTGAATAACATATTGCAACAAAATACTCTAAATGCAATAGTTTTCAAGTTATAAGTGATTTACTCAACAGTGATAACCTAAAAGTAGCTATTACTCAGCTATGCCATGAGCTACAGGTCTGAAATTTTACTATGTTATAGCTGACCCAAAAGTAGCTGAATAACATATTTATACGAAGTTCTCTAAATGCAACAGTTTTCCAATTACAACCGATTTACTCAATAGTGAGAACTTCAAAGTAGCTATTACTCAGCTATGCAATGAGCCACAGATCTGAAACTTCACTATGTTATAGCTGATCCCAAAATAGGTGAATAACATATTGAAACAAAATACTCTAAATGCAATAGTTTCCAAGTTATAAGCGATTTACTCAACAGTGATAACCTAAAAGTAGCCATTACTCAGCTATGCCATGAGCTACAGGTCTGAAATTTTACTATGTTATAGCTGACCCAAAAGTAGCTGAATAACATATATATACGAAATTCTCTAAATGCAATAGTTTTCCAATTACAACCGAATTACTCAATAGAACTTCAAAGTAGCTATTACTCAGCTATGCAATGAGCCACAGATCTGAAACTTCACTATGTTATAGCTGATCCCAAAATAGGTGAATAACATATTGAAACAAAATACTCTAAATGCAATAGTTTCCAAGTTATAAGCGATTTACTCAACAGTGATAACCTAAAAGTAGCTATTACTCAGCTATGCCATGAGCTACAGGTCTGAAATTTTACTATGTTATAGCTGACCCAAAAGTAGCTGAATAACATATTTATACGAAATTCTCTAAATGCAATAGTTTTGAAGTTACAAGTGATTCTACTCATGATGGAAGTTACTGAAAAGCCCAAAAGTAGCTATTACTCACTTAGCTATTGAGACAGGCACCCAACTTACTCACCATATTGTAGCTATGAAAAAAGTAGCTGAATAACATATTTTAACAAAATGCTCTAGATGCAACAGTTTTCAAGTTATAAATGATTTTGTGCATGATTTCATGAATTTTAATGCATTAAAAACTAGATTGGGCCAACTCGGCGCCAACATATCCCCAGACAGGTCATCACTCACGCCACAGGTTTTGATCGGGAATTTTTTAAAACATAATTACCCATTATTATATGAACTTCAGCACATCAATCTACTCTGTTTATATCTCCCCAAGGAAGATGGTGTATCCCCAGACGCCGAATACATAACTCAAACTAGAAATAGGCCGCCCTGTTGATAGTAGATGCGAATAGAAACAGGATAGCATAGAAGAACACACATTATCATGTGTAATGTCCACCCATGAACCTTTTGCCCAAATTGTACAGTAGTCTTACAAGACCCTGTTTCATTTGTAAAATATATCAATGATGCTTAAATATTTGATAGTGTAGATGTAATTTATTTCAGCTTCATGCCTTTTTGCATTGGTTGGGTTGAAAATTTTGACGAAATCACTCTATCTTGCACGGTTAAGAAGATAGAAGCCAATTCCTGTTTTTCTATTTTTGGCAAAAATTTGAAAATTCAAAATGGCCGCCATTATTGGGAAAAGGAAATTTTTTGGAAAATTGCCAAGAGTACATTTCTTAGATACCCTATGGGTCGAAAATTTCAACAAAATAACTCTATTTTGCACGGTTAAGGCCAGTTTGTGTTTTTCCATTTTGGGCAAAAATTCGAAAATTCAAAATGGCTGCCATTTTTGGGGAGGGGAAAATTTTTTGAAAATTGCAAAGATTACATTCCTTAGATACCCTGTGGGTTGAAAATTTCGACGAAATCGCTCTATCTCGCATGGTTAAGGAGATAGAAGCAAATTTGTGTTTTGCCATTTTTGGCAAAAATTTGAAAATTCAAAATGGCCGCCATTTTAGGGGAGGGGAAAATTTTTTAGAAATTACCAAGAGTACAATGCTCAGATACCCTGTGGGTCGAAAATTTTGACGAAATCACTCTATCTGGCACGGTTAAGGAGATAGAAGCAAATTTGTGTTTTGCCATTTTTGGCAAAAATTCGAAAATTCAAAATGGCCGCCATTTTTGGGGAGGGGAAAATATTTTGAAAATTGCAAAGATTGCATTGCTTAGATACCCTGTGCGTCGAAAATTTTGCCGAAATCGCTCTATCTCGCACGGTTAAGGAGATAGAAGCAAATTAGTGTTTTGCCATTTTTGGCAAAAATTCGAAAATTCAAAATGGCCGCCATTTTTGGGGAGGGGAAAATTTTTGGAAAATTGCAAAGATTGCATTCCTTAGATCCCCTGTGGGTCGAAAATTTTGCCGAAATCGCTCTATCTCGCACGGTTAAGGAGATAGAAGCAAATTTGTGTTTTGCCATTTTTGGCAAAAATTCGAAAATTCAAAATGGCCGCCATTTTTGGGGAGGGGAAATTTTTTTGAAAATTGCAAATATTACATTCCTTAGATACCCTGTGGGTCGAAAATTTCGACGAAATCGCTCTATCTCGCACGGTTAAGGAGATAGAAGCAAATTTGTGTTTTGCCATTTTTGGCAAAAATTCGAAAATTCAAAATGGCCGCCATTTTTGGGGAGGGGAAAATTTTTTGAAAATTGCAAAGATTGCATTCCTTAGATACCCTGTGGGTCGAAAATTTCGACGAAATCGCTCTATCTCGCACGGTTAAGGAGATAGAAGCAAATTTGTGTTTTGCCATTTTTGGCAAAAATTCGAAAATTCAAAATGGCCACCATTTTTGGGGAGGGGAAAATTTTTTGAAAATTGCAAATATTACATTCCTTAGATACCCTGTGGGTCGAAAATTTCGACGAAATCGCTCTATCTCGCACGGTTAAGGAGATAGAAGCAAATTTGTGTTTTGCCATTTTTGGCAAAAATTCAAAAATTCAAAATGGCCGCCATTTTTGGGGAGGGGAAAATATTTTGAAAATTGCAAAGATTGCATTGGTTAGATACCCTGTGTGTCGAAAATTTTGCCGAAATCGCTCTATCTCGCACGGTTAAGGAGATAGAAGCAAATTTGTGTTTTGCCATTTTTGGCAAAAATTCAAAAATTCAAAATGGCCGCCATTTTTGGGGAGGGGAAAATATTTTGAAAATTGCAAAGATTGCATTGGTTAGATACCCTGTGTGTCGAAAATTTTGCCGAAATCGCTCTATCTCGCACGGTTAAGGAGATAGAAGCAAATTTGTGTTTTGCCATTTTTGGCAAAAATTCGAAAATTCAAAATGGCCGCCATTTTTGGGGAGGGGAAATTTTTTTGAAAATTGCAAATATTACATTCCTTAGATACCCTGTGGGTCGAAAATTTCGACGAAATCGCTCTATCTCGCACGGTTAAGGAGATAGAAGCAAATTTGTGTTTTGCCATTTTTGGCAAAAATTCAAAAATTCAAAATGGCCGCCATTTTTGGGGAGGGGAAAATATTTTGAAAATTGCAAAGATTGCATTGGTTAGATACCCTGTGTGTCGAAAATTTTGCCGAAATCGCTCTATCTCGCACGGTTAAGGAGATAGAAGCAAATTTGTGTTTTGCCATTTTTGGCAAAAATTCGAAAATTCAAAATGGCCGCCATTTTTGGGGAGGGGAAATTTTTTTGAAAATTGCAAATATTACATTCCTTAGATACCCTGTGGGTCGAAAATTTCGATGAAATCGCTCTATCTCGCACGGTTAAGGAGATAGAAGCAAATTTGTGTTTTGCCATTTTTGGCAAAAATTCGAAAATTCAAAATGGCCGCCATTTTTGGGGAGGGGAAATTTTTTTGAAAATTGCAAATATTACATTCCTTAGATACCCTGTGGGTCGAAAATTTCGACGAAATCGCTCTATCTCGCACGGTTAAGGAGATAGAAGCAAATTTGTGTTTTGCCATTTTTGGCAAAAATTCGAAAATTCAAAATGGCCGCCATTTTTGGGGAGGGGAAATTTTTTTGAAAATTGCAAATATTACATTCCTTAGATACCCTGTGGGTCGAAAATTTCGACGAAATCGCTCTATCTCGCACGGTTAAGGAGATAGAAGCAAATTTGTGTTTTGCCATTTTTGGCAAAAATTCGAAAATTCAAAATGGCCGCCATTTTTGGGGAGGGGAAAATTTTTTGAAAATTGCAAAGATTGCATTCCTTAGATACCCTGTGGGTCGAAAATTTCGACGAAATCGCTCTATCTCGCACGGTTAAGGAGATAGAAGCAAATTTGTGTTTTGCCATTTTTGGCAAAAATTCGAAAATTCAAAATGGCCGCCATTTTTGGGGAGGGGAAAATTTTTTGAAAATTGCAAATATTACATTCCTTAGATACCCTGTGGGTCGAAAATTTCGACGAAATCGCTCTATCTCGCACGGTTAAGGAGATAGAAGCAAATTTGTGTTTTGCCATTTTTGGCAAAAATTCAAAAATTCAAAATGGCCGCCATTTTTGGGGAGGGGAAAATATTTTGAAAATTGCAAAGATTGCATTGGTTAGATACCCTGTGTGTCGAAAATTTTGCCGAAATCGCTCTATCTCGCACGGTTAAGGAGATAGAAGCAAATTTGTGTTTTGCCATTTTTGGCAAAAATTCAAAAATTCAAAATGGCCGCCATTTTTGGGGAGGGGAAAATATTTTGAAAATTGCAAAGATTGCATTGGTTAGATACCCTGTGTGTCGAAAATTTTGCCGAAATCGCTCTATCTCGCACGGTTAAGGAGATAGAAGCAAATTTGTGTTTTGCCATTTTTGGCAAAAATTCGAAAATTCAAAATGGCCGCCATTTTTGGGGAGGGGAAATTTTTTTGAAAATTGCAAATATTACATTCCTTAGATACCCTGTGGGTCGAAAATTTCGACGAAATCGCTCTATCTCGCACGGTTAAGGAGATAGAAGCAAATTTGTGTTTTGCCATTTTTGGCAAAAATTCAAAAATTCAAAATGGCCGCCATTTTTGGGGAGGGGAAAATATTTTGAAAATTGCAAAGATTGCATTGGTTAGATACCCTGTGTGTCGAAAATTTTGCCGAAATCGCTCTATCTCGCACGGTTAAGGAGATAGAAGCAAATTTGTGTTTTGCCATTTTTGGCAAAAATTCGAAAATTCAAAATGGCCGCCATTTTTGGGGAGGGGAAATTTTTTTGAAAATTGCAAATATTACATTCCTTAGATACCCTGTGGGTCGAAAATTTCGATGAAATCGCTCTATCTCGCACGGTTAAGGAGATAGAAGCAAATTTGTGTTTTGCCATTTTTGGCAAAAATTCGAAAATTCAAAATGGCCGCCATTTTTGGGGAGGGGAAATTTTTTTGAAAATTGCAAATATTACATTCCTTAGATACCCTGTGGGTCGAAAATTTCGACGAAATCGCTCTATCTCGCACGGTTAAGGAGATAGAAGCAAATTTGTGTTTTGCCATTTTTGGCAAAAATTCGAAAATTCAAAATGGCCGCCATTTTTGGGGAGGGGAAATTTTTTTGAAAATTGCAAATATTACATTCCTTAGATACCCTGTGGGTCGAAAATTTCGACGAAATCGCTCTATCTCGCACGGTTAAGGAGATAGAAGCAAATTTGTGTTTTGCCATTTTTGGCAAAAATTCGAAAATTCAAAATGGCCGCCATTTTTGGGGAGGGGAAAATTTTTTGAAAATTGCAAAGATTGCATTCCTTAGATACCCTGTGGGTCGAAAATTTCGACGAAATCGCTCTATCTCGCACGGTTAAGGAGATAGAAGCAAATTTGTGTTTTGCCATTTTTGGCAAAAATTCGAAAATTCAAAATGGCCGCCATTTTTGGGGAGGGGAAAATTTTTTGAAAATTGCAAATATTACATTCCTTAGATACCCTGTGGGTCGAAAATTTCGACGAAATCGCTCTATCTCGCACGGTTAAGGAGATAGAAGCAAATTTGTGTTTTGCCATTTTTGGCAAAAATTCAAAAATTCAAAATGGCCGCCATTTTTGGGGAGGGGAAAATATTTTGAAAATTGCAAAGATTGCATTGGTTAGATACCCTGTGTGTCGAAAATTTTGCCGAAATCGCTCTATCTCGCACGGTTAAGGAGATAGAAGCAAATTTGTGTTTTGCCATTTTTGGCAAAAATTCAAAAATTCAAAATGGCCGCCATTTTTGGGGAGGGGAAAATATTTTGAAAATTGCAAAGATTGCATTGGTTAGATACCCTGTGTGTCGAAAATTTTGCCGAAATCGCTCTATCTCGCACGGTTAAGGAGATAGAAGCAAATTTGTGTTTTGCCATTTTTGGCAAAAATTCGAAAATTCAAAATGGCCGCCATTTTTGGGGAGGGGAAATTTTTTTGAAAATTGCAAATATTACATTCCTTAGATACCCTGTGGGTCGAAAATTTCGACGAAATCGCTCTATCTCGTACGGTTAAGGAGATAGAAGCAAATTTGTGTTTTGCCATTTTTGGCAAAAATTCAAAAATTCAAAATGGCCGCCATTTTTGGGGAGGGGAAAATATTTTGAAAATTGCAAAGATTGCATTGGTTAGATACCCTGTGTGTCGAAAATTTTGCCGAAATCGCTCTATCTCGCACGGTTAAGGAGATAGAAGCAAATTTGTGTTTTGCCATTTTTGGCAAAAATTCAAAATGGCCGCCATTTTTGGGGAGGGGAAATTTTTTTGAAAATTGCAAATATTACATTCCTTAGATACCCTGTGGGTCGAAAATTTCGACGAAATCGCTCTATCTCGCACGGTTAAGGAGATAGAAGCAAATTTGTGTTTTGCCATTTTTGGCAAAAATTCAAAATGGCCGCCATTTTTGGGGAGGGGAAATTTTTTTGAAAATTGCAAATATTACATTCCTTAGATACCCTGTGGGTCGAAAATTTCGATGAAATCGCTCTATCTCGCACGGTTAAGGAGATAGAAGCAAATTTGTGTTTTGCCATTTTTGGCAAAAATTCGAAAATTCAAAATGGCCGCCATTTTTGGGGAGGGGAAATTTTTTTGAAAATTGCAAATATTACATTCCTTAGATACCCTGTGGGTCGAAAATTTCGACGAAATCGCTCTATCTCGCACGGTTAAGGAGATAGAAGCAAATTTGTGTTTTGCCATTTTTGGCAAAAATTCGAAAATTCAAAATGGCCGCCATTTTTGGGGAGGGGAAAATTTTTGGAAAATTGCAAAGATTGCATTCCTTAGATACCCTGTGGGTCGAAAATTTCGACGAAATCGCTCTATCTCGCACGGTTAAGGAGATAGAAGCAAATTTGTGTTTTGCCATTTTTGGCAAAAATTCGAAAATTCAAAATGGCCGCCATTTTTGGGGAGGGGAAAATATTTTGAAAATTGCAAAGATTGCATTGCTTAGATACCCTGTGCGTCGAAAATTTTGCCGAAATCGCTCTATCTCGCACGGTTAAGGAGATAGAAGCAAATTAGTGTTTTGCCATTTTTGGCAAAAATTCGAAAATTCAAAATGGCCGCCATTTTTGGGGAGGGGAAAATTTTTGGAAAATTGCAAAGATTGCATTCCTTAGATCCCCTGTGGGTCGAAAATTTTGCCGAAATCGCTCTATCTCGCACGGTTAAGGAGATAGAAGCAAATTTGTGTTTTGCCATTTTTGGCAAAAATTCGAAAATTCAAAATGGCCGCCATTTTTGGGGAGGGGAAATTTTTTTGAAAATTGCAAATATTACATTCCTTAGATACCCTGTGGGTCGAAAATTTCGACGAAATCGCTCTATCTCGCACGGTTAAGGAGATAGAAGCAAATTTGTGTTTTGCCATTTTTGGCAAAAATTCGAAAATTCAAAATGGCCGCCATTTTTGGGGAGGGGAAAATTTTTTGAAAATTGCAAAGATTGCATTCCTTAGATACCCTGTGGGTCGAAAATTTCGACGAAATCGCTCTATCTCGCACGGTTAAGGAGATAGAAGCAAATTTGTGTTTTGCCATTTTTGGCAAAAATTCGAAAATTCAAAATGGCCACCATTTTTGGGGAGGGGAAAATTTTTTGAAAATTGCAAATATTACATTCCTTAGATACCCTGTGGGTCGAAAATTTCGACGAAATCGCTCTATCTCGCACGGTTAAGGAGATAGAAGCAAATTTGTGTTTTGCCATTTTTGGCAAAAATTCAAAAATTCAAAATGGCCGCCATTTTTGGGGAGGGGAAAATATTTTGAAAATTGCAAAGATTGCATTGGTTAGATACCCTGTGTGTCGAAAATTTTGCCGAAATCGCTCTATCTCGCACGGTTAAGGAGATAGAAGCAAATTTGTGTTTTGCCATTTTTGGCAAAAATTCAAAAATTCAAAATGGCCGCCATTTTTGGGGAGGGGAAAATATTTTGAAAATTGCAAAGATTGCATTGGTTAGATACCCTGTGTGTCGAAAATTTT
Organism: Sabellastarte sp. h YS-2021; assembly: GCA_964017235.1. Taxonomy (NCBI): domain Eukaryota; kingdom Metazoa; phylum Annelida; class Polychaeta; order Sabellida; family Sabellidae; genus Sabellastarte; species Sabellastarte sp. h YS-2021. The sequence goes on from OZ024932.1 coordinate 111,444,096, forward strand.
GCCGAAATCGCTCTATCTCGCACGGTTAAGGAGATAGAAGCAAATTTGTGTTTTGCCATTTTTGGCAAAAATTCGAAAATTCAAAATGGCCGCCATTTTTGGGGAGGGGAAATTTTTTTGAAAATTGCAAATATTACATTCCTTAGATACCCTGTGGGTCGAAAATTTCGACGAAATCGCTCTATCTCGCACGGTTAAGGAGATAGAAGCAAATTTGTGTTTTGCCATTTTTGGCAAAAATTCAAAAATTCAAAATGGCCGCCATTTTTGGGGAGGGGAAAATATTTTGAAAATTGCAAAGATTGCATTGGTTAGATACCCTGTGTGTCGAAAATTTTGCCGAAATCGCTCTATCTCGCACGGTTAAGGAGATAGAAGCAAATTTGTGTTTTGCCATTTTTGGCAAAAATTCGAAAATTCAAAATGGCCGCCATTTTTGGGGAGGGGAAATTTTTTTGAAAATTGCAAATATTACATTCCTTAGATACCCTGTGGGTCGAAAATTTCGATGAAATCGCTCTATCTCGCACGGTTAAGGAGATAGAAGCAAATTTGTGTTTTGCCATTTTTGGCAAAAATTCGAAAATTCAAAATGGCCGCCATTTTTGGGGAGGGGAAATTTTTTTGAAAATTGCAAATATTACATTCCTTAGATACCCTGTGGGTCGAAAATTTCGACGAAATCGCTCTATCTCGCACGGTTAAGGAGATAGAAGCAAATTTGTGTTTTGCCATTTTTGGCAAAAATTCGAAAATTCAAAATGGCCGCCATTTTTGGGGAGGGGAAATTTTTTTGAAAATTGCAAATATTACATTCCTTAGATACCCTGTGGGTCGAAAATTTCGACGAAATCGCTCTATCTCGCACGGTTAAGGAGATAGAAGCAAATTTGTGTTTTGCCATTTTTGGCAAAAATTCGAAAATTCAAAATGGCCGCCATTTTTGGGGAGGGGAAAATTTTTTGAAAATTGCAAAGATTGCATTCCTTAGATACCCTGTGGGTCGAAAATTTCGACGAAATCGCTCTATCTCGCACGGTTAAGGAGATAGAAGCAAATTTGTGTTTTGCCATTTTTGGCAAAAATTCGAAAATTCAAAATGGCCGCCATTTTTGGGGAGGGGAAAATTTTTTGAAAATTGCAAATATTACATTCCTTAGATACCCTGTGGGTCGAAAATTTCGACGAAATCGCTCTATCTCGCACGGTTAAGGAGATAGAAGCAAATTTGTGTTTTGCCATTTTTGGCAAAAATTCAAAAATTCAAAATGGCCGCCATTTTTGGGGAGGGGAAAATATTTTGAAAATTGCAAAGATTGCATTGGTTAGATACCCTGTGTGTCGAAAATTTTGCCGAAATCGCTCTATCTCGCACGGTTAAGGAGATAGAAGCAAATTTGTGTTTTGCCATTTTTGGCAAAAATTCAAAAATTCAAAATGGCCGCCATTTTTGGGGAGGGGAAAATATTTTGAAAATTGCAAAGATTGCATTGGTTAGATACCCTGTGTGTCGAAAATTTTGCCGAAATCGCTCTATCTCGCACGGTTAAGGAGATAGAAGCAAATTTGTGTTTTGCCATTTTTGGCAAAAATTCGAAAATTCAAAATGGCCGCCATTTTTGGGGAGGGGAAATTTTTTTGAAAATTGCAAATATTACATTCCTTAGATACCCTGTGGGTCGAAAATTTCGACGAAATCGCTCTATCTCGTACGGTTAAGGAGATAGAAGCAAATTTGTGTTTTGCCATTTTTGGCAAAAATTCAAAAATTCAAAATGGCCGCCATTTTTGGGGAGGGGAAAATATTTTGAAAATTGCAAAGATTGCATTGGTTAGATACCCTGTGTGTCGAAAATTTTGCCGAAATCGCTCTATCTCGCACGGTTAAGGAGATAGAAGCAAATTTGTGTTTTGCCATTTTTGGCAAAAATTCAAAATGGCCGCCATTTTTGGGGAGGGGAAATTTTTTTGAAAATTGCAAATATTACATTCCTTAGATACCCTGTGGGTCGAAAATTTCGACGAAATCGCTCTATCTCGCACGGTTAAGGAGATAGAAGCAAATTTGTGTTTTGCCATTTTTGGCAAAAATTCAAAATGGCCGCCATTTTTGGGGAGGGGAAATTTTTTTGAAAATTGCAAATATTACATTCCTTAGATACCCTGTGGGTCGAAAATTTCGATGAAATCGCTCTATCTCGCACGGTTAAGGAGATAGAAGCAAATTTGTGTTTTGCCATTTTTGGCAAAAATTCGAAAATTCAAAATGGCCGCCATTTTTGGGGAGGGGAAATTTTTTTGAAAATTGCAAATATTACATTCCTTAGATACCCTGTGGGTCGAAAATTTCGACGAAATCGCTCTATCTCGCACGGTTAAGGAGATAGAAGCAAATTTGTGTTTTGCCATTTTTGGCAAAAATTCGAAAATTCAAAATGGCCGCCATTTTTGGGGAGGGGAAAATTTTTGGAAAATTGCAAATATTACATTCCTTAGATACCCTGTGGGTCGAAAATTTCGACGAAATCGCTCTATCTCGCACGGTTAAGGAGATAGAAGCAAATTTGTGTTTTGCCATTTTTGGCAAAAATTCGAAAATTCAAAATGGCCGCCATTTTTGGGGAGGGGAAATTTTTTTGAAAATTGCAAATATTACATTCCTTAGATACCCTGTGGGTCGAAAATTTCGACGAAATCGCTCTATCTCGCACGGTTAAGGAGATAGAAGCAAATTTGTGTTTTGCCATTTTTGGCAAAAATTCGAAAATTCAAAATGGCCGCCATTTTTGGGGAGGGGAAAATTTTTGGAAAATTGCAAAGATTGCATTCCTTAGATACCCTGTGGGTCGAAAATTTCGACGAAATCGCTCTATCTCGCACGGTTAAGGAGATAGAAGCAAATTTGTGTTTTGCCATTTTTGGCAAAAATTCGAAAATTCAAAATGGCCGCCATTTTTGGGGAGGGGAAAATTTTTTGAAAATTGCAAATATTACATTCCTTAGATACCCTGTGGGTCGAAAATTTCGACGAAATCGCTCTATCTCGCACGGTTAAGGAGATAGAAGCAAATTTGTGTTTTGCCATTTTTGGCAAAAATTCGAAAATTCAAAATGGCCGCCATTTTTGGGGAGGGGAAAATTTTTTGAAAATTGCAAAGATTGCATTCCTTAGACACCCTGTGGGTCGAAAATTTCGACGAAATCGCTCTATCTCGCACGGTTAAGGAGATAGAAGCAAATTTGTGTTTTGCCATTTTTGGCAAAAATTCGAAAATTCAAAATGGCCGCCATTTTTGGGGAGGGGAAAATTTTTTGAAAATTGCAAATATTACATTCCTTAGATACCCTGTGGGTCGAAAATTTCGACGAAATCGCTCTATCTCGCACGGTTAAGGAGATAGAAGCAAATTTGTGTTTTGCCATTTTTGGCAAAAATTCAAAAATTCAAAATGGCCGCCATTTTTGGGGAGGGGAAAATATTTTGAAAATTGCAAAGATTGCATTGGTTAGATACCCTGTGTGTCGAAAATTTTGCCGAAATCGCTCTATCTCGCACGGTTAAGGAGATAGAAGCAAATTTGTGTTTTGCCATTTTTGGCAAAAATTCGAAAATTCAAAATGGCCGCCATTTTTGGGGAGGGGAAATTTTTTTGAAAATTGCAAATATTACATTCCTTAGATACCCTGTGGGTCGAAAATTTCGACGAAATCGCTCTATCTCGCACGGTTAAGGAGATAGAAGCAAATTTGTGTTTTGCCATTTTTGGCAAAAATTCAAAATGGCCGCCATTTTTGGGGAGGGGAAAATATTTTGAAAATTGCAAAGATTGCATTGCTTAGATACCCTGTGTGTCGAAAATTTTGCCGAAATCGCTCTATCTCGCACGGTTAAGGAGATAGAAGCAAATTAGTGTTTTGCCATTTTTGGCAAAAATTCGAAAATTCAAAATGGCCGCCATTTTTGGGGAGGGGAAAATTTTTGGAAAATTGCAAAGATTGCATTCCTTAGATCCCCTGTGGGTCGAAAATTTTGCCGAAATCGCTCTATCTCGCACGGTTAAGGAGATAGAAGCAAATTTGTGTTTTGCCATTTTTGGCAAAAATTCGAAAATTCAAAATGGCCGCCATTTTTGGGGAGGGGAAATTTTTTTGAAAATTGCAAATATTACATTCCTTCGATACCCTGTGGGTCGAAAATTTCGACGAAATCGCTCTATCTCGCACGGTTAAGGAGATAGAAGCAAATTTGTGTTTTGCCATTTTTGGCAAAAATTCGAAAATTCAAAATGGCCGCCATTTTTGGGGAGGGGAAAATTTTTGGAAAATTGCAAAGATTGCATTCCTTAGATACCCTGTGGGTCGAAAATTTCGACGAAATCGCTCTATCTCGCACGGTTAAGGAGATAGAAGCAAATTTGTGTTTTGCCATTTTTGGCAAAAATTCGAAAATTCAAAATGGCCGCCATTTTTGGGGAGGGGAAAATTTTTTGAAAATTGCAAATATTACATTCCTTAGATACCCTGTGGGTCGAAAATTTCGACGAAATCGCTCTATCTCGCACGGTTAAGGAGATAGAAGCAAATTTGTGTTTTGCCATTTTTGGCAAAAATTCGAAAATTCAAAATGGCCGCCATTTTTGGGGAGGGGAAAATTTTTGGAAAATTGCAAAGATTGCATTCCTTAGATACCCTGTGGGTCGAAAATTTCGACGAAATCGCTCTATCTCGCACGGTTAAGGAGATAGAAGCAAATTTGTGTTTTGCCATTTTTGGCAAAAATTCGAAAATTCAAAATGGCCGCCATTTTTGGGGAGGGGAAAATTTTTTGAAAATTGCAAATATTACATTCCTTAGATACCCTGTGGGTCGAAAATTTCGACGAAATTGCTCTATCTCGCACGGTTAAGGAGATAGAAGCAAATTTGTGTTTTGCCATTTTTGGCAAAAATTCAAAAATTCAAAATGGCCGCCATTTTTGGGGAGGGGAAAATATTTTGAAAATTGCAAAGATTGCATTGGTTAGATACCCTGTGTGTCGAAAATTTTGCCGAAATCGCTCTATCTCGCACGGTTAAGGAGATAGAAGCAAATTTGTGTTTTGCCATTTTTGGCAAAAATTCAAAAATTCAAAATGGCCGCCATTTTTGGGGAGGGGAAAATATTTTGAAAATTGCAAAGATTGCATTGGTTAGATACCCTGTGTGTCGAAAATTTTGCCGAAATCGCTCTATCTCGCACGGTTAAGGAGATAGAAGCAAATTTGTGTTTTGCCATTTTTGGCAAAAATTCGAAAATTCAAAATGGCCGCCATTTTTGGGGAGGGGAAATTTTTTTGAAAATTGCAAATATTACATTCCTTAGATACCCTGTGGGTCGAAAATTTCGACGAAATCGCTCTATCTCGTACGGTTAAGGAGATAGAAGCAAATTTGTGTTTTGCCATTTTTGGCAAAAATTCAAAAATTCAAAATGGCCGCCATTTTTGGGGAGGGGAAAATATTTTGAAAATTGCAAAGATTGCATTGGTTAGTAGATACCCTGTGTGTCGAAAATTTTGCCGAAATCGCTCTATCTCGCACGGTTAAGGAGATAGAAGCAAATTTGTGTTTTGCCATTTTTGGCAAAAATTCAAAAATTCAAAATGGCCGCCATTTTTGGGGAGGGGAAATTTTTTTGAAAATTGCAAATATTACATTCCTTAGATACCCTGTGGGTCGAAAATTTCGACGAAATCGCTCTATCTCGCACGGTTAAGGAGATAGAAGCAAATTTGTGTTTTGCCATTTTTGGCAAAAATTCAAAATGGCCGCCATTTTTGGGGAGGGGAAATTTTTTTGAAAATTGCAAATATTACATTCCTTAGATACCCTGTGGGTCGAAAATTTCGACGAAATCGCTCTATCTCGCACGGTTAAGGAGATAGAAGCAAATTTGTGTTTTGCCATTTTTGGCAAAAATTCGAAAATTCAAAATGGCCGCCATTTTTGGGGAGGGGAAAATTTTTTGAAAATTGCAAATATTACATTCCTTAGATACCCTGTGGGTCGAAAATTTCGACGAAATCGCTCTATCTCGCACGGTTAAGGAGATAGAAGCAAATTTGTGTTTTGCCATTTTTGGCAAAAATTCAAAAATTCAAAATGGCCGCCATTTTTGGGGAGGGGAAATTTTTTTGAAAATTGCAAATATTACATTCCTTAGATACCCTGTGGGTCGAAAATTTCGACGAAATCGCTCTATCTCGCACGGTTAAGGAGATAGAAGCAAATTTGTGTTTTGCCATTTTTGGCAAAAATTCAAAATGGCCGCCATTTTTGGGGAGGGGAAAATATTTTGAAAATTGCAAAGATTGCATTGCTTAGATACCCTGTGTGTCGAAAATTTTGCCGAAATCGCTCTATCTCGCACGGTTAAGGAGATAGAAGCAAATTTGTGTTTTGCCATTTTTGGCAAAAATTCAAAAATTCAAAATGGCCGCCATTTTTGGGGAGGGGAAAATATTTTGAAAATTGCAAAGATTGCATTGGTTAGATACCCTGTGTGTCGAAAATTTTGCCGAAATCGCTCTATCTCGCACGGTTAAGGAGATAGAAGCAAATTTGTGTTTTGCCATTTTTGGCAAAAATTCAAAAATTCAAAATGGCCGCCATTTTTGGGGAGGGGAAAATATTTTGAAAATTGCAAAGATTGCATTGGTTAGTAGATACCCTGTGTGTCGAAAATTTTGCCGAAATCGCTCTATCTCGCACGGTTAAGGAGATAGAAGCAAATTTGTGTTTTGCCATTTTTGGCAAAAATTCAAAAATTCAAAATGGCCGCCATTTTTGGGGAGGGGAAATTTTTTTGAAAATTGCAAATATTACATTCCTTAGATACCCTGTGGGTCGAAAATTTCGACGAAATCGCTCTATCTCGCACGGTTAAGGAGATAGAAGCAAATTTGTGTTTTGCCATTTTTGGCAAAAATTCAAAATGGCCGCCATTTTTGGGGAGGGGAAATTTTTTTGAAAATTGCAAATATTACATTCCTTAGATACCCTGTGGGTCGAAAATTTCGATGAAATCGCTCTATCTCGCACGGTTAAGGAGATAGAAGCAAATTTGTGTTTTGCCATTTTTGGCAAAAATTCGAAAATTCAAAATGGCCGCCATTTTTGGGGAGGGGAAATTTTTTTGAAAATTGCAAATATTACATTCCTTAGATACCCTGTGGGTCGAAAATTTCGACGAAATCGCTCTATCTCGCACGGTTAAGGAGATAGAAGCAAATTTGTGTTTTGCCATTTTTGGCAAAAATTCGAAAATTCAAAATGGCCGCCATTTTTGGGGAGGGGAAAATTTTTTGAAAATTGCAAATATTACATTCCTTAGATACCCTGTGGGTCGAAAATTTCGACGAAATCGCTCTATCTCGCACGGTTAAGGAGATAGAAGCAAATTTGTGTTTTGCCATTTTTGGCAAAAATTCAAAAATTCAAAATGGCCGCCATTTTTGGGGAGGGGAAAATATTTTGAAAATTGCAAAGATTGCATTGGTTAGATACCCTGTGTGTCGAAAATTTTGCCGAAATCGCTCTATCTCGCACGGTTAAGGAGATAGAAGTAAATTTGTGTTTTGCCATTTTTGGCAAAAATTCGAAAATTCAAAATGGCCGCCATTTTTGGGGAGGGGAAATTTTTTTGAAAATTGCAAATATTACATTCCTTAGATACCCTGTGGGTCGAAAATTTCGATGAAATCGCTCTATCTCGCACGGTTAAGGAGATAGAAGCAAATTTGTGTTTTGCCATTTTTGGCAAAAATTCGAAAATTCAAAATGGCCGCCATTTTTGGGGAGGGGAAATTTTTTTGAAAATTGCAAATATTACATTCCTTAGATACCCTGTGGGTCGAAAATTTCGACGAAATCGCTCTATCTCGCACGGTTAAGGAGATAGAAGCAAATTTGTGTTTTGCCATTTTTGGCAAAAATTCAAAATGGCCGCCATTTTTGGGGAGGGGAAAATATTTTGAAAATTGCAAAGATTGCATTGCTTAGATACCCTGTGTGTCGAAAATTTTGCCGAAATCGCTCTATCTCGCACGGTTAAGGAGATAGAAGCAAATTAGTGTTTTGCCAGTTTTGGCAAAAATTCGAAAATTCAAAATGGCCGCCATTTTTGGGGAGGGGAAAATTTTTGGAAAATTGCAAAGATTGCATTCCTTAGATCCCCTGTGGGTCGAAAATTTTGCCGAAATCGCTCTATCTCGCACGGTTAAGGAGATAGAAGCAAATTTGTGTTTTGCCATTTTTGGCAAAAATTCGAAAATTCAAAATGGCCGCCATTTTTGGGGAGGGGAAATTTTTTTGAAAATTGCAAATATTACATTCCTTAGATACCCTGTGGGTCGAAAATTTCGACGAAATCGCTCTATCTCGCACGGTTAAGGAGATAGAAGCAAATTTGTGTTTTGCCATTTTTGGCAAAAATTCGAAAATTCAAAATGGCCGCCATTTTTGGGGAGGGGAAAATTTTTGGAAAATTGCAAAGATTGCATTCCTTAGATACCCTGTGGGTCGAAAATTTCGACGAAATCGCTCTATCTCGCACGGTTAAGGAGATAGAAGCAAATTTGTGTTTTGCCATTTTTGGCAAAAATTCGAAAATTCAAAATGGCCGCCATTTTTGGGGAGGGGAAAATTTTTTGAAAATTGCAAATATTACATTCCTTAGATACCCTGTGGGTCGAAAATTTCGACGAAATCGCTCTATCTCGCACGGTTAAGGAGATAGAAGCAAATTTGTGTTTTGCCATTTTTGGCAAAAATTCGAAAATTCAAAATGGCCGCCATTTTTGGGGAGGGGAAAATTTTTGGAAAATTGCAAAGATTGCATTCCTTAGATACCCTGTGGGTCGAAAATTTCGACGAAATCGCTCTATCTCGCACGGTTAAGGAGATAGAAGCAAATTTGTGTTTTGCCATTTTTGGCAAAAATTCGAAAATTCAAAATGGCCGCCATTTTTGGGGAGGGGAAAATATTTTGAAAATTGCAAAGATTGCATTGGTTAGATACCCTGTGTGTCGAAAATTTTGCCGAAATCGCTCTATCTCGCACGGTTAAGGAGATAGAAGTAAATTTGTGTTTTGCCATTTTTGGCAAAAATTCGAAAATTCAAAATGGCCGCCATTTTTGGGGAGGGGAAATTTTTTTGAAAATTGCAAATATTGCATTCCTTAGATACCCTGTGGGTCGAAAATTTCGATGAAATCGCTCTATCTCGCACGGTTAAGGAGATAGAAGCAAATTTGTGTTTTGCCATTTTTGGCAAAAATTCGAAAATTCAAAATGGCCGCCATTTTTGGGGAGGGGAAATTTTTTTGAAAATTGCAAATATTACATTCCTTAGATACCCTGTGGGTCGAAAATTTCGACGAAATCGCTCTATCTCGCACGGTTAAGGAGATAGAAGCAAATTTGTGTTTTGCCATTTTTGGCAAAAATTCAAAATGGCCGCCATTTTTGGGGAGGGGAAAATATTTTGAAAATTGCAAAGATTGCATTGCTTAGATACCCTGTGTGTCGAAAATTTTGCCGAAATCGCTCTATCTCGCACGGTTAAGGAGATAGAAGCAAATTTGTGTTTTGCCATTTTTGGCAAAAATTCAAAAATTCAAAATGGCCGCCATTTTTGGGGAGGGGAAAATATTTTGAAAATTGCAAAGATTGCATTGGTTAGATACCCTGTGTGTCGAAAATTTTGCCGAAATCGCTCTATCTCGCACGGTTAAGGAGATAGAAGCAAATTTGTGTTTTGCCATTTTTGGCAAAAATTCAAAAATTCAAAATGGCCGCCATTTTTGGGGAGGGGAAAATATTTTGAAAATTGCAAAGATTGCATTGGTTAGTAGATACCCTGTGTGTCGAAAATTTTGCCGAAATCGCTCTATCTCGCACGGTTAAGGAGATAGAAGCAAATTTGTGTTTTGCCATTTTTGGCAAAAATTCAAAAATTCAAAATGGCCGCCATTTTTGGGGAGGGGAAATTTTTTTGAAAATTGCAAATATTACATTCCTTAGATACCCTGTGGGTCGAAAATTTCGACGAAATCGCTCTATCTCGCACGGTTAAGGAGATAGAAGCAAATTTGTGTTTTGCCATTTTTGGCAAAAATTCAAAATGGCCGCCATTTTTGGGGAGGGGAAATTTTTTTGAAAATTGCAAATATTACATTCCTTAGATACCCTGTGGGTCGAAAATTTCGATGAAATCGCTCTATCTCGCACGGTTAAGGAGATAGAAGCAAATTTGTGTTTTGCCATTTTTGGCAAAAATTCGAAAATTCAAAATGGCCGCCATTTTTGGGGAGGGGAAATTTTTTTGAAAATTGCAAATATTACATTCCTTAGATACCCTGTGGGTCGAAAATTTCGACGAAATCGCTCTATCTCGCACGGTTAAGGAGATAGAAGCAAATTTGTGTTTTGCCATTTTTGGCAAAAATTCGAAAATTCAAAATGGCCGCCATTTTTGGGGAGGGGAAAATTTTTTGAAAATTGCAAATATTACATTCCTTAGATACCCTGTGGGTCGAAAATTTCGACGAAATCGCTCTATCTCGCACGGTTAAGGAGATAGAAGCAAATTTGTGTTTTGCCATTTTTGGCAAAAATTCAAAAATTCAAAATGGCCGCCATTTTTGGGGAGGGGAAAATATTTTGAAAATTGCAAAGATTGCATTGGTTAGATACCCTGTGTGTCGAAAATTTTGCCGAAATCGCTCTATCTCGCACGGTTAAGGAGATAGAAGTAAATTTGTGTTTTGCCATTTTTGGCAAAAATTCGAAAATTCAAAATGGCCGCCATTTTTGGGGAGGGGAAATTTTTTTGAAAATTGCAAATATTACATTCCTTAGATACCCTGTGGGTCGAAAATTTCGATGAAATCGCTCTATCTCGCACGGTTAAGGAGATAGAAGCAAATTTGTGTTTTGCCATTTTTGGCAAAAATTCGAAAATTCAAAATGGCCGCCATTTTTGGGGAGGGGAAATTTTTTTGAAAATTGCAAATATTACATTCCTTAGATACCCTGTGGGTCGAAAATTTCGACGAAATCGCTCTATCTCGCACGGTTAAGGAGATAGAAGCAAATTTGTGTTTTGCCATTTTTGGCAAAAATTCAAAATGGCCGCCATTTTTGGGGAGGGGAAAATATTTTGAAAATTGCAAAGATTGCATTGCTTAGATACCCTGTGTGTCGAAAATTTTGCCGAAATCGCTCTATCTCGCACGGTTAAGGAGATAGAAGCAAATTAGTGTTTTGCCATTTTTGGCAAAAATTCGAAAATTCAAAATGGCCGCCATTTTTGGGGAGGGGAAAATTTTTGGAAAATTGCAAAGATTGCATTCCTTAGATCCCCTGTGGGTCGAAAATTTTGCCGAAATCGCTCTATCTCGCACGGTTAAGGAGATAGAAGCAAATTTGTGTTTTGCCATTTTTGGCAAAAATTCGAAAATTCAAAATGGCCGCCATTTTTGGGGAGGGGAAATTTTTTTGAAAATTGCAAATATTACATTCCTTAGATACCCTGTGGGTCGAAAATTTCGACGAAATCGCTCTATCTCGCACGGTTAAGGAGATAGAAGCAAATTTGTGTTTTGCCATTTTTGGCAAAAATTCGAAAATTCAAAATGGCCGCCATTTTTGGGGAGGGGAAAATTTTTGGAAAATTGCAAAGATTGCATTCCTTAGATACCCTGTGGGTCGAAAATTTCGACGAAATCGCTCTATCTCGCACGGTTAAGGAGATAGAAGCAAATTTGTGTTTTGCCATTTTTGGCAAAAATTCGAAAATTCAAAATGGCCGCCATTTTTGGGGAGGGGAAAATTTTTTGAAAATTGCAAATATTACATTCCTTAGATACCCTGTGGGTCGAAAATTTCGACGAAATCGCTCTATCTCGCACGGTTAAGGAGATAGAAGCAAATTTGTGTTTTGCCATTTTTGGCAAAAATTCGAAAATTCAAAATGGCCGCCATTTTTGGGGAGGGGAAAATTTTTGGAAAATTGCAAAGATTGCATTCCTTAGATACCCTGTGGGTCGAAAATTTCGACGAAATCGCTCTATCTCGCACGGTTAAGGAGATAGAAGCAAATTTGTGTTTTGCCATTTTTGGCAAAAATTCGAAAATTCAAAATGGCCGCCATTTTTGGGGAGGGGAAAATTTTTTGAAAATTGCAAATATTACATTCCTTAGATACCCTGTGGGTCGAAAATTTCGACGAAATCGCTCTATCTCGCACGGTTAAGGAGATAGAAGCAAATTTGTGTTTTGCCATTTTTGGCAAAAATTCAAAATGGCCGCCATTTTTGGGGAGGGGAAAATATTTTGAAAATTGCAAAGATTGCATTGCTTAGATACCCTGTGTGTCGAAAATTTTGCCGAAATCGCTCTATCTCGCACGGTTAAGGAGATAGAAGCAAATTAGTGTTTTGCCATTTTTGGCAAAAATTCGAAAATTCAAAATGGCCGCCATTTTTGGGGAGGGGAAAATTTTTGGAAAATTGCAAAGATTGCATTCCTTAGATCCCCTGTGGGTCGAAAATTTTGCCGAAATCGCTCTATCTCGCACGGTTAAGGAGATAGAAGCAAATTTGTGTTTTGCCATTTTTGGCAAAAATTCGAAAATTCAAAATGGCCGCCATTTTTGGGGAGGGGAAATTTTTTTGAAAATTGCAAATATTACATTCCTTAGATACCCTGTGGGTCGAAAATTTCGACGAAATCGCTCTATCTCGCACGGTTAAGGAGATAGAAGCAAATTTGTGTTTTGCCATTTTTGGCAAAAATTCGAAAATTCAAAATGGCCGCCATTTTTGGGGAGGGGAAAATTTTTTGGAAAATTGCAAATATTACATTCCTTAGATACCCTGTGGGTCGAAAATTTCGACGAAATCGCTCTATCTCGCACGGTTAAGGAGATAGAAGCAAATTTGTGTTTTGCCATTTTTGGCAAAAATTCGAAAATTCAAAATGGCCGCCATTTTTGGGGAGGGGAAAATTTTTTGAAAATTGCAAAGAGTACACTCCTCAGATACCCTGCGGGTCGAAAATTTTGCCGAAATCGCTCTATCTCGCACGGTTAAGGAGATAGAAGCAAATTACTCAAAAGTAGTACTGAAAATACACAATGAAGTACCTAAATGGCTATTACTCATGTACTGACAAAGCTATCAGTCCCAAATGCAATACCAAGCGAGCTATGGACATAACAATCTTGTATTCAAAATTGTAGTAAAATATCTTTAATTATTTTGGCTTAAATGCACGGAAACCAATGGGTACTGAAAATAGCTGTACTTAAGTATTACTCAGTAAGCAAAAGAGGTACAACAGCCAAAAGCAATCCCAAGCAAGCTACTGACCCAATAAGCCTGCATACCAAATTTGGTGACAATAGCTCTAATACTTTTCCTTTAAATGAGCGGAAACCATGCGTGACGCCGGACATCGGACGCCGGACGCCGGACATCGGACATCGGACAACGGACATCGGACATCGGACATCGGACGGCGAAAAAAGCAAAAATAATATATCCACCCCCCAGGGGGGTGGACATAATTATATTTTCAATCTTCCTGCAATGATAACTCTAAACCTATTTTCAAAGTATTTAAATGATTGATGATTGAATGTCCATTCTAAAATAATAATCCCAAAAGAGCATATCTGTTTCTATATTTGTTGACAAATAAAATATTATTTTTAACTCAACTCATCATATTTTTCAATCTTCCTTCAAAGTATTAAATGATTGATGATTCAATGTCCATTCTAAAATTCATAATCCCAAAAGCGCATATCTGTTACTATATTTGTTCACAAATAAAATATTACTTAAAAAAAAATTATTTATATTATTATTTTATTATTTTTAGAATTTGCAAATTGTTTTCAGTTATTCATTTCCTCTATACCTATATATGTGGTCCATATATATGCAACCTAAATATGTGACACAATCTCAGTTCTGACTCCCCTTTGTGTTATATGTAATGAAGCCCACCACCTCCCACCCCCACCCCTCTCCCCTTCTCCACACTTCTCTCACTATTACACAAGATCTGCAACCCCATTGAGTTCTTTGTTTCTCATCTGATATCATTAAATACCTTTGTTTATTTAGTGTCACTCAATATAGCTGGAGGTCCCAGAGGTGGGTGGGGGGAATCCGGGTGGGGGATGTGGGTTGAGCATAAATGGTAAACAAACAATCTATATAAAAGGGGTACTGAAATACAAAAAGAATTGAGAATTTTAAGTATGTGATTATCAACTGAAATGAGTTCATAACTGTAGGAGCTGTGCCAAAATTAACTGAGGCAAGTTGAATAAAACTGGGCTAGTTGAGGGTTAAAAATCCCCTAGTTTTACTACATAAGGATATAATTTCATTAATATTGGGACTTAAAGCTCACTTAAAGTGTCCATTTTGTCTACTTGAATATGTTTAACCAGTTTCATTTTAAAAAGTGAAAAACTCAGCAAGCAGAGGTATAACACACAAAAATAAGTTCCTAAAAGGCTAAGATAGCCATAACATTATTAATATTCAAAATTTAAATAGACAGGCATTTCCTTTTAAAAATTCAAAGATTTCAGCTCTATAACCCACATAGTTTGACAGTTACTGGGCTTTAAAGTGGCATAATATCCATAAATTGGGTTTCTGTGGGCATTTTACAATTGTTAAAGAGACCTTAGCAATTAAACTACAGATCTGAAACTTTTTGGGGGACATACATAACAAACAAAAATTATATATAATACAGTTTAAGACTTGTCACACTAAGCATTTCCAAATAACAGGGCAAAATACGGAAAAAATGTCAAAAAAGGCACTTGGGCGAGTGTCTATGGCCCTCATACACAGGTTAAATGTCTACTAAAAACCTTGATTTTCGGCATATGTAAAAAGGACATAATAATGCATTCCCAGATGGGATTTCAGCTCCATCAATCACATAGTTTAACAGTTACAGGGCTTAAAGGTGGTAAAAAGTCCAAATATTGGGTCATTGTGGGCCTTTTAGAGATCTCGATGTGGCTTTCAAATTAAAGCTTCAGACTTAAAATTTGTTACATACTAAGATTACACATAGAATATGTATCTAATAAAGTTTGAAACTTCTCAGACTTACCATTTCCAAGTTACAGAGCAAAATATGTGAAAAATGTCTTAAAAGGGTCACTCAGGTGGGTGTTTAAGGTCCTCATACACAGGTTAAATGTCTACTTGAAGCCTTGATTTTTAGCACATGTAAAAAGAACATAATAATGTATTCCCAGATGAGATTTCAGCTCTATCAGTCACATAGTTTAACAGTCACAGGCCTTAAAATTGGCAAAAAGTCCAAATACTGGGTCTTTATGGGGCCTTCTAGAGACCTAAATGTGGCCTTCAAATTAAAGCTTCAGACTTAAAATTTGTCACATACTAAGATTACACATAGAATATGCATCTAATACAGTTTGAAACTTCTTAGACTTACCATTTCCAAGTTACAGGGAAAAATATGTGAAAAATGTCTAAAAATGGTCACTCGGGTGGGGATTTATGGTCCTCATACACAGGTTAAATGTCTTCTTAAAGCCTTAATTTTTGGCACATATAAAAATAACATACTAATATCTTCTCAGATAGGATTTGAGCTCTATCAGTCACATAGTTTGACAGTCACAGGGCTTAAAAGTAGCAAAAAGTCCAAATATTGGGTCTTTGGGAGCCTTTTAGAGACCTCAATTTGACCTTCAAAATTAAAGCTTCAGACTTAAAATCTGTTACATACTAAGATTACACACAGAATATATATCTAATACAGTTTGAAACTTCTCAGACTTACCATTTCCAAGTTACAGGGAAAAAGATGTGAAAAATGTCTTATAAGGGTCACTCGGGTGGGTGTTTATGGTCCTGATACACACGTTAACTGTCTATTAAAGGCCTAAATGTTGGGGCACATATAAGAAAACACATAGATATATTCCCAGATGATATTTAACTTAGATGAGAGACATAGTTTGAAAGCTACAGTGCTTGAAAGTGGCAAAAAGTGCATAAATTGGGTCTCTGTGGGCACTTTTGAGACCTTAAGTCGACCCCTTTGGGTAAACCTACAGCCCTAAAATTTTCTACAGACAAGGATTACATATCAAAGTTATACCTAGCGCAGTTTGAGACTCATCAGAATTATCACTTCCAAATTATAGGGCAAAATATGTGAAAAGTATAGCAAAAAATCCCTAAGTGGGGGTATTTATGGGCCTCAAACACAATTTTCTCCTCAACTTAAAGTCATGATTTTCGGCACATGTACTAAGAACATATTAATGTGTTGTCAGGTAAAATTTCAGCCAGCTGAGCATCATAGTTTGTGACCTACAGGGCTCTAAGTGGCCAAAAGTGCAATTTCTGACCTTAAGGTGGCCATAAGTTCTTTTTTACTGGGAGTTTAAGGTCACCTTAAAATAGGGATCTTCCTTTGGGCACCCTTAACATGTGTACCAAGTTTGAAAAAAAAATATTAATTTGTTTTTGAGTTATCGCGTCCACAAGGAAATTTCTACGGCGGCGCGACGGACCTGAATCCAATATATCCCCGACTTTCGTCTGGGGATATAATTATTAAAAAAATTTATTTAAAAAAAAGTAAGACAGATCCAGGTCTCATACTCACACAAGAGAATCTACCTGTGGCCTAGTACATATATGCAAGATATGAGAGAAATCCCTGCAATAGTCACTGAGAAAATTGTGATAAAAAGTTGAAATTTTCACACTTTTGGTGGGGGTACCCCCCTTGTAATGTCTCTAGCAAACAGACGAACAGACAGATTTGCATGCCTTGAACACTTTTTCATCCTCGATAGATAAGGTATCTTTTAAAACAAGAGGAGAGTGCCCGTGAACGGGCACTGTGTCAGCTGACTGAATGTTTTTGATTTGTGATGGTGATAATGAGAGGAAAGCATAATTATCAGGGAAAGGGCTGTACAGAAATACAGTAAATGGTAACTGAACAGCATGTTCGAAAGATATTCCGAAGCTGACAGAAGAAAAGGACAAACAAGAGGAGAGTGCCCGTGAACGGGCACTGTGTCAGCTGACTGAATGTTTTTGATTTGTGATGGTGATAATGAGAGGAAAGCATAATTATCAGGGAAAGGGCTGTGCAGAAATACAGTAAATGGTAACTGAACACATGTTCGAAAGATATTCCGAAGCTGACAGAAGAAAACGACAAAAAAGTTGTGCCCTGCAAATGGTATTATGAAATAAAGTAACTAGGTAATTGTTTAAGGGTAAAAAGTAGGTTAAAAATATTTAAAGAAATACTATAAATGCAATATCCTCGTTCCACCATGAAGAAGGGGTCCAAAGGTCAAATCTGACCATACCAAAAGATTCCCAGCCAAAGAATTTAGGATGGTTTACCATCCCAAACCTCTCGGACCAATAATAAGTGAGTTATAGGCACTTTTTAAGTTTGGCTATCCTTGTTTGACCTTGAAGGAGGGGGTCCAAGGTCAAATCCGACCACACAAAAAAATTCCCAGCCCATGATTTCCTGTAGCTTGTTTACCATCCCAAACTTGTAGGACCAATAATAAGCGAGTTCTAAGCAATTGTAAGTTTGGCTATCCTCAACTGCCCTTGAAGGAGGGGTCCCAGGTCAAATCTGACCACACCAAAAGAATCCCAGCCCAAGATTTCCTATATGTTGGTTTACCATCCCAAACCTCCAAGACCAATAATACGCGAGTTATAAGCACTTTAAGTTTGGCTATCTTCGTTTTACCTGGAAGGAGGGGGTCCAAGGTCAAATCCGACCACACAAAAAAATTCCCAGCCCATGATTTCCTGTAGCTTGTTTACCATCCCAAACTTGTAGGACCAATAATAAGCGAGTTCTAAGCAATTGTAAGTTTGGCTATCCTCAACTGCCCTTGAAGGAGGGGTCCCAGGTCAAATCCGACCACACCAAAAGATTCCCAGCCCATGATTTTCTATAGGTTGGTTTTCCATTCGAAACCTCTAGGACCAATAATAAGTGAGTTATAAGCACTTTTAAGTTTGGCTATCCTCATTTGACCTTGAAGTAGGGGTCCAAGGTGAAATCCGACCACACCAAAAAATTCCCAGCTCATGATTTTCTATAGGTTGGTTTTCATTCCAACCTCTGGGACCAATAATAAGCGAGTTATAAGCACTTTTATGTTTGGCTATCCTCATTTGACCTTGAAGGAGGGTTCCAAGGTCAAATCGGACCATATTAACAGATTCCCAGCCCATGATTTCCTACAGGTTGGATACAATGATTTACTCAACAGTGAGAACCTGAAAGAAGCTATTGCTCAGCTATCCCATGACATAGAGGTCTGCAATTTCACTATGTTATAGCTGACCAAAACGTCTGTGAATAACATATTTAACAAAATACTCTAAATGTAATAATTTTCAAGTGACAACTGATTTACTCAAGAGTGAGAACCTCAAAGTAACTATTACTCAGCTATGCAATGAGCTACATGTCTGAATTTTTGCTCTGTTATAGCTGACCTAAAAGTAGCTGAACAACATATTTAAGCAAAATACTGTAAATGCAATAGTTTTCAAGTTACAACTGATTTACTCAATAGTGAGAACCAGAAAATAGCTATTGCTCCGCTATGCCATGAGCTATAGGTCTGTAATTTCACTATGTTATAGCTAACCCAAAAGTAGGTGAACAATATATTTTAACAAATTACTCCAAATGCAATATTTTTCAAGTTATTTCAAGCACTTTTAAGTTTGGCTATCCTCATTTGACCTTGAAGGAGGGGTCCAAGGTGAAATCCGACCACACCAAAAAATTCCCAGCTCATGATTTTCTATAGGTTGGTTTTCATTCCAACCTCTGGGACCAATAATAAGCGAGTTATAAGCACTTTTATTTTTGGCTATCCTCATTTGACCTTGAAGGAGGGTTCCAAGGTCAAATCGGACCATATTAACAGATTCCCTGCCCATGATTTCCTACAGGTTGGATACAATGATTTACTCAACAGTGAGAACCTGAAAGAAACTATTGCTCAGCTATCCCATGACATAGAGGTCTGCAATTTCACTATGTTATAGCTGACCAAAACGTCTGTGAATAACATATTTAACAAAATACTCTAAATGTAATAATTTTCAAGTTACAACTGATTTACTCAAGAGTGAGAACCTCAAAGTAACTATTACTCAGCTATGCAATGAGCTACATGTCTGAATTTTTGCTCTGTTATAGCTGACCTAAAAGTAGCTGAACAACATATTTAAGCAAAATACTGTAAATGCAATAGTTTTCAAGTTACAACTGATTTACTCAATAGTGAGAACCAGAAAATAGCTATTGCTCCGCTATGCCATGAGCTATAGGTCTGTAATTTCACTATGTTATAGCTAACCCAAAAGTAGGTGAACAATATATTTTAACAAAATACTCCAAATGCAATATTTTTCAAGTTATAGCTGATTTACTCAACAGTCAGTGCCTGAGAACAGCTATTGCTCAGTTGTGCCATGAGCTACAGGTCTGTAATTTCACTATGTTATAGCTGACCCAAAAGTAGCTGAATAACATATTTGCACAAATTTCTGTAAAGGCAATAGTTTTCCAATTACAACTGATTTACTCAACAGTGAGAACTTCAAAGTAGCTATTACTCAGCTATGCAATGAGCCGCAGGTCTGGAACTTCACTATGTTATAGCTGACCCCAAAATAGGTGAATAACATATTGAAACAAAATACTCTAAATGCAATAGTTTTCAAGTTATAAGTGATTTACTCAACAGTGACAACCTAAAAGTAACTATTACTCAGCTATGCCATGAGCTACAGGTCTGAAATTTTACTATGTTATAGCTGACCCAAAAGTAGCTGAATAACATATTTATACTAAATTCTCTAAATGCAATAGTTTTCAAATTACAAGTGATTTACTCAACATTGAGAACTTCAAAGTAGCTATTACTCAGCTATGCAATGAGTCACGGGTCTAGAACTTCACTATGTTATAGCTGACCCCAAAATAGGTGAATAACATACTGAAACAAAATACTGTAAATGCAATAATTTCCAAGTTATAAGCGATTTACTCAACAGTGATAACCTAAAAGTAGCTATTACTCAGCTATGCCATGAGCTACAGGTCTGAAATTTTACTATGTTATAGCTGACCCAAAAGTAGGTGAACAACATATTTAAGCAAAATACTGTAAATGCAATAGTTTTCAAGTTACAACTGATTTACTCAATAGTGATGACCTAAAAGAAGCTATTACTCAGCTATGCCATGAGCTACAGGTCTGAAATTTTACTATGTTATAGTTGACCCAAAAGTAGCTGAATAACATATTTATACTAAATTCTCTAAATGCAATAGTTTTCCAATTACAACTGATTTACTCAATAGTGAGAATCTCAAAGTAGTTATTACTCAGCTATGCAATGAGCTACAGGTCTGAAATTTCACTATGTTATGGCTGACCCAAAAGTAGGTGAACAACATATTAAAGCAAAATACTGTAAATGTAATAGTTTTCAAGTTACAACTGATTTACTCAATAGTGATGACCTAAAAGTAGCTATTACTCAGCTATGCCATGAGCTACAGGTCTGAAATTTTACTATGTTATAGCTGACCCAAAAGTAGGTGAACAACATATTTAAGCAAAATACTGTAAATGCAATAGTTTTCAAGTTACAACTGATTTACTCAATAGTGATGACCTAAAAGTAGCTATTACTCAGCTATGCCATGAGCTACAGGTCTGTAATTTCACTATGTTATAGCTGACCCAAAAGTAGCTGAATAACATATTTATACGAAATTCTCTAAATGCAATAGTTTTCCAATTACAACTGATTTACTCAATAGTGAGAACTTCAAAGTAGCTATTACTCAGCTATGCAATGGGCCACAGATCTGAAACTTCACTATGTTATAGCTGATCCCAAAATAGGTGAATAACATATTGAAACAAAATACTCTAAATGCAATAGTTTCCAAGTTATAAGCGATTTACTCAACAGTGATAACCTAAAAGTAGCTATTACTCCGCTATGCAATGAGTCACGGGTCTGGAACTTCACTATGTTATAGCTGACCCCAAAATAGGTGAATAACATACTGAAACAAAATACTCTAAATGCAATAATTTCCAAGTTATAAGCGATTTACTCAACAGTGATAACCTAAAAGTAGCTATTACTCAGCTATGCCATGAGCTACAGGTCTGAAATTTTACTATGTTATAGCTGACCCAAAAGTAGGTGAACAACATATTTAAGCAAAATACTGTAAATGCAATAGTTTTCAAGTTACAACTGATTTACTCAATAGTGATGACCTAAAAGTAGCTATTACTCAGCTATGCCATGAGCTACAGGTCTGAAATTTTACTATGTTATAGCTGACCCAAAAGTAGGTGAACAACATATTTAAGCAAAATACTGTAAATGCAATAGTTTTCAAGTTACAACTGATTTACTCAATAGTGATGACCTAAAAGTAGCTATTACTCAGCTATGCCATGAGCTACAGGTCTGAAATTTTACTATGTTATAGTTGACCCAAAAGTAGCTGAATAACATATTTATACTAAATTCTCTAAATGCAATAGTTTTCCAATTACAACTGATTTACTCAACAGTGATAACCTAAAAGTAGCTATTACTCAGCTATGCCATGAGCTACAGGTCTGACATTTTACTATGTTATAGCTGACCCAAAAGTAGGTGAACAACATATTTAAGCAAAATACTGTAAATGCAATAGTTTTCAAGTTACAACTGATTTACTCAATAGTGATGACGTAAAAGTAGCTATTACTCAGCTATGCCATGAGCTACAGGTCTGAAATTTTACTATGTTATAGTTGACCCAAAAGTAGCTGAATAACATATTTATACTAAATTCTCTAAATGCAATAGTTTTCCAATTACAACTGATTTACTCAATAGTGAGAACCTCAAAGTAGTTATTACTCAGCTATGCAATGAGCTACAGGTCTGAAATTTCACTATGTTATAGCTGACCCAAAAGTAGGTGAACAACATATTAAAGCAAAATACTGTAAATGTAATAGTTTTCAAGTTACAACTGATTTACTCAATAGTGATGACCTAAAAGTAGCTATTACTCAGCTATGCCATGAGCTACAGGTCTGAAATTTTACTATGTTATAGCTGACCCAAAAGTAGGTGAACAACATATTTAAGCAAAATACTGTAAATGCAATAGTTTTCAAGTTACAACTGATTTACTCAATAGTGATGACCTAAAAGTAGCTATTACTCAGCTATGCCATGAGCTACAGGTCTGTAATTTCACTATGTTATAGCTGACCCCAAAATAGGTGAATAACATATTGAAACAAAATACTCTAAATGCAATAATTTCCAAGTTATAAGCGATTTACTCAACAGTGATAACCTAAAAGTAGCTATTACTCAGCTATGCCATGAGCTACAGGTCTGAAATTTTACTATGTTATAGCTGACCCAAAAGTAGGTGAACAACATATTTAAGCAAAATACTGTAAATGCAATAGTTTTCAAGTTACAACTGATTTACTCAATAGTGATGACCTAAAAGTAGCTATTACTCAGCTATGCCATGAGCTACAGGTCTGAAATTTTACTATGTTATAGCTGACCCAAAAGTAGGTGAACAACATATTTAAGCAAAATACTGTAAATGCAATAGTTTTCAACTTACAACTGATTTACTCAATAGTGATGACCTAAAAGTAGCTATTACTCAGCTATGCCATGAGCTACAGGTCTGAAATTTTACTATGTTATAGTTGACCCAAAAGTAGCTGAATAACATATTTATACTAAATTCTCTAAATGCAATAGTTTTCCAATTACAACTGATTTACTCAACAGTGATAACCTAAAAGTAGCTATTACTCAGCTATGCCATGAGCTACAGGTCTGAAATTTTACTATGTTATAGCTGACCCAAAAGTAGGTGAACAACATATTTAAGCAAAATACTGTAAATGCAATAGTTTTCAAGTTACAACTGATTTACTCAATAGTGATGACGTAAAAGTAGCTATTACTCAGCTATGCCATGAGCTACAGGTCTGAAATTTTACTATGTTATAGTTGACCCAAAAGTAGCTGAATAACATATTTATACTAAATTCTCTAAATGCAATAGTTTTCCAATTACAACTGATTTACTCAATAGTGAGAACCTCAAAGTAGTTATTACTCAGCTATGCAATGAGCTACAGGTCTGAAATTTCACTATGTTATAGCTGACCCAAAAGTAGGTGAACAACATATTAAAGCAAAATACTGTAAATGTAATAGTTTTCAAGTTACAACTGATTTACTCAATAGTGATGACCTAAAAGTAGCTATTACTCAGCTATGCCATGAGCTACAGGTCTGAAATTTTACTATGTTATAGCTGACCCAAAAGTAGGTGAACAACATATTTAAGCAAAATACTGTAAATGCAATAGTTTTCAAGTTACAACTGATTTACTCAATAGTGATGACCTAAAAGTAGCTATTACTCAGCTATGCCATGAGCTACAGGTCTGTAATTTCACTATGTTATAGCTGACCCAAAAGTAGCTGAATAACATATTTATACGAAATTCTCTAAATGCAATAGTTTTCCAATTACAACTGATTTACTCAATAGTGAGAACTTCAAAGTAGCTATTACTCAGCTATGCAATGAGCCACAGATCTGAAACTTCACTATGTTATAGCTGATCCCAAAATAGGTGAATAACATATTGAAACAAAATACTCTAAATGCAATAGTTTCCAAGTTATAAGCGATTTACTCAACAGTGATAACCTAAAAGTAGCTATTACTCCGCTATGCAATGAGTCACAGGTCTGGAACTTCACTATGTTATAGCTGACCCCAAAATAGGTGAATAACATATTGAAACAAAATACTCTAAATGCAATAATTTCCAAGTTATAAGCGATTTACTCAACAGTGATAACCTAAAAGTAGCTATTACTCAGCTACGCCATGAGCTACAGGTCTGA
The DNA here is from genome assembly GCA_964017235.1 of Sabellastarte sp. h YS-2021. Lineage (NCBI taxonomy): Eukaryota > Metazoa > Annelida > Polychaeta > Sabellida > Sabellidae > Sabellastarte > Sabellastarte sp. h YS-2021. The sequence goes on from OZ024932.1 coordinate 111,468,206, forward strand.
AATTTTACTATGTTATAGCTGACCCAAAAGTAGGTGAACAACATATTTAAGCAAAATACTGTAAATGCAATAGTTTTCAAGTTACAACTGATTTACTCAATAGTGATGACCTAAAAGTAGCTATTACTCAGCTATGCCATGAGCTACAGGTCTGAAATTTTACTATGTTATAGCTGACCCAAAAGTAGGTGAACAACATATTTAAGCAAAATACTGTAAATGCAATAGTTTTCAAGTTACAACTGATTTACTCAATAGTGATGACCTAAAAGTAGCTATTACTCACCTATGCCATGAGCTACAGGTCTGAAATTTTACTATGTTATAGCTGACCCAAAAGTAGGTGAACAACATATTTAAGCAAAATACTGTAAATGCAATAGTTTTCAAGTTACAACTGATTTACTCAATAGTGATGACCTAAAAGTAGCTATTACTCAGCTATGCCATGAGCTACAGGTCTGAAATTTTACTATGTTATAGTTGACCCAAAAGTAGCTGAATAACATATTTATACTAAATTCTATAAATGCAATAGTTTTCCAATTACAACTGATTTACTCAACAGTGATAACCTAAAAGTAGCTATTACTCAGCTATGCCATGAGCTACAGGTCTGAAATTTTACTATGTTATAGCTGACCCAAAAGTAGGTGAACAACATATTTAAGCAAAATACTGTAAATGCAATAGTTTTCAAGTTACAACTGATTTACTCAATAGTGATGACCTAAAAGTAGCTATTACTCAGCTATGCCATGAGCTACAGGTCTGAAATTTTACTATGTTATAGCTGACCCAAAAGTAGCTGAATAACATATTTATACGAAATTCTCTAAATGCAATAGTTTTCCAATTACAACTGATTTACTCAATAGTGAGAACTTCAAAGTAGCTATTACTCAGCTATGCAATGAGCCACAGATCTGAAACTTCACTATGTTATAGCTGATCCCAAAATAGGTGAATAACATATTGAAACAAAATACTCTAAATGCAATAGTTTCCAAGTTATAAGCGATTTACTCAACAGTGATAACCTAAAAGTAGCTATAACTCAGCTATGCCATGAGCTACAGGTCTGAAATTTTACTATGTTATAGCTGACCCAAAAGTAGCTGAATAACATATTTATACGAAATTCTCTAAATGCAATAGTTTTGAAGTTATAAGCAATTTACTCAACAGTGATAACGTAAAAGTAGCTATTACTCAGCTATGCCATGAGCTACAGGTCTAAAATTTTACTATGTTATAGCTGACCCAAAAGTAGCTGAATAACATATTTATACGAAATTCTCTAAATGCAATAGTTTTTAAGTTACAAGTGATTCTACTCATGATGGAAGTTACTGAAAAGCCCAAAAGTAGCTATTACTCACTTAGCTATTGAGACAGGCACCCAACTTACTCACCATATTGTAGCTATGAAAAAAGTAGCTGAATAACATATTTTAACAAAATGCTCTAGATGCAACAGTTTTCAAGTTATAAATGATTTTGTGCATGATTTCATGAATGTTAATGCATTAAAAATTATTAAAAAAATTTATTAAAAAAAAAGTAAGAGAGATCCAGGTCTCATACTCACACAAGAGAATCTACCTCTGGCCTAGTACATATATGCAAGATATGAGAGAAATCCCTGCAATAGTCACTGAGAAAATTGTGATAAAAAGTTGAAATTTTCACACTTTTGGTGGGGGTACCCCCCTTGTAATGTCTCTAGCAAACAGACGAACAGACAGATTTGCATGCCTTGAACAATTTTTCATCCTCGATAGATAAGGTATCTTTTAAAAAAAACAGCACGTCTCTAGGCCTTGTAGTTTTGGAGGAGAAGTTGTTCACGCGGACGCGGACGCCCACGCCGCAGAGTGACGACATAATGCCAGCTGACTGACAAGTCAGCTGACATAAAAAACAGCACGTCTCTAGGCCTTGTAGTTTTGGAGGAGAAGTTGTTCACGCGGACGCGTACGCACGCGGACGCCCACGCCGCAGAGTGACGACATAATGTCAGACATAAAAATGCTTTAGGTTACCTCAAGTAAAGCTTAAGGTCTCCGCAAAGTATCCCCAAAATTTTTCCAGTCCCTTTTTTAAAGAAAGAAAGGAAGGAGACCATAATCCGGCGGCGGCGATCAAACTTGAAAACAAATAAGTGCCCCTGACGGGCCGCTTAATTAAGCTGAATCCTCCATACCATATTTGGTTGACATATGACCTGCACTTTTCTTTTAAGTGAGCAGAAAACTAAGAGTTAAGGAAAATAGCTAATTACACAGCCAAGTGGCTATTACTCATTTAGGTATAGAGCTACAACTCCCAAAAGCAAAACCAAGCAAGCTATTAATCCAATAATCTTCCATGCAAAATTTTATTCAAATATGTTGATTATTTTCCTTTTAAAATATGAAAACCAAATTGCTACTCAAAATAGCCAATTTGTCGCTACTAATTTACTATAGCTATGATAACTTGTGTCGGGGACTTTTGTCCTGGAATCTAGAAGACTGCCCTATTAGCTATTAATATTTTTTTTGCAAAAGATTCTAAAATTCCAAAAGACCGCCATTTTACGAGAGAGGAAAATTTTTTGAACATTTATGAGAGTAGATTGCTTAGACACCCTGTGGGTCAACGATTTCAACAAAATGGCTCTATATTGCACAGTTAAGGAGATAGAAGCAAATTTGCAAATTAAGTTAATACCCTATCCAAAGGACAATTGCTTTACCGGTCGGCGCGACCAGTCCCGCCAAACGTCAGAAAAAGATGTCCTGTATATACTACCAGCAGAACCGGTCACAGAGTGTGCATTCGCTAGGTGGCGCCTCGTACTTCCTTCCTGTCTAGACAGTGTGACGTCATAGCATTTTTTTTTGTCTAAACATATTAAGACCCCTAGTAAGCTAATAGCGGGGCCGGATGGGATGGGATGGGAGGGCCTTGCCTGTACATTGGATAGGGTATTAACTTATAAAAATTTAATTTAATTTACTTATTAAATTTGCAATTTTATTGCTGAATAACTACCACTTGGTAGGCGGGTAGGTTACTAGGGACTCAAGTGAACTCATAAACAAAGTTGAGAAGGCCTAGTTGACTAGGGTCAGATGACCCTCCAAAGGTCAAGGTTGCCTAAGACTAACCGGCAATCCGGGAGTCTACCAGAGTTGCTCCCCCCCCCCCCCCCCCCCCCCCCCCCCCTTTTTCTCAGACCTGATCTGAGAATAGGAAGAGGGTTGAGTTCAGTCGCATAAGAAATAAACTTGTCTTTTTTTTTAATATATATAGTTGTACAAGTTATGTACATATATACATATTTACATATCTCCTCATTTTTGGGCTTGGTGGTGGACCTGTTGGGGAGCCACCACTGGCCCTAAATGAAAAAGCTCTGTATCAGCCCAAGGCACATCCTATAGGTAGAATTGTGTGAAGGTGTTATGGGATTTCCAGTGGCAGGCTGACAGAATCTGCTCTAAGGAGACCCCAACTGGAAGGCCTTAGAAGCAGCAAAGGCCCTGACATCATGGGCTTTGACCTGATGCAGTGTGAGGGCCTCCTGGTCAGAGAGCTCATAACAAAGGATCACAGTTTGTTTGATACATGAGGAGATGGTGGCAGGTGAGATGTCTTTATCAAAACCTTTCTTGAAGGAGACAAAGACCAACTCCTTGTTCTGCCTAAGATCTGAGGTCCTGTCCAAGTAGTAGCTAAGGGCTCTGACTGGACACAAGGACCTCGTCACCTTTGACTGACTTGTCCAGAGTGGGGCCAGGGCTGGAATGACCACTGGAGCCACACTATCTGGGCCCTCCTTAGCCAGCTCATTCTTGGATAAAAAGCTGGGTGAGGGGTATAAGGACACCTTAGACCAGTCTGACTGGTGACTGATTTTCTTATGAAGCCAAGCATGGATCTCACTCCTGCGTTTACCAGAACCCAGGGCCAGCAAAAAAACAGTCTTGAAAGTCAAGTGTTTTAGTGAGGCCTCTTTTAAAGGTTCAAAGGGAGCCTTAGTCAGCTGGTGCAAGACCAGGGAAAGGTTCCAGGAGGGTATGCCTCTCCTGCCCTTTGGCCTGTCTCTATGGGAACTATCCAGGAGACAGGTGAGATTATCATCTTTGCTGACATTAATGGTAGAGTTGCCCAACTTGTCAGCAATGGCTGATCTGTATCCATCAATGGTACTGGGTTGCAACTTCCTCTCTGGAACTGACCAGGTTCCCCTTGCAGTGCGCTCGTTTAAGTGAGCGCCCCACCCTTCTTTTGATGCGTCTGTAAATATCTGCAGAGCATGTTTTAGTGGGTGTAATGGTTGACCTGGAAGAACATTGCTTTCCTCCAGCCACCACCTTAAGTGCAGGTGGAGCGATCTGGGAACGGGTATCACCTTTTCTAGTGATTCTGGTACTCTCCAGTTGTTTTTTAAATGCCACTGTATGGGTCTCATATGAAGTCAACCTAGATGGACTTCCTTTTCTGAACTGCCATACCGGGCACACCGGACCAGACAGAATTGACAATATCTTGTCTGTTAAGGTCTGCCAATGCTCTGGTGTGGGTTTGACCTTGCCCTCCCTGAGGTCAAACTGGTAACCTACGAAGTTGAAAACCTGTTTTGGCTCCAGTTCTGACTTCTCCTTGTTCAGCAGCTAATCTAGTTCTCGACAGAGAGCTACCAAGGTCTGTGTATGCTGGAGACAACTTTGGTGGGATGTGGCTCTCACCAACCAGTCGTCTAGGTACTGGTGGATTCTTATACCCTTCTGCAAAGCCATCTGTTTGACCTCTTTGGCCACCACTGTGAACTCCATGGGTGCTGTGGACAGACCAAAGGGTAGCGCTTTGAATTGGTAGGACTGACCCTGGATGTGAAAACGCATGTACTTCCTCAACTGGCTGTGAATTGGTATATGGAAGTATGCGTCCTTGAAGTCTATGGAGGTGACCAACTCCCCTAGCTGTAGGGAGGTTCTTATTGTCTCTGGGGTCTCCATTTTGAATGACTCTGTGTTTAGAAAGGTGTTCAAGGTGCTCAGGTCCAGGATAGGTCTCCACCGGTTGTTGGGTTTGGGTACCAAAAATAGCCAGTTGTAAAAACCCAGTGAGTTTTGGTTTGCTACCGGTTCCACTGCATTTTTGTTTGTCAGTTGATACAGTGCCTCCAGAAGGTGGGACTGTCTTTGGTGGTTGACATAGTTGCTTATGACCGTAGGTGACCTGGTTAGGTTGGGTCTGAACCGGAAGGGGAGGGTGTAACCCTCTCTCAGTATTGTGACTACTTTTGGACTCGAACCCAGAGCTTCCCACTTCTCCCAAAATTGCTGTATCCTTGCCCCTACAGGTGGATTTATGGCAACAGTTGGGACATTTGTGACAGTATTTGCAGAACTCAAGTGACCTACACAGGAAACATCGTTCACATGCTTTATTTCTGTATGATGGTAACAATAATTGGGATTTACGCCTTTCTTTTGTGGCAACGCGGTGACAGAATGAACATTTGCAACAAAAGAGTTTACATGTAAAAATACAGTCTCGCTCTTGCTGGTCACTAGTGGAGGGTTCAAATCCTGATTATTGCTGGATACATGTACTGATTCCTTCACTCCAGCTACATTTAAAACACAGTAATTGGTCATTTACTTTTCTTTGAACCTTGGCCGGCTTTTGGGTGAAGTTTGAGGCTTTGCCATGACCTTTCTGTCCCATTTGCCAGTCTCTAATTTGCTTCCAGGCCGGTGTAGTGGGCTTCCGGTCCCGTTGATGCGTTGATCTGCTACTTGAGGAAGCGTATGGGTGAAAACGTCCAGGCTTCCTGTGTGCACTGCCAGAAGAACGCAGTAAACTGTCAGTGAGTGAGTGAATATGGACCGGTGCTGTACGTAAGGCAGTCAAAGTATCTGGCTTTACTCCACCATGTATGAATTCTAAATAGCTGTCTCTACGTGCCAGAGTGAGGTTGGCCATGCTGATGAATACCCCCCCGCAGCAGTCCACCAGTCTCAGTTTTCCTGGAACGGTAGCCTTCAGTAACAGTTACATTCAGTTTCTCAAATTTCCTACACAGCCACTTATCCACCGGTAACTTGACACTTTACCGGTTGGCTTGGCTCGGGAACCGGCAAATGGATTATCATCCAGGGAGGAAGATGTGCTGTCGTAGTCAGGGATCTGATGCCAGCCCATGAAGGATCTGACCCCTCTGACAGTCTCCCTGTAATTGGCATCTTCAGAGAGGTCCTGGCTAGTTGAATCTTCCGGCAGTTCACCCTGGACGTGACTGGTTCAACTGCATAGAATCAATACTGGATGGCAGCACTTCAGGACCTGCACCAGGAGCCTGTGTAGACTAGGTGGCCGTCCCTGCACCGGGAGCCTGTAAGGGCTGGGTGGCTATATCTGCACCAGGAGCCTGTAAAGGCTGGGTGGCTACATCAGAGGTACCAGGACCCTGAACAGGGCGGGTAGCACTCTTGCTCACATCTCTCACAGCATTTGTACCGGGAACCCCCAGTGGAGGTTGGGTAGCAGTCGACTGGACAGCTTCACTGGTGGTCTGGACAAGACTGGAACCGATACCTTCAGTGTTCAAGCAAGTAGACATCACACTGGAAGATGCACCCGAATCAAAGAAGGGATGTTCTCTGGTCACAACAGTAGAGGGGTTCACAGGTCTCACTGGCACAGCAAACGACTTAAGAAGCAAAGCTTCAAGTCGTGAAAACCTCTCACTCCACTTGTCATCTAAAGACTTTAGATCATCAGAAGTAGGTTTACTGCTGTGTCTTGGTTTGCTGGATTTGGGAGATTCATCAGAACGTTTCTTCTTCTTGGGTGTAGATTCGACAGAAGACGGCTTGTCAGTGCCAACCCGTCCCAACAGAGTGACCTCTGAAGGGTCCACAAGAGTGGCGGTCGCGTCACTGGAAACTTCAGATTTCTTCTGCTCTCCACGTTCTTTCCTGGACCTATAGATCGGGGTGGCCAGTTGTTGAACTTGAGCACGCGTAAACGCCTTACATATCTGGCAATCAAGCTTCTTAACACAGGGATCGTCTCCCACCCCCTTCTCACGAAATCTGGCACATTTCTTGTGGTTGTCCAACAGAGCCATAACGTGCCTGCAAGAACCTCGTTTCTGTCCAGGAGATGACATGATAATCAGTAAACCAGTAGAATTAAATAATACTACTTGAAATAAAATAAAATGGCAAAGTTTGTTGTAAAACTTCAAAAACGTTTCTCTGTTGAAAACACGTCTGCACACTCCACACGCCAAATGAAAAAGATGCTATGACGTCACGCTGTCTAGACAGGAAGGAAGTACGAGGCGCCACCGAGTGAATGCACACCCTGTGACCGGTCCTGCCGGTAGTATCTACAGGACGTCTTTTTCTGTCGTTTGGCGGGACTGGTCGCGCCGACCGGTAAAGCAATTGTCCATTGGATAGGATGTATTGACGCAATAAAATAGTGGTTTTGCATTTTTGGCAAAAATTCGAAAATTCAAAATGGCCACCATTCTTGAGGAGGGGAAATTTTTTTTTTTGAAAATTGGCAAGAGTAGATTACTTAGACACCCTGTGGGTCAAAAATTTCGTCAAAATCCCTCATCTGGGAGGGTTTAAGATGTAGAATCAAATTTGTGTTTTTGCATGGAGAGAGGAAACTCAGGACGTCTTTTTCTGGCGTTGGGCATGACCGGCTTGCGCCACTCCAATGGTATTAGCCTGTTATGTAAGATATATTAACACAATAAAATAACAGGCTTTTCAAAAAATTAACTAAATTCCATAATACCAATGCCTAATCTCCTGTAAGGTGCAAGACACCCTAATGTCATTATGTAGAGTCGTCTTTGACCGTCTGACTTGTCCTCTCGGCAGCAAACAGCACCCACCACTATGTCATTGTAATAAGCTAAAAGTAAAACATTATAAAGCTGTAATCCTTGTGGCACCAAGAACAGAATCTCCAGCAGACACTGGGTCAAATACTTTCAAACGTATTTATATATTATTATTATTTATTTTTTTATTATTAGTTTATATGCAATATGGTATATAAGTGGAAAAAGGCTTTTGAAAAGAAAAACCACCAGCATTGAGAGAAGAAGTGAACATTAAGCAGACAGTGTGGGGGTTTATACATTAACATAAATGAACAAAAGGAGAGTGCCCGTGAATGGGCACTGTGTCAGCTGGCTGAGTGTTTTTTGATTTGTGAAGGTAATAATGAGAGGAAAGCATAATTATCAGGGAAACTGCTGTACAGAAGTACAGTAAATGGTAATTGAACAGCATGTTCAAAAGAAATTCTGAACCTGACAGAAGAAAAGGACAAACAAGTTGTGCCCTGCCAATGGTATTATGAAGGAAAGTAACAAGGTAACTGTTTAAGTGTAAAGAGTAGGTTCAAACATAATTAAAGAAATACTGCAAATGCAGTATCCTCGTACGTCCTTGAACAAGGGGTCCAAGGTCAAATCCAACCACACAAAAACATTCCCAGCCCATGATTTCCTATAGGTTGGTTTACCATCCTAAACCTCTAGGACCAATAATAAGTGACTTATAAGCACTTTTAAGTTTGGCTGTCCTTATTTGACCATGAAGGAGGGGTCCAAAGGTCAAATCTGACCACACCAAAAGATTCCCAGCCCGTGATTTCCTATAGGATGGTTTACCATCCCAAACCTCTAGAACCTATAATAAGCGAGTTATAGGCACTTTTAAGTTTTGCTATCTTTGTTTGACCTTGAAGGAGGGGTCCACGGTCAAATCCGACCACACCAAATGATTCCCAGCCCATGATTTCCTGTACGTTGGTTTACCATCCCAAACCTGTAGGACCAATAATAAGCGAGTTATAAGCAATTTTAAGTTTGCCTATCCTCAACTGACCTTGAAGGAGGGGTCCAAGGTCAAATCTGACCACACCAAAAGATTCCCAGCCCATGATTTCCTATATGTTGATTTACCATCCCAAACCTCTAAGACCAATAATAAGCGAGTTATAAGCACCTTTAAGTTTGGCTATCCTCGTTTGACCTTGAAGGAGGGGTCAAAGGTCAAATCTGACCACACCAAAAGATTCCCAGCCCATGATTTCCTACAAGTTGGTTTACCATCCCAAACCTCTAGGACCAATAATAAGGGATATAAGCACTTTTTATGACTGACAAAGAAACACCTGTGGCGGCCATCTTGTTTTTCGAACATATCCTGCGAATTTGAGACCTCTACCTATAATACCCCTTGCTCTAGAGGACCAACAAAAGTCCTTGTTTAAAGTCGAATAAACGTCCCTGGCGGCCATCTTGTTTTTCAAAATGAGGACAAAAATATTCCCAACATTTTATGGTTATTAATATATTCTGCCAACTTGAGAAGGCTACCTATAATATTTTTTTTTCATTAGAGCGGTAATGGTGAAATCTCTCTACACACTGCGGCTATCCAGTGGATACAATGATTTACTCAATAGTGAGAACCTGAAAGTAGCTATTGCTCAGCTATGCCATGACATAGAGGTCTGCAATTTCACTATGATATAACTGACCAAAAATTATGTGAATAACATATTTAAACAAAATACTCTAAATACTCTAAAAGTTACAACTGATTTACTCAACAGTGATAACCTCAAAGTAGCTATTACTCAGCTATGCAATGAGCTACATGTCTGAATTTTTACTATATTATAGCTGACCCAAAAGTAAGTGAACAACATATTTAAGCAAAATACTGTAAATGCAATAGTTTTCAAGTTAAAACTGATTTACTCAATAGTGAGAACCTGAAAATAGCTATTGCTCAGCTATGCCATGAACTATAGGTCTGTAATTTCACTATGTTATAGCTGACCCAAAAGTAGGTGAACAATATATTTTAACAAAATACTCCAATGCAATATTTTTCAAGTTACAACTGATTTACTCAACATACAGTATCTGAAAATAGCTATTGCTCAGTTGTGCCACGAGCTACAGGTCTGTAATTTGACTATGTTATAGCTGACCCAAAAGTAGCTGAATAACATATTTACACAAATTTCTGTAAATGCAATAGTTTTCAAGTTATAAGTGATTTACTCAACAGTGATAACCTCAAAGTAGCTATTACTCAGCTATGCCATGAGCTATAGATCTGAAACTTCACTATGTTATAGCTGACCCCAAAATAGGTGAATAACATATTGAAACAAAATACTCTAAATGCAATAGTTTTCAAGTTATAAGTGATTTACTCAACAGTGATAACCTAAAAGTAGCTATTACTCAGCTATGCCATGAGCTACAGGTCTGAAATTTTACTATGTCATAGCTGACCCAAAAGTAGCTGAATAACACATTTATACGAAATTCTCTAAATGCATTAGTTTTCAAGTTACAAGCGATTTTACTCAAGATGATAGTTACTGAAAAGCCCAAAAGTAGCTATTACTCACTTAGCTATTGAGACAGACACCAGAGTTACTCACCATGTAGCTATGAAAAAAGTAGCTGAATAACGTATTTTAACAAAATGCTCTAAATGCAACACTTTTCAAGTTATAAGTGATTTAGTGCATGATTTCATGAATTTTAATGCATTAAAAATTATTAAAAAAATTTATTAAAAAAAAATAAGACAGATCCAGGTCTCATACTCACACAAGAGAATCTACCTCTGGCCTAGTACATATATGCAAGATATGAGAGAAATCCCTGCAATAGTCACTGAGAAACTTGTGATAAAGTGTTGAAATTTTCATACTTTTGGTGGGGGTACCTCCCTTGTAACGTCTCTAGCAAACAGATGAATAGACAGATTTGCATGCCTTGAACAATTTTCATCCTCGATAGATAAGGTATCTTTTAAACAAGAGGAGAGTGCCCGTGAACGGGCACTGTGTCAGCTGACTGAGTGTTTTTGATTTGTGAAGGTGATTAGAGGACAAAATAATTATCAGGACAAGAGGACAGTGCCCGTGAACGGGCACTGTGTCAGCTGACTGAATGTTTTTGATTTGTGATGGTGATAATGAGAGGAAAACATAACTAGATTGGGCCAACTCGGCGCCAACATATCCCCAGACAGGTCATCACTCACGCCACAGGTTTTGATCGGGAATTTTTTAAAACATAATTACCCATTATTATATGAACTTCAGCACATCAATCTGCTCTGTTTATATCTCCCCAAGGAAGATGGTGTATCCCCAGACGCCGAATACATAACTCAAATTATATTTTCAATCTTCCTGCAATGATAACTCTAAACCTATTTTCAAAGTATTTAAATGATTGATGATTGAATGTCCATTCTAAAATAATAATCCCAAAAGAGCATATCTGTTTCTATATTTGTTGACAAATAAAATATTATTTTTAACTCAACTCATCATATTTTTCATTCTTCCTTCAAAGTATTTAAATGATTGATGATTCAATGTCCATTCTAAAATTCATAATCCCAAAAGCACATATCTGTTTCTATATTTGTTCACAAATAAAATATTATTTTAAAAAAAATGATTTATATTATTATTTTATTATATTATTTTTAGAATTTGCAAATTGTTTTCAGTTATTCATTTCCTCTATACCTATATATGTGGTCCATATATATGCAACCTAAATATGTGACACAATCTCAGTTCTGACTCCCCTTTGTGTTATATGTAATGAAGCCCACCACCTCCCACCCCCACCCCTCTCCCCTTCTCCACACCTCTCTCACTATTACACAAGATCTGCAACCCCATTGAGTTCTTTGTTTCTCATCTGATATCATTAAATACCTTTGTTTATTTAGTGTCACTCAATATAGCTGGAGGTCCCAGAGGTGGGTGGGGGGAATCCGGGTGGGGGGAATCTGGGTGGGGGGATGTGGGTTGAGCATAAATGGTAAACAAACAATCTATATAAAAGGGGTACTCAAATACAAAAAGAATTGAGAATTTTAAGTATGTGATTATCAACTGAAATGAGTTCATAACTGTAGGAGCTGTGCCAAAATTAACTGAGGCAAGTTGAATAAAACTGGGCTAGTTGAGGGTTAAAAATCCCCTAGTTTTACTACATAAGGATATAATTTCATTAATATTGGGACTTAAAGCTCACTTAAAGTGTCCATTTTGTCTACTTGAATATGTTTAACCAGTTTCATTTTAAAAAGTGAAAAACTCAGCAAGCAGAGGTATAACACACAAAAATAAGTTCTTAAAAGACTAAGATAGCCATAACATTATTAATATTCAAAATTTAAATAGACAGGCATTTCCTTTTAAAAATTCAAAGATTTCAGCTCTATAACCCACATAGTTTGACAGTTACTGGGCTTTAAAGTGGCATAATATCCATAAATTGGGTTTCTCTGAGCATTTTACAATTGTTAAAGAGACCTTAGCAATTAAACTACAGATCTGAAACTTTTTGGGGGGACATACATAACAAACAAAAATCATATATAATACAGTTTAAGACTTGTCACACTAAGCATTTCCAAATAACAGGGCAAAATACGGAAAAAATGTCAAAAAAGGCACTTGGGCGAGTGTCTATGGCCCTCATACACAGGTTAAATGTCTACTAAAAACCTTGATTTTCGGCATATGTAAAAAGGACATAATAATGCATTCCCAGATGGGATTTCAGCTCCATCAATCACATAGTTTAACAGTTACAGGGCTTAAAGGTGGTAAAAAGTCCAAATATTGGGTCATTGTGGGCCTTTTAGAGATCTCGATGTGGCTTTCAAATTAAAGCTTCAGACTTAAAATTTGTTACATACTAAGATTACACATAGAATATGTATCTAATAAAGTTTGAAACTTCTCAGACTTACCATTTCCAAGTTACAGAGCAAAATATGTGAAAAATGTCTTAAAAGGGTCACTCAGGTGGGTGTTAAAGGTCCTCATACACAGGTTAAATGTCTACTTGAAGCCTTGATTTTTGGCACATGTAAAAAGAACATAATAATGTATTCCCAGATGAGATTTCAGCTCTATCAGTCACATAGTTTAACAGTCACAGGCCTTAAAATTGGCAAAAAGTCCAAATACTGGGTCTTTATGGGGCCTTCTAGAGACCTAAATGTGGCCTTCAAATTAAAGCTTCAGACTTAAAATTTGTCACATACTAAGATTACACATAGAATATGCATCTAATACAGTTTGAAACTTCTTAGACTTACCATTTCCAAGTTACAGGGAAAAATATGTGAAAAATGTCTAAAAATGGTCACTCGGGTGGGGATTTATGGTCCTCATACACAGGTTAAATGTCTTCTTAAAGCCTTAATTTTTGGCACATATAAAAATAACATACTAATATCTTCTCAGATAGGATTTGAGCTCTATCAGTCACATAGTTTGACAGTCACAGGGCTTAAAAGTAGCAAAAAGTCCAAATATTGGGTCTTTGGGAGCCTTTTAGAGACCTCAATTTGACCTTCAAAATTAAAGCTTCAGACTTAAAATCTGTTACATACTAAGATTACACACAGAATATATATCTAATACAGTTTGAAACTTCTCAGACTTACCATTTCCAAGTTACAGGGAAAAAGATGTGAAAAATGTCTTATAAGGGTCACTCGGGTGGGTGTTTATGGTCCTGATACACAGGTTAACTGTCTATTAAAGGCCTAAATGTTGGGGCACATATAAGAAAACACATAGATATATTCCCAGATGATATTTAACTTAGATGAGAGACATAGTTTGAAAGCTACAGTGCTTGAAAGTGGCAAAAAGTGCATAAATTGGGTCTCTGTGGGCACTTTTGAGACCTTAAGTCGACCCCTTTGGGTAAACCTACAGCCCTAAAATTTTCTACAGAAAAGGATTACATATCAAAGTTATACCTAGCGCAGTTTGAGACTCATCAGAATTATCACTTCCAAATTATAGGGCAAAATATGTGTAAAGTATAGCAAAAAATCCCTAAGTGGGGGTATTTATGGGCCTCAAACACAATTTTCTCCTCAACTTAAAGTCATGATTTTCGGCACATGTACTAAGAACATATTAATGTGTTGTCAGGTAAAATTTCAGCCAGCTGAGCATCATAGTTTGTGACCTACAGGGCTCTAAGTGGCCAAAAGTGCAATTTCTGACCTTAAGGTGGCCATAAGTTCTTTTTTACTGGGAGTTTAAGGTCACCTTAAAATAGGGATCTTCCTTTGGGCACCCTTAACATGTGTACCAAGTTTGAAAAAAAAATATTAATTTGTTTTTGAGTTATCGCGTCCACAAGGAAATTTCTACGGCGGCGGCGGCGCGACGGACCTGAATCCAATATATCCCCGACTTTCGTCTGGGGATATAATTATCAGGGAAAGGGCTGTACAGAAATACAGTAAATGGTAACTGAACAGCATGTTCGAAAGATATTCCGAAGCTGACAGAAGAAAAGGACAAAAAAGTTGTGCCCTGCAAATGGTATTATGAAATATAGTAACAAGGTAATTGTTTAAGTGTAAAAAGTAGGTTAAAAATATTTAAAGAAATACTATAAATGCAATATCCTCGTTCGACCATGAAGAAGGGGTCCAAAGGTCAAATCTGACCATACCAAAAGATTCCCAGCCAAAGAATTTAGGATGGTTTACCATCCCAAACCTCTCGGACCAATAATAAGTGAGTCATAGGCACTTTTTAAGTTTGGCTATCCTTGTTTGACCTTGACGGAGGGGTCCAAGGTCAAATCCGACCACACAAAAAAATTCCCAGCCCATGATTTCCTGTAGCTTGTTTACCATCCCAAACCTGTAGGACCAATAATAAGCGAGTTCTAAGCAATTGTAAGTTTGGCTATCCTCAATTGACCTTGAAGGAGGGGTCCCAGGTCAAATCTGACCACACCAAAAGAATCCCAGCCCATGATTTTCTATAGGTTGGTTTTCATTCCAAACCTCTAGGACCAATAATGAACGAGTTATAAGCACTTTTATGTTTGGCTATCCTCGTTTGACCTTGAAGGAGGGTTCCAAGGTCAAATCGGACCATATTAACAGATTCCCAGCCCATGATTTCCTACAGTTTGGATACAATGATTTACTCAACAGTGAGAACCTGAAAGAAGCTATTGCTCAGCTATGCCATGACATAGAGGTCTGCAATTTCACTATGTTATAGCTGACCAAAACGTCTGTGAATAACATATTTAACAAAATACTCTAAATGTAATAGTTTTCAAGTTACAACTGATTTACTCAAGAGTGAGAACCTCAAAGTAACTATTACTCAGCTATGCAATGAGCTACAAGTCTGAATTTTTGCTCTGTTATAGCTGACCTAAAAGTAGGTGAACAACATATTTAAGCAAAATACTGTAAATGCAATAGTTTTCAAGTTACAACTGATTTACTCAATAGTGAGAACCTGAAAATAGCTATTGCTCCGCTATGCCATGAGCTATAGGTCTGTAATTTCACTATGTTATAGCTAACCCAAAAGTAGGTGAACAATATATTTTAACAAAATACTCCAAATGCAATATTTTTCAAGTTATAGCCGATTTACTCAACAGTCAGTGCCTGAGAATAGCTATTGCTCAGTTGTGCCATGAGCTACAGGTCTGTAATTTCACTATGTTATAGCTGACCCAAAAGTAGCTGAATAACATATTTGCACAAATTTCTGTAAAGGCAATAGTTTTCCAATTACAACTGATTTACTCAACAGTGAGAACTTCAAAGTAGCTATTACTCGGCTATGCAATGAGCCACAGGTCTGGAACTTCACTATGTTATAGCTGACCCCAAAATAGGTGAATAACATATTGAAACAAAATACTCTAAATGCAATAGTTTCCAAGTTATAAGTGATTTACTCAACAGTGATAACCTAAAAGTAGCTATTACTCAGCTATGCCATGAGCTACAGGTCTGAAATTTTACTATGTTATAGCTGACCCAAAAGTAGCTGAATAACATATTTATACGAAATTCTCTAAATGCAATAGTTTTCAAATTATAAGTGATTTACTCAACATTGAGAACTTCAAAGTAGCTATTACTCAGCTATGCAATGAGTCACAGGTCTGGAACTTCACTATGTTATAGCTGACCCCAAAATAGGTGAATAACATATTGAAACAAAATACTCTAAATGCAATAATTTCCAAGTTATAAGCGATTTACTCAACAGTGATGACCTAAAAGTATCTATTACTCAGCTATGCCATGAGCTACAGGTCTGAAATTTTACTATGTTATAGCTGACCCAAAAGTAGGTGAACAACATGTTTAAGCAAAATACTGTACATGCAATAGTTTTGAAGTTACAACTGATTTACTCAATAGTGATGACCTAAAAGTAGCTATTACTCAGCTATGCCATGAGCTACAGGTCTGAAATTTTACTATGTTCTAGCTGACCCAAAAGTAGCTGAATAACATATTTATACTAAATTCTCTAAATGCAATAGTTTTGCAATTACAACTGATTTACTCAATAGTGAGAACCTCAAAGTAGTTATTACTCAGCTATGCCATGAGCTACAGGTCTGAAATTTCACTATGTTATAGCTGGCCCAAAAGTAGCTGAATAACATATTTATACAAAATTCTCTAAATGCAATAGTTTTTAAGTTACAAGTGATTTTACTCATAATGGAAGTTACTGAAAAGCCCAAAAGTAGCTATTACTCACTTAGCTATTGAGACAGACACCCAACTTACTCACCATATTGTAGCTATGAAAAAAGTAGCTGAACAACATATTTTCACAAAATGCTGTAAATGCAACACTTTTGAAGTTATAAGTGATTTTGTGCATGATTTCATGAATTTTAATGCATTAAAAATTATTAAAAAAAATTTATTAAAAAAAAAGTAAGACAGATCCAGGTCTCATACTCACACAAGAGAATCTACCTCTGGCCTAGTACATATATGCAAGATATGAGAGAAATCCCTGCAATAGTCACTGAGAAAATTGTGATAAAAAGTTGAAATTTTCACACTTTTGGTGGGGGTACCCCCCTTGTAATGTCTCTAGCAAACAGACTAACAGACAGATTTGCATGCCTTGAACAATTTTTCATCCTCGATAGATAAGGTATCTTTTAAAAAAAACAGCATGTCTCTAGGCCTTGTAGTTTTGGAGAAGAAGTTGTTCACGCGGACGTGTACGCGTACGCCCACGCTGCAGAGTGAGGACATAAAAATGTAGGCTCTATTTTGTTTTCTATGGTCATAAATTGTGAAAAGTTAATTACATAAATGCTATAGTTTCTAAGAACAGTTGTTTTAAATGTAAAATATGGCTACTAAAAAGAATACTTATGTCCATATTATAAAACCACAGTTTGTAAAAGCAACTGGACCAAGGACGCATCTGTGGCCAGATGCAAGATATATTCACCGCAAAAGGACAACTAAAATGGTTTCGAAGAAAAACAGTTTTTTCAGTAATAAGCGAGTTATACGCACTTTAAGTTTGGCTACCCTCATTTGATCTTGAATGAAGGCCCAAGGTCAAATCTGACCACATCAGAAGATTCCTAGCCCATGAATTCCTATAGGTTGGTTTACATCCCAAACCTCTAGGATCAATAATAAGCGAGTTATAAGCACTTTTAAGTTTGGCTATCCTCATTTGACCTTGAAGGAGGGGCCAGGGTCAAATCGGACCACATTAAAAGATTCCAAGCCCATGATTTCCTACAGGTTGGTTTCACATTGCAAACCTCTAGGACCAATAATAAGCGAGTTGTAAGCACAATAAATTTGCCTATCCTCGACTGACCTTGAAGGTGGAGCCCAAGGTCAAATTTGACCACATCAAAAGATTCCTAGCCCATGATTTCCTATGGGTTGCTTTCACATTGCCAACCTCTACGACCAATAATAAGCGAGTTATAAGCACTTTTAAATTTGGTTATCCTTGTTTGACCTTGAAGGGGCCCTAAGGTCAACTCTAACCACTAGTGCTGTGAAATAGTTTCGAATATCGGGTTCGATGTTTGGTATCTGTATAAGCTAGCGAACTTTGGTCTAATTCGATCTTCGAAATAACGTTTTCAAAACCAGATAAAACGCAGAAATCTCAAATAAAATCTTGTCACTTTACTGAAAATATAGCAAAAATGTAAAATCCATATATATTTTAAATAAATTCCGCCATATTTTCAACAAAAGAAACTTGCAAATTTAATAAGTAAATTAAATTTTTATAAGTTAATACCCTATCCAATTGACAATTTCTTTACCGGTCGGTGCAACCGGTCCCGCCAAATGACAGAAAAAGTCATCCTGTATAAACTACCGGCAGGACCAGTCACGGAGTGTACATTCGCCAGGTGTCGCCTCGTGCATACTTCCTGTTTAGACAGGATGACGTCATCGCATCTTTTTCGTTGTGTAAACCTATTAGACCCCTAGTAAGCTGATAGTGGGGCCGGTTGGGAGGGCCTTGCCTGTCCATTGGATAGGGTATTAACTTATAAAAATTTAATTTACTGATTAAATTTGCAATTTTATTGTGTTAATACATCCTATCCAATGGACAGTTGCTGAATAACTACTGCTTAGCAGCCGGGTAAGTTACTAGGACTCGAGTGAACTCATAAACAAACTAGAAATAGGACGCCCTGTTGCTTGTAGCTGCGACATCTGAATAGAAACAGGATAGCATAGAAGAACACACATTATCATGTGTAATGTCCACCCTATCAACCTTTTGCAAAAATTGTACAGCAATCTTACAAGGCCCTGTTTCATCTGTAAAATATATCAATGATGCTTAAATATTTATTAGCATACATGTAAATTATTTCAGCTTCATACCTTTTTGCATTGGTTGGGTAGAAAATTTTGACGAAATCGCTCATCTTGCATGGTTAAGGAGATAGAAGTGAATTTCCGTTTTTCAATTTTTGGCAAAAATTCAAAATGGCTGCCATATGTGGGAAGAGGAATATTTTTTGAAAACTGCCAAGGGTACACTGGTCAGA
This sequence comes from Sabellastarte sp. h YS-2021, assembly GCA_964017235.1. NCBI lineage: Eukaryota > Metazoa > Annelida > Polychaeta > Sabellida > Sabellidae > Sabellastarte > Sabellastarte sp. h YS-2021. The sequence goes on from OZ024932.1 coordinate 111,487,170, forward strand.
TACCCTGTGGGTTCATTGAAATCGCTCTATCTCGCACGGTTAAGGAGACAGAAGCAAACTTGCGTTTTTTCATTTTAGGCAAAAACTGAAAAATTCAAAATGGCCGCCATTTTTGGGGGAGTAAAATATTTTGAAAATTGCCAATAGTACATTGATTAGATACCCTGTGGGTTGAAAATTTCTACGAAACAAGATGACTGCCAAAAGTGGCGAAAATTGAAATTTTTCAAATTCACATAGAATACTCCTCTACTACCATATGGGTTAAAAATTCAGTCGAAATCGCTCTATCCCTTACGGTTTTCAAGATATTAACATTTTGGGTTTTCCGCAAAAATCCAAGATGGCCGCCAAAAGTGGAGAAAAAATTGAAATTTTTCAATTTTGTATAGGATACTTTGCTATCACCCTACGGGTGAAAAATTCTGTTAAAATCACTCTATCTCTTGCGGTTTCCGAGATATTAACATTTTCAGTTTTCTGCAAAAATCCAAGATAGCCACCAAAAGTGGCGAAATTGAAATTTTTCAATTTCACATAGAATACTCTCTCCATACCCTGTGGGTCAAAAATTCTGTCGAAATCGCTCTATCTCTTACGGTTTCCGAGATATTAACATTTTTTTGTTTTTCCGCAAAAATTCAAGATGGCCGCAAAAGTGGCGAAAATTGAAATTTTACAATTGCACATAGAATATTCTACCACTACCATGCGAGTCAAAATTTCTGTGGAAATGGCTCTATCTCTTACGGTTTCAGTTTTCTGCAAAAATCCAAGATAGCCACCAAAAGTGGCGAAATTGAAATTTTTCAATTTCACATAGAATACTCTCTCCATACCCTGTGGGTCAAAAATTCTGTCGAAATCGCTCTATCTCTTATGGTTTCCGAGATATTAACATTTTTTGTTTTTCTGCAAAAATTCAAGATGGCCGCCAAAAGTGGCGAAAATTGAAATTTTTCAATTTTGTATAGAATACTTTCCTACTACCCTACGGGTCAAAAATTCTGTCCAAATTGCTCTATCTCTTACGGTTTCTGAGATATTAAGATTTTTTCGCTTTTCGCAAAAATTCAAGATGGCCGCCAAAAGTGGCGAAAATTGAAATTTTTTAATTTTGTACAGAATACTTTTCTACTCCCCTGTGAGTCAAAAATTCTGTCCAAATCGCTCTATCTCTTACGGTTTCTGAGATATTAAGATTTTTTCGTTTTTCGCAAAAATTCAAGATGGCCGCCAAAAGTGGCAAAAATTGAAGAATACTCTTCTACTACCCTGTGAGTCAAAAATTGTGTCGAAATCGCTCTATCTCTTACGGTTTCCGAGATATTAAGATTCTTTCAGTTTTCGCAAAAAATTAAGATGGCCGCCAAAAGTGGCAAAAATTGAAATTTTTTTAAATTTTGTATAGAATACTTTTCTACTACCCTGTGGGTCAAAAATTCGGTCGAAATCGCTCTATCTCTTACGGTTTCTGAGATATTAGCAAATTACTCAAAAGTAGTACTGATAATACACAATGAAGTACCTAAATGGCTATTACTCATGTACTGACAAAGCTATCAGTCCCAAATGCAATACCAAGCGAGCTATGGACATAACAATCTTGTATTCAAAATTGTAGTAAAATATCTTTAATTATTTTGGCTTAAATGCACGGAAACCAATGGGTACTGAAAATAGCTGTACTTAAGTATTACTCAGTAGGCAAAAGAGGTACAACAGCCAAAAGCAATCCCAAGCAAGCTACTGACCCAATAAGCCTGCATACCAAATTTGGTGACAATAGCTCTAATACTTTTCCTTTAAATGAGCGGAAACCATACGTGACGCCGGACATCGGACGTCGGACGGCAGAAAAAGCAAAAATAATATATCCACCCCCCAGGGGGGTGGACATAATAATTTACAGAATTGGGTTACCTAGAGAGCCCATAAGGTCAAGGTCTGATACTAGAATCTGGTTAACCGGGAGTATACAGACACCCCCCCCCCTTCTTTTTGTCATACCTGCTCTGAGGTTGGGGAAGAGGGGTGTGAGTTCAGTCCTAAGAAATAAACCTCCCAAAGGAAGCATGTCACAGTTTTCTTGTTTTTTTTGATTTGTTGATTTATACTTCTCTAAGTCTCAGTATATACAATATGTACATATTTACAATTTAATGTTTCCTCATTTTTGTGGATGTTCGTGGATCTGCTGCGCAGCCACTACTGGCCCAAGTAGTCAGCCCAAGACACATCCTTCAGATAGAATTGAGTGAAGGTGTTATGTGATTTCCAGTGGCAGGCTGATAATATCTGGTCTAAGGAGATTCGAGATTGGAATGCCTTAGAGGCAGCAAAGGCTCTTACATCATGGAATTTAATCTGATGTAACGTCAGGGCCTGCTGGTCAGAGAGCTCATAGCATAGGATCACAGTCTGTTTGATCCATGAGGGGACAGTGGCAGGAGAGATGTCCTTGTCGAAGCCTTTCTTGAAGGAGACAAAGACCAACTCTTTGTTCTGCCTGAGGTCTGAGGTCCTGTCCAAGTAGTAACGCAGGCTCTAACTGGACACAATGACCTGTCACCTTTGAGTGACTTATCCAGAGTGGGGGCCAGAGCTGGAATTACCACCGGGGCCACACTATCTGGTCCCTCTTTGGCCAGCTGATTCTTGCATAGAAAGCTGGGGGAGGGATATAAAGACACTTTGGACCAGTCTGTTTGGTGTCTGATATTTTTGTGTAACCAAGCATGGATCTCACTCCTGCGTTTGCCTGAATCCAGGGCCAATAGGAACACAGTCTTGAAGGTCAAATGTTTCAAAGCGGCCTCTTCAAGGGGTTCAAAGAGAGCCTTTATCAACTGATGTAATACCAGTGAAAGGTTCCAGGAGGGGATGCCCCTCCTGCCCTTGGGTCTGTCTCTGTGGAAACTATCCAAGAGACGAGTGAGATTCTCATCTGTGCTGATATTAGTGGGAGAGTTTCCCAGTTTATCAGCTCTGGCTGATCTGTAGCCATCAATGGTGCCTGGCTGTAACTTCCTGTCCTGAAACAAGAATAGGAGGAAGTCAGCAATTGCCTTCAAAGGTGGTGCCCTAAAGTCCACCTGATTAGAGAGGCACCACTTTGTAACAATGGTCCACTTTGCCTCATAGACTGATCTGGTTGATCTTCTTTGAGGAGCCTCAATTCATGCTGCCACTGCCTCAGAGAAACCCTGTTCCTTGATTGCTGTGGCTCTAGGAACCAGGCATGGAGGCTGAGATTTGGCAGATTTTTGTATAGGGTCTGGTTGAATGGCTGAGTTACCAGATTGGGCAGGCTGGGCAGGCACAGGGGAATCTGATTGGACATGGCTACCAGATCCCAAAACCAAGGCATGTTGGGCCACCCTGGTGCAATCAGTATTATCCTGTTGCAAGGGTAGTCTAACAGCTTCTCCACCACTTTGCCCAAGATGGTCGCCGGTGGGAAGGTGTATGGGTCCAGTCCGTCCTATGACAAGCCGAGAGCATCCACTGCCCATGCTTGGGGGTCTGGGACCGGAGAGACCAACGGTGGAAGCTTGTTGTTGAACCTGGTGGCAAATAGGTCCACTTGGGGCCTGTGCCACCGGTTGCATATTGCTTGGAACACCTCTGGATTGAGGGACCATTCTGTTTGAATGGTCTGGCCCAGCCTGGATAGCTTGTCTGCTATCACGTTTAGACGTCCGGGGATGTGACGAGCTTTGAGAGTTACTGAGTTCCTGGTACACCAGGTCAGTATTCTCCACAGTAGGGCACACAAGGGGCCCGACTTCATTACCCCTTCCTTGTTTATGTAAGCAACCACTGTAGTGTTGTCTGTAGCTATGAGGACTATGTTATTGGTACAGAGGGTCTGAAACTCTTTCTTTTAAGGCTAGAAAGACTGCCTTTAACTCTAGGTAGTTTATGTGCAGTTTGCTTTCTGGGAGCGACCAGTTTTCCCTTGCTATATGCTCGTTTAAGTGAGCACCCAACCCTTCTTTTGATGCGTCTGTAAAGATTTGCAGAGCATGTTTTAGAGTGTGTAATGGTTGACCTGTAATAACATTGCTTTCCTCCAGCCACCATACTAGATGTGGCTGGAGTGATTTTGGAATGGGGATGGTCTTTTCCATTGTCTCTGGTACTCTCCAGTTGTTCTTGAGATGCCACTGTATGGGTCTCATGTGTAAGCTGCCTAAGTGCACTTGTTTTTCTGTAGCAGTCAGTAACCCAATTAAGGACATTAGTGTCCGGACCAGGCACACTGGACTGGACATGATTTCCCGTATCTTTGTCTGCAAGGCCTGCCAACGTTCTGGTGTGGGTCTGACCCTGCCCTCTTTCAAGTCGAACTGGTAACCTACAAAATTGAAAACTTGTTTGAGTTCCAGCTCTGATTTTTCTTCGTTCACTAGCCAGCCCAATTCTCGACAGAGGACTACCAGGGTCTGTGTGTGTTGAAGACAAGTTTGGTGGGATCTGGCTCTGACCAACCAGTCGTCTAGGTACTGGTGGGTCCTTATACCCTGTTTCATTGCTAGCAGTTTGACCTCCTTGGCCACTACTGTAAACTCCAGAGGCCTGTTGAGAGGCCAAAGGGTAGTGCTTTGAATTGATAGGTCTCGCCCTGGATATGAAATGCATGTACTTCCTGGACTGGCTGTTTATTGGTATGTGGAAGTACGCGTCCTTGAAGTCTATGGAGGTTACCCACTCCCCTGTCTGGAGGGAGGTCCTTATTGTCTCTGGGGTCTCCATTTTGAATGACTGTGTTTTCCAAAAGTTGTTGAGTTTGCCGAGATCCAAGATAGGTCTCCACCGGTTGTTGGGTTTGGGTACCAAAAATAGCCGGTTGTAAAACCCCAGGGATTGTGGGTTTTGAACTAACTCTACAGCATTTTTGTCCAACAGCTGATCCAATGCCTCCAACAGGTAACTGTTCCTGTGGGGGTTTACATAGCAGCTTGTTATTGTGGGAGTTCTTGTCAGATTTGGCCGGAAGGGAAGTATGTAACCTTCTCTGAGGACTGCTAGTACTTTGGGGCTGACGCCTAGGGCTGCCCATTTTTTCCAAAACTGGTGTAATTCGGCCCCTACAGGCAGATTTGGTACAACAGGTGGGACATTTGTGGCATTTTGTACAGAACTGGATTGATTTACACAGAAAACACCTTTCACAGATTTTATTGATCTTTGATGCTCGGGATTTACACCTTTCTTTTGTGGCAACCCTCCTGCAAAAGGAACATGATTTGCAACATGACAAAATACAGGTAAATGAGTTCTTGTCTTTAAGTTTCCAGTCATAGAATGACAGTCCTTTACGGTTACAGATACACTGTTCAAAATCTCTTCTACACCGGTCACAACACAATTCACTTTGCCAGTAACACAGACAGGAACTACTTCCCCGGCCACAAACTGAGCACAGTAATTGTCATTTAGGAGGTAGCCTTGCCCTGGTGAGATTTCTGCCCACGTCTTCTACTGCCAAGCTGTTTCCAAGCTGGGAGACCCTGTTTCCGGTCCGGTTCCTGTTGTTGCCTTGGAGGCTGGGAATACGGGTGGAAACATTGAGGCTTTCTTTGTGAAGGGCCAGAAGTACGCTTATCTTCATGGTGGCATATTTCTTCCTCAGCTTTGGTAATAGTGGTCCGGAAACAGTACACTGAGATGAAGTGGGGCAGTTCTGAGAGATGTTAAAGTGTCCTGCTTTATTCCAGCTTTAATGTACTCCAGGTAACTATCTCATGCGAGTGTCAAATTAGCCACATTCACAAACACCCCCTCTGATAAATCTTGCATGGTGCGAGCCATAGCCTGTGTAATGCTGCAGTTGAAAGTCACTAGAAAATCCAACTCATCAGCAGCTTGGCTAACCTTGGTGGCTGATTTCCCTTTGCACGTAACACTTTGAATAATCTTAAGCTGTGAAGCCATGTTGTCCTGAACTCTGGTGAGACATCGGCTAAAAGCTGCAGCCTGATTACACATGTAGGACTGGTCACGTGCAGCTCGTTCCCACTTCCTCAGATTTTCTTGTGATACGGGTCTGGAGGCAGGAGCTGAAGGTAGGGATCTGCTGGCTATGCTTGGGAAGGTACTATTCATCCTAGCCAGTTCATTTGTCTAAGTATGAACTTTGGAACGAGAAAAGTCTTTCTTCTCACAGTGCATCGAACTGATCCCTAGCTAAACCTGCAGTCTCAGATGTACGAGACGGGTAGCCCTCCTGTACAGTTATGCTGAGCTGCTCCATCTTTTTACACAACCATTCGTCCACAGGGACTTTAACTGACACTTTCCCGGTAGCCATTGGTGATAATGTTTAATACGCTCTCTGAACATTTGTTTATTTGCCAGTCTCTTCTGAAAAAACGGAGGTGATCTACTACTGGTGGGCTGAGGGAGGCTATTGAGGAGTCATGGGGGGGGGGGGGGGGGGTGGGGGGGGGGTGTCCACGCCCTCGTCCCCTGGAGTGAGGTCGAAAACAACCCCTGGAGGCTCTTTTTGTTTTGCTTTCCAATGACTGAGGAAAATGATTGGTTACTGCTTTGGGAGGAGTTGCCCCTTGAGGGGCGTTTCCTGTAGAAGTCTCTTTTCTTGTTGTGGGGACCACGAAAGGGCTTGTTTTGAAGAGTGCGAAACCCTGTGATTCTTTAGGTGCCCTATTTGAGGAGGAAGTCTTCTCCCCCTTTACTAGCTGAGACTTGAACATTGAGGAAGGCCAAAATGGCGAATTCCTCAGTTCTTGATGTCTTATATCCCCTAAGTGTGGTTGTAAGAGGGTCATTTCGGCCTCGCACCTGAGCAGGCCAGTGTTGCCCATAGTAGAGTTCCCTCTAGAGTCTATGGGCCAGAGATTTACTTAAGACAGGCAAGAGCTCTTTGTTGAATAAGAATGATCTTTTCAGAAACTCAAAATAGTCACAGCCATTGTCATAACCACGCCTGGCTGCTTTCTCAGGATTGGCACCTTTTTGAATCCGAGTTTTGACCTTTTTAAAGGTCGATTTCAAACTGTGTTGACACTTCTCCATAGTGGTGTTACAAGAAGAAGTTTTAGCAAAAGCAGCTGTGAAATTGATGGTAGAGAGATTCGACCTAGCCTGATGTTCCAGTTCCTTAAGAACTGGTAGGGGAACTTTGACCATAGGGGCTCCAGAGGGCTTGGGAGAGATACAGATTTTTGAAAAATCTGTGTTTAATTCTTGCATTTTATCTTCAAAGCAAGGCTGTCCCACCTTGTACCACTTGGCAGTGGAGGGAGGGGGTTTTATGTACTTTCCCTCAGGTAAATTAGAGGCCAGGAAGTCTTGCTCAAATTTATCAAAAGCATCTTTGATATGAGAGCTGAGATGGAGCATAGCTGAAGAGTCTCTTGGCCTAAGCTCCTGTTGGCCTTTTTGGTCATCCAGGCCCAGAACCGAAGTGGAAGACCTAGGCATAGTTTCCCTGGGGTCAGGGAGAGCTAAAATATGTGTGAAGGTCTCCACTTCTTCAGCATATTGGTAAGTCAGCATGAGGGTAAGTCAGCCATAGCTACTTCCCTATAGAAGAGGGGATCTGGGTCATGTTTACGTTGGTCTAGTTGAGAAGGGGCTCTAGGGGGCTGAGTAGACCTTTTCTTGTGAGCAGTGGACTGATCCTCCCAAGGATGACGACTGAGAAAGATATTTGGTCCGAACCATGTGTTTGTATTTGTCCGAATGTTTTTTGGCTCTGGCCGAACACACCTGTTCGGGTTGTTCGGATAGATCTGACTGGTGAGCCATGTTCAGACTGAGCATCTCCGAATCGTGGAGGCAGAGGACCATATGTGTTCGGAGCAGTGTTCGGGGGCAAATTATCAGACTGTTTACTGGGGCCAGGCTTTGAAGCAGAAGTGGAGCTCTGATCCAATTCCACTTCTTTAGTCTTTCAGTCTTTTTCATAGACTGCATTTCGTCTCTGAGAGACTTCATTGCTTCAAGCATAGAAGCCTGGAAAGCCCCCATTTCTTGCAGAAGTTGGAAGTTAAATTGAGTACAAAGGGATTTCTCAAGTTTAGACTCGATCTTTTGTTGTAAAGCCGTACCTGGGGTTGGTGGGACAGTTTTAGCTGGTGTTTTTAATGACAAAGCTCAAAATGTAGGGGTTGGGGACATGGAGGGGAAGCAAATAAGTTGTCAGCAGCACCCTCAAGGTCTGCTTGCGACCCAGAAAAGGACTCCATGCCCTCATCTCCCAAAAGATCCAAATCGTCATGTTTGGATATGTCTGTTACCTTCTGTTTTATAACATACGTACGCCTGTTTTTAATCTTGAGGAGTTGCTCTTCGGACAAAACAGATTTCACACGGCTTTTCTAAAGTAACACTGGGATCATCCCCCTTGTTTGCTTCTCTACAGGCAGGACAGTAATTAACGCTCGACGATAGGAGAGGGTTATTGTGATCAGTTTGTTTCTGTCTGTCTGTCTTTCTGTCTGTCTGTCTGTGCACCGTTTTGCCCTTATAACTCAAAAACGATAACATCAATTGAGCTCATATTTGGTGGGCAGATTCTTCCTGGGGTACAGATGAATTCTTCCAAATTTGGTGTAATTTGTTTGAAAAGTAAAGTCAGGAGAGAGTTTTTCTTTTTTTCAATTGGGCACATACAGAGAAATCTGATTCTCCTCATCACATAGGTAAGTCAATATTTTGCTTTCTGATTATGTCATTACTTAATGATGTCACAATGCAATTGTTATTGTGAGGTCACAAGTACTGTTTGTGATTCTTGTTGTCCTTTGTTAAAGATATTTCTTGTCATTTTATTGACATAAAGATAATCAAGAGAGTGGTGGTGCATTCATCATTTTTATTAATTTTTTTCATTTTTTTCTTTTTTTTCTTTTTCTTTCAATTTCCTGACAGTCCATTACAAAAAGTTTACCCTGAGTGATTTTCAGCAAGTGGCTTTAACCAATATTTTTACCTCCACCAGGAGTTTATGTTTTTGTGTGTTTATTTGTCCATTTGTCTATCTGTTTTTTGGTGTTTTGATTACTCCAAAACTAATGAACACATCTTTATATTTTTTGTGGGTAGGATCTCTCCAAAGAAAGAAGTTACTAATTTGGGGGAAAGATCTGGATCATATTATGGATACAAAAAAATCATGAATTTTCAGAGGTCCTATTTTTAATGTATTTTTAATGACTTTAGCTTTCTACTTGATATTTCTTCAAAAGCAGTGAACAAATTTTGATGATAATTTTTCAGTACGAAGGAGATAGCCATGGGAAGAAGTGATTACATTTTAGGGAAGATCAAGTTAATATTCTGGGTACCAAAAAACTTTCAAACCTGTTGAAATGCCACCATGGTGGACGTGTGTGCTCAGTGGTTTCTATTACACTTTGTGACCATTTTATCAGTTAACACTTATAATTATGGAAGCTAGAGGGTGAGCCACCGTACTATTGTGAACTTACTAAATACCCCAAAAATATTTATTCAGTGTCTGGATGTTTGTGTTCAAGTATGCATGTGTTCCTCAGTGTGGAGAAATCTACTGAAAATTAATTTACAGGTTTGGTTTCAATTTTACAGTCTTCCTACGTAGCTTCAAATACAAACAACAGATGGTCTGTAAAACAATACTTTATAACATTTATGAGGCAGGTCACATAGAGTCGAGCGTTTTGCTCTCTCCGAGTGCATCTTGTTCTTTCTGAGATATAGCCCGGACAAGATTTTATAGGTTAAGGTCACTACGGCAAGGTCAAAGGTCAAATCAAGGTCACACCATGATGTTGCACACCTACAACCCCTAACCAATGTCCCTACCAAGTATCAACTTCCTACACCTTACAGTTTCCGAGATATAGCCCAGACAAGATTTTATAGGTCAAGGTCACTACAGCAAGGTCAAAGGTCAAATCAAGGTCACACCATGACGTTGCACACCTACACTCTCTAACCAATGTCCCTATTAAGTATCAACTTCCTACACCTTGCGGTTTCCGAGATATAGCCCAGACAAGATTTTATAGGTCAAGGTCACTACGGCAAGGTCAAAGTCAAATCAAAGTCACATTATAATGTTGCACACCTACACCCCCTAGCCAATGTCCCTACTAAGTATCAACATCCTACACCTTACGGTTTCCATGATATAGCCAGGACAAGATTTTATAGGTCAAGGTCACTATGGCAAGGTCAAAGGTCAAATCAAGGTCACACCATGATGTTGCACACCTACACCACCTAACCAATATCCCTACCAAGTATCAACTTCCTACACCTTACAGTTTCTGAGATACAGGCCGGACAAACATTTCCCGCCGCTTGCCCACCCGCCCATCCGGACACCATGGGTGAAAACAATACCCCAACAGCCCTCAGGGGCTATGAGGTAAAAAAAGCAAACGCTTCCAAATCACACGGCAAACGAGAAAAGGAGGAACAGTTAGGAAGAACGCCACAAGGGGACAACCTGAGGCTTCGGTCAACACTAAACGTCTATTTTTCTTGGACGTTGGCCGGGGCATGCAGCCTCCCAAGATCAGCATTCAGTTCCACATGGTAAGCTATTGTAGCGCAATAAAAGTACACATTTTTACACAAGGTACATATGTCTCACTGTCGAAGACAAATTTGTACTATAGTGAGACTTTGTATTTTATGTGTATTTAGGGTTTACTTTAAAAGTCAAATTGTTACAAGTTGAATTTAGATTTCTCCTTTAGCCTACACATGTATATACTTGTATCAATTATAATGACTTCCTGTACACATTGACAGTTAATCTATGTAATTTGTAGTCCAGGATTCTGGCTCATCAAAACATGTTATAATTGATTCTAAAATTTTATACTGCACAAACTTGGTTAATTTTATTGTAATTGGAATTTTTATAAATAATGTGTCTCAATGTGAGACATTTTTTTCTACTGAAAGTACACACGTAAACCCCAGGGGGCACCTGCTGGAGGTTATATCTCCACTGTAAGTTGCAATTCTTAAAATTTTGACCCTAACCCTCAGAAGATGGTAGAGGGGAGTAGGGTGGGACTCTCCTTGTTGGGATTATGTAAGTATTTTTATTTATAAAAATTCCAATTACAATAAAATTAACCAATTTTATTGCATAAAAACGTACTTACATAATCCCAACAAATGCTTGATTTTGTTTATTTTGTTTATTTGGGGTTTTACGTCGCTTTCAACACTGTACAGGTCATATCACGACGGGTAGTTGGAAGGGCAGAGGAAACCAGTACATAGAGTTCGCTAGGGTTGTGTACTGTAAACTGCCGACCAACGGCAAGCAACTACCAGCTTTCCCACTTGAGCCCGTGCGGGGATCGAACCCCGGCCTCAGAGGTGGGAGGCGAGAGTGTTACCACTCTGCCACCGTGGCCCCCAATAAATGCTTGAATGCAGCCCTGAGGTCCATGGTGGGCAGACTTCTGAGGACTGTCAAGTGCTATAGGAGAGTTCTTGAGTTAATACAGATACAAAAAATGTATAGACACAATATGTTATACTACAAACAACTGTAATATAGTACAGTATAGTTAAACTGTAATTATTATATTGTTGTTATTACAAGTTCTGATAAAGTGAAAAAAGTAGTTGTAATAAAGTAACTGCAAAGTACTCACCCACTTATGAAAGCAGCATGCTGTACTATACATAGTATGATATCTATGAATCCCGTCACCCTATCTGTACAGATGTGCAGGGGTCAAAGGTCAGCTGTGCCCAGTTGAATAGAACTACAACAGTCAGAGTGCAGCTGTCCCTCAAGCCAAGCGGCCATAACATGAAATCTTATCCATAGTCGTGTTCAAAATCAAAGTCCTACTACATTCCAGTCCAATTCCATACATCCTGAAAAAATAAAGACTGATTAAATTATTAAGTCTCAATTGTTCACTATATGCTGTGCAGAAACAATGGGACCTAACTTAAAAATATCATCATTTTCCCAGCAAATATCTTTCAAATAAAAATTTGTGAAGGTATTGTGGGATCTCCAATAACATGAGCTCAAGACCTGCTCTAGAGAGATACCTCCCTTGAATGCAAGCGATGCAGCCACAGCTCTAACATCATGAGCTCTAACTTGAGTGACCTGTTGATCAGTCATATCTGAAGACTGATAGCAAGTGTGAATGGTCTGTTTGATCCACTGGGAAATGGTTATTCTAGTGATATCCTTAGAATAACCCTCCCTAAGCGATACAAAGAGAAGGGCCTTGCCTTTTCTCATGGATTTGGTCTTGTCTAAGTAGACTTTGAGGGCCCTAACTGGGCAAAGTGACTTGTCCTCCACCAGTGAACTGTCCAACATGGTAGTAAGAGCTGGTATAACTACTGGTTTAATGGAATGAGGGCCATCCGAAGCCAACTGGTTTTTGGCCAGGAATGCTGAAGAAGGAGAAACTGTGACCTGTGACCAATTTCTCCTTGAAGAGACAGAAGAGTGAGTCCAAGCATGTATCTCACTCCTTCTTTTACCTGAGGCTAAAGCCAGCAGGAAAACTGTCTTGTAAGTTAGCCACTTCAAAGGAGCCTCAGATAAAGGCTCAAAAGGAGGTTTTGTCAAACCTAGGAGGACCAAGGAGAGGTCCCATGTAGGAATGGACCTACTTGGTTTAGGTCTATCCCTGGTGAAGCTGGCAATAAGTCTATTCAGATCTAGACTTTTTGAGATGAGTTCACCCTGTGAACCCAAAGCATCAGCAATTGCTGTTCTGTAACCAGTAATTGTGGCTGGTTTGAGATTTTTAACTGTGAACAGGTAGTTTAAAAATTCAGCTACCTGGGGAACAGTTGCTGAGGTGATGTCTACCTTATTCTGTGAGCACCATTGCCCATAAATGGTCCACCTTGATTGGTAGACTTTTCTTGAGGATTCCCTCTGAGGTGCCTTAATTCTTTCTGCCACCTCAGATGAGAATCTTCCAGAATTGGATTCCTGGAATCCAGAAGCCACACATGTAGATTCAGGAACTCCACGTTGTTGTGGAACCTGTTGGAGTGTGGCTGTTTCAATAGTGTCTTCCAATGAGGGAGCTGTAGGGGTACCCTGGTCGAGAGATCCACCAGATCCCAAAACCATGGCATCCCTGGCCACCCTGGGGCCAGTACTATCATCCTGCATGGGTATGTTATTATTTTTTGAATTACTTGTGGCAGGATGGCTACTGGGCAGAAGACATAGCCGTCTAGGCCTTCCCAACAGATATTCAATGCATCTATTTTCCAAGCCTTTTTGTCTGGGACAGGAGCTACATAAATTGGAAGTTTGTAATTTAGATGAGTTGCAAACAGGTCTACCATTGGTGTGTGCCAAACTTTGCAAATTTGGTTGAATATCTGTTGGTGAAGGGACCACTCTGTTTGCATGACCTTGTCCCTTCTAGATAGGGAGTCTGCTATCACATTTAGAGATCCAGGTACATGTCTTGCTCTTATCTGGATCCTTCTGGAATTTGTGAATGCCAGAATTCTCCAGATAAGAGCACACATTTCTATGGAATGGGTGCCTCCTTCTTTGTTCAGATAAGATACTACTGTACTGTTGTCTGAACAGATGAGCACGCTTTGACCTTGCAAGTGCTCTTGAAACCCCTTTAGGGCCAGGAGAACAGCTTTTAGCTCTAATACGTTGATGTGAAGCTGAGCCTCCTTGTTTGACCAGAGGCCACTGAGAACTATTTCGTTCAAGTGAGCTCCCCAGCCTTTTTGGGAGGCATCTGTGAACACCAATGTGTTGTGAACATGGGGATGGATAGGAGCACCTGCCATAAGATTCTGTAGATCCTCCCACCATTTGAGGTGATTCAGAAAATTCGCTGTTACTGGGATCCTTTTGTCCAGTGACTGGGGAAACTTCCAGTGTGACCTTAGGTACCACTGAAAAGGTCTCATGTGTAACCTTCCCAGAGGTACTGTTTTTTCTAAGGAAGCTAATGTCCCTATGAGTGACATGAGCTTTCTTGGAGTCAAGACTAATGACTTTCTGATGGAAACAGTCTGAACTTTTAACCGATCGAATTTCTTTTGGGTTGGAAAGACCAGACCCCTCTGAAAATCGAAGTGATAGCCCAGAAAATCTAGTTTTTGTGTGGGAACCAATTTCGATTTTTGGAAATTGATGAGCCAGCCTAGTTCTTGGACCAATTTCACTAAATTTTCCGAATCTTTGAGGCATTGATCCTTTGTTGGTGACCGAAGAAGCCAGTCGTCCAGATATTGATGGATTCTGAGGTTCCTGGCTTGAGCTATGAGTTTACCTCTTTCACAATGCGAGTAAACTCTAGGGGAGCTGTTGCGACACCAAAAGGGAGTGCCTGAAATTGGAAAACCCCTTTTTTTGTTTGAAATCTCAGATATTTTTGAGATTGTGGGTGAATTGGAACATGAAAATAAGCGTCTGTGAGGTCTATCGAGGTGACCCACTCCCCCTTTTGAATCGACTTCCTGATAGATTCGGCTGTTTCCATTTTGAATGTGGGTACATGTAAATGGTTGTTTAACATACTTAAATGAAATCTATCACTGGTCTCCATCGTTTCATGGGTTTGGGTACCAGAAATAGTCTTCTGTAATATCCCAGAGTGGAGGGTTTCCTGACATGAGTCATCGCCTTTTTTGCAAGCATGGCCTGAACCGCTTCGTGGGGAGCGCCATCTTTGTTTTTGTTGTGATATTTGCTCAAAATGAGCGGAATTTTCGACAATTTGGGTAGAATTTTGAAGTCTAGGCGATAACCATGTTGTAGTAAACTTACTACTCTGGGATGTGCTTGATTTTTTGCCCATACCTGCCAAAAATCCTGCAATCTTGTCCCTGGAAAGTCACTTCCTCTTTCCGCCTCTGCCTCCTCGCGATGCGCGCGCAGAGAAGTGGTTGTAAGAGGTGTTTGGCTGCGTTTGTTTGTCACGAAACCTGTTACCTTCCTGAGAGGGCTTTGGATGTGAAGACCTCCCGAAATCGAAATTCTTCACAGAATCTCTGTGTGACTTGGAGTGAGAGTATTTCATTATAGATAATCTTTTGATCATGTTGTCCTCAACCTGGGATAAAATATCAGAGTTGAAAACCTCCTGCTGGTCAAAATGGTCTGTACGCAAGTTTGCCAAGTCCTTAGGACCTAATTTTGAGCTCCAGTCCTTCAATAAGCTGTCTCTCCTTGCAAGGAGCATATTGCATGCCAGAGTCATGTTTTGTTTCAGGACCGTATCCAGAGCTATCTCCAAGGAGGAGGTAACTGAAGCCTGTAGCTGTGAATATTTTATCACGAGGTCTGCTGATTCCTTGATTCCAGACCCTCTAATTTCAGTAGCTAACTCCTGGATTCTGTTGTTGAGCTCCTCTATAGCCATTTTAAACCAAACTACATGGCCCAAGATTTGAACATTTTCCCTGCAAACTGTCTCTTGAACAATATGTTGTTTGGAAGGTACAGAGATGGAATTTGACAACGATTTCACTCTAGCTATGTTGAAGTAGGAGTCAGGTAACTTAGGAGCTTTCAAAGGCGTATTTTGTAGAAAGGTAGTGTAATAGATCATGTCAGGCCTCTCAAAGGCCAAAAACTGTCCTTGAGACAATGATTCAGAGCTGGACTTGTCTTTGACTGTCGTTCCAGAGGCCTTCCTAAACCTGTAGTCCCACATGGACTGAATATCTTCAACAGGAGGTAAAGCCAAATGTTGCTTTCTCACCACCTGCTTGGAGGGCTTCTTGGAAAAGGCTGAAGGGGCCACAAGGCACTCTACTTGTGGTACCTCCAGGTCCAGTAGACCTCTGATGGCATTGAGCATCTCTACATAGGAGGGATCTAACTCCTGTGAATGAAAGTCTGAATCCCCTTGAGGAGACTTAGATCTGTGTCGCTTGCTGGCAGGCAAAGAGGACTCTTCATCAGATAGCTCCCCTTCTGATGGCTGAGTTCTCGTCTGGGAGACAGGGGCACTCATACCCTGCTCCTGAGAGAGAAGATGACTGTTCTTAGAGGCTGAAGGATTGTCACTGCGTTTGAACTCTTCAAACTGGGAAGCCAAGGAAGCCAACTGATTATTCATAGCTTTAATCATGTCTTAAAGCGAGGAATCAGGTTTGGAAGTAGAAGGCTGTGAAGATTTTGAAGGTGTTGGTTCATCCAAGAGAGAGTCATCAAACTTCTCAGAACTTTTGGACTTGGAAGCTTTTTTCCTGTGTGGAATTTTTAAGGCCCCAGCAAATAGAGCAATCAGATTCCTTACTCACAACACACTTGTCTTTCCCCTTCTTGTCGTTTCTGCATTTCAAACAGGCTTGGTGATTATCCCATGGAAGCATATCACCCAAGCAAACTGAACATTTCCTTTGTTTTTCGGACATCTTGAGTCGCTGAAAAGAACGCGTGTGCACTTCACAGCAGTCAAAATTAGAATGGCAACTTACAGTGGAGATATAACCTCCAGCAGGTGCCCCCTGGGGTTTACGTGTGTACATTCAGTAGAAAAAAATGCCGAGACACAATATCTGTGTCCTTGACCGAACGGTAGGTCACGTAAGCATTTGTTGGGATTATGTAAGTACGTTTTTATGCAATAAAAAGCAATATTTCACTGTCATAAACAGTCATTAGGTTAAACAACTAGCAAAACTGGAAGTACCTTGTATGTTAGTAACACAATAATTTAACTAGAAAAAGGACGCATCTGTGGCCAGATGCTGGATGTATCCACCGACAAAGGCCAACTAACATAGTTTAGAAGATAAAAAGCATTTTTCGTTAATAAGCAAGCTGAAAGCACTTTTAAGTTTGGCTACCCTTATTTGACCCTGTAGCAGGGGCCCAAGGTGAAGTCTGACCACATCAAAAGATTCGCAGTCCATGATTTCCTATAAGTCGTTTTCACATTGCAAACCTCTAGGACCAATAATAAGCAGGAGGGGCCCAAGGTCAAATCTGACCACATGAAAAGATTTGCAGCCCATGACTTCCTATAAGTTCCTTTCATATTAATGAGTTATTTGAGAAATACTGGCTATCTGCAATACTTGTAGAGATAATTCGCATTTACTCATTTTGAGTAGGTGAATAATTAGCTACGGGTCTGAAACTTCACCAAGTGAAAGCTCTCTCAAAAGTAGGCGAATGAGTTATTTGAGAAAAATTGGCTATCTACAATACTTTTAGAGATAATTCGAATTTACTCATTTTCAGTAGGTGAGTAATTACCTACGGGTCTGGAACTTCACCATGTGAAAGCTCTCCCAAAAGTAGATGAATGAGTTATTTGATAAAAAATTGGATATCTGCAATACTTTTATAGATAATTAGCATTTACTCATTTTGGGTAGGTGAATAATTAGCTACAGGTCTGAAACTTCACCAAGTGAAAGGTCTCCCAAAAGTAGGTGAAGGAGTTATTTCACAAAAATTGGCTATCTGGAATACTTTTAGAGATAATTTGCATTAACTCATTTTCAGTAGGTGAGTAATTACCTACGGGTCTGAAACTTCACCAAGTGAAAGCTCTCCCAAAAGTAGGTGAAGGAGTTATTTGACAAAAATTCGCTATCTGCAATACTTTTAGAGATAATTCGCATTTACTCATTTTGAGTAGGTGAGTAATTACCTACGGGTCTGAAACTTCACCAAGTGAAAGCTCTCCCAAAAGTAGGTGAAGGAGTTATTTGACAAAAATTGGCTATCTGCAATACTTTTAGAGATAATTCGCATTTACTCATTTTGAGTAGGTGCGTAATTACCTACAGGTCTGGAACTTCAGCATGTGAAAGCTCTCCCAAAAGTAGGTGAATGAGTTATTTAAGAAAAATTTGCTATCTGCAATACTTTTAGAGAAAATGCAGAATTACTCATTTTTAGTAGGCAAGTAATTTAGCCACAGGCCTAATTTAGACATAAAGCCTACTAATAGAGTACTGTGGTGCACCCTGTAATATACTTTGCAAACTTGAGAAGGCTAGCTATAATATTTTTTTTTGTTTTGAATAACATATTTAAACAAAATACTGTAAATGTAATAGTTTTCACGTTATAACTGATTTACTCAACAGTGATAACGTCAAAGTAGCTATTACTCAGCTATGCAATGAGCTACATGTCTGAATTTTTTCTATGTTATAGCTGACCCAAAATTAGGTGAACAACATATTTAAGCAAAATACTGTAAATGCAATAGTTTTCAAGTTACAACTGATTTACTCAATAGTGACAACCTGAAAATAGCTATTGCTCAGCTATGCCATGAGCTATAAGTCTGTAATTTCACGACGTTATAGCTGACCCAAAAGTAGGCGAACAACATATTTTAACAAAATACTCCAAATGCACTATTTTTCAAGTTACAAGTCATTTACTCAACAGTCAGTACCTGAAAATAGCTATTGCTCAGTTGTGCCAGGAGCTACAGGTCTGTAATTTCACTATGTTATAGCTGACCCAAAAGTAGCTGAATAACATATTTACACTAATTTCTGTAAATGCAATACTTTTCCAATTACAACTGATTTACTCAACAGTGTGAACTTCAAAGTAGCTATTACTCAGCTATGCAATGAGCCACAGGTCTGGAACTTCACTATGTTATAGCTGACTCCGAAATAGGTGAATAACATATTGAAACAAAATACTCTAAATGTAATACTTTTGAAGTTATAAGTAATTTACTCAACAGTGATAACCTAAAAGTAGCTATTACTCAGCTATGCCATGAGCTACAGGTCTGAAATTTTACTATGTTATAGCTGACATAAAAGTAGCTGAATAACATATTTATACAAAATTCTGTAAATGCAATAGTTTTCAAGTTACAATTGATTTTACTCATGATGGAAGTTACTGAAAAGCCCAAAAGTAGCTATTACTCACTTAGCTATTGAGACAGACACCCAAGTTACTCACCACGTTGTAGCTATGAAAAAAGTATCTGAATAACATATTTTAACAAAATGCTCTAAATGCAACACTTTTCAAGTTATAAGTGATTTAGTGCATGATTTCATGACTTTTAATGCATTTTAGACATTTTTATCTACCACAGGCCTAATTTAGACATAAAGCCTACCAAAAAGATAGGGTGGCGAGTCCTCCAGCATACCAAGCCACCTGCCAAATATGAAAGAAATCTGGAAAGAAATGTGGACTGTAGGTCGCTAACAAGCAATATTCCACATTTTAGACATTTTTGTCTACCACAGGCCTAATTTAGACATAAAGCCTACCAAAAAGATAGGGTGGCGAGTCCTCTACCATATCAAGTCACCTGCCAAATATGAAAGAAATCCGGAAAGAAATGTGGACTGTAGGTCGCTAACAAGAAATCTCTGCGGACGCGGACGAGGGCGCGGACGACAACGATGATGAATCCATAGTATCCCCGCTTCGCGTCGGGGATACAATTATAACTACAGCTTTAAACCACCATATGTATTCTATGACTTTTTAGTGGTGCCCACATAGATATAAGAAAACAGAGCTTTCATGTTATTGATACAGTTCAGGATATGTCAAATAGGAGGAAGTCTTTCAAATCTATTATTATTGGTCACACAGTAGTGGGATCCAGAGATGACGCGCTGTTTCCTGTACTAAACTATATAAGCCTTTACAAAACCTGACATCAGAGAATTGAACTAAGAAGTTGCTAAAGATAGGTTGAACTTCTGACCTGTGGATCGATTTTCTGTGCTACATCAGTTCTTTGAACCTAACCCAGAATAATCAAACTACTTAAAGCAGCAACCTCTGAATGTGTTCCTACTTCATTTATAAATTAAACTTCAAAATTATACTGTATAATATTAATGGAAGATCAGTGAATTATAGTATTGTTTTGCATTATATTATATGAATAAAGAACATAATTTTAATAGTTGGGATTAATTCTACATCCCATGTGATGAGCGGCAGACAACACTCACACCCCACATAGACTGAAATAGTCACCACTCATACTATCACTCCTAAATTCCAGACAAATGTATCGCATTATGCATAACTTCAGCTCAATATACTCGTCTCTCTCCTGTGGTTGCAGATATACCTATGAGATGTGGGGCTGATGTGAACCTGCAGAGTGATTTGCTATATACTTTGCAAATTCCATAACCACCACAACTTACATAGGTTTGATCACATGAAAACAGCTGCAAATTCATTTTGAATCACAAACATTTTTACAAATCCAATTTTTTAACTGGAAATACGTCACCAGGTCTCTTAGCATTAAAAATGTTGCTGCAATGAAAACAACAATCAATCCATTTTCTCTTGAGCAAGAACAGTTTGTTCAAGCTATAAGTTAGGCTTTTCTAACTTGCTTTATTTTCCAAAAACTAATCAAAGACTTCCTGGAGACTAATCCATTATTTCTCATTTCATACAGTACATGAAACATTTTTCATTTCTATTGATCATAACTTGATTGACTGGTGTACTTTTTCACTTTTTACATGAAGAACAACCATGGTCAGATTTACTCCTTCCTCCACAGTACAAAATAAGTCAATATCTTTCTGCCTTAAAACTGAATGAATCTGTTAGCTTCAATTTATTTATTTATTTGGGGTTTTACGTTGCTTTCAACACTGTACAGGTCATATCACGACGGGTAGTTGGAAGGGCAGAGGAAACCAGTACATACAGTTCGTTAGGGTTGTGTACTGTAAACTGCCGACCAACGGCAAGCAACTACCAGCTTTCCCACATGAGGCCGTGCCGGGAATCGAACCCCGGCCTCAGAGGTGGGAGGCGAGAGTGTTACCACTCTGCCACCGTGGCCCCTCTGTTAGCTTCAAGTCCCACTACACAAATCTATGAGGATTAATTTCAATAAAACGGTAAAGGTCTATAACACTGGATATCTAAAATGCTGCTAAAAAACTTCCCATTCATGGCTGTAGCTTTGGTTTAAATTATTCAAGCCATCATTCTGCCCAGAAAATATTGTTCAAGTGCAGCCACACAAAACCTGACTTTTGTCCAAAAATAAAATATTGACAATTCATATCTCAGATGATTTAATTTATCTTTAGATCTTTTTGAGACATATACCTACAATTTTTGAAGACAAGTTGTTTTGATGTCGAACTATTTGAGTCTATTTCTACCATAAAAATATTACATGAACCCAACAAGCTTCCTTACCTGAGTCATACTAAACTTGATTTTCAGTTTTCATAAAAATATTCTCCAGATACCAAATAAGAATGCTCCAGCATAAACGCATCGACTATTTTTCCCCTATGGCCATAAATACCAACTTTCACCGCTTGTGCTAGAACAGGAATTCATGACAACAAATGCTTGTACATGAAACAACTTACCTAGTTTGGCAAGTTCACCAACTTCTAACACATCTTTATAAAACTTGTCATTGTAGGTGACAGGAAAAACCACCTGATTAAGACGTTTAAGCTGCTTTATATTGTGATGAGTTATATCACCCAATTCTGTTCGACCCCTAAAAAAACAAATAAAATGAATTTAGTTTTGCATGTGCAACATTTTGATACCTGGAAATCATCTATGGTAAGGTAATGTCACCTAAGACAAATGTTTCAAATCGAATATTAAACTAAAAGAAGTGAAACATACACAAATCTAAACATGTATAAACAACAGGCCTGAGTTTAAGTAGATGGAGCCAAGTACAAGTACTTTGCCAAATTACTAGTGGTGTGGCGATTAAACGTACTGTCGATTAATTGTCGGTGACAGTGTAGAATCGTGGTCGGTAACTGATGTTTTCTAATGATCGATTATGAAGCTTATATTTTACCTTTCCTGATTTATATCAATATCCACATATTTTAAAAATATTTCAGGTATTTTTACTTAATAAACTGACAGTTTTGTCTTGAATTTCAAGTTTGTTTACGTCTACTGCCATATTTACAGGAAGTGGGTGCTTTCGGTAGATTCTAAATGTCGGAACACCGTTATTCTTACTGGATTGACCTATACTTCATCCCGGAAAGTGTTTCTTAAATAATAAACAATAATGGTGTAAAATAATTGACTATGGGTTGATTATCGCTCGGAAAAATGGACGAATAATCGACCATGAAAATTGGAGGCGATTCCTAGCACTAACAAGAACTGGTCGAGACAAGTACTTTTATAGTGTACGACACAAAAATTTAATAAAACTAGATCATCAATATATATTTAAAACTAGACATTGCGTCTCGACGCAGTGTATCCCCGGACGGGACATGGTTGAAGCGTGAATGTGTCAGGCTTGAGCCTGTTTCCTGGAGCACCAGGTCAAGATTCTCCATAGTAGGGTACAAAGAGGGCCCGAATTACTCCCCCCTCTTCCTTAAATAGGCAACCACCATGGTGTTGTCTGTAGCTATGGTAGCAATAACGTTCAAGCAGAGGACTTGGAACTCCTTTAGGGCCAAAAGACCGCCTTGGTTCCAGATACTTTATGTGTAACTTGCTTCTGGACCGGGGATACAATAATTAAGAAAGATCCAGGCCTGATACTCACACATGGGAATCTACATGTGGCCTAGTAAATATAAGTAAGATAAGAGAGAAATCCCTTCAATAGTCAATGAGAAAACTGTGATAAAGTGTTGAAATTTTCAAACTTTGGGTGGGGGTACCTCACTTCTAACGGCCCTGGGGAACAGACAAACATACAGATCTGCATGCATTTTACGATTTATCATCCTCGATAGATAAGGTATCTTTTAAAATTAACAGCATGTCTCTGGGACTTGTCGTTTCGTCGGAGAAGATGTTCACGAAGAAGCGTACACGTACACCGCAGAGTGAAGACATAAAAATGATGTATTAAAAAGTAACAAGATTAGTACACGTACATTTGAAATGTCTTTAGTAAAAGTACCAGTACATTAAAAAATATTGGTACTTAGTAGTGCTGTAAAATCACTTCGAATGTTGGGTTCAATGTTTGGTGTCTAGCTAGCGAACTTCGGTCTAGTTCGATCTTCGAAACAACGTTTTCAAAACCAGTTAAAACGTAGAAATCTCACATAAAATCTTGTCACTTTATTGAAAATATAGCAAAAATGTAAAATCCATACATATTTTAAATAAATACTGCCATATTTTCACTTCTTCAAACATTGTCGCAACACTAGTACTTAGTACTTCTTAATACATCAAAATTTGTACTTTAGCACCACAATGAAGGAGGTACATTTAAAATTAACAGCATGTCTCTGGGACTTGTCGTTTCGTCGGAGAAGATGTTCAGGAAGAAGCGTATGCGTACACCGCGATTAGTACTTTAGCACCAATGTACTAGATCCAACCCTGATGGGTAAATCTAATATATCTTTCATCTGGGGATATAACTGCAAAATCATTATTCTCATGTATATATCTGCAACATATGCAGGACTTTTACTAAACAAGAATTCAGAAGAATTGTACTGTGTCACCAGCTTTGGTTTAAAGACTGAAGTGGATGAAATTCAAAGGGACAAAAATTATGCTGAACATAAATTAGTTGGCTGACTGGCAGTATTTTTGCATATCCAGACCATCCTTAAGAAGTACCTTGTTGAAAAATATAGCCTTGATTCAATGTACAGGTCAATGTCTGTCCAATGTCCAAGATACTGTCTGGAAACGGAAAAACTTAAAATCAATATAAGCATGTTACTAGTGGGAGTTTAAGGTCACCTTAAAATAAGACATATCTTGAGGATCAGTTACATCCACATGCCAAATTTGAATTTAGTCAAAAATGGAAAAATAAAAAGCTTAAAAGCATAATTCTTTTATACATAGGAGTTTAAGTTACGACACACCTTTAATACCAGTTACAACCACATGCCAAATTTGAATTTAATCCATCATGCCATTTTTGAGATAATGTGTGGAAAGTGTGACAGTCAAAATGTGTTATTACTGGGAGCTTAAGGTCACCTTAATGTATGCCACTTACCTATGGCCAGTTACATATACATGCAAAACTTGAATGAAATTTCTCAAATTATCTTCAGTATACTCTATGTAAAAATAAAAAAAAACTTAAAACTCAACACAATTCTTTTATTCATGGGAGTTTATGGTCACCTTAACATAGGACACACCTTGAATACCAGTTACAACCACATGCCAAATTTGAATTGAATCCATCAACCTACTTTTGAGATACTGTCTGGAAATGGAAAAACTTAAAATCAATATAAGTATGTTACTAGTGGGAGTTTAAGGTCACCTTAAAACAGGGCACACCTTGATTACGAGTTACATCCATATGCCAAATATGAATTTAATCAATCATGCCATTTTTGCAATACTGTCTGGAAAGGAAGTGTGACGACGACACTGACAATGTGTTATTACTGGGAGTTTAAGGTCACCTTAATATGTGGCACTTATCTATGGCGAGTTACAGGTACATGTAAAAATTGGAACGAAATTTCTTAAGTTATCTTCAGCAACCTCTGGAAAAATAAAAAGCTTTAACTCAACATAATTCTTTTATACATGGGAGTTTAAGGTCACCTTAAAATAGAACACACCTTAAATACCAGTTACAACCACATGCCAAATTTGAATTGAATCCCATCAACCTACTTTTGAGATACTGTCTGGAAATGGATAAACTTAAAATCAATATAAGTATGTTACTAGTGGGAGTTTAGGGTCACCTTAAAACAGGGCACACCTTGATTACGAGTTTTATCCATATGCCAAATATGAATTTAATCCATCGTGCCATTTTTGAGATACTGTCTGGAAAGGAAGTGTGATGACAACACTGACAATGTGTTATTACTGGGAGTTTAAGGTCACCTTAATGTATGTACTTATCTATGGCCAGTTACATATACATGCAAATATTTGAATGAAATTTCTTAAGTTATCTTCAGCAACCTCTGGAAAAATAAAAAGCTTTAACTCAACATAATTCTTTTACACATGGGAGTTTAAGGTCACCTTAAAATAGAACACACCTTGAATACCAGTTACAACCACATACCAAATTGGAATTGAATCCATCAAACCATTTTCAACATACTATCTTCGAAACGGGAAAACTAGTGTTGAAGACGGTAAACCGGAAACCTATTTGCCGACCGAAAGACACTGATCCGGTTACGTTTCGTTTTCTTGTAACCAAAACCGGTTTCGCCACATGTAGGCATTATTTGAACTTAAGTTTACCAAAATATTAAACTACAACAAATATTTCACAGTATTTTATGATATTCCATCAATATATCACCCATTTTGTCCTCGAAAGTCTTCAAAAAGCCCATACTTGGTCTTATTTATATACGATTTACGTCTCATGTACGCTTTTGAAAACTTATTTCTTTGCGTTTGATAAATCAAATATACCCGGTTTTTCGCCGAATTTCCGCTTTCGGAAACCGGTTTTAAAATTTGCATTCAACCACAACACTAGGGAAAACTTAAAATCAATATAAGTACATTACTAGTGGGAGTTTAAGGTCACATTAAAACAGGGCACACCCTGATCACCAGTTACATCCACATTGCAAACTTGAATTTAATCCATCATGCCATTTTTGAGATACTGTCTGGAAAGGAAATGTGACGAGAACACTTACAATGTGTTATTACTGGGAGTTTAAGGTCACCTTAATGTATGCACTTATCTATGGCCAGTTACATATACATGGAAATATTAGAATAAAATTTCTTAAGTAATCTTCATCAACCTCTGGAAAAATAAAAAGCTTAAACTCAACATAATTTTTTTACACATGGGAGTTTAAGGTCACCTTAAAATAGAACACAACTTGAATACCAGTTATAAGCAAATGCCAAATTTAAATAGAATCCATCCAACCATTTTCAACATACTATCTCCGAAACAGAAAAACTTAAAATCAATAGAAGTGCTTTACTAGTGGGAGTTTAAGGTCACCTTAAAATAGGACACACCTTGAATACCAATTACAATCACATAACAAATTGGAATTGAATCCATCAACCTCTTTTAAGATACTGTCTGGAAACGGAAAACTTTAAAATTAATATAGGTATGTTACTAGCGGGAGTTTAAGGTCACCTTAAAATAGGACACACCTTGAGTACCAGTTACAACCACATGCCAAATTTGAATTTAATCCATCATGCCATTTTTGAGATACTGTCTGGAAAGGAAGTGTGATGACACTGACAATGTGTTATTACTGGGAGTTTAAGGTCACCTTAATGTATGGCACTTATCTATGGCCAGTTACATATACATGCAAAACTTGAATGAAATTTCTTAAGTTATCTTCAGTATACTCTATGGAGAAATAAAAAGCTTAAACTCAGCATAATACTTTTATACATAGGAGTTTAAGGTCACCTTAAAATAGGACACACCTTGAATACCAATTACAATCACATAACAAATTGGAATTGAATCCATCAACCTCTTTTAAGATACTGTCTGGAAACGGAAAACTTTAAAATTAATATAGGTATGTTACTAGCGGGAGTTTAAGGTCACCTTAAAATAGGACACACCTTGAGTACCAGTTACAACCACATGCCAAATTTGAATTTAATCCATCATGCCATTTCTGAGATACTGTCTGGAAAGGAAGTGTGATGACACTGACAATGTGTTATTACTGGGAGTTTAAGGTCACCTTAATGTATGGCACTTATCTATGGCCAGTTACATATACATGCAAATATTTGAATGAAATTTCTTAAGTTATCTTCAGCAACCTCTGGAAAAGAAAAAGCTTAAACTCAGCATAATTCTTTTACACATAGGAGTTTAAGGTCACCTTAAAATAGGACACACCTTGAATACCAATTACAATCACATAACAAATTGGAATTGAATCCATCAACCTCTTTTAAGATACTGTCTGGAAACGGAAAACTTTAAAATTAATATAGGTATGTTACTAGCGGGAGTTTAAGGTCACCTTAAAATAGGACACACCTTGAGTACCAGTTACAACCACATGCCAAATTTGAATTTAATCCATCATGCCATTTTTGAGATACTGTCTGGAAAGGAAGTGTGATGACACTGACAATGTGTTATTACTGGGAGTTTAAGGTCACCTTAATGTATGGCACTTATCTATGGCCAGTTACATATACATGCAAATATTTGAATGAAATTTCTTAAGTTATCTTCAGCAACCTCTGGAAAAGAAAAAGCTTAAACTCAGCATAATTCTTTTACACATAGGAGTTTAAGGTCACCTTAAAATAGGACACACCTTGAATACCAGTTACAATCACATACCAAATTGGAATTGAATCCATCAACCTCTTTTAAGATACTGTCTGGAAACGGAAAACTTTAAAATTAATATAGGTATGTTACTAGCAGGAGTTTAAGGTCACCTTAAAATAGGACACACCTTGAGTACCAGTTACAACCACATGCCAAATTTGAATTTAATCCATCATGCCATTTTTGAGATACTGTCTGGAAAGGAAGTGTGATGACACTGACAATGTGTTATTACTGGGAGTTTAAGGTCACCTTAATGTATGGCACTTATCTATGGCCAGTTACATATACATGCAAATATTTGAATGAAATTTCTTAAGTTATCTTCAGCAACCTCTGGAAAAGAAAAAGCTTAAACTCAGCATAATTCTTTTACACATAGGAGTTTAAGGTCACCTTAAAATAGGACACACCTTGAATACCAGTTACAATCACATACCAAATTGGAATTGAATCCATCAACCTCTTTTAAGATACTGTCTGGAAACGGAAAACCTTAAAATTAATATAGGTATGTTACTAGTGGGAGTTTAAGGTCACCTTAAGATAGGACACACCTTGAACACCAGTTACAACCACATGCCAAATCTGAATAGAATCCATCAACCAATTTTCTACATACTATCTTCGAAATGGAAAAACTTAAAATCAATATAAGTACGTTACTAGTGGGAGTTTAAGGTCACCTTAAAACAGGGCACACCTTCATCACCAGTTACATCCACATTGCAAATTTGAATTTAATCCATCATGCCATTTTTGAGATACTGTCAGGAAAGAAATGTGACGACGACACTAAAAATGTGTTATTACTGGGAGTTTAAGGTCACCTTAATGTATGGCACTTATCTATAGCCAGTTACATACACATGCAAAACTTGAATGAAATTTCTTAACTTACCTTGAGTATACTCTATGGAAAAGTTAAAAGCTTAAACTGAACCTAATTCTTTTATACATGGGAGTTTAAGGTCACCTTAAAATAGGACACACCTTGAATACCAGTTACAACCACATGCCAAATTTGAATAGAATCCATCAACCTACTTTTGAGATACTGTCTGGAAACGGAAATACTTAAAATCTATATAAGTATGTTACAAGTGGGAGTTTAAGATCACCTTAAAACAGGGCACACCTTGAGTACGAGTTACATCCACATGCCAAATATGAATTTAATCCATCATGCCATTTTTCGGATACTGTCTGGAAAGGAAGTGTGACAATGACACTCTCAATGTGTTAGTCCTGGGAGTTTAAGGTCACCTTAATATGTGGTACTTATCTATGGCAAGTTACAGATATATGCAAAAATTTGAATGGAATTTTTTAAGTTACCTTCAGTATACTCTATGGAAAAGTAAAAACTTAAACTCAACATACTTCATTTATACATGGGAGTTTAAGGTCACCTTAATATAGGACACACCTTGAATACCAGTTACAACCACATGCTAAATTTGAATTGAATCCGTCAACAAATTTTTGAGATACTGTCTCGAAAAGGAAAAACTTAAAATCAATATAAATACATTACTAGTGGGAGTTTAAGGTCACCTTAAAATAGGGAATACCT
Organism: Sabellastarte sp. h YS-2021; assembly: GCA_964017235.1. Taxonomy (NCBI): domain Eukaryota; kingdom Metazoa; phylum Annelida; class Polychaeta; order Sabellida; family Sabellidae; genus Sabellastarte; species Sabellastarte sp. h YS-2021. Next base: position 111,515,961 of record OZ024932.1, read on the forward strand.
TGAGGACCAATTAAATGCACATGCCAAATTGGAATTTAATCCATGATGCTATTTTTGAGATACTCTGTAGTGTAGGAAGTGTGACAACGACACTGATCATATTTGTCCTACAACATAGCTGCTAGTGACACAAAAGTAATGCAACCTTAAACTCATGAGATTATCAAATATCAGGAATTTACCTTACAAAAGAGATTTTTTTGTGTAGACAGATGTACATGATGGATATCAAAAGCTTGAAGTCTTAATTAGCACATCAGATATCTTTCAAACACCAAAACTTGTCCCAACCTTAAACTCAAAGTTAGTTTGCTGCTGTAACGAAGTTTAAGGGAATCTTTTCCTGTAGGTTTTGTTCACGGTTTGTTACATCCACAACTTGAAAAATGCTTAGAATTGCACAGTGTTTGAAATACTGTTGAAAAATTGCCAAACTTAAAGTAAATATAATTTTGTTATTACTAGGAGTTTAAGGTCACCTTATTGTAACGCACTTACCTGGGGCCAGTTACATATACATGCAAAACTTGAATGAAATTCCCAAGTTATTTCCAGTATTATATACTCTATGGAAAAATAATGTAAACTCAATATAACTTTTTAATACATGAGAGTTTAAGGTCACCTTAAACTAGGGCACACCTTGAAAACCAGTTACAACCACATGCCAAATTTGAATCAAATCTGTCTACAATTTTTTGAGACACTGTCCAGAAACAAAAAAACATTCAAATCAATATAAGCATCTTACAACTGTGAGTTTAAGGTCATCTTAAATAGGGCACACCTTGAGGAAAAGTTACATCAACATGCCAAATTGGAATTTAATTCATCAAGCCATTTTTGAGATACTCTCTGCAAAGTAAGTGTAAAGACGACAATGACCATGTATGTCTTCCATCAAAGCTGCTAGTGACACAAACCAATGCAACCTTAAACTCATTAATTTATAAAATATCAGCAATTTACTATAACCTTACAAAGAGACCATTTTCTTCTTGTGGAGATATATGTACATGATGAATATCAATGTAAAAAGTCCTAATTTGCATATAAAATATCTTCCAAACACCAAAAAAATTGACCCAACCTTAAACTCAAAGTTTGTTTGCACTGTTGTATATTGTAGCGAGTTTAAGGTAATCTTTTCCTGAAAGTTTTGTTCAAGGTTTGTTACATCCACAACTGAAACACCTAGAATTGCACAATATTTGACTTACTATTCAAAAATTACCAAACTTAAAGTGAATATAATTCTGTTATTAATGGGACTTTAAGGTTACCTTAATGTGTGGCACTTACCTATGGCCAGTTACATATAACTGCAAAAGTTGAATGAAATTTCTTAAGTTACTTTCAGTATACTCCATGGAGAAAGAAAAAACGTAAACTGGCCATAAGTTTTTTATACGTGGGAGTTTAAGGTCACCTTAAGATAGGGCACACCTTCAAAACTAGTTACAACCACATGCCAAATTTGAACTGAATCCATCAAGTCATTTTTGAGATATTGTCCGGAAACGAAAAAACTATTTTTCTAGTGGGAGTTTAAGGTCACAAAACTATACAGCACACCCCCAGGACCAGTTACATCCATATGCCAAATTTGAATTAAATCTGACAAGCCATTTTTGAGATACTGTCCGGAATACAAAGTGTGACGACGACAGACGATGCCGACGCCACAAATTTGGATGACGAAGCGATCCCTATATGCCACGCAGCATAAATGCTGGTGACACAATAAAAACTGTAAATAATCCTAAATATTATGAAATGTGAAAACTAATCCAACCTGTAGGCTACTTACATTGTAATTCATGGAAGTATTCTCAATGGCTGACTTTCACTTCAGGTAATTGATAAAGTGGGACTACACTCCTCCAACCTCTCTTGTTTTTCAGTCATTAGTCATTACCCAAATCCCCTTCAAATAAAATAAAAAATAGCATCAGATTTGTCCGCACCCCACTGGGACACCGACCCCATGATATACAGAAGAAATACAAAAGTACAACTGAAGAGACATCTTCCAGAACAATGATAGTTATGTAAAGGTACACGAGAAGTAACACTTCAGAAAGAGGAAATTAGCATCAGAGATGCCTGTGCCTCACAGCCTGGGGAAATAGTTTTCACCATGAGATATAGAATTAGTGAAACATTACAAAGATCGGGATACTTTCAGAGCAGTGTCTGTAAAACAAAGATCCAAATAATACTTAAGTAAAGAAAATAACATCCAAGAGAAAGAAATGTATGTGAAGATAAAGTATTAAAATGTGACAATTCAATAGCCAGATAACGAGTAAACTAAAAACTAGACAAAAGTTTTTGTACACAAAAACAAAGTGTCCCTACAGCTTACAAAGTTTATGTAAAGTGCTAAAGGACCAATGTGAAGAGATAAATGTTATTGGTGAAGAGAAATTCTACTGAAACGATTATGTTAGGGTCATGTATGTCTTGAACAATTTGTCATCCTCAACAGACAAGGTATATTTGAAATGTAACAGCATGCCTCTGGGCCATGTACTTTTGGAGCAGTTGTTCACGAGGATGTGGATGCGTACCGGACAATGCAGAGTGATACCACTTCGTCAGATGTCAACCCTTGCTCAATCTCCTTTATGTGTTGAGCAGCTACTTCACTAACTCTCAGCATGTCAACTGCTTCATTTAGATTGGCTACCTTCTCTCTAAACATCTGTGCTCTTGCGGCCTTGTATTTCATCCCCATAACCACTCGGTCTCTCAACATTGCTTCAAAGTTGCAAGACTTTAAAAGTTGTCTCAGTCTGTTAACCCAGTGATCCACATTTTCATTGAGTAGAACATGTATTGTTTGTAAATCTCATTTTGGGCTGGTTTGAAATAACTTTCTAGTGCCTTTATGCACTTTGCTATATCTTTGCAGATTTACTAAGATTCTAAAACAATGTCTACCCATAACATAGACTTTCACCAAGTACTTTTGTGTAATATATGGGTACTGTATGATCTTTGGAGAAACAACCAGCCCGTTTTTTTCAGAGACTATCCCCCATATTCCAGAATGCTTGTGCTATACTGAACTCTTGTAAATTTCCAGTTTAAATTTAACTGTTCCAGTTACTGATGGATATAAATACAAAGACTTGGAGCAAGTCATAACAGATCTTAAACTTGCAACCCTTACATTCTTTGATTTGTCTCTTAGTCCATTGGTAACTTTGTAATTTTCCCATTGATCTTTGAAAAATGTCCAATCACTAATTAAGTCACCTTTCACCTCCATTGCAGCTGGAACAGGGATATTAAAAAAAGCCTTTCTGAATATTTTCAGTGTGCTGTGTATTATATCCTGTTGTTACTATTTGTATCCTATTATGAGATGTATTCCTCCATAATGTGGTTTTGTTCACAAGATTAAAACTACTGCTGTTTACCTTTATAAAAGGATCTTAGAGTTGAAGGTGATCATTCCCATAAACTGAATTTTATTCTCCACTTTACAACTGTCTTAGCCTTTCCCAAAGTCTCTACTTATAACTGTATAACTCAAACTAGACCTAGCGCATCGGAGAACCGATGCAAATTGTATCCACCGTAAAGACAATGCACCAAAACCTTTAGTACCAATAACAAGTGAGTTATAAGCACTTTTAAGTTTGGCTATCCTCATTTGACCTTGAAGGGGGGCCCAAGGTCAAATCCGACCACACCAGAAGATTCCCAGTGCATGATTTCCTATATGTTGGTTTACCATCCCAAACATCTAGGACCAATAATAAGTAGGGATGGGTCAGTAGGTCCGGTATCTCAGTGTCAAGTATTTTACTGAAATACCGTGATGAGATTTTACAACCGCCACTTCGCTTGTCAGCACATAAATGGAAGGAAGAGTTAAAATGTTAGAAACATACCCAAAATCTGAAGAAATTATAAGTTTTTCTCCCCAATTTTCAGGCATTTGCAGACTTTATACAGTACTATCGATTACGTTGAGCAGAACTGCCATGTTTAGGTTACGACAATTTATAACCTCAATTTCGCTTGTCAGCTTATATAACTGAAGGAAAACTTAAAATATTGGGAACAAACAAGAAATCTGAAGAAATTATAAGCTTTTATCTCGTATTTCGCGCATTTGATCACTTTTATTGTGATGTCGTGAAGAGGAAACGTCCATGTTTGTTTGGGTGTACTACAACGTGGAATCCCGGAATCGGTACGATTTTGCATTGGCGACCTCCCAATGTACATATTTTTCATACCGACCCATCCCTAATAATAAGAGAGTTATAAGCACTTTTTAGTTTGGCTGTCCTCATTTGATCTTGACCGTGGGGCCCAAGGTCAAATCCGACCACACCAGAAGATTCCCAGCAGATGATTTCCTATATGTTGGTTTACCATCCCAAACCTCTAGGACCAATAATAAGCGAGTTATAAGCACTTTTAAGTTTGACTGTCCTCATTTGACCTTGAAGGAGGGGCCCAAGGTCAAATCCAACCACACCAGAAGATTCCCGGCCCATGATTTCCAATGTGTTGGTTTACCATCCCAAACCTCTAGGACCAATAATAAGCGAGTTATAAGCACTTTTACCTTTGGCTATCCTCATTTCACCTTGAAGGAGGGGCCCAAGATCAAATCCGACCACACCAGAAGATTCTCAGCCCATGATTTTCTATATGCTGGTTTACCATCCCAAACCTCTAGGACCAATAATAAGTGAGTTATAAGCACTTTTAAGTTTGGCTGTCCTCATTTGACCTCGAAGAAGGGGCCCAAGGTCAAATCCGACCACACCAGAAGATTCCCAGCCCATGATTTCCTATATGTTGGGTTACCATCCCAAATCTCTAGGACCAATAATAAGCAAGTGATAAGCACTTTTAAGTTTGGCTGTCCTCACACTTGACCTTGAAGGAGGGGCCCAAGGTCAAATCTGACCATGGCAAAAGATTCCCCGCCCATGATTTCCTGTATGTTGGTTTACCATCCCAAACCTCTAGGATCGATAATAAGCGAGTTATAAGCACTTTTAAGCTTGGCTATCCTCATTTGACCTTGAAGGAGGATCAAAGGTCAAATCCGACCACGCCAGAAGATTCCCAGCCCATGATTTCCTGTAGGTTGGTTTATCATCCCAAACCTCTAGGACCAATAATAAGCGAGTTGTAAGCACTTTTAGGTTTGGCTGTCCTCATTTGACCTTGAAGGAGGGGCTTAAGGTCAAATCCGATCACACCAGAAGATTCCCAGCCCATGATTTTCTATATGCTGGTTTACCATCCCAAACCTCTAGGACCAACAATAAGTGAGTTATAAGCACTTTTAAGTTTGACTATCCTCGTTTGACCTTGGGCGAGGGGCCCAAGGTCAAATCCGACCACACCAGAAGATTCCCAGCCCATGATTTCCTACATGTTGGTTTCCATCCCAAACCTCTACGACCAATAATAAGCGAGTTATAGGCACTTTTACCTTTTGCTATCCTCGTTTGACCTTGAAGGAGGGGCCCAAGGTCAAATCCGACCACACCAGAAGATTCCCAGCCCATGATTTCCTATATGTTGGGTTACCATCCCAAATCTCTAGGACCAATAATAAGCAAGTGATAAGCACTTTTAAGTTTGGCTGTCCTCACACTTGACCTTGAAGGAGGGGCCCAAGGTCAAATCTGACCATGGCAAAAGATTCCCCGCCCATGATTTCCTGTATGTTGGTTTACCATCCCAAACCTCTAGGATCGAAAATAAGCGAGTTATAAGCACTTTTAAGCTTGGCTATCCTCATTTGACCTTGAAGGAGGGGTCCAAGGTCAAATCCGACCACGCCAGAAGATTCCCAGCCCATGATTTCCTGTAGGTTGGTTTATCATCCCAAACCTCTAGGACCAATAATAAGCGAGTTGTAAGCACTTTTAGGTTTGGCTGTCCTCATTTGACCTTGAAGGAGGGGCTTAAGGTCAAATCCGACCACACCAGAAGATTCCCAGCCCATGATTTTCTATATGCTGGTTTACCATCCCAAACCTCTAGGACCAACAATAAGTGAGTTATAAGCACTTTTAAGTTTGACTATCCTCGTTTGACCTTGAGCGAGGGGCCCAAGGTCAAATCCGACCACACCAGAAGATTCCCAGCCCATGATTTCCTACATGTTGGTTTACCATCCCAAACCTCTAGGACCAATAATAAGCGAGTTATAAGCACTTTTATGTTTGGCTATGCTCGTTTGACCTCGAAGAAGAGGCCCAAGGTCAAATCTGACCACACCAAAAGATTCCCAGCCCATGATTTCCTATATGTTGGTTTAGCATCCCAAACCTCTAGGACCAATAATAAGGCAGTTATAAGCACTTTTAAGTTTGGCTATGCTCGTTTGACCTTGAACGAGGGGCCCAAGGTCAAATCTGACCACACCAGAAGATTCCCAGCACATGATTTCCTATGCGTTGGTATACCATCCCAAACCTCTAGGACCAATAATAAGCGAGTTCAAGGCTTAATCTTAGCAAATTTTTTATGAACCGATAATCAATCGCCTGTCAATCAGTCAATTATGGCCCGATTGATCCCAATATCGACTGGCGCCTAGATTCTTCTGTCAGGAATGTGCATGCCAAATTTGGTTGACCCACACCCGGTACTTTCTGAGGAAATCTAGTGAAAAGTAAATTTTTTTTTTGAATTTTTGATAATGTGACCTTGATAAAGGTCAAATTTATGCCTGTCAAAAAATTTCCCCACGCCTATAGAAGACAACTGCCAAATATCATTTGGACAGGCCTAATAACAAGGGAGATATTCAAGGGAGACGATAATGCGGTGGCGGCGGCTGACTGAAAACCAGGGGTGAAACCAATAAGCGTCCCCTTTTCAAGGGACGCTTAATTATGGAGCTGCAAAATTTATTAATTGGAGAATAGCTGTCAATGGAAATAGCACAATTATGTAAAAGTGCATATAATAATCAGTTGCAGCAATTCCTAGATCTTCGTTGTAAGAGAAAGATGTCTCAAATATGGCAGGTGAACACACGTTGGCCGAGCCAAAGTTAAAGGTAACACCATGATGCACACCTACAACTTATAACCAATGTCCCTACTAAGTGTTAACCTTCTACATCTTATGTTATCCAAGAAATAGCCCAGACAAGATTTTAAAACTCATGGTCACTACGACAAGGTCAAAGGTCACATCAAGATGACACCATGATGTCACAGACCTTCAACCCTTAAGCAATGTCCCTACCAAGTATCATAGCCCGGACAAAATTTTAAAGGTCAAGGTCACTACAGCAAGGCCAAAGTTCATATCAAGGTCACACCATCACGTTGCATGCCTACACCCCCTAACCAACATCCCTACCAATTATCAACTTCATACACCTTACAGTTTCTGAGATATAGCCCGCACAAGATTTTCAAACTTAAGATCACTATGGCAAGGTCAAAGGTCTAATCAAGGTGACACCATGACGTTGCACACCTACACCCCCTAAACAATGTCCCTACCAAGTATGAAAATCCTTAACCTTACTGTTTCTGAGATACAGCCTGGACAAACTTCTTCCCGCCGACAACCCACGAGCAAACCCTAACGCCCATCTAGACACCATGGGTGTAAACAATACCACAATAGCCCTTATGGGTTGTGGGGTAAAAAGTAGGTGTATAGTGAGTTTAGTGACTGCCAGACTTTAATGATGATATATGGGTTTTGTAAACTCTGAAGTCACAAGCAGGGAATTAAAGTACTTTTGGAGAAGTTGTTCATGTGGATGCGGTCTCGGAGTGATGCCATGTCAGCTGACATAAAAAGTTGAAATTGTAAAAATGTTTATGCTTACAAAAAAAAAAACAAAAAAAAACAAAGTGTCCCCAAAGTTTGGATGCAATATAGAATAACAGAAGAGAAAGGTTTTTGCAAAGAAAACCCAGCAGCGCTGAGAAAAGAAGTGAAAGTTAAGGAGACAGTGTGGAGGTTTATGTATTAACGTGAAAGAAAAATGTAAGCTTTATTCGGTTTTCTATGGTCATATATTGTGAAAAGTTAATTTAATAAATGCTATATTTTGAAAGAAGAGTTGTTTTAGATGTAAAATATGGCTACTAAAAATACTTATGGTCATATTATAAACCCCAGTTTGCAAAAGCAATAATAAAGGAGATATAACGCAAAAACACAAAATCTCCTAGTTTACGACCCCAGTTTGACCCATAAGGGGGGTCAGGGCGAAATCAAACCAGCCATATAGACTCTCCACATATGGTTTCCTGATACCTCTTAATACAATCTAAAGCTTGAAAAGCAATAATAAAGGAGATTTAAGGCAAAAAGACAAATTCTACTATTTTATGACCCCAGTTAGACCCAAGGGGCAGGGGTGAAGGGGGGAGGAGAGAGACAGGGAGTATATCTGACCAGCTATATACACTACAGCTAAATAGACTCTCCACATATAGTTTCCCAATACATTTTAATACATTCTAAAGCTGTAAAAACAATAATAAAGGAGATAATCTTATAGAACCATCAACCATTTCATCCTTTTACCTTTTCAGATATATCCTGAAAATTTCATCAAAATCCATCGATAAGTTTTTGAGCTATATTGTACACAAATACATCTGGCAGCCTGGATCCAGATGATCCAGATCATTCCCAAAATCTAATCACTTGTTCCTCGACCCATTAAGGACATTTCCTGAAAATTTCATCAAAATGCACCCATAAGTTTTTGAGTTATCTGTCTTTAAAAATTAAATTTCATGGATCCAGAAGATCCAGACAGTGATCCGGATCACTCCCAAAATTTAATCATATCTTCCTTTTACCATTTTGGACATATCCTGAAAATGGTGGATACAATTAGCCAGGCAAGATTTCATAGCAGGGCAGATATCTTGAAACCTTGGTAAGGATAGCTGCAATAGATTTCCAGCTATAAGTGATTTACTCAATGGCGAACTGTCAAAGTAGCTATTACTCAGTTAGCTATGGACCTACAACTCTGAAAATTTGCCATAACACTGTGCATCAAAAAGTAGCTGAACAACATATTTGACAAAATTATTGTAACTCTAACGGTTATGAAGAAAAATATCATTTACTCATTTTGAAATTGAAGACCGCTGTTATAATTTAAATTTTTTTCTGGAAGAAATAGTCCTTACTACCAAGGGTATCAAAAATTTGTTTTGAGTTTTATATGCTCCCAACTTTAGCAATCTTCAGAGGATTTCCCATTTGAAGTAAGATTTATTAAACTTTGATGTCAAACTGAAATGGGAAAAAGTGAAAAAAAAACATACATTTGAAAAAACAGCATACACATCTAGGCATAATAAAGCTCAGTGAACGTGAACCTTCCCTTTAACTTCGATTTTCTTATATTTGTTAAATGTTACCCAACAGAAGAGATACACATCAATATAAATCTTTCCCCGCTCTCCACTTCAACCGGAACACTGAAGGCAGTGTCATACATACACATCTACACACACAACCCCACCTATCCCCCCACCCCTACTCTTTTCTCTGCTGCAGTTTGTTGGATGAAGGAGAGGGGGGGGGGGATCTTTCTTTGCAGGTTTGCATTGTTTAGTTAATGTGATGTAGCTATTACTTAATTATGCCATAAGCTAGAAGTCTGAAACTTTAATATGTTATACCTGAAAGAAAAGTAGGCAAAAAAATATGTAACAAAATGCTCTAAATGCAATACTTTTCAAGTTATAAGTGATTTACTGCATGAATTCATGATTTTTAATGCATTGAAAATTATTTAAAACAAAATATTCTGATGCATGCATTTATCTCCCGCCGTATAAATTAGATGTACTAAAGATAGTGGAATATGCATTTTCTTGTGAGATGGAGGCACAAGTAGAAGTGACAACAAGCAAGAGGCACTTTAATGTTTGATTGCAATACTTTTAAAGACAAAAGGCATTTACTCATGTTAGTAGCTATTACTCTGCCATCCAAAGAGCTACAGTTCTGCAACTTTACTATGTAGTAGATCAACCCAAAGTAGGTGAATGACATATTAAGAAATTGCCTATCTATAACACTTTTAGAGATAAAAGACATTTACTCATTTTAGTGGCTATTACTCTGCCATCCAAAGAGCTAGTTCTGCAACTTCACTATGTGGTAGATCGCCCAAAAGTAGATGAAGGACTTACTTAGAAGAAATTGTCTATGTCCAATACTTTTAAAGATAAAAGACATTTACTCATTTTAGGAGCTGTTACTCAGCTATTCAAAGAGCTACAGTTGTGCAACTTCACTATGTGGTAGATCACCCAAAAGTTGGTGAACAACTTATTTAGAAGAAATTGCCTAACTGCAATACTTTAGAGATAAAAGACATTTACTCATTTTAGCAGGTATATGACTCAGCTATGCAAAGAGCTATAGATGTGAAACTTCACTATGTGGTAGATCACCCAAAAGGTGAATCACTTATTCAGAAGAATTTGCCTTTTCGTAACACTTTTAGACATAAATAGACTTTCACCAAGTCCTTTTGTCTTTTGTGAAATATATGAGTACTGTATGACTTTTGAAGAAACAGTCAGCCCTGACAAAAGGACTTTTCTCACTCACTTCAGGAAGTGACTGTCCGCCTAGTGTTAAAAAAAATAACTAAAGAACTCAGGAATTCCTGTGCACTTTTTAAGCCAATAAAAAAGCCCCACTCTTATATCCATAGCATAATTCTATATTTAATCCAACAGAGGTGTTCTCTAAAATACTGGTATGTGTAAAAATACAATCCCCTTGAGCTCTGTGGGACCTCTCATTTCCATGTAGTTAAAATGCACTTTCAAGAGAATGTGCTGCTTATCAGTATATATATGATATATATCATGGGTGACTCAGTATCATGTATGTCCAAATAAAAGGGGAATTGAGGTGTTCAGTATTTTTTATGTTTGTAGTCTAAAATTGTAGTTGTTTTTCTTTTGAATAATTTCTTTCACATTTCACTTCTCTCCCCAGGATATGCAGCTCGAAACCTTTTTTTATAAAGTTTCATAAAATTTTCTTCTGTCAATACCTTATAAATAGGTTATAATAATTGTCACTATTTTGTAGTCTTTCTATAAATGAATTTGTTTCAGCATATTTCATTACAGTTGGGGTCTGAAGGTATATTATCAATTTTCTAGATCTAGTTGTTGAGGAAAAAACAAATCAAGGGAAAATGCCTACTGGTAAAAGATCTCCCAGAAAGAATACCTCCTGAAACCATACCTCCTCAAAAGAATAAATCCTGCATATGTTGTATTCCAGAAAAAATGCTGTCAAAAAAAAAAATTATAAACAATTTTTTTTTTCTATGCAAAAATATCATAGTGGGATGAGGTGAATAAACCCCATCTTTGGAATTGAAAAAAAAACATACTTTATTTATTTGGATTTTATGTTGCTTTCAACACTGTACAGGACATGATGGGTAGTTTTGTGGGCAGAGGAAACCAATACATACAGTTGGTCAAGGTTCGGTACTGTAAACTGCCAATCATCGGTGAGCAATGACCAACTTTCCCACATAAGGTCTGTGGTTTGAACCGCCAACCTCAGAGGTGGGAGGTGAGTGTGTTACCACTACACCACCATGGCTAAACATACTAAATGTGTACAAATAACATCTAATAACATCAGCATCATTCAGTTTAGATCTTGTCATAGGTATAGTTTAAAGGGTAACTTTTCTTGAAACTAAATGGAAAAAGTTGTCTATTTGCAAAACCATAATATATGAGTGATTTTAGGAATGGTTGCACTGCATTAGTACTTAGTACACTAGTGGTAGAACAAATGTCTACAGACATCGAATGGTTGGTCGAAATTCACTGTAGTAGCGATGATCGATCCGGAAGTAGTGCAGATCGATTCATCATTATCACTGAAGATTTCATAATATTTAGTTATGTTTATACATATCCACGCTTTTTCACAAATTTTTAGGCAGTTTCCTCAATAATTTGACAGATTTGTCATGAAATTTGGGTTTGTTTATATCTGCCGCCATATTTACAGGAAGTGAACGTTTTCGGTAGATTTGTCATGAAATTTGGGTTTGTTTATATCTGCCGCCATATTTACAGGAAGTGAACGTTTTCGGTAGATTCTAAACATCAGAACACCGATATTCCTACCGCATCAACATATACTTCATCCAAGAATGTGTTTCATGCTATAGCCAACATTGGATTCGATTATGGCTCGATTATCACTCAGAAAAATGGACGATTAGTCGACCATGCAACTTGGAGGCGATTCCCATCACTATAGTACACTACTCCTTTAGCACCTCTAAAAAATTATGACTTCTCCAAATTTTAGTCGCATTCTTGAATTTTGATGGAAATGGAAACTTTTATCTTGAAAACTATAACAGATAGAGTGACTTTGGCCCCACTAGATAACAAGGACTACTCCTTTAATGTCTGTGAATAATTTAGAATTTTCTTATTCTGGCTGCCATCTTGAAAAATGCAGTTCATCTTCAAAACCATGTTAGTTGTCCTTTTCCTGTGGATACAACTTTCATCTGGCCACAGATGCGTTCTTGGTCTAGCTATATTACTTGTTTGTATTTCTTAGGAGACATCTTTTCATAGATACAAAATATGCAGGAGGCATTTTTTCCATGAGATATTGTCCGGGACACATTTTTCCATACACCACAAAAAACATCTTTTCCATCAAGCACACTTTACATTATGTTTTGTTGATAATCTTTCAAATGGAATTTACTGTCTAATAGGGCTGTTCCACTATGCTGATCCCCCTCTGTGATATATTTCAAGTCCTGAAGATAGTCTATCTGGAAGGGATGGGCCGGAAGTCAAACTTTTCATTTTGACGTCCATAACAATGATCATAACATTTGAGAGCCTTCAGCACTGGCCTGGAACCAAGGGTTAAACTTCAGGTAGAGATGAATCGTTTGTGACCCTGATAAATTCATACTGTTTAAATTTGTCAAAAGATTTCTGTGATCCTCTATAATCATTAGCATAACTTACATTTAGGAACACAATTCTAAGCTATCTTTATAAAGTTTGTATATCAATCTTTTCCATCCTACACTGGTATTGCCGAGGCTTTCATAAGGTTCATAAGTGATTCAAGGAGATTTAAGAACCAATCAAAAGTTTTTTAATACCAATCAAAATGTCACTTGATTTTAGATTTATTTATTTGTTGTTTTACGTCACATTCAACAGCCAGGGTCAGATTGCGACGGGTAGTATACAGGTGGAGGAAACCAGTGCATATTGCACTGTAAACCACCAGGCATCAGCAAGTAACTACTAACTTTCCAACATGAAGCACCCGGCCCGAGATTCGAACTGGCCACCTCAGAGGTTAGAGGCGAGAACTCTAAACGCTTCACCACCGAGCCCCTAAAATCTCATTTGAAAAGCTAATGTAAAATCAAGCCTCTTTATCCATGGATCATGAACAATTTAAATTTTTCCAATTAACTAGAAACAAGGTATACATTTGGATCGCCAATATGGAACAGCCCTCTTAGGGACTTTTACCAATTTTTACAATATGTTCCAAACCATGGGAATTTAGAATCTCAAAACTAAAACAAGGCAATATTCATACAAATACTCTGGGAAACTATTACACCTATTTAATTCATTTACATACTTTTCACTCTGATGTTATCAAAGTAAACTCTCAACAAGCATATACATAAAAGGCTTCCAAGTGTTGGCTGTATTTGTGTTCTACAATACTATGAATAACAGCCATCCACAGTTAGAAACCCAGCATGACAGCTGTGGCAGCATGCTTTCAAGAGGGAAAACCCCCATCATATAAATAACAGTATGTAAATATGTTGGAGATTTCTCCATACTGTTGTGCATACAATCTGCATAAATGTGTCCTCATTACAGTTGAAGCTAAATGGGTGGCACAAGTCTTTGTTTTTTCAGAGACTATCCCCCTAACTCCAGAATGCTAGTGGTATAATGAACTCCTGTAAGTTTCTAATTTAAATTTAACTATTCAGGTTACTGATGGATACAAATACAAAGACTTGGAGCAAGTCTAAGACATAAAAGGCATTTAATCATTTTAGTTTCTGCAAATTCACTATGTGGTAGATCACCCAAAAGTAGGTGAAAGACTTATTTAGAAGAAATTGCGTATATTCAATACTTTTACAGATACAAGACATTTACTCATTTTAGTAGCTATTACTGAGCTATGCAAAGAGCTATAGATCTGAAACTTCACCATTTGGTAGATCACCCAAAAGTAGGTGAATGACTTATTTAGAAGAAATTACCTATCTGTAATACTTTTAAAGATAAAGGGTATTGACTCATTTTAGTAGCTATTACTCAGTTATGTAAAGAGCTACAGTAGTGCAACTTCACTATGTGGTAGATCACCCAAAAGTAGGTGAATGACTTATTTAGAAGAAATTGCGTGTATGCAATACTTTTACAGATAAAAGATATTTACTCATTTTAGTAGCTATGACTGAGCTATGCAAAGAGCTATAGATCTGAAACTTCACTGTGTGGTAGATCAGCCAAAAGTAGGTGAATGACTTATTTAGATGAAATTGCCTACCTGTAATTCTTTTAGAGATAAAAGACATTTACTCATTTGAGTAGCTATGAGTGTGCTATGCAAAAAGCTATAGATCTGTTCACTATGTGGTAGATCGGCCAAGAGTAGGTGAATGACTTATTTAGAAGAAATTGCCTACCCTACCTATAATACTTCTAGAGATAAAAGACATTACTAATTTTTGTAGCTATTACTCAGCTATCTACTCACTTAGCTATTGGCCTAGATCTGCAAAAGCAACAAAAATATAAAGGACACAGGAAAGTAAGCTTATCAAAAACTAGATGGATAACAAATGAAAAGATTTGCCTAACTTTAATACTTGTGAAGGTATTTGACACTTATTTCCATCATAATTTTGCTACAAAAAAGAAAACAGCTATTGCTCACTTATATCATGCAATGGAACCCCAAACGATATGCCATGTTATAGTTAAGGAAAAAGTAGCTGAACAAATTATTTTAGAAAAATACTCTAACTGCAATAGTTTGGGAGTTACAATGGATTTACTCTACAGTCAGAATTTCAAAGTAGCTATTACTCAGCTATCCAATGTGCAACAGGTCTGAAACTTTACTATGTGATAGCTTATCAAAAACTACATGAATAACATATTGAAAAGATTTGTTTAACTTTAATACTTTTGAAGATATTCGACATTTACTTATGTCATTATTTTGCTTCAAATAAGAAAATAGCTATTACTCACTTATGACATGCAATGGGACCCCAAACTATGTACCACCTTATAGCTAAGGACAAAGTAGCTGAACAACATATTTGAAGACAAACCTGTAACTGCAATAGTTTTTGAGTTACGAGTCCTTACTCAAAGTAGCTAAGGTTGCTATTACTCACTTATCTTCAGGCCTAAGTCCATAAAACCAAAAAAATTTTCAAGGGTGTGAAAATTCATTGGGACAATTAATTTACAAAAAATCTGTAGTTGTAGTAGTTTTGGAGAAATCTGCGTGACACACAACGCACGCATACACAGGCATCATTTCATAATCTCCCTGGAGATAAAAATTCATAAAAAAATTAAGAAAAATCCAGGCCTGATACCCACACAAGGGAATCAACTTGTGGCCTACTACATATTCAAGATAAGAGAGAAATCCCTGCAATAGCCAATGAGAAAAGTGTGATAAAGTGTTGAAATTTTCATACTTTGGGTGAGGGTACCTCTCTTCTAATGGCTGTGGGGAACAGACAGATCTGCATGCCTTGAACAATTTATCATCCTCGATAGATAAGGTATCTTTTAAAAGTAACGAGTATCTGGGCCTTGTACTTTTGGAGAGGTTGTTCCCGTGGATGTGGACGTGGGGCCTACATGTATGATGATGCCAGAGTGATGCCATGACAAAAAATCCCCAAGGGGGGTCTTATGGGGAAACTGGTCAACTCGGCCCTTTGCCAACTCAGCCCCCGCCAACTCGGACCAATCTTTGCAAACTCGGCCCCATTCTTTTAGAAATTTAAGTTAACATAAAATCTTTATTTGTGGATGGATTTTAATAATTTAGGTATCATTGTTCACAGTTTTTAATCATGGATATAATAGTGTGGTATGACCTTGAATCAGGCTTACATAGTTGGGAATAACATACACAAGAGTACTTTATATCAAATACATTGGTAACAGCTTTATTAATGAAGCCATCATTTTTAAAATATTACCTTCTAACAACTATTCCTGGCAAATTTGTCTCTCTTAAGATGCATAATACATTATTCATTTGAAGCATACTTACATAATAGATATGCAAAAAACAGTCAACTTGTTGGGAATGAATTTTAGAAGAGGCCCAGTTTGCATCAAAATGGGTCAGTTGGCGGGGCCGAGTTGTCCATGATTCTCTTATGGGCCTCAAACAAAATTTTATTCTCAACATAAAGTCTTGATTTTTGGCACATGTAATAACAATACATTAATGTGTTCTCAGGTAAAATTTTAGCCACAAGAGCCTCATAGTTTGTGACCGAGTGGGCTTTAAGTGGCCATAGGTCCATTTCAGACTTAAGGTGGCCATAAGTTATTTATTAAGATTTTAAGGTTTCCTTAAACAGGGATCTTCCTTTGGCCACCACTAACATGTAGACCAAGTTAAAGAAAAAAAATACTGATCCCTTTTTGAGTTATCATGTACACAAAATTTCTAGGGTGGCACAACGGAGCTGAATCCATTATATATAATCCAACTTTCTTCTAGGGATATGGGAGACACCGGGGACTTTGAGAAAGATGGTTGAAACGTCAACCGTTTAAATGTTTTGTAGGTCGAAATGTCTGGTAATCTATGGTGGTTTCTAAACCACGAAAAAGTGACGGAATTCCGTGACGGAAACAGAAAATCGCCTAAAAATCGCCTAATATACATATTAGTACACAGATCTATGAGTATTCAACAGTAATACTTTGGTGGTCGTTTTATGAAAATTGCTCCATTATTAAGCATTTTAGAGGGATTTTAGCATGGCCTTTGATTTCCCAGTGTTACTTAATTGGGCGATTTTTTCCATGGATTTGCTCCATGAATATCTTACTTTTAAGGTTTCGTTTTGCAAAATTTCCAGTTATGTTACCTATAAATGCGTGTTCTCCACATAATAATAAACAATTTGGTGGTTGTCTTATTAAAATCAAGCAAATATTGAGCACTTTACAGGGTTTTAAACAAGGCATTGGATTTCCCAGTGTTTTCTAATTGGGCAATTTTTTCCGTGGATTTGCCCCATGAATATCTTACTTTTAAGAGATCTTGTGCAAACTTTCCAGATACACAACTGATAAGCAAACATACTCCACATAATAATGATTAATTTGGTGGTTGTCTTGTTAAAATTAAGCAAATGTTAAGCATTTTACAGGGATTTTAGCATAGCCTTTGATTTTCCAGTGTTGCTTATTATGGGCGATTTTTTTTCGTGGATTTTGTCCACAAATAGATTACGTTTAAGATACCTTATGTTAAGTTTCCAGTTTAATTAACTACCTACGAGTATTCTCCACACTATAATAAACAATTTGGTGGTTGTCTTGTTGAAATCAAGCAAATATTGAGTATTTTACAGGTATTTTAACAAAGCCCTTAAATTTCCATTGTTTCTTAATTGGGCGATTTTTTCCGTGGATGTTGGTGATTAATATTTTACTTTTAAGATATTTTATGTTAATGGAACTGATTTGGGTTTTTGGCTTGCTTGTTTTATCTTTTTTGAAGGGTCAACTTTATTCTTTTACTTTGTTTTTTAATACTTCCACAAAAACTGTTAATTGCTGTCAAAGAAAGTGGTTTCCAATTCATTTAATCTTCAAACACTTCAGTATTATTTGAAGTGTGCACCCTAACTTTTAGTTGTGATCAGGGTATGTCAATCTTTATTATTTAGTCTACCTATACATATATGTTATTTGAAGTTTGCACCCTAACTGTTAATTGCCATCAGGGTATGTTTGTCTTTATTCTTTAATCTACCTAGATCTAGGTTGTGGAGATACCTTATCTCCCCTTTAATTGATTAATTGTTTGATAATTGTATTCTGTAATCTAAAAGTTGTGGATTTAATTTTTGATGTTGCTATTCAGGATGTCATTCTAAAGTAAATTAGGCGATATTTAGGCAATTTTTAGGCGATATTTAGGCGATTTTCCATATCGCCCAACGGAAATTCCGAACTTTAGAAACAACCGTAATCTATTCAGACACTTTCTCTTAAATTGGGAGCTTTCAACAGATCTGTGTACCAGCTATTTCTGCAAGCCATCTTTCTGAATAATTTTCTTATCATCTGAATTAAAAACACTGGGTGAATGAAACAGCAGCCATGTGTGTACTGTAATAAAGGCTGAATATTTCTTGAAAGTATCCACTTTATTAAAGTAACATATGAAGTTTCTTGAACTCACTGTTTTCGGAACACTTCAACTTTACATCAATACATACCAACACTACAACATTTGAAATGGCATTTCTTTCACATTGTATCCAAAATAACGGCTTGTCTTATCCAGTCTAAAATATATACTACTGCTTTCCGACTTTTCCATGCTGTTCCCTCTAATTTGTCTCCACAAAGAACAATTTTAGCCACTTTTAACAAAGGAGGGAAGCTTCCTTTGTTTGTGCATGTCTAGCGTGGCTTCGCTGTGGGCACATTTTTATGGGGGGTCCCATGGATAAGTGTCCCACTTCTTTTGACACCCATGCGAAACTGTCACCAGCACCCGCAAAGTAAACACCAAAATATAGACATGATAAAAACACATAGCTTTTTCTTTAATATTTTGGTGGGGGAAAATGAAAAAAAAAACTACAGTACACAGTAAGCTTTCTTTAAGACGGGACATGTCATTACAGTATCAGTGGCGCAGCACTTGCATCCAAATATTCAAAACACGAAAAATACCAAAGTAAAGTTTAAATACTTTATACCCTACCGTACTATTATTTTACAAACAAGTTAACTTACAATTAATAGATTGCACACTCAGAAATAGTTATCTTCATATATTCAATATCTTAGGTGCTTTAAGCAGCTAAAAACCACGTTTTTAACTTTTCCTTTTGAGATTTGGCTAATACGCATGCGCAGTTCTCTTTCTACCTACCCTCAAAATATTAATCTCCGTTTAAGGGGATTTTTTTAGAAAAAAATCGACGATTATTTAAGTATCTGAATTAAATTATGTCATTTCATTTGTGTAAAGTTCCTTTGCAATAAGCCTAATCAGCATTTCCATTCGCGCAAAGCATCCTGGGAAGGTATCGGGATAATTCAACATGACGAGTGCGCAGAAACGAGTTTTAGTTCTATGCGCACACATTTACCTGGGACAATTGCACGCTGTTCCATTCTAAACTGGTGGATAAATTTTTTTTTTTTTGTTTAAGTAAGAGTGGATTATTTTTATTCTGACATGACACCTAGGCTTATTTAAGAGACTTTTTCTCATTTGTTTTCATTTTTACAAGAAATAAATTATATCACGTACTTTGTTTGTGGTGGCCCAAATCTGCAGTTGAAAGGTACAATGGATAGAACAGCCGGTTGCTAAGGTCACCACAATGTAATTCTAACATGACGACTGGGTCAAAGTTGGGGTTTTACGTCCCGTTCAACAGCCACGTATTTTGGTTGGGTTTTAGAAGTAATGTTGTTATGTTGTTTTTATTTATATTTCATTGAATATGAAATAGTTATTGAATTTTAAATACTATATATTACGTATATAGAGCAAGTGATGTAAATTCGCCACTTTTTCGTACATTTCATTGATATAAATTAAAGTCTTAATTTTTTCAGAGAATTTTTTTTTATCAAAATTACACATTAAGTATGTTTTAAATAATACATAAGAAAAAACAAACTCACCTTGACATTATTCCATCCAGGGAGCTGTTATTATTTCATCCAAAAATGCAGTATTTTTATAGAAGTGGATGTAAATTCGCCGCTTTTTCAAAAAAGTGTTTTTCAACCATAAAACCATTCATACCATGAACAAATGTATGCATAATTCTTAAAGCAGTTCCTTTTATGTCTGATAAATTATATTTAATAGGATATAAGGCCCAAAAAATCTGTCCTGAAGAAGTTTGAAATGTGTGGTAAAAGAGTGTTTATCACTGCAAATTTTATACTATTTGAAGTTAAGTTTGCTGTAATCAACTACATTTTCTTTTTGATATGATAAAGGTAGTTTATCATTCAAAAATGAACTTGTAAGTAAGAACAATGTCATTTATTTAAAATTTTTATATATTTTATAAATGTAACTGATAAAAATCTCAACAGTTAACAATTTAAAAACAATGCAACAACTGTTATATTGTGACTTTTATGCATACTTTCAAAATTATTCTTATAAGATGCAACAGCATGAAATGGAAATTACAACATTGCAAATAATTTACAAAAAAATGTTTCTAAAGTGATTATGATCATTGTTCATGAATCATTTGAATTCTCTGACACAGCTGGCAAATAAACATGTCTGTATGTGTATCCAACTCATGTCTTTCAATGCAGTGGAAATGAAATTTCCTTCGACAGAAGATGCAAGAAACCTGTAATAAAACATGCATATGCATCATGTATGTAAGATTTGTAAAACAATAATGTTTCAAGAATCAAAATTGTGTTATTTTGAATGAACAGCAACAACTAATTACCCATGTTGATCTCTGCTTGTTCTCAAGGTCAAAGCCATGGCCACATTTGTTGCAGTACTGAAGTATATTATCTGATGCTCCCAGCAAACAGTCTACAATGTACTGTCTGTAATGCTTTATCTCCGGGGAAGAAAAGGGAAAGGACAAATCCATTCCAGATACCAATCTTTCTGC
This sequence comes from Sabellastarte sp. h YS-2021, assembly GCA_964017235.1. Classification (NCBI taxonomy): domain Eukaryota; kingdom Metazoa; phylum Annelida; class Polychaeta; order Sabellida; family Sabellidae; genus Sabellastarte; species Sabellastarte sp. h YS-2021. Next base: position 111,536,929 of record OZ024932.1, read on the forward strand.
AAACTGAAATAAAGAATTGGCATAGTTTTGAAGTATTCTAAATTGTTGTTTTATTCTTCTGCACAAACAAGATTGCATTTGTGTGTTTATTGATTTCAAAAGTGCATAGGCAATAAATATATAAATTTTTTACTTGTTTGTTTTGTATAATGGAAGTAACTAAATGTACCTTGAGAACAAACACTCCACAAGATATGCTATCAAACTGCCTTGGATGGTTTAAGACATTGGATCTGCATGCAGTAGTTCTATCCAGAACACCATTAGTTACCATAAAGTTCCTAACAAAAAATAAACAATAGTGTATCAAAGCACCGTTCTTTTTCAGGTAGGGTTATTTAGCGAAAAATGTATAGAAATAAATAACTTTATTTATAATATTTGTTAAATTTCACTGCAATAAAAAGAAGCGGTTTAGCTGTCATTCTAAAATAGCATGTAATTGCTATACAAGTAATATTTTCCAACCTTCCAGCTAATAAGGCTGCCTGGGTGGCAGTTGATGTTTCACCAAGTGAGTTCATGTACAACACCTCTGCCTTCTCGGCATCAAACAGCATCAGAACCCAGTGTCCATGGTCATTATATATTCCCATAAACTTGTTGTAATCTGTTACATTTTTTCTCATCTACATATGAATATGTAACATGCATATTGATAAAATTTAACATAGCAGACAGAGAAATATTTTTCTATATTCCCATATGTTAAATTCCCCTAAAGCAGTTAAGTTATATTGTATTACAGTATGTACCAGTAAAATAATTATTAATAAGTACATTAATGAAAATTATTAAAATTATTTCTCTGTTGCCTATATTTTATAATTTACTTATGCAAAAATTTAGTGTTGAAAATGTTAAAGATGTAGGGTGCAAAATGTTAAAGATTATTTGGAAAATAAGTAGTTATTTTACATGGTACATGATTTACCTTACAGTTACGGTTTCTTCCAAACACATCATACTTTCCTGTCATGATTTGTATCATATTTTGGGTTGACAGATAAAATATGTTGCTCTCTTTGGTTATGATGTTCATGAAGTTATTTATAACCTTTAAACATGATAAATATGAGAATCATATACAGCTAACATGAATAACCATTGATTTCTCAAAACCAGTAAAAATAACAGAATTTATTTCAGTACAGAATAAGTTTGAACTGTAATAAAATAATTTTCATATTTTTACTTCATTCATTTCATACCACTACATATTCCTGATTTAGTAAATTGTATAATAATTTACATGCCGTATTTAATGTTGAATTTACAGTTACAATACTACCTCATCATCCAGCATGCCATGAAGGGTGTTATGCATATCAAAATCAAATAAACTTGATGTTGCTGTGGCATAGCAAATGTAACCCACTGGGTCATCAATTGATAGCCCTAAATATACAAAAATGTGTTATGTAATGCTTGCATATTCATGCATTGGTATGTCGGTAATAAATTTGTGATAGGCAGTAAAAATACACTTAATTGGCTGATTTTTGTCTGAAATAACAAATATAATAGTTCAGTAATTTCTGATAGCAATATAATCAATTTTACAACATAGACATTTTATTTGTTGCTATTATAGCATTGTACAACACATAGTAATATGAATGTACATACTTATCACTTCACTTGCAAGTGATTCCTTCTAATTTACCTCTTTTGATTGCCCTGAAATGACATTAATGTATTAAAAGCTTATTAGACCACATATTTCATTCCATTTGTTTTAAAAAAGTAATTGGAACACTTTCAAATGGACAATAATGATACAACTATGGAGACATGTAAATTTATGTACATGTGTTTTCACATATATGTACACATTGTGATTAGTTTGTGTATCGATTTTTTATTATGTGTTTTCATGTCTTCAGAAATTTTGAATATTAAGCATGATATTCTGGTCTAACCTTCAATGAAATCTGGGCCAAAGCTTTTCGGGGTTTTTTTCCTAAGACTTCTCCTTGGCTTTGTTCCTTTGAAACTGTTAATATCATCTATATTGTATAAAATGAAGAACGTCACATAATGATTGTGCATGGCAGAAATAAGCATAGACAAACAATTTTTATTTTTGTATATTCTGCATAATTTTGGTAAACCCCTTAAACATATATCAACACTGTAAAACCGGGTGTTTGACTGAACACAAAAGTTTTAAGTAATTTTGACATTACCTCACATCATGATTACTAGAACATAAAAATTTTGAGTAAATACAACTTTGTCATATCAACCTAAATATTTAAGGTTGAATAGACTCAAAAGATTTTGCCGACGTTGGGCCGCCATCTGTTTCAGGTTTAGCGTTTCCCGCCGTTTCTACTATGACATCAGCATGCAGAGGAGACTTGTGTTGAAGATTTGGATGTAGTGTAAGTATATCGGATTGCATCTGGGGATATGCAAGCCATCAGTCTTTATCTATTGTGTAAAATTTGTTATTAGTAATTGTTGCATCTGTAGGACTACACTCTGTGGGTGTACAAGTACCAGCATTTGATATTTTACAAATATATAATTCAGCAATATTTTACTGTCACCGCCACGGTCCCTCGCGACTTTGTGTACACCCACAGAGTGCTGAAAACGTGAGGCTACCATTGGGTTTCTAACAGTATTTTACAAATATATAATCCAGCAATATTTTACTGTCACCGCCACAGTCGCGAGGGACCGTCGTGCGTCGTGCACGACGGTCCCTCGCGACTTTGTGTACACCCACAGAGTGCTGGAAACGTGAGGCTACCATTGGGTTTCTAACAGTATTTTACAAATATATAATCCAGCAATATTTTACTGTCACCGCACCTCGCAATAATTTAAAGCAAATAAAATATCAAGTACTGGTACTTGTACACCCACAGAGTGCTGAAAACGTGAGGCTACCATTGGGTTTCTAACAGTATTTTACAAATATATAATCCAGCAATATTTTACTGTCACCGCACCTCGCAATAATTTAAAGCAAATAAAATATCAAGTACTGGTACTTGTACACCCACAGAGTGCTGGAAACGTGAGGCTACCATTGGGTTTCTAACAGTATTTTACAAATATATAATCCAGCAATATTTTACTGTCACCGCACCTCGCAATAATTTAAAGCAAATAAAATATCAAGTACTGGTACTTGTACACCCACAGAGTGCTGGAAACGTGAGGCTACCATTGGGTTTCTAACAGTATTTTACAAATATATAATCCAGCAATATTTTACTGTCACCGCACCTCGCAATAATTTAAAGCAAATAAAATATCAAGTACTGGTACTTGTACACCCACAGAGTGCTGAAAACGTGAGGCTACCATTGGGTTTCTAACAGTATTTTACAAATATATAATCCAGCAATATTTTACTGTCACCGCACCTCGCAATAATTTAAAGCAAATAAAATATCAAGTACTGGTACTTGTACACCCACAGAGTGCTGGAAACGTGAGGCTACCATTGGGTTTCTAACAGTATTTTACAAATATATAATCCAGCAATATTTTACTGTCACCGCACCTCGCAATAATTTAAAGCAAATAAAATATCAAGTACTGGTACTTGTACACCCACAGAGTGCTGGAAACGTGAGGCTACCATTGGGTTTCTAACAGTATTTTACAAATATATAATCCAGCAATATTTTACTGTCACCGCACCTCGCAATAATTTAAAGCAAATAAAATATCAAGTACTGGTACTTGTACACCCACAGAGTGCTGGAAACGTGAGGCTACCATTGGGTTTCTAACAGTATTTTACAAATATATAATCCAGCAATATTTTACTGTCACCGCACCTCGCAATAATTTAAAGCAAATAAAATATCAAGTACTGGTACTTGTACACCCACAGAGTGCTGAAAACGTGAGGCTACCATTGGGTTTCTAACAGTATTTTACAAATATATAATCCAGCAATATTTTACTGTCACCGCACCTCGCAATAATTTAAAGCAAATAAAATATCAAGTACTGGTACTTGTACACCCACAGAGTGCTGGAAACGTGAGGCTACCATTGGGTTTCTAACAGTATTTTACAAATATATAATCCAGCAATATTTTACTGTCACCGCACCTCGCAATAATTTAAAGCAAATAAAATATCAAGTACTGGTACTTGTACACCCACAGAGTGATGAAAACGTGAGGCTACCATTGGGTTTCTAACAGTATTTTACAAATATATAATCCAGCAATATTTTACTGTCAACGCACCTCGCAATAATTTAAAGCAAATAAAATACGCGAGTTCAATAACAAGCGCTTACAACTTCAACCGCTAGATGTCGCCAACGTAGGAGGTAAAAAAATAATTTCCGGTTTAGTTGTTTAATCAGGCGTCCTTCAGTAAACAAGTTTCAATCAATAATATTATAATATTTTATGCCCATATATGGTAGTTCTAGTACTACACAGATCGTGGAAAAGTGAGAGACTAGACAGGTATGCATTGCTTTTATTATAAAGACACACTATAAAAGTCAAAGTAAGATTAAGTATTGCTCGCATATAAATTACAATGTATTCTCTATTATCAAGTATTATCACTTAAAAAGTGTTGTCACTACAAAGGCTTTTTCTCAGTGGAGAGTAAATACTATAAAAGTAAAAAAAATAGCATTTCATGACATTTGTGCGATTTTCAAGGATCAAGTATTACATTTGTATATAGTTATATACATAATATACATAATTTACATATTTGTATTTACATTATCTTTTTATATGTTTCTTATATTGTTTTACATTTTGATAAAATACCAGCTAGCTCATGGGTACGACATCTTATGGAAGTGACCTTGCTGTAGTGACCTTGTCCTATATAAGCTCAAACCAAGGTCACACCTTGAAGTTGCACACCTACACCCCCTTATAATCAATGTCCCTACCAAGTATCTTATCGATCCTACACCTTACGGTTTCCGAGATAGAGCCCCGAACAAGATGTTATAGGTCAAGGTCACTACGGCAAGGTCAAATCAAGATCAGACAATGACATTGCGCACCTACACCCCCTAACCAATATCCCTACCAAGTATCAACTTTCTACACCTCACAGTGTCCGAGATATAGCCCAGACAAGATTTTAAAGGTCAAGGTCACTACAGCAAGGTCAAAGGTCAGATCAAGGTCAAACCATGACGTTGCACACCTACAACCCCTAACTGAACTTCTTCCCGCTGCCCACCTGAACGTCCATCCGGACACCATGGGTGCAAACAATAAAACTGCAAATTTAATAAGTAAATTAAATTTTTGTTAGTTAATCCCCTATCCAAAGGACCAGCAAGGCCCCGCTATCAGCCTACTAGGGTCTTCATATGACTAGTCAACAAAAAAGATGCTATGATGTCACACTGTCTTTACAAAAAGGAAGTACAAGGCGACACCTGGCGAATGCACACTCCGTGACTGGTCCTATCAGTAGTATGTACAGGATGTCTTTTCTGGCATTTGGTGGGATCGGTCGCACCCCCAACCAACATCCCTGCCACATAATCCAGCGGCAGCGATCAATTGAACCAGCATGAAAACAAATAAGCGCTCCCAACAGCCTGCTCAACAATTCTTGGATTTATTTGTTGTTTTACGTCGCATTCAACAGCCAGGGTTATATTGCGAGGGGTAGTTTACAGGTGGAGGAAACCAGTGCATACTGCACTGTAAACCACCGGGCATTGGCAAGTAACTACCAACTTTCCAACGTGAAGCGCCCGGCCCGAGATTCGAACCAGTGGCCTCAGAAGTTGGAGCCGAGAACTCTAACCACTAAACCACCGAGCCCCCTAATAACTCTTGGAAACCCTTATTATAGTCCAGGCAACAAACTAAATACACACAAAAGAGAATATGGCTGGCTGGGGTCAAAAAGGGATATTTTAAACTTATGTTAGGTCCTCAGTAAGAGATATGTACCAATACAAAAAAAAAAAAAAAAAAATTTCTTTAAAAATATATATAATTTTTTTATGTTACAGTATTGCAGCAACAAAATAGCAGACTGAGTGCTCTGTCACTGAGCTATGATGTCTCATTCCACATCACTGGGAATCAAACCCAGGCCTCCCAGTCTGAGGGATAGCTTGATATTTTGTTAAAAGAATGCAAAAAAAATTCTGATGACTTTAAAAAATATTTTCCCTTTGTGCAATATGTCTCAAATAATGGATAATTTTTTACTGATTGTACTGGTATTTAAAGCAATGGATGACTTCATTTTTATAATTTGAATACTCACTGACTGTATTTTCAGCAAACAAAATTATAACATAATAAATATTTTAATATTAAGGTAGCCAGGGCCTTTGTTTGGTCTTCTTCAACAGCAAAATCCTCATCCCTGTAGTGTAAAACAAAGCACATTGAAGTAAAAACAATTCTAAAACCAAAGTATTTATTCAGGGGGTGACCATAATCCGGCGATGGCGATCAGTTGTACCAATGTAAAACATGTAAGCACTCCTGACACTCTGCTTGACTTTCAGAAACCCCTATTATCGCCCATTTCACATGACAAATACACTAAAAATAAAGCATGGCAGCCGTCATAAATTGCATCAAAATAAGTATTATGTATCAATTGATAATTAGTGTATATACACTTTCGAATAACCTTGCTGTTTAGGACACCACAATTATTTATCCCCAGAAAACCACTCAGTATACTTCATAATGTACCAGTACAGGAAGTTGTTGTTTTCCCCCCTGCGCTAGCGCCACCTAGCGACGAAAATCGGAACTACGGCATTGTGAATGGGAGTATATCAAGTACTGGTACTTGTACACCCACAGAGTGATGAAAACGTGAGGCTACCATTGGGTTTCTAACAGTATTTTACAAATATATAATCCAGCAATATTTTACTGTCACCGCACCTCGCAATAATTTAAAGCAAATAAAATATCAAGTACTGGTACTTGTACACCCACAGAGTGCTGAAAACGTGAGGCTACCATTGGGTTTCTAACAGTATTTTACAAATATATAATCCAGCAATATTTTACTGTCACCGCACCTCGCAATAATTTAAAGCAAATAAAATATCAAGTACTGGTACTTGTACACCCACAGAGTGCTGAAAACGTGAGGCTACCATTGGGTTTCTAACAGTATTTTACAAATATATAATCCAGCAATATTTTACTGTCACCGCACCTCGCAATAATTTAAAGCAAATAAAATATCAAGTACTGGTACTTGTACACCCACAGAGTGCTGGAAACGTGAGGCTACCATTGGGTTTCTAACAGTATTTTACAAATATATAATCCAGCAATATTTTACTGTCACCGCACCTCGCAATAATTTAAAGCAAATAAAATATCAAGTACTGGTACTTGTACACCCACAGAGTGATGAAAACGTGAGGCTACCATTGGGTTTCTAACAGTATTTTACAAATATATAATCCAGCAATATTTTACTGTCACCGCACCTCGCAATAATTTAAAGCAAATAAAATATCAAGTACTGGTACTTATACACCCACAGAGTGCTGAAAATGTGAGGCTACGATGGGGTTTCTAACAATATTTTACAAATATATAATCCAGCAATATTTTACTGTCACCGCACCTAATACTGCCTTCACGAAATATTTACAACAAAATATCAAATGCTGGTACTTGTACAGAGTGCTGAAAACGTGGGGCTATGACCAAGAGAGCACCGGGCCGACGTTGGCCCAACGTCAGCACATCTGTCGGTCCGACGTTGGGCCGACGGCTTTTTGACCGTCGGCCCAACGTCGACAAGCCAACGCTATATTTTATTGCGTTAATACATCTTACCTAGTGGACAGATGCATTTGTCCGGCGCTCTGCCGGTCTCGCCAAACGTTAGAAAAAAATGTCCTGAGCTGGGCTCTGGCCGGGACCGGTAGTGTCCTGTTCATTCACCAGGTGGCTGTGTAGCCTCCCTGTGTACTGCGCATGCGTGCGCACGCGCACTTCCTCTTTTTGTTGTCTACCTTAGAAGGTCCCCTTTTTAGCTTAGAATAGCGGGGAAGGTAGGGTGGGAGTCCCCCTGTCCACTAGGTAAGGTATTAACTTATAAAAATTTAATTTACTATTAAATTTTCCAAATTATATTTTATGTACAGCATCAACCAATCAGATAATGTCCCAAACAATTTTTTATGTCCAAATTTATAATGAGAATATTGTTTTTATGTCCAAAATTATTAAATAAATAGTTATAATTTGTGGGCTCACTGAAATACGATTTTTAGATATACCATTATAAATATTTTTTTTCTAAGTTTCCACAAATCCCCTATTATTGCTCACCGCCATCTTGAGTAAAAATTCGCCATCTACTCCCGAGTGTGGCCGGCAGAACATCGGTTAATTTAGAGTTTGTTGATTTTACTGGACTTAATCTCTTCATCTAAAGAGATTCTGAGGGACGAAAGTCAAAACTATTTTGCAACATTTCTCAAAAACTAGTGGTCGGATTTAGGTCATATTTTCACAGGATGTGTATTGTATGAGTGGGTAGAGTTTGTTAATTGTATAGGACTTAATCTTTTCATGTAAAGAGATTCTGAGGGACGAAAGTCAAAACTATTTTGCAACATTTCTCAAAAACTACTGGTCCGATTTAGTTCATATTTTCAAAGGACGTGTATTGTATGAGTGGGTAGAGGTTGTTTAATAGGAAATAATGTCCTATGAATAGTTTGTTGAGTTTAATTCTGAATTTTGATGCCTCTTTTAAGGTCAAAGGAGGGTCTGTCACCTTTAAAGGGCCTAAAACTCACTCATTATTGTGTCACCAGCGTAGGGGGGCACCTTAAGGTGCAGACAATTTATTCAATGCTTTAATAAATACTTTACATACAGAAGGTCTGATTTCAATTGGACCACTGCACACTTGACTGGCTGTCCTTGGAAGTTTCTGGTTAAGGCAAGAGAAGACACACAACTGCCTTTGAAGTATATGTGGTGTATGCAGAAAAGTAGTGCTGCTTCCGGCTGATGTTTCACTTAAGGATTAATCTCCACACAATATTCAATAAAATATACAGTTTTCGATTGAAATTTAGATGTTTTTGAAAGCAGCCATTTTGGCTGGAGTGGAGTGGATCAATAATGTGCTCTTCTCCAAACTTCCTAAAAGGGCCTAAAACTTACTTATTATCAATTCTAGAGGTTCAGAATGTTGAACCAGCCAATAGGTAATCATGTCTTGCAAATGTTTTGGTGCATTTGAATTTGACCTTGGACGCCTCCTTCAAGGTCAAAGGAGGGTCTATCACCTTTAAAGGGCCTAAACTTACTTATTATCAGTTCTAGAGGTTTGGAATGTTAAACCAGCCTATAGGAAATCATGTCTTGTGAATCTTCTGGTGAGTTTAAATTTGTCCTTGGATGCCCCCTGAAGGTCAAAGGAGGGTCAATGACCTTTTAAGGTCATTTTTCTCGCTTATTATTGGTTCTAGCTGTTTGGGATGTTCACCCAATTTATAGGAAATCATGGGTCATGAGTCTTTTGGAGTGGTCAGCTTTGACATCCAACCCCCCCCCCTCAAGGTCAAATGGGGTCAATGACCTTTTAAGGTCATTTTTCTCGCTTATTATTGGTTCTAGCTGTTTGGGATGTTCACCCAACTTATAGGAAGTCATGGGTCATGAGTCTTTTGGAGTGGTCAGTTTTGACATCCAACCCCCCTACAAGGTCAAATGTGGTCAATGACCTTTTAAGGTAATTTTTCTCGCTTGTTATTGGTTCTAGATGTTTGGGATGTTCACCCAACTTATAGGAAATCATGGGCCACGAATCTTTTTTGAGTGGTCAGTCTTGACCTCTGACCCCACCTTCAAGGTCTAATGGGGTCAATGAACTTTCAGTGTGAATTTTGTTGCTTGTATAGGTTTAGGATTTTCGCACAACCTGTAACTAATCATACGGATAGTCATTGTGTTTTTACTTTTCTGTTCTTCACCATGTCCCATCTAGGGATACACAATTTGTAGTCTCTAAAAATATTGAAGATAGCCTATTTTATCAAATAAGTCATTCACTTACTTTTAGGTGACCTTTCATATGGTGAAGTTTCACAGCTGTAGTTATTGCATAGCTGAGTAATACCTACTAGAATGAGTAAATGATAGTGAATTTTTCACAAATAAATCATTCATCTACTTTTGGGACACCTATCACATGATGAAGTTTCAGCCTGTAGCTAATAGCATAGCTAAGTAATAGGTACGGAAGTGAATAAATGTCTATTTTTAAAAAAAAGCAATCTATATATTAGGGTTTCATTAGGACATATATAGTATGTTAAGAACATAAAATGTATACCTGTCTTACCTTGTGAGTATTATCTTTGTATTCAGTCCAGATGCCAAGAGACAATATTGTGTGTAAACTGTGTGGTGAAAGCTGTCGTCATATTTTACAACACTACCGCCTGCAGCATCTTCACACCAAACAATCTACCATCCCATGTTATTTTGATCATTGTAAATTAAATTTCAATTCTGCTGGTGCTTTGAAAGCACATGTGTTCAGAAATCATTCATCTAAAAGTGTGGCAAGTAACATTTTACTGAAATGTGTTTGCTGTCACAATAGTGTTGTGCTTGAAAAGTATTTCCACCATCTATATAGGCATTTGAAAGAAAAGGAGACAGTTCAGTGTCCATACAAGGAATGCTCCTTTAATAGTAACAACATAAATTCATTCAAACCTCACAAGGCAAGAAAGCATATCTCTGCATGTAACAGTTCAAATGTGTCACATTTTAAAGAAGATTTAGTAATTTGTGACAGCAGTGTTTCTTCAGTTCCTCATCAAGATACACCAGAATTTTCAGACACCAGCTGTGCTACTTGCAATTATACTGAGAGTCAGGAGGCTAACTTCAATTGTTGTACCTCTGACCAACAAAGCAATGCATTTGAAGATCTTGTTCCATCGGAAACTAGTGATGTTGCAGATTATCATAATAAATTGAAAATTAAAATAGCAGCATTCTTGATACAATTGGAAACAAAATTGCGTGTTCCATCATCAACAATTCAAACAATTTTATCTGGTTTGAATGACATTCATGAACTCTCAAAACCTGTTATATTTTCTGAAATCAGATCTATATTATGTAAAAGTGATGTGAATCCTAGTTTGGCAAATGAAATCAGTGAATCTGTTATTCAGAGATATCCATTCTTCTCATTAACTTGTAAAACTGGTGGTGAACTTGCTACAAGGAAACTTCGACAGAAATATGTGAAGCAAAATCTCTCTTATGTTGAACCTGTGGAGATTGAACTTGGCTATAGGGAAGGTAAATTGAGAACATTTGCATACATTCCAATTTTATCAGTGTTAAGAAATATACTTTTGAAGCGTGACGTATTACATGAAGTCATTCCTGCTGTTAATGAAAGAGATGAAGCAAGTGCAAAGTATAGTGGTTTTCAAGATGGATTGTTTTTTAAGAGTAACACTTTATGTCAGAGCAATGGGACAGTTTTATTAATTGGACTTTATCAGGATGATTTTGAAGTAGCTAACCCATTAGGAACAAGTAAAAAGGTTCACAAAATATGTTCCTTTTATTGGTCACTGATCAATATACCCTATCGTTTTCGTAGTTCACTGCAGTTGATTAATACATGTATTTTGTGTAAGAGTAGTGATTACAAGTACTTCGGCAAGGATGCTGTTTTAGGGCATTTGCTTAGAGACATTCACAGTCTTGAAACTAGTGGTTTGTATGTTGACTCACTGCAAGCAGATATCACAGGTACACTGGCCTACATATCTGCTGATAACCTAGGTGCTCACACAATTGGAGGGTTCTTTGAAAATTTTTCAACTGTCCAGTACTTTTGCAGGTTTTGTTGCTTAACTTTACATGACTTTTTACAATCAGAAAACCCTAGTATCAGGACTGCTAAATTCAGAGACAAACATGTTTATGAAGAGCAAGTTAAATTGTTAAAAGATAATCAAGAAAACTCTAGAATTTGTGGCTTGAAGAGTGAATGTGTTATACATAGTTATCTTACAAACTTCCATATTACCAGCGGATTACCTCCAGATGTCTCTCACGACCTCTTAGAGGGGATCGTCCCTTATGAATTAGCTTTATGCATTGGTTATTTCATTAGTTGTGGACACTTCAGCTTGGATTTTTTTAATCATAGGATAAGAGATTTCCCCTTCAAAGGTCAGGATATAACAAATAAACCACATGAAATAAATTCTACATTCAGGAAAACTCTGACAGTAGGTGGAAATGCCACAGAGAACAGGTGTTTGTTAAAATTTATTTTTCTTCTTATCGGCAGTATTGTGCCAGAAGAATCATCCACATGGCATTTGTTATTAGACTTAAAGGACATTGTTGAATTGTGCCATGCTCCAGCTCTGGGTGAAAATGAAATTTGCATTCTTGAGGCCAGGATAAATTCTCATAATACAATGTTTAGGAAATGTTTTCCGCTTAATAAACTCAAGCCTAAGCACCACTTTATTGAGCATTATCCACATCTAATGAGATGCTATGGCCCCCTTGTACAATGCTCAACCATTCGATATGAGGCAAAGCACAGTTATTTCAAGAATGTTACAAGAAGTAAGAAAAACTTTAAAAATGTTTGCAAGATGCTTGCAGAACATCACCAACTTGAGCAAGCAAATTATTTGTGTAATCCAAACTACCTAAGAACTGATATTTGCAGCAATGAGCTTACGTTGATTGATCTTGCAGAGTTTTGTGAAAGAGATAGACAGTGTTTCAGTAACTTTGACTGTGGACAACTTTTTTCTCTTTCCAAAGTAGACATTGGTGGAATTATGTATAAACCTGGATTTTTAGTTGTTCACTCAGTTGATCTGATGCCAAAATTTGGTAGAATCAATAAAATTCTCATGTACAATGGTATTGTTCACCTTTATCTAGAGGTAATGGAAACTGGGTATGTTGATCATCTGAGAATGTTCACAGTGACTGCAACTGACTCCCGAGAGATTATTTCATTGCACAAGTGCCATGATCCTCAACCTCTTGTCGACTATTATTACAATGACGATAATGTAGTCCCTTTGAAACATTATATACTAATAAACTAATTCTGTTTTTTCCAGATACATACTCAATCTATTGCAGAGGTTTAGTCAATGGATGAACCAGATACTACATATCAAAGTTCTCAAGCTGAGACAGAAGTTTTTTCACAAACAGCGGAAGGAGGCACTCAAGATACAGAGAAAAAGTGTTTAATTTGCAACCTTCCCAATCCCAATTCACAAGAACTACAACAGTTATTTAGCATAGATGAAATAGCCATCATATTGGTAAAAAATATTGTTTGGCTTCATTGCTCAGGGTGCAAAAAGTTTTTTCATTTGAAGTGCCTGCCTAGGTACTTGGATGTGCAAGACCTCATTGATATTATTGAGAGTCAATTTCTTTGTCAAAATTGTGAGTTCAATTGAAATGCTATCATGGCAGCTAATCACATACTTGTGAAATTGGTTATTAGTGAACAGAATGTACAGAAACTTAAATTACAGAGTTTGTCCACAATTGAAGATCTCAAAGAACTGGTGAAGCAAAAGGCAAATCTTAAAACTGACTTTGTGCTACAGTATCTGGATGAAGATTTCAAAGACTTCTTCAACTTGGATGATATCGAAAATGTTACTCATCTGGGGACAATTAAGGTAGTCCGCCATCCAGCGGAGAAAACTGAAAGTGTTTCTAAGAAAGCAGAGACAGCTTTAAATCCTTGGCCAAGTACATTCCCGTTGCCCAACTTTGAAACTGCAGTCATCAAAACCAGTTTAGAGAAACTTGCTCTAGATTTTTCAAATGGTGAATTGACTGTTGTCCCTGAAATGCTGCGCCGCAAGATTGTTGCTTCAATGGCAGAGGAAATCATAAAATTTACTTTCTATCCATCTGGAAAGGATATTGACAATATGTGCAGAAGTCTCATCAATCAATATCCATATCTAAAAGATCTAGGCCCAGGTGGCTATAGCACCTGGTGTACTTGCGTGAAATTTAGAATTGGTAACTTACGAAAATCTCTCAAGCATACAGTACCAGAAATTGCAACCAATAGTGGGAAACGTTCCAAAGAAAACCCTTCAGCACCATCTCCACATACATCCATCAAAAAGCAGAGAACAGGTACTGTGATGGTTCCAAGAAACGTGATGGCTGCTGATGATGTGTATGAAAGCAAACTTTTCTTGGGTACCGAGTTGATGAAGCCTGAGCCAAATTTCAGACAGGTATGGTAATTTTGTTGATTGAATACTTAAGAAACAGAAGTATATTTTAGGTCCTTCAATATAATTACAAAAAGTTGTGAGTTGTTTTAGATAAATAATGTAAGTAATAAACGTCTTTACTTTTAAATGCATAACATAAAGGTTATTTTATCAAGGGTGGCAATCGTTCATCTAGATTTGGCTGATCAGATGATCTAATAAAATTACAGAACTCGAACACATTGTATAACTAAATAATGTATAACTACTAAAAGTAGTAAATGCCTTTTACGTCTAAATCTTCAGCAGATTTCCATTTTTTTGCAGCTCCACTTTTCTTGTCATGGAATTTTGTTAATGCTTCAAAAAGAGTTTGGATCAAAAGCCTAAAATGTGTTTAGGCTTGTAAATATTTTGGGAGCTGATAAGATATAAGTGGTGTGTGGGCCATCAAGAGACAACAGACTTCTGGCTAGCATCAAAAATTGAAAACCTTGAGTTCGGCACATTTTTTTATAATCTAAACAATAGAAACCTTTTTTTCTACATTTTGAATAGATAAAAGATGTCATGGGCAAGACTTGGCCTGCCCGATGGAGGTACATTCAAAATGATCCACCCATAGCAGATATTTTGAAAGAATGGCCCACCTACAGTTTTGAACAATGTGTAAGTAGAAGTACCAGATTTTGAATTGAGTTCATCTGTTTACAAAGAGTTTGTTGTAAACAAGGTAGACCAATAATTAAGCAACGGAAAATAACGTATCAAAGGCTATAGAAATAGAATGTATCTATGCTACATATCCATTTTAAATTAACTATCCTGTGGGTTCATCAAATGTGATGGTCAGTAGCTGTCAAACTTTCACAGTATGTATTCAATATTACGACTATTCTTATCTGATGTTATGACTTTAAAAGTAGTGCATTGAGAGTATGTTGTAAAATACATTCTTCAGGAACTTTATCATAGGAACCAAGATACTAAATATTCTAGTGCTTTATTGTATTGAGTAAGTATATCATGAATAAGTGATATGTTGATGGGGGATACTGACTTTGGTAGTGCATGGTGTTTAAAAGTGTTGTTTAAAACACTGTTTTATGGAGCAATGAATTTTATTGGCAATAATTAAGTGATTTATCCTTACTAAAGTGATTTTCAACAGATGACTAAGGCACTTGTTGACATCCATATTAGTACCAGAATTAGCTGGTGATGGCCTTACACTGATCATTAAGATATTACACTGACAGATGAAACCAAATGGTAACAGCATCGATTAAAGACTCTTCAATCACTGATGTTTCCTTTTTGCCTGAAAACTTGTCTCATTATGCAAGCTCTAATTTGTGCAGGAGTTCAATGCCTTTGGGGATGTAATTTTAGATTAATAATGTTTAATAATAAAATGACATTTTCCAGTTTTCCAGTTTCCTTTCTTTTAGAATTGTTAATGCTTCAATTAGCCCGAAGTATAGGTTTAGAATGTTTAAATAGTTTTAGTGGCCCATTTATATTACTTATAGGTTCTGATGGACTTTACGAGACTTACAAATGTCTCGATAGAAGATGCATTTTGTCCAGCCTTAGATGACTTACTTCCCAAAGTGTTTATGCTTGGGGCAAAACGAAAAGAATCCAGACATTTGTGTACATCTCTCCCGGATTCAATTGAGGTAATGACTTTTGTCTTTATTACAAAGATAATTTGAAAATCTAAGCTTTTCTAGTGTGTTAACTTCTTCAAACTAACCAACTTTGTGGTATCAGTATGTGATGTTATGTCTGTAATACCTTTTTTTATAAAAGGAAATGAACACTTTCTGAAATATAATTATCAGGACCTATATTGCTTATTTAAAACAGACACTACACCATTCATTTTTAGAATTAATTTATGTCTGATAAAAACAATTATTATGTCTCAACTTTTGCTACCCTCTGTGTAGACCTGGGGTAAGAGTAAAGAAATAGCTATTTTTAGTATTTTACCATTCATCCATTAATGGCTGTGCGGGTATTGTTTTCACCACTGTCATCAGCAACTATAGGGTGGAGGAGGTTCAAACTTGGTAGAGACATTCATCGGGGGATCTAGTTTTGCAATGTTATATTGTGACCATGACTTGACCCTCTGGCCTTGGATGTTAAAATCTTGTCCTGGGCTGCTGCCAACCTTGTCCGGGCCAGGTCTCAGCAATCATATTGTGAAAGAATTTCCTTAGAGGGGTCTAGTTATGCAACGTCATGGTGTGACCTTGACGTTACCTTTGACCTTAACCCTGTTACCTTGATTTTGAAAATCTTGTTTATGCCATATCTTTGCACCTGTCGGAAAGAATCAGTTCAAGTGAGGCACAGTCCCAGTACAGAAGGATATTTATCTTGTCCAGTATATTGTTATTTGGGGAGTACTGCATGGTTTGTCACTGTAACCTTTGACTGTGGGTGGGGTCTCGGCATCTCTTAAGATTTTATTTGAGTAATTGACCTATAATTCAAAGCTTCTGCATTAACAGTGTTTACATGAAATGTATTGTTCAGGTACTTTATTTTTGGCTGTAAGATAGTTAATGCTCATGCTCTGTTGAACTGGAAAGTGTGAAATACATATAAATTATTTCACAAAGTGCTCCAGAAGATCCAGATAATTCCAGATTGACCCCAAAGTAACAGCAGTGTTAGGCACTCATGATATGTAACTACTCTGAAAATCTGAAGTGAATATGTGCAGTACTTTTTGAGATATAGTCTTTGCAAATTATGCCCCCCATTGACTTCTATTGAAGTCAAATCTTTAAAGTGCTGTAAAAGATCCATAGTGACTTGGATTTGCGCCAAAATCTATTCGATTGGTCCTTGGCCCATTTCGGACCTATCCTGAAAATTTTGTGAAAATCCGTCTATAACTGTTTACGCTAGACTGTTGACAGACAAACAGACAGACAAACGGAGGCGAAAACATAACCTCCTTGGCAGAGGTAAAGATATGAAAGCATCAAACGTGTCAAAACGTTTGGAGCATTGCGATCAATGCATAAAATCCAGGAAGGCAATAATTTCCTAATATGGAAATGATGAGTGGGGATATCCCCATAGCTAGTTCTCGCATTGAAGTTTTCAAATCGTAGGTTTTCTTTTATTTCTCTTTTTAAACAATATTTTGGATATATGCATGCTTATATAATAGAAATCCTCATTGAAACAAATAATTTATATGATAAACCGGAAACTGGTTTGAAAATATTTCTGTCGAATATCAGGTATTTTGAGTGTTCCGACCGGCATTTGTTTCTTCTGGTTTTCCGTTTCTCCCATTAATGGTAAGCTATGACATTGTGAAGTAGCACACCTGTAGGTTCTTGCATAATTAGGAACTTTCCATTTACATTTTGAGTAACTTACTTGTGAAAAGTTATTTCTTCCAGAGGTTTGCTCCTATAACAAGCGATTTCAGCTGCTGATCAATTGATAGTCATTTGGTGTTTTATTTGAAGTTTTCCCTCTTTAAAGGTCAAACTGGAGTAGTCAAATTTAAGGTGCCTTTAAATCTGCTTTAAGGTCAGATGATGCAAGCAACAATTTAAAGGTGTTCAGATACTTTATCATCTCTTCTTGAAAGGTGGTGAAAAGTTTTAGGCTCTGTATAATTAGAAAGGATATTGCAATAGATTGTCATTTATTTTAATGAGATTTTTCTAAAGCTTATATATAAACTAGTAATTAAAACATGACCATCATCTAGTAAATATCATATATTCGAAGGTAATTTTTACTCCTGGGCCGAACTCTGCTGTAGGGGTATTGTCAGCATTTCGTCCGTCTGTCCGGGAATCTTGTCCGGGCTATATCTCCGCAACCATTGCGGGAAGTTCAAACTTGGCAGGGATGTTTCTTAGGGGTCTAGTTGTGCAACGTCATGGTCTGACCTCCATGTGACCTTTGACCTTGACCCTGAGACGACCGGCGCCGAAGGGTATTCAGCGACGCGTTCTTTTTCCCTTTTACTATGCTAAAAGTTACCACAGATTATACAAGGGTATGTGCTTTATCAATGCTTTTGTTTTCAGCTGCAGCGTGACCTGGCGATAAATGTTTTGAGAGTACTGCTAGGAGAGAAGCATAACAGTCCTTTAGTGCAGGTATTTTATTGCCATATGCTTGAAATAATCTTGCACAATAATTAAAACATTTACAGATCTTCAATAGAAGTCCAAACAGAAGTTCAAGCTTTACAAATCTAAGCTGCTCAAGAAGTGATTGAAGTCACACCATTCTGCTGGTCCATGGCCGCCTAAATTCATACCAGACCACCAAGTTTTCAAAGTTAAAGGTTGGCAGAATACAAGCAACCTGTCCGAGTCAGATATATAGGAAAGATTCTAAAACCGATCTGTCCCGACAGCTTTCACATATACAATATAAATATGACCTTTATAAGCTTGCAATATTTTTATATTAAAGTCCTTTTTTCAAGGTTATCGATTGCTTCAGGTCACCTTTTCCACAACATCTGTGTTATCTTTTTCAGATCACCTTTCCCCCTATATTTCTATTATATTTTGGCAAAACTACATATCCACATATAGAGATCACCTACAGGCTAGATGCAGGCATGCTAAATTCAGTAATTCAGCTGCCTTTTTAATGTGTAAATATGTTTGTGAGGCATGCTTTCATTGTATCCACAGGACCCATCTGGTGGATACTATGGATTTCACTTCATTACCCTGCCCCCGCAGTGTGTAGACTGTCGAAAGATTTCAATGTTACTGCTCCATAAGCCGCAATTTTTGACCTAGCATTCTCAAATTTATTGGACATGTTCCTTATCAGAAAAGATTCTCTAGGAATATTTTTGGATCATTTTGAAAACAAGATGGCCGCCATAGACATTTCTTTGTGGAAAAATGCCTTTTTTACACATCTGTTTATTGTTCTCCTCAATAGAAGGTGGAACATTTTTATAATTGATATGCTACACACATATATGTGTCTTCTTCATGTATGTGAACATTTGACTTTGAGGCTCTTCATTCAAGGTCATCTATGGGATATCCAAGTTCCCCATATAAGCAATTATGCCAGTCTTAGGCAGTGTTGTCTGACTTATTATTGGTCCTAGAGGTTTGGGATGTAAAGCCAACCTATAGGATATCATGTCGTGCGAAACTTTGATAGGTAAAATTTGACCTTCTCCCCTCTTTCAAGGTCAAACATGGGTCAACCATTTTTAAATGGCCTAAAACTCTTTAATTATTGGTCTGGGAGGTTTGTGATGTTAAGCCAACCTATAGGAAACCATGTACTGTGAATCTTTTGATGAGATCAAATTAGACTTTTGGCTTTTTTATGCTCTCACATATCAGCTTTTACCAACTCCTTTATGATCAAATTAAGGTTTACCATCTTTGAAATGCCTCTTACTATTGCTTTTGGAGGTTGGATGATGAGGCTGTCCTGATGTTTGGACAAATTGCAAACATATAGCAAAATGATCTATTGCTGCGTTAGGAGGATTATTTTAGCGGTGGATACACTCTTGCTTCTGGTTCAGATGCAACCGGCCGAGGTCTAGTTATTTTGAGAAACTTGATAAAACTATACCATTCTGCTCAGTGACACAAAATATAAAATTGTTGATTTGACCCATAAACAAAAGCAAACTGTTGTGCTACTGCTTGTAAATGAGATATGTGTCTCTTTTTGCTGTTGGTTTTTCTCAAAACTAGACTACAATATTTTAAATAGTATACTAATCTTGACCTGCTCATTCTTACAGGTGTTATGCACACTGAAAATTATTAATTTGTCAAAATGGTGCCTAAAACAACAAGTTTCCTAAATGACAAATTTCAGTCCCATTTTCTTGTTGAATGATAGTCAAATGTTGATAAATTATAGGTCATATTACTTGAAAGCTTATGACAAAAAAATTAGTGCACTTAACATTAATTTCATAAGAATGTCACCAATAACAGATGCCTAAAATGACAAATTAATTGGAATATCAGGGTTATTTAGTTGTCATAAGTTTGTCAGTTAATTTGTTCAACAAGAAAATGACAAGTTTAAATTTGTCATTTAGGAAGTTTGTTGTTTTAGGCACCATTTTGACAAATAAATGACAAATTAATATTTGTCAGAGGTTTTCAGTGCATTATTTCAGCAGGCTACGGATGAATCCAATAACATTGCTACAATTTCTACTTTTCTAAAGTAATGTGTTCTGTGTATATTTTATTTAGGTCCTAAAGTTTGATTCAGATGATGTAAATGAATTCAAGAGCTTTGCAATCGTTAAAGATGGAGAAAGTTATGGAGTTTTAATAGAGAACAATCTTGTCGCAAAAGACATATCTATACATTGACAAAAGCCATGTACATTTTGTTTGCCTTCATATGGGTATTGAATTTACAATATCCAAAAGACAGCAAGTATATATGGGAGTTTGTTGAAAAAGTTCTGCTCAAGATCAGCCCTGGAAATATCTCCGCAAAAATGGCTCTTTTTAAACAAAAGTTAAATGCTGCTGTTTAAATGACTCTTGTCTGACTCTTGTTAATCAGTAAACAAAATCATGTTTTATATATTTGAACTTGGTGGCATTATACTGTCCCCAAATACTTAAGTGTGAAGATTTGGTGGTGACATTTTCAATTTCATCTGATATTTTTCTTAAAAAGTTGAGGATATATATCATAACCTTACAAACAGCTTCAGTTTTGTCTTAAAAGAAATGAATATTATGTAGATTGTAATTTGCCCTATATTTTAATAAGGTTTATTTTGTTCTCTCAAATCTTATGAAAATGGTTTTATTTTTAGGAAGGTATTGACCTTTTTCTGTTAATTTATTCTTCTCTAACATGGGGTTATTTTTATTTGTATTCCCTAAATAGGAGTAATTGTTGTAGTGTTTGAGATTAGTGTTTGAGATGATTGAATTGACCCTCTATTAGTGTGCATGTGCGACTTAGATATATCTAAAACTATTTTTCAATGATTTTTCACTTCACACAATTGTAGCTTCAGTGACACTATTACACTCTTGAATCTTATGTGGAACATTCCTAATATGGAATGGTCATTAGGTAACTGGGTAATCTAGGCTAATATGGTTATCTTCCAATTCTCTTAATTTAACAAATTTGCCTAAAATGATCTACAATTGGCCTCGTTGCCTAGTTTTATGACGGTTCATGTGTGTACTTTGAGTAAAACATATAAACACAACTTTAAGTGTTTTTATTAAATGTTCTTCTCATACACAAGGTATTTGTGTATGATGCATATTTCATAATTCTAACCGATATGATCTTCCTAATTCCCCTTGTGCTGTTTCTAATTAGAATGACAACTAGTACATTATTAAAAGTCTCCATAAAATATTTAGCATTATGTTACTGTATCTGAATGACTAATTTTTAAAAAAGTACTATATTTTTTCTCTTGTTTTACAAATCTTCAAGTACTTGTATGTCATTTCTGAATTTCCTCATTGGAATTATAACAAGTATTGTCTTCCCCAGGCTTCTTTCTTGTAATTAAAGAGAACCATGTTATTATGTTTACCCACTGGGGGTGTGTGTACCTATTTCTGTTGTTATTCTACTCTTGAAGAAGCATAACTTTGAAAAAGTTTTTTTAAAATACATTTTGGTGTAATTCCTTATCACATAAAGTATCTAGTTTATTGTAATCTAACCATTTTAATAAAAGAATTCATTATATTGCTTTTTTCATTTAACAAGATCAATTTGAATGGTTTAAATGGTCACAATACCTGCTGATATATATTTATAATTTTAAGTTAATAAACTTAACTTTTAATGGTATAAATTACTTTAAAATTTTGGTGTGACTTGGGTGCATTGTTTCAACTAGAAATATTTGGTTAATGCTAAATTACGTAAAATATTTTAGTTATAATGCTAAAAATATTTATTCATGAAAGCTTTAAATTTGAGTTAAATACATACAATTTTTTAAGTAGAAATACTTAAAATTTTACTTTTCCATTGCCTTAAAAATTTGAGTTAACGTACACATTTTTTTAAAGTAAACAATCTTAAAATTTGCATGCACTTTAATTTTGTTCACTTAAAAAGTTAGGTTAATTCTCATACTTTTTTTTCTGTAAAAACAAACACAAATTTTAAGTTGAAACAATGCACCCAAGTTACACCAAATTTTTTAAGTAATTTTGACCCACCCAGTTTTACAGTGAAGTATTTGTGCAAAAGGCAAACTCTGAGTGCTATATTATGAAAGGGCTGGCTATCAATAAGTATGTTTAAATGAATTGTATACAAGAAACTTTCGCAAGTAATACTAGACAAATAAATTTTATCAAATGATACTAGGGGAACCACATCTACGACTTTATTCCTTTGAACTACCTGCAGTTGTACTGAATTCAATATCACTGTCATCACTGTCACACAGACTAACCAAGTGGACCTTCTTAGGAACACTTTGTTTTCTCTTTTGTCCATGGGATTTTGACACACTGTGCAGTATTTGTTCCTTGTTACCTTCTAAAACATATGTATGTGTTTATGCAAGATGAACCACAGCTGTACGTTTATCAGAAGCACATTTTGATAAATTGTAACAGTATTCTAGTTGCAACAGTTTCAGTTCTGTGTATTGTTTTTATTTAATTTGATGTACACAAAGCATTAAAATGTTGAAACAATTGTAAGTTTTATATCTAATCAAATATAATTCTGAGTATTGAGAAATGTGTACAAAGACAATTCAAACCTGTAAGAATTTTTGCTTTTTGGTGTGACCTTTGTTTTGGAATTTTGGTGGGCTTTGATGATGGCAAATTTGGTAAAACCAGTATGTCTTCTAACATGTCCTGCTGCAAAATCCCCTTTTGAATCAAGAAGTTTGGACCCCTGCCACACAATGTACATTGTGATATTTCAACAATATCAGATTCCTTCTGAGATGCAACAGGATACACTGACACTTTCTCTTTGTCAAATGGGTATATTCCAACCTAACAACAGTTAAAACAGAAAGAAGCATTATTTGTTTTCTATTGTGTAAATGTCTAATCTAAAGTTATGCCTTAAACTTCATGTTCCCTTCAACATCCAGGGTCATGTTGGAATGGACCCACATAATTGTTATGTCACTTTACTAAAGCTTCATTCAAGTGCGAAATTTATATGCAAAATTATTTATATTTTAAAGATATAGTGAGACAATGGGAATGATTTTTAATTGTTATTGACAGTACTTTACTGCTGGGGAAGAATTCATCCCTATATCTGACCTGTTTAAAAGCCATTTTTATGACATGTTTACTCCATGCTTCATCAATGGATTGTTGCAGCACTCGGGGAAGCTCACATTTCCCAATGTTCACATTTGTTGAAACTAGACTTGTGGCATGAGTAATTTCTTGAAACTTGTGTTTCATTTGACCAAAAATTTTGTCTAAAGGCTGCACTAAATGAGAAGTGTTTGGAGGCAGTGTCAATATGTGAATGTTTTTTTCAATTGCCATGTGCACAACCTTCTCACTAAGGTGGGATTCATGGTTGTCCAGTGTCAAGAGTACTGCTTCATTTGATTTTCTCTCTTTTTCAATATATGTCATGAAACATTCCTCAAACCATTGCTCAAACAGATTTCTTGTCATGAATCCCTTTTCAGAAGTTTTATAAATCCAGCTGCTTGGCAAATTTGTCATTTTTCTGCTTGAAGGAAGATATTTGGTGAAAACAAGGAAAGGTGTCAAAATGTCTCCTGCAGCTGAAATGCATGCACAAAATGTTATATGTTGTGTCTCAACTAAATTTCTTTGATATGGGGCTGCTGATCCTCTCTTTGCTATTACATCTACTACTTTCTTTTTTTGAGATCCTCCGAAACCTGTTTCATCCATGTTTAGTATGAATTTATCTTCAAAATTGTGTTTCTCATACAGCGTACTCAGTTTGTCAAAAAAGTCTTTCAAAATTTCCTGGGAAACAGAGGACTTCCCTTTGTCAATGGCTGATGGTTTCCTGATTGATAGTTTATGCCTTTTAATGAAATTTCTGGCCCAAAAATGTGATGGCATCCTTTGTTTTTGGCCTGTTTTTCTTTCCTTAATACATTGTGCCACTAATCTCATTTCTTTTCTCCCCAGTCCCCACCCATGATCTGCCATATAAACTAAGTATCTTGATAAATCACCCTCATCTGCCTCATTTAAGTAAAATCCTCTGCCACTGATACAACCCTCTTTTGAAATACCCTTCACATACCCCATTAATGTTTTTCTTGGAACTGAATACATTTTAGAGGCTTTTGAAGCATTTAGTCTTTTATTTCGTACAGCTGCAACTGCTTTCATCAAATCTGAGCTTGTATATCTCTTGTATTTGAGCCTATAATAATAACAAATAATATCATGGTAACCTTGTCTGATTCAATAAATGTAAATAAATGAAAAAACTTAGCTACAATTATAATCCTGAAACCAAATATATAAGTTAAAACATTAACCTATTTTGCATTTTATAAACTTTTATTGCATAAATTTTATCTGATAAATTATTCACAATGCCTTACAAAGTATCCTATTTCCTGTCAGGTTGGTGCATTTAATGTAAAACAATGTTGTTTTTTTTTAATTACTAAATTTGTATGTACATATGTGCATACATTTCTTATGTCATGGAAAAGTTTAAAAATGTTGTGCTTGTCATGTGTTTGTCATAACTTTGATTTCAAGATACCACATCCAAAACAAATATAAATAGTACAACAAATAAAAACATTTTTTACTGAGGGTTCTTTGTAGAATGGTGCCCTCTGTACCATAACTTTTAACTATAAGAGGTGACAGTTGGGTTCTAAAGAGTGGTGCCCAAATAACCACACAGATGAAATTGACAGACTTAACTCTGCAGAAATTAATGCTATTAACTTTGACATACAAAATTATAGTTTTTGCTTTAATACAAATAGAAGTCATCTTTTCATAACACTTAACATTAAACATAACACAATTGAATATTCTGCAGGACGATTTGTGGTCTATAATGTACACATTCAGAATTTTGAAATGAATTAATGCCTTGTCCCCCTTTAGCCTCAATCTGATTTCACTGCCATCTTGGATTCATATGTAAACATGTGCACAAGTAAAAACGAAAATTATAAGCATAAAATATACCTTTTTCTTGATGATTCATGAGGATTTATTACAGTCTGTGCCATCTTCACTAAATAGTGATTCAAACTTGTTAATAATATTCGTTTCCTGTTACCAGGTAGTCCATAGCAACAAGGTAAACATAATATCACTCATATGGCTAATTTCTTTAAAAAACACGGGTGGTGTGTGCCATTAAACAATTGGTTTTAAAATGTACATTATTTATATGAAAGACTGATAGTTGGTGTATGTAATGCATGTGTTAGTATTTTATTTTATATTGTTTTAGAGATTATTTAATGATATAACGATAATCGGCGAATTTACATCCATCGGCGAATTTACATCACTCGCTCTATACACAGGGGGGACAGCGATTCGCGGGGGACAGCGATTCGCCAGTTTCTATTGTACCTCATTTAAAACTAATATCTGTGTTGATACTGAAGGAGCCTTATAGCATAGAAAAGTGTGCAACATGTCTTGATACTTTTCTAAGATTTTAGAACTGACAGCATGCAGGATTATAAAGATGAATAAAAAAGTTTATATGTCAGTGAGAAATATGCCTAACAAACTGTATCTGACTGATGCAAAGAGCTGTATGTTCTCTAAACTGTGTCTGGGGTCAATATAAATACTATTTATAGCTTCATTAAGTGCTAGAATACAATGAGAAGAATTGATCTTTAGCTTTAACTATTGTTTGCAAAGTGTTTAACAGTCTTTGTAACTTTTGGGGGAACAGTATAAAATAATCGGCAAAATGCTGTCCACTTTCCAACAGCTCTAATCTTATTGCCTTGGTACAAGTTCTATGGTTGTATTTGTACTTATCACAAAATATATTTTATGATGCTACTATCATTTTACAGTTTGAGGAACCTCTTTTCATTCTGATAACTTTTATAAAACTACACTGCATATTTGTTCTCAAGAAACTTCATTTTGCTGTTTTTATGGGCGAATCGCTGTCCCCCCCTATAATTGTCGTACTATCCCGGCAGGCACGCAACTTTGAAATCTGGTTGAATCCAACATAGAAATCTGGTTGAAATATGTGTAGATTTTGCAAACTGGTTTTGGTTGGATCCAACAGGTAAAATCATGTTGAATTCAATTGGTGAAAGCAGGTTGAATTCAGTGGGTGAAATCTGTTTGAAATACGTGTAGATTTTGCAAACCGTTTTTGGTTGGATCCAACAGGTAAAATCAGGTTGAATTCAATTGGTGAAAGCAGGTTGAATTCAGTGGGTGAAATCTGGTTGAAATACGTGTAGATTTTGCAAACCGTTTTTGCTTGGATCCAACCGGTGAAATCAGGTTGAATCAATGTATGAAATAGGGTTGAATTCAATGGGTGAAATCAGGTTGTTTACACTGTCTTCTTTATTTGAATCATTGTAGATTGTGTCATAATTATATAGCTTCTTAATAATATTATACAATAACTATCCATATGCATATTTTACAATTTGGATACATCTTCAAAGTAATTAATTCTTTCCAAGTTGACACTGTATCATAAAGTATATTGTATCATTTGTGAAGGTTGCGCCCTAACAGATGTATAAATCCCGGACGAGCCCCCAAAAATGTGAAGGTTGCGCCCTACAAGATTTATAACAAATCCCAGCTCCGAGCCCCCACCTAACAATTTGTTAGGACAAAAACTTTAATCACCAATATGTTACGCAACAACCTTAAAATTGCCTGAGTTCATTGACCTGACTCCTAACGGAGGAAGATTGACCTTAATCTTCGCAAGAGAATAATACCACTAAGATCTTTAGATTTAATGTAACAACTTATTAATAACACCGTATTAATATAAATTTGACATTTATTAAATCTAATATAAAATATCCAGCAATACAAATACAAGAATACACAGCAAATCTAAATTAAATCGTATTACTGTATTACAGATACGAAATATAAATATTACTAGAAACTAAGTTTTAAACTACAAAGTTACTACTGCTACTGATAATAGTAATAACCTATAAATACCCGAATATATATATTACCGTTACCGCAATATATTACCGTTATTACAACCTGTTACCGTTATTACAACAATCTGTTGTAATTAAAAACGAACACAATACCTGTGTTCTTGACCCAAGAAACCTGTGTAAATTCTTTACACAAATATTATAAATTAAACCAAATGCTTGGTCTTCAACCGAAATGTGATAGTTACCAGATAAAGTACCACCAATACAACACGGAATGTATTACAACCTATAGTGATAAATATACTGAAACCAATGGTTATCAAACCAATAATTAATCACGTATACCACCGGCACAGTCTCCGACTTTACGGTCTCTGATACCGAACATATAGCCAGTCTCCGACTTTACGGTCTCTGTCTATAAACACCAATATACTGATTAAAACCCTATTAAACAGTATCCGACTTTACGGTTTCTGAATAATACACAATATATTATCACTAATAATAAACCACAATTCCGGATGTAAAATTACTAACCTAAATCTGGCACTGCACTTCAATCAGCAAAACACCTTCTGGTAAAACACAACTGGTATCACACAAATAATAACTCCTAATATAAATATTAACAACCCGGTAAAACACTTCTTGTAACCTTAACATTCGAACCCAAACTGAGCCTGTTAAAAATATCACTCAAAATAACACTTAGGATTCAAACCCAGCATTAGCATGCTAAAAATACATCTGATCACCTCAAGATTCAAACCCAGACTTAGCTTGCCAAAACACCTCCTGCCACCCCAAGATTCAAACCCAGACCTAGTTTTAAAATCAAATCACCCTATGACCTAATCATGGTTGTTAAGATGCCTTCACCTACAGCTGACAACAACTTGACAACTGATAAACTGTATTATGACATCACAGATTTTAAACAATACAACTTATAAAAGTGCTGTAATTGACACAACTGGTGCCTAATAATACATAGTAACATTAGAAATGAAATAGGTTATGCATTAAACTAAATGAATACACATAAAACCCATTATAAAGTACAAAATCCTACCCTTTTTAAGACTCAAAATCACCGTTCAAATCACGTCATTTTAACAGGAAGATGACGCAAATGGTTAGTACTAAATTTCAAACTCTTGTGACCGAAACGTCACTCCCGAAATTTGCCGTGAATCTCGTCGAAATGCTGTCATTTCACACATTGTATATTCAATATTCTATCTCTGATGACATTGTAATAACACAATTTTGCATTAGCTTTCAAATATAATTGCTCAAGATATATAAATCCATATTTTCCAACTAGATATCCATTTTATGTTATTAATGGGACCAGTATTATTCAGTGCCTTCAATTAAAATTCTTTTTGTGAAATTTTAAAATAACTTTTTTCTTTGTGAATAACAAACAATTGTGACATTATTTATATCTTCAGTATTTTATCCAATCAGTTTCTTTTAAATGTTTTATTAAGTTGGCTATAATTATATTGTAATTATAAAGAAGCTATTATCATGTAGCAAAGCCACAATGCTCAGTTCATATGCTTGTGTCTCATACAACTTTGTCATATAAACTGAAAAAAATATACAAGAATAGCCACATTATTAGAAGTCCACCCATTACTCCCCACCTTAATTAGTTGTCAGTTCTGACCACAAAAAAAAACACCTAAAGAAGTAAACACCATGCATGCAATTGAGCAAGGGTAAACCCCCACCTCCACCCCTGCTGTGTTATCTAATTACTTTTAGTTGCAGGCCTAATGTTCTGTATAGCAGGACACAGATAAGAAAAAAACAGGAACCCCCAACCTCACTGTTGTGTGATAAAATGTTATAGCTTAGGGTCTCTGTATAGAGAAGTTTTCAGTGTAAACTTGCAAACTGAAAACTAGTTATTTGTATATGGGAGAATTTGAGAAACAAATTCAAATTACTAAGTTTTGATGAATAAGTTTGAATTTATCATTTTTTATTTAAGATAAGTTTGACTTTAAAATGTTTTTTTAATCAGGAATTGCATTAATCAAAATATAGTTATAAATTATAAAAATTATATTTGGATGCATCTGTTTTTGTTGTAAGTTGTTATAAATAATAAGGGGAATGGATAAAAATGTACAAGTACATGCACACATAATCTTTATCATCTTTATAATCTTAAAAATTAGTCTTTGCTTTACAAATGCCTGCAAATTCAAAAACTATTGCAATAATAGTTCTTTCAAAAAGTTAGACTTAATCACTATATCACCCTCTAGAAAAAGACTTTTTAATCAACGATCACTAGTCATTCATTTCCCACTATTCAACATGTTTTCTGTGCCATAATACAACTAGACTTCATGTCAAAAACCTAACTTGATTTAGTGGTGATTTTTCATGAAGTATCACTACTTTTTCCAGTCAAAAATCCAGCTTTGAAATAGTGTTGAAATAGACCTTTCCATAGGCCACGCCCACTTCCTGGTTTACGGTATTTTAGTTGTCTCCATGTCAGGCCTTGTCTGACAAACAAATGGCAAAAATGGCAGGAAATCAGACATAAACATTGAGTATTTCAAGATATACGAGAAATAACACATATTATAAATGATTGTATTGAGCATAGAATGAGAAATTATATAATAAAGTATATGTGTTTTATTGTGACAAAAATTATAAAATAAATAAATAAACAATTTAATGATCAAAACAAATCCTCATGCATTGCAGTAAAATGTAAACAATGGCAGCTTGGGGACATATATATACATTTCAGACATTTTAAAGTAGGTAGGATTGATGATATAAATTTTTTATCAAATTATACTTTGGTTTCATTTTGTTCCATTATCAGAGAGCAATAATATTTACAAATATGTCCCACGTTTTTGTAATTCAAAATGGCGCCAATGAAACTTGGAGGAAATGATTGGTTGTTGCTATTGTAGTAAACAGGATATTTGCCGATTTGCGGTATTTTGATTGACACCGTGGAAAGGTCTATTGACAATGTGTCAGTGTCAATTTTTCAACCCAAAATCACCATGATTTCTGGTCAAAATATCACTACTTTTTCATGTCAGAAAACTAACTTAGATTTAGTAGCTGACAATGTAGATTTCAACGTCAGGACCTGTTTTCAACTCTAAATCAACGACATTTCAAGGCATGTGCCTGCTGGGGTTGTTATTAAGGGTTTATAAATTGTTGGATATACTCATAATGAATGAGTAACTGTACTCATTCATTAATCTTAAGATTGCCACTAGAATTTCAAATATGTGTAAGCAATAGGGTTGGGGTCAAATCCTTGAAAAAGGATTTAAATCCAAATCCTTTGAATTTTTTCAAATCCAAATCCTTACTTTTTCAAAAGGATTTAAATCCAAATCCTTTTTGAAAAAGGAATTAAAATCCTTTTGAAAAACATGCTTGAATAAACTATGATGGATGTGTACTATAATATCTACTGTACTATAACAGAAGTAACAATTAATTAGTAACAAATACTGTAAATAATTTGCAATTAAATGAAATGTTAATCTAATTAAAATTTTGTGTCACAATGTTCCTGTTTATATTTGTTCAAATTTCAAACAAATGGATATATCAAAAGTCATATTACTGACCACAAGCATGTATAACAGTAGGCTTATTATAGAAAACAAGCAGAACTAAAGTGACTTATATAACTCTGTCATGTTTCACTTTCTTTAGACAAAAGCTGAATATACACACCAATAGATGTCTTAGCAGGTTTGAAGAGGCTTTTGTTAAAGCAGAAATAATAGCTATGTAATGTTTGCACTTGGCTTTGAAATTCCCATTCACACCCTGGGGGATGTCAATGTGTTTTTGGAATGAATGGGATTAAAAGAAATGAGGCATCTTTCACACACAGACAAATTAATTGCATTTCCAAAGCCTCTTTCAACTATGCTCCCATTGCTGGTCAGTGTGGATTTCTATCCTGTTTATGAAGTTTATTTATGTTTATTAAGTTTATGAAAGCTAAGTGCTATTTCAGTAAAGTACTGAGGCTTCTTTCAACTGTACTCCCTTTCCTACTCCCTGTAAACTACAAAGATAATGTTACATGTAAAGCAACAATTGTATTTTGATAAAGAGAGCAGTTGGTGTGCTAAGTGAGTTTGGTGGCCTAATATATAGCTGTAGTATAAGCTTATATTTCGACTTCCTGATTGGATTAGTCTCATCAGAGGCTTGGTTAGGTTTTGAGACTTGACCTCCTGAAGTACTATTTTTGGCTCCGGTAAACTCCGGTTCAGGGCCGGATTTACCCCATTATTGATGTTGGTAATTCCCTATTTTATTTATATTGGGGTTTATATCAGTATTTTAAAGTCAGGATGTGGTGGTGGTTACCATAGTAACACTTGCTATTGCTCTAACCCATTGCCCCTTAGCGCCTTAAGGAGGTTAGGTGGTTACCATGGTTTTTCCTTCATTTGTATATTATGGTCAAGTTGGGTTTGATTATTTCATCAGTCTTATTTGTGACTATTATAATGTCAGCCCAGGTGTTGTTGAATAACAACAGAAGATAAAGATCAGTAAAACACAATGATTTTAAACAGCTTTATTATAGAATTATAATACTTCCTTTTATTCATACTGGTGTTAAGAATAATTACAACATTTCAAAAATAATATGTAGTGTCATATTTAAGGTTAAATTATTCAGGGTTTTTACTGTGCTGGGTGAGTCTGCTTGATGTATGGAGTATTAGTCTTCGTCTGATGAAGAAACTTCACCAAATAGATTGGTGAGACCCTTTTGAAATGATTCATCTAAGATGATTGGAGTCTCAGGTGTGGACTCAGATGAATTGTCTTCTGCAGAACTGCTAAGGTCAATAATATCAGGCTTCGTTGGGCTGTATTCCTGGTGTACTAATTGATTCCAGTCAGTGGTACGCTGGTTTTCACCTGTGGTTTTTGTGTGTGTAGTGGTATGTGCATGTGTAGGTTTTGTCCTATGTTGTTCCCTTTCATAGGGGAAGTATCTGTTTGCAAGTGATGTGAGTCTTTTGTGTGTTTGTACTGTTGGTTTTGTTTTAGTTTTATTTGGTAGTCTTTTGATGGTGACATCACATTTTTGTTTTAACTCAGTTTGTAGCAGATGACTAATGGTTTTGCTGTCCCATTGAACTCTTTTTTTGACCTTTAGTTGGTCTGGTTGGTACTGAGTGTTAGTTTTGTTGTATTGGTTGTCATTTTGTTTCCACTTGTGTGTGGTTGTAGTGGTTTTTGGGGATTTTTTTGGGGGGTCATTTATAACTTGTTTTGTTTGATGGTCAACTCTGGTTTGGGAAAGTTGTCCATCAGTGTGGGTACTTGATTTTGAGCATGTAGCTGTGGTGTGTTGGTTTATGGGTTCTTGGTTGCTAGTAGGTTTTGGTACAGGCATTATACTTAGGCTGTTGTTTGTTGTAAGGTAGATTTGGTGTTCTGGGTTATAGGTTGCAATGTGCAATCCACCATGTAGGGACCTGATGTCTACAGTGTCTAAGATAATTAAGGGATCAGTGTTAGTGGATTTATCCACAGATTTGACAAATTGGGTGTTTGTGTATTTATGCTCTGTTTTGGGGGCCCATCTGATATTCCTAGCGCTCCGAGTTTGGGTGCTGATGTTTTGTGTTGTCTTAGTTAGACTGACAGTTGCTTGTGTGTTTAGGTTAGCTCTAGGGTTGGTAGAGTTAGGAATGTCAGTGTGTGTGTGGTAAACAGTTGGTTTGTCCAGGTTGTGTGACATAGTATTGTCTTGTGTGACTGTGTTTGGTACCACTGACTGAGCGCTTAGAGTATTCTCTAATTCTTCTAGAAGACTGAAGAAGTCTGGAGGAATATCTTGATCCCTGATTGTCTGGGTGGCAGGTGGTGGGCTTATAGAGATTGGGGGTGTCTGAGCTCTTTTGCTGACATGGTGTTTTGCCACATGTCTTTCCAAATCATGGCGCCTTGAGTAGGTGTTGGGGCAGATGTTGCAATTGAAGGTCCTATTGAGGTGCTTTGATTGAATATGCCTATCTCTATAGTATCTCCTTGCAAAGCTTTTGTGGCATATATTACATGTATAGAAGGGTTGTCTACAAAGTAATATATTAATATTTTATATTATATTACAATTATTTGATGGGTTATATATTCAATATAATATGATCATAGATACATTAACAGAGTTAAAGTTAATGTTATTTATACGATGATTATATTATAATTATAACCAAAAATAATTGTATATTGGATTATTTATAATTAATATTTTATTACTTTTAGTAAATATTTAATACATGATTAAAATACAGATATATCTATGTATTATACATATTTGTATGTTGATTTATAAAAGTAAAAAATAAAATATAACTGACCTTTTTATTTGATCTTCCATGTTAAAAATCCTTTATAACACGGTTAATACCCGATTCTACTGTTAATTCCCGGGTAATAAACGAAGAAATATATTATTAATACAACATATCTGTTGTGGTCAACTTTTGAATTCAAAATGACCAAGGTATCTAATGGTTGTTAAGTTACCAGCTGTTACCAAGATAGGTAAGTAAAAATCACCAAAATAGGGTAATGACGTAATTGTGATTGTGTGTGACGCGGTAATGGTTTTATGACATCACAAGCTGGTTTTCTTGGTTTTTTCTACTTGTATATAATATTATCCCAATATTAAAAATAAGGGTATGGGGTGGTATCTGGACAAGAATACCAAATTAAGAGGGATACTATTATACATATTGGTTAATGCCAATAGGGGCAATGGTAGGGATGTCCCAAATATGTCTTAGTTCATGCTTTCTACGGGTACTAGTTATATCTGGTCCTGTCTAATTTCCTAACCATTGCACTACACTGAATCTCATGTCTTTGTGAGAGTGGTTTTCAGTGGTGAAATGTCTTGATACAGGTGTAGATAGTGACTTTTTAGGATTTTTAACACTAGCTGTGTGTTCATAAATCCTTGCTCTAAAAGGTTTCCCAGTTTGGCCTATATATTGTTTGTGGCATTTAGTACATTGTATGAGATATATTATATTGTATATTTCACATGTTATTCTGTGTTTTTCAGGTAGGTTTATACATTTATGTATTCTTTGGGTATGTGTACTATAGAATTCTTTGATTTTATGTAATCTAGGACAATAAGTACATTTACCTAATCTGGTACAAACTGGTGGGAGTTTGGAGTTATTGGTTTTGATTTCCTTGGGTGGCCAACTTATTTTATTAGAAGTTAGTATGTCCCTTAGGTTTGGGAGTCTTCTGTATCCTATGAGTGGTTTATTAGGGAAGATTTGTTGTAGATCTTCTGTGTTCTCAATGATATTCCAATTGTTTCTAATTATTTGTGAAATATTAGGATTCCTTGGGTTGTAGGTTGTTACTAGAACTTGTGGTGTTTTTAATTTTTTGTTTTTAGTTTGTAGTAGATCATCCTGTGAAAACCTTGCTGCCTTTTTGTAGTGGTTTTCCAGAGGTTTAAGGGGGTATCCTCTGTCAAGGTAGTATTTGATTAGTTTTTGCCCATTGATTTGGTAATCCAAATTTAGAGTGCAAATTCTTCTTACTCTGAGGAACTGACCAAATGGTCCATTGGCAGTGACGCTATGTGGGTGTGCCGAGTGGTAATGTAGGTATAGGTGAGTATCTGTGGGCTTGTTGTACAGTGTTGTGTATAGTGACCTGTCTGGTAGGATTTTGACTGTGGTATCTAGAAAGTTGATTTCTTCTTTGCTGCATTCATGGGTGAACTTAATAGTTGGATGGATGTTATTTAGGTATTGAACAAATTTGTTTAATTGTTCTTCACCATGAGTCCAAACCATGAAGATGTCATCTATAAAACGTTTCCATAGTATTGGTTTAAGGGGGTAGTTTTCTAATGCTCTAGTCTCAAATTTATCCATAAAGATATTGGCGTAATTTGGGGCAAGAGCAGTTCCCATGGCTGTTCCTCCTATTTGTAGGTAATGGTCGCCATTGAACTCGAAATACATATTGTGTAGTACTAGTTTCAGTAGGTCTAATATGTAACTACTAATACCTTTCTTGGTTGGGTCTTTTCTTAGTTGATCTGCTACAGCTGTTATTCCTTCTTGGTTGGGAATATTTGTATAAGGAGCTGACATCTAATGTGACTAGGATAGCTCCTTCTGGTATTGGTCCTAGTTGTTTAATTTTTGTAATGAAATCCTGTGTGTCCCTAATGTAGGATTTGGTTGTTGGGACATATTTTTTGATATGAGCGTCTACAAATTTACTCATTCTGGATGTAGGGTGTGCTACCGAACTGCAGATAGGTCTACCTGGAATGTTCTTTTTGTGAATTTTAGGTAATAGGTAAAATTGCCCTGTTGTGCATTTGGCAGGTTTGAGGTGATCTAGGTTTTCTTCAGTTATATAGCCCTTATTTTTCATTTCAATGAGGGTTCTAGTGATTTTGTCACTAACTGAATCTGTGGGGTCGTTCTTTAGTGTAAAAGTTGGTATCACCAAGTTGTCTATATCCTTCACGAAGCTAATCAGTTGTGTTCATTACTACAACTGCTGACCCTTTATCTGCTTTTTTGATCACTATATTTTTGTTGTTGCATAGCTCAGTGATTCCCATCCTTTGTTCTTTTGTTAAGTTATCATTTCCTTTTCTCTTTATTTTACTGTTAAGTAAGCATCTTTTGAATGCCTGTTTGAAGACATTTAGAGAAATGTGTGTGTTGGTGGATTTCCATGTACTTTTATTCCTGAAGGGTGCATGGAGTTGTTTAAAGGAATTTTCATTTTCATCTAGGTTTTGAGCTAGATATTGTACAAGTTCCTGGTCTTCATTGTCAAGTAAATGATTATCATTGTAGAAGTGGTGTTTAAGGATCAATCTTCTGTGGAAGTCCTTAAAGTCAGTCCAGATCAAAGACTTGTTTGGTGGTCCTAGACTAGGACAAAAGGTAAGGCCTTTTTGTAGGGCTTCAGTTTGGGGTTTGGTTAAATTGGTGTCTGAGATGTTGATTACAGTGTGTCCTATTAGGTTCCTCATTGATCTTCCTGGTGGGAGTATCCCAGGCTGGCTATTTAAAGCCTCCCGTTTGATTTGGGCTAATAGGTCGGTAATTGAGTCAGACATGATTGATTGACATAATATGTTTATTCCTAAGGTAGGAAAAATGGCTCCAGCGAACTCCAGAAAGAAGGAAGTAGATACTGATTGGTAAAAATATTTATTGGTTACAGTTACTATTGTGTGTAAAAATAATATAACAAGGGTATGATAATAAATGTGGTGATTTTGTGAAGTTTTTACAAGTTCTTCAGTAGGGTAACTAAAACAGACTTAAGGTCAGTCTTGCTTGTCTGCTGTTGTGGAGCTCTCCTTTGGATGATTGTTCTTCTGCCTTGTGGTTGTCCCTTCCTTTGGTTGTTGGTTGGTTTTCTCTTGGTTAGTTTGGTTGCTGTTTTTGAGAAAGTGGTGTTCATGGCTTGTTTATATTTTGTCTGAAGAAATTCTTTTATCTCCATGAATTGGTTGTTGGTAAGTAGTTCTTGCAGTTGAGCTAGGTTGGTGTCGATCTCAAGTTTAGTGGTTTGGTATTTGTTGCCTAGGTCTTGTAATATAAGATTAGATAAGTCCAATTTACATTTATTGGTGATGGAAACCCATTTGTTTCTGAAGGCTTGATCCCTACTCATAGGGACTTTGCTGTTAAAGTCTGCTTGTAATGGGAATTTGTTTTCACTTAATAATTTTTTGATTTGGTGAATATTGGTAGCAAGGCTGAGTTTCTTCCTGTGGAGTGTTTTGGTCTTCAGGTAAACGCTTTTGCTTGCTTGAGGGTAGTTTGTCCTTTTCATGTCCTCATTGGGCTCTAGTCTTCTTCTTTTAGAGGGCTGCATGGTGACACTATTTTTAGGTTCTAGTCTGGCTGCTGTGTCTTCTAGTAGCTGCATAGTTTCACTACTGAGCTGGGTCTCTGGATAGGGTGTATCTTGACCAGAGTGTAGGTTTGTGGCTGATGTTATTTCTACTGTGCCTATGGCAGTTACAAGTGTATCTTCACTAGCACTAGTCAACAGATGATTGTCCATGATTACAATAAAGAGAGCAGTTGGTGTGCTAAGTGAGTTTGGTGGCCTGATATATAGCTGTAGTATAAGCTTATATTTCGACTTCCTGATTGGATTAGTCTCATCAGAGGCTTGGTTAGGTTTTGAGACTTGACCTCCTGAAGTACTATTTTTGGCTCCGGTAAACTCCGGCTCAGGGCCGGATTTACCCCATTATTGATGTTGGTAATTCCCTATTTTATACAAATATTCCCAACCAAGAAGGAATAACAGCTGTAGCAGATCAACTAAGAAAAGACCCAACCAAGAAAGGTATTAGTAGTTACATATTAGACCTACTGAAACTAGTACTACACAATATGTATTTCGAGTTCAATGGCGACCATTACCTACAAATAGGAGGAACAGCCATGGGAACTGCTCTTGCCCCAAATTACGCCAATATCTTTATGGATAAATTTGAGACTAGAGCATTAGAAAACTACCCCCCTTAAACCAATACTATGGAAACGTTTTATAGATGACATCTTCATGGTTTGGACTCATGGTGAAGAACAATTAAACAAATTTGTTCAATACCTAAATAACATCCATCCAACTATTAAGTTCACCCATGAATGCAGCAAAGAAGAAATCAACTTTCTAGATACCACAGTCAAAATCCTACCAGACAGGTCACTATACACAACACTGTACAACAAGCCCACAGATACTCACCTATACCTACATTACCACTCGGCACACCCACATAGCGTCACTGCCAATGGACCATTTGGTCAGTTCCTCAGAGTAAGAAGAATTTGCACTCTAAATTCGGATTACCAAATCAATGGGCAAAAACTGATCAAATACTACCTTGACAGAGGATACCCCCTTAAACCTCTGGAAAACCACTACAAAAAGGCAGCAAGGTTTTCACAGGATGATCTACTACAAACTAAAAACAAAAAATTAAAAACACCACAAGTTCTAGTAACAACCTACAACCCAAGGAATCCTAATATTTCACAAATAATTAGAAACAATTGGAATATCATTGAGAACACAGAAGATCTACAACAAATCTTCCCTAATAAACCACTCATAGGATACAGAAGACTCCCAAACCTAAGGGACATACTAACTTCTAATAAAATAAGTTGGCCACCCAAGGAAATCAAAACCAATAACTCCAAACTCCCACCAGTTTGTACCAGATTAGGTAAATGTACTTATTGTCCTAGATTACATAAAATCAAAGAATTCTATAGTACACATACCCAAAGAATACATAAATGTATAAACCTACCTGAAAAACACAGAATAACATGTGAAATATACAATATAATATATCTCATACAATGTACTAAATGCCACAAACAATATATAGGCCAAACTGGGAGACCTTTTAGAGCAAGGATTTATGAACACACAGCTAGTGTTAAAAATCCTAAAAAGTCACTATCTACACCTGTATCAAGACATTTCACCACTGAAAACCACTCTCACAAAGACATGAGATTCAGTGTAGTGCAATGGTTAGGAAATGAGACAGGACCAGATATAACTAGTACCCGTAGAAAGCATGAACTAAGACATATTTGGGACATCCCTACCATTGCCCCTATTGGCATTAACCAATATGTATAATAGTATCCCTCTTAATTTGGTATTCTTGTCCAGATACCACCCCATACCCTTATTAACAATTGTATTTTGTTTGTGTACTTTTGCAGCCTGCACAAGATTACTAGAATTTGTTAACATATTTTATAAAAACGACAAAGAAGCATTAATACATTACATATTAAAAATAGACACAGATTACACTATTAAAATTTAAAGGATTTTAAAAAGCAGAAGGATTTTCCCCCAAAACAAAAGGATTTAAATCAATTCCAAATCCAAAATCCTTTTTTTTTGGCAAAAGGATTTGAAATTCTTTATAAAAAGGATTTAAATCCTTCAAATCCAAATCTTCAAAGGATTTGACGCCAACCCTGGTAAGCAATAGAAGAGACATTGCACCTAGGCAGAGGTATGCACACTCTGACTGCTCTTATTTACCCAGATACGACTCCACTGTTGGACTGATGTACATTGACTATTGGTCTATGGCTGGCCAATTTGGCAACCCTTGGATTTAAGATTTATTTTTTGTTTTACATTGCGTTCAACAGCCAGGGTCATATTGCGATGGGTAGTTTACGAGGATCCAGTGCATACTAATTTGTCAAGATTCTGCACTGTAAATCACCGGGTGTAAGCAAGTCACTACTAACTTTCCAATATGAAGCACCCAGGCCAAGATTTGAACCAGCAATGTCTGAGGTTGAATACTTTTGTTCATCTAAACTTTGACTCTTGCCTCAAGGTCAAATAGGGGGCTATGGTGGCCTCCCACCCCTAAGGTCTGCCGTTGAAACCCCAGACCCTGTGTGGGCAAACTGGTGGTTGCTGACCAATGGCCAGCAGTTTATGGTACAGAACCTTGCACAATCGTATGTGCTGGTTTCCTCTGCCCACAAAATCACTTGTTGCAATATGACCTATAGTGTTGAAGGTGACGTTTAAAAACCAAATAAATAATTTGGAATTGCAAAATTGTTTTGAAGTTGGACCATCCACCTCCACTATGCATGTTGGGTTTACTCCAGGTTTGTATGAAGCTGCTCCATGTAGGGGGTGAAAAGTCTTTTCTTTGATTTCATACAATTGGTTTATTCATATTCACACTCCTTTGGTGTTATTTATTTCAATAGTTCTTTACATTAATATTCTTTTTTATTTTTTTCATTGAATACATTAATATTCTTAAGAGCACATGAACGTCAGCGCATAAAATATTACTTAATTTAATACATAGCTAATGGTTTTGCAAATTAAAACTATACATATAAAGATAACTCTTATCAAATATATTTAAAAATTAAAATAATTTCTAAAGTCATTATCTGGTCACAGAAATGGAGTTAATCAGTTAATCAGCATTGAGAAAATACCAATTCTGTGGACAGCAAAGTTTTTCAGGAAGACTAATAAGAATAATAATAATAAGATATGTATCTGGCATCTTCATTTGCATCTTTGTTCTTCCTCTTATGCCTCATATTATTTACCTACAAATATTAAAAAAAAATTAGAGGTTTAAAATTGCTGTCAATTGAAAAAGTTTGAAGAAAACTGTTGCATAAATAAATATTTTAAGAAGAAGGAGGATGATTACTGAGTGCATTATAATCAGGATAATAACCATAAAGATTCACACAAATTGGTTAATGTCAATGGGAGCCAGAGAGTGCAGTTTGAAGATCCAACGCAACTCAATACGCCTTCGCTTGGAAGTGTTGATTCCTTTATTTGTTTGTTTATTTGGGGTTTTACGTCGCTTTTAACACTGTACAGGTCATATCACGACGGGTAGTTGGAAGGGCAGAGGAAACCAGTACATATAGTTTGCTAGGGTTCTGTACTGTAAACTGCCGACCAACGGCAAGCAACTACCAGCTTTCCCACTTACGACCATGACGGGGATCGAACCACGGCCACAGAGGTGGGAGGCAAGAGTGTTACCACTCTGCCACCGTGGCCCCCGGAAGAGTTGGTTCTATCAAACAACCAATAAATTAAAAAAACTGTCAAGTGTTATATAGAAACAATTATTTTATTTTTTTAAATATAATTATAAAATAAAATAAGCCAGATTTCACATTAAGAACATACATTTTATTTTTATTCTCCAAGAACAGATTTATAAAATAAAATGACCTATTTTACAACATTTAAAATATGGAAAATAAAATTTATTATAATAAATATGATTTAAACCCAAATTGGTTTCTATATGTCTTATAATATGAATTATGGAAACACATTATCCCATAATTACATACGAAAGCATAACAATAAAATTATAATAAATTAACAACTAAACTCATTTCTGGTGGAAGCCTATAAAATAAGACTTAAGAAAAGCCTGGCAATGAGCAACCCTTACTCACCATCATAGCAGGAAATGAGGTCATTATAGTTGTACTTTTAAGGTACTCTCCACAAAAAATTGATACCCGCCAAATAAAGGCTATATCAATTTTTTCAGTTATTCATTGCCCTCAGTCTGAACACAGGCAGGAAGTAGAAATTGTTTAAATAAATATTTTGTATATTTCAACTGAATGAAAGACAATGGCATGGAAAATGCATTTTGTATGCGCATTTTTAAAAATATCTCAAAAATCTGTCAATGTATGTATATACATCTATCACATATTGTTATATATTTGGCGGTGGCGAAGGCAGACTAAAAACATGGGGAGAAACAAGTAATTCCTTTGGTGAAAGAGTTAAAGTGACAAAAGAGTGGTATAGTTTGAGGCCTGTATCAGGCTATTTCTTTCATTCATCATCCAACAGAAATATAAAATAAATATTTTCACCCATTCCTGCAAATGCAGAAATGGCTTACAGAAGTGAATGCATATTTCTTCTTCTGTTTGTAATTATTTTTCTAAGCTGATATCTTTGTTTCCGTTCTATTATAGTTTTGTCAATCATAACTCTAAAGAATCAAACTCTTATCTTATTTTAAATGTGGTAAACAAAAATGTTGCTCATGAATATTCATATTCAAATATTCAGTTTTCTAGACTACATATGGCTTTGTATTACTTAAAATAAACTTTTAGGCTCTAAA
Organism: Sabellastarte sp. h YS-2021; assembly: GCA_964017235.1. NCBI lineage: Eukaryota > Metazoa > Annelida > Polychaeta > Sabellida > Sabellidae > Sabellastarte > Sabellastarte sp. h YS-2021. The sequence goes on from OZ024932.1 coordinate 111,579,091, forward strand.
ATGAAATAGATAAGCAGATAATAGAGGGATTCGGATGATATTTATAACATTTTCTTGTCTGGTTTATAAAACCAGATGTCTACATATGAATTTAAATAGAAATATTAACCATATTGTGTATGTGTTTATTGCCATATTTTCGTGAGATTTTATAATATTTTTGGAGATATTTTCAACAAACTATTGAGCAGTTCCACCAACCACAATTATAGCAGCATTTTACATTTTGTTTCATCTAAATCCGTTAATTAACAAGGGAGCAATTAGCTTGTAAAATATATGAATTTTAAAGACTGTTAAGCTTCAAAACCCTGTATTTTCGCCCATCTAAGAAGACTGAAAGACATAGTTTAAAATATTTTTTCCAGACATAAAACACCGATTTTGTAAATCTGTATGTATATTTTTATGTCCACTTACAATTCTAATAAAAAATGTCCCTTAATACAGATATTTGTATAATTTACCTTCGCAACTTCTTATCTGTAGATTTACTTCCTACACCTCTTGACCTTGATCTACCCCAGTCCCAAGGCCCAAGGAAGTAAAGGTTGACAGTTGGTAAGCCAAGGATAATAAGAAGACCGCAATGTGGTATAAAATTTTATTTTATTTATATTATTAGTAATGTTAGTAATTCACATGTATAACTACACCTACATAACCAGAGTTGGAAGTGATGACCTTGGAAAGAGGTCACCCAAACTTAAAGGTTTTAAAGTCCATGATAATTAATTGCAACTCATTACAGTAACTTAAATTTAAACCTTAGAGGCCAACATGTATTTGTTTGTAAAAGTAAATGCACACTACAACACTAAGAACACATAAAATGTATTACATTCATAAGATATATTCTAAGAAATTACTGAATGATATGTATCCAGAAAGGCGTGACTCATCATAGTATAAGATATGTAATTTGAATCACTATTTCAAGTGAATAAGAAATGTACAGAGAAGTTGCACTTGAAATACACATGAGTGCACATTACAGTAAATTACTGAGTAGTTTGCTAAACTCAGCAAATGTAATTTAAATCAATACTTCAAACAAATGAGATATATACAGAAAGATTGCAATTAAAACACATCTAAAAATAATTACATCACAGATAGTTCAACACAGAAGTGACAACAAAACACAAAGCCCTCTTAAAGGGGGAGATACACATGAATAATACACTCATTTCCATTTTTATGTCAGCTGCTCATGTAAGCACATTAAGTTAATAACCTCTCGTTAAGAGTTGTAAATACATACATAAGTGAGTTAACACATGTAGAAGTTGTAACTCAATGAAATAACCCACCAAACACCCAAACTAAACAGGGTAGTGGTAAATACGCAGAAAATACAAAATACACTCATATGAGGAAGACAAAGCCAGCCTTATACTACTTAGCAAAGACTCTTCGAAATGTTTCAGCAACCCCATTTGCATTGGAGGGGTCAGCAACTATATAAGTGTACACTGAGTCTGAAGACCATGTACCATGGTCTTTTATTCTTTGCAAATCTATGTTCTGATTAAAGGCCAGGGTTGCCCCTGATCGTCTGAATGTGTGAAAATTGTGATATTCTGGATCTAGGCCCAACCTGTGTAAAAGTTTCTTCAAGTGTGACTGAGCTCTAACCTGGGTGATAGGGATGCGTTCTATGCAAAACAAAGGGTCATTATCTAAGGCTGGATAGGTCTTCTGCATGTTAAGAAAAGTGGTGACTGGACAGAGACTTTGATTTGTGCAAACATGGAAGCAAAATAAATGAACCCTGGTTCCGAACCTGCAATGTTTTACTCCATTTTACTAATACAATGATACTAGTATCATTAAGTAACACATCTCCCCTGCATAACTGTTTTTGAATATCAAAAGAAAGCCGAGAAGAGGGAAATAAATTTTAAATTCTGAGAAAGCCAAAAAACGCGAATAAGTACAGAGTTTTGAATACTAAGGGATGATGGAAAAGTTCATAACATTTGATGATTAGAGTCAACGAGGAGACATCAAAAATTCCTTCAAATTTAGGAGGGTTCCTGATGGAAAGATTAACTGCTTTTAACATGTGTTTAACTTTGTCATGGTCAAATACAGTAGCTGGAAGTTCAAACCACTTTAACTGGGATTTGATGGCTGAGATATAATTAAGTATTGAAACATGTTTGAGGCCATTATAGGCCAAAAATTCGATGAACATGAGAGCTGTACTCAATCTCAGGTTCAAAATGTCAGTGCCCAAAAATTCGCAAAAAGCCATGAAGGTTAAAAACATGCTTCTGTAGGAGGTCCATGTTTTGGGTCTGTATGAGTAAGTTAATCTATGAGAAACTCTGGCAATCAAGGCAGAAGTCGAAGGTGAAGGATCTACAACAAAAATAAAATATCATATGTCATAATTAATTTGAAAAAATCCCTGGTCAATGTCATGCCAGATAGGATTTATAATCAAACTATGAAGTTGGCGGTAGTTGTCTTTCATTTGACCCCATCTGGACAGTATATCAGCTATTCGATTTTGTTTGCCAGGTATGTGAATAACTGCGATTTCTATGTCAAATGAGGCTGCTACCAGCCAAATGTTTCGAATCATGGCACCTAGGTGTTTGCACTTTGTATATCCTTTGTTGCATACAGTGACAACGGCAAAGTTGTCTACTTTGAATATGACGCAATGATAACGCCACAAATGACCCCAAACCCTAAGAGCTACAAGTATGTTCAGCATTTCATATTGGGTTATAGTGAATTCAGAATTAAGCTTGAGTTCTTCAGGTATTGGGGTGGTATAAACCTGGTTATCCCAAACTCCTCCCATGCCTTCTAAGGATGCATCTATCTCTATGGACTCATGACAGTGTGGTTTTGTGTGGTCATATGTGGTGAGACCATTAAATTTGGGCATGAACACCTGAAACCAGGCTATGTCTCTCTTTATGTTGTTGTCTACTGTAATATTATTGCTTGAAGATTCTCGTAAGGCATTCAACAACCTGTTAGTGAAATATCTAGAAGATTTCACACACTTGTGAATAAACATGATACTACCTATGATTGATTGCAATTGTCTTTTTGTAATCGTCTTCTGGCTTTGTACATGATTACATTTTTCAATAATCTCTTGTTGTTTTTCATGTGAGATGAAAAGTGTTTTCCTGTGAGTGTCAATCATAATGCCTAGACAATTACATAAATGGGTAGGGCGGACCAACTTTTTGGGACTGATAGGAAAACCTAGCCTTTCCAGAAGGCCCAACAAAAAGTCACATTGGGTGTCAGCATTGGATTTTGAGGCACATCCAATCATATCATCTATGTAGGGGTACATGCAATAGCCCTGTTGGGTCATAAGAAAGCGAAAGAAGCTGGTTAGTCGGGTCATGGCCATACTACCAGATCTGTGGCCAAATGGACAATATTAATCACTGTAGTATAATCCCCTCCATTTTAAACATAAGAGGTTGAAGTCACTGGGGTCAATACGTAGCTGCCTGAAGGCCCTGGAAAGGTCACTTTTATACATCATCCTCATCTAACTTCCTCAAGGTCTCTGTAATGTTGTCTACAGTGGGATACTGTAATTTGTAAACAGTGTCTAAATATATGTTGGTAGGGGTGAAAAAAATTATTGAATTTTTTATGGGCCAACTGAGATCAACAATTATGCGCCTGGTGTCACTATCATCTTTGTCTCTTGACATGAAAGGGGAAATGTGAGTATTGTTGCCATAGGGAGGGTCAGGGAAAGGACCAATTATCGCCCCTTGGGCTAATTCTGTATGTAAATAAGTGTCAACATGGTCGGGGAATTTTTGTGATTTTCAAGGCCATTTTTGAGATATTTCTCTTGAGAATATGGAAAATCTAGAGGAAACCCATATTTGATAAAATGAGGTAGTTGCCAGTCCCAGTAGCCACGGGATAGATTCTCTAATAGGTCAAAATTAATCTTAGAAGGAAGTAATATACGTGCATCTTGAAAATTATACTTGCCAGTATTTCTAGCAAACTTATGAATCGTTATTGGGTCATAATTCTTCTCAGTGATGACAATTTTTGGCTTGAAAGGAGGTCTGTGGTGAGCAAAAGCAAGATTATTAATTGGTAAGAAACCTAATGCATTCTTTTGCTGCTTCAAGCATTGCTGCAAGTCTGCACATTTTGTCAGTAATGGCGTGAACATTGACCTTTTTAATTGTGTCTTTTCCGAGCTTAGTCGCAGCTATGATATCACAAGAGTTTGTAAGATCTACAAAAGAATGCAGTTCACTGCACGGGTTACTGTCATGCCTATTCAAGGCTACACTACTACACAAGACTGTGTCACGCCCACACAAGGTCACACGTGTGGTGTCATGTGAGTTACAAAGGTGGTTTGCTGTGTTAGCTTCACACAAGTCTCTCTTAGAAACTTCACAACCTACCATTGAACTGGTGTCAGCTAACATACAAGTATCATTCTTATCAGATAAAAAGTCTCCAAGTGTATGATTACTTATACTCTCATCAAGTACTGATTTTTCACAAAAATCTGTATAATCAACACTCTGTACACATGTAGAAATGTCTCTGGAGGATAGTTCCTCACTTTTGTCACATAATCGGTGATTATTATGTTGCATATAAGAAGTGGTACCAGTCTCTGGGTCCATACCTTTGTGTACCATATTTTGATCTGAACTGCCATTACCAGTATTTTTCATTACTGAGATAGCTGTGTTGTGAACATTAAGGTCAGAAGTTTGATCATCTGTGCCTTTGACACCATCTGTCCCCATGTGTTGCCCAGTTTTCTCCCCCTTGAAAAGAAACTGATTGATCTCTTGTTCATCAAAACATCCCAATACAGCAAAACGATTATTGTTTACACTAACGTTTTGTTTGCAAGCTATGTGTTTGGTCTTCTGAGGTGAAACCTTGTTGTTACTACCTACACTGGGACTGATGGTGTCGTTTTGGTTCTGTAAAAGAACTTGGTTTTGACATGTAGATTACTGTCTGATCTACCATTAATACACCTATCAACATTGCCTCTTTTAGTGTGATACATTTTCTTACATAGTTCAAAAGTATTGCTGTCAATGTTAGAATTATACACAAATCTATCTACAAAACAACCATGAGCAGCTGAGCTTCGTTTTTTGAGCCTTGAAACAATCTTTCTTAGGATGTGCCTCATATTTGTTAAAAGTTAAGAAGCAATGTTGGCAGATGTGTTTCAACAGCATGTTTTGCCATTCGTGATCAGTGCCATGTGTGCAAGTACCTTTATTATATTTAAAGCATGGTACCACCTTTAGATTTTTCACTACCTGCACTATACTGAGAAGATGCTGTGTGTGCATAACGCTTTCTAATTTTGTTTACATCTTTTAAGTTATCCCAAGCCACCACACCATCCTGCATTCGGTGCAGTAGGACACTGTGAGCCCCCTTTGCTGCTTCCCAACTATAGTTACAGGCATCCTGTAACAATTCTGTGAGATACTCTACCATGTTCTCCTTCACCAGGGGGTCCTGGTCCTCCTGTCTTATCCTCAGAAAACCTAACATCCATTGACAGGTGGTGAGTTGGTCATATTAGGGACGCTTATGTAGACTACCCACAAAGGCTAGATCCTGAGGCGGCTTAACCTTCTTTTTGGCATCTTTATGAACCTTTTTCTGAATGGTGTAAAGTAAAATATCTAAATTACCTGGGGAGACTTGCACTGCTTCCTCTAGCTCCTGATAACGCTTGTTTACCTTCTGGTGGATTGTTTGAGAGTTCCTGAGTGCTTGAAGCGATGGTATGAGTGAATCTTCTTCCACTGTCCCCTCATGTAGCTGCTGTTCTCCCCATGTTATGGTTCTGCTCCCTGATGCCTGCTGTAACTGCCTCTACTGCTGTTCTGTCTGATTGCCTGACATCTGGTGAGCTACAGAAAATAAAGTAGAAGAGCCAGGAAGCTGGTTTTGACCTGTAGGATGACATGTATTATACAGGGGTGGCAGTGGCCCATTAATGATATTGGCAGGAAACTGTGGTGCATTCCCTCTCACATCTGCTGCAGCTGCACCTGGAGGTTGTAAATGGGGTTGAGATGTTGAAGATACTGATACAGGGGCCTTGGGCAAGACTACATTTGTAACAGTGTGTGGCAAGTGTGATTGTTTGACGTTACAAATAGTATTCAATTTCACAACACTCTGATTAGGTAACTGTGTAAACATTCCCTGTTGACAGCCTGTGATTTATGGCTGATCGACACTAGTGAGCTTTGTGACTGTGTTGAGTACATTGTTACTTCCTTGTCTCACCTGTTCTCTTCTTGGAGAAAACAACACTGTCGTACGTTCTGAGTTAAGGCGACCCTCTTGTGCTTGAAGCTTACTAGCCATATTAGCTATCACAAGTCTATCTTTAGCAGCCTGTTGCTCTAACGTATTGAAACATTTGCTGATGCTTTTAAGTTCTCTAAGGAGTAAGACTTCTGTACTGATAGTCTTTGGAGTCTGATCTACCCTAGAGTTATCAAAAAGGCCACTGCCACTTACTTGATTCCCTGTAGCCTTCACCTGTTGTTCTGAGACTAGAGTATCTGACTGATGCAAGAGACTCGCCTGTGTATTAGTGTCCTGGCAGTCATCTGGATCCTCTGAAGTCCCTGATCTGAGGGGGCACCGCCTGTGGAGTGGAGGCTCATGAGTTGACCCACACCCACTACAATCCTTGGCTGCCATTATCACTGTGATGTCCCACGTGAGTGATATGTAAAATACAAGATACAGATAAAACCACATAAACTACCAAAAATCCAGTTTAAAATCCATAAAGTATACTACGAAATCAAAGTTCAACATGTAGAAAACACAATAAAATGGCGTCTTAAAGGAAATTTGAATTATGCTAGTTGCAAGCTAATTTCAAAGTGTACAAAGAAAGGCGGGAATTAGCTTAAATAGGGGAAGGCGTATGAATATAGAGTTAAATGGGACAGGTAATTGCTAAAACACAAGTCAGGAAGGCCAGTGACTGAAGCACCTTCCTTTAATATGGTAAGGTAGCTATACGAGATCGACAACAAGAACGAGATGTCTGAAACTGTGAACTCGCTTATTCATCACTACAGTCTATGGAATAAGTGCCAAGCCACATCCAAGATTTGGATGTTGTTTCCCCCCTCACAGACACACGCCAATGTTTTTGAAGTGTCATCACTACCTCTGACATACACAGCCTTGTAGCTGTGTGTTTATATGTGTGAAGGTACTTCATAAATGTACAGTATTTTTACATAGTTCACAGACCTCTCACTTTTGAATCTCTCACTTTTAGCTCAACCTCACACTTTTGAAGGAATATTTAAAAATATATCTAAATTTAAATTATAGCTGTGAATTAAAAAAAATTCTTTGGAGATAATTAGCTAAAAAAATAATAGATTTAAGCATTGCAGTTTTAGCAGTTTGCTGAAATAATAGTAAACGGATAAGCATTTGGGTGGAAACCTGTGGTTAGTTTGAAGTTTAGGTCATTATATAATTCCTCATCCCAGGCAAGTGGAGGATAAAATTTACAGCTGATCATGTTGAAGTGATAAACTGAATATACAAATGTACACACAAAGCTTTTCATAAGTGTTGGGCTACATGCTAATGTTTAAAGAAAATTGCACACAGGAGTGGTGTGATATGGTGAAGACTGAGGGTATTTGGGGAAAATTTTGAAAAATGCAGAGTAAGTGAGTTGAAAGTACCTAATTCACATTAGATAAGATTTATCACAGACAGTTAGTACATTTATATATTTCAATGCAGTTTAGATATGACAAAAGGACATTAATAATTCTTTTCATCTGTACATATATTGCCTCTCTTCTGCATTAAGATGACTGCTAATCTTAATTCAGTTGATTGATTTCTTCTTGTGCCATACCAATATTACAATCATTAATCACAACCTACTGTAATTCTCTATTCAGAAGTCTCTCTGCTCTTGACCTTCGTATGCTCCAATGTGTTCAGAGCAGTCTAGCTAGAATTGTGACGAATACCACCAAGTACTCACATATCACTCCTGTAAGAAAGAGTCTTCATTGGTTGCCTATCATGCATCGCTCTATTTTCAAGATGGCCCTTTTGGTGTACAAGTTTCTACATAGTGGCCATCCAAAATACTTCGAACCTTTCCTTAAACCTAGACACAGTATGTACAGAACACGCAGAAGTCAATCTCAGGGTGTTTTGCTTGAGGTCCCACATTTTGCATCAATATATAAGTCAAAAAAGCATTTTGGCCTTAGCTTTGCATACGATGCTCCGATGATTTGGAATGATCTCCCTGATGATGTACACTCAGCTAAATCTCTCTCCTCATTCAGGAAGAAGTTGAAAACTTACCTCTTTGAAAAAGCCTACCCACCCTAGTTTTTTCCTCAGTTTTCATTTCGTCTTTCTCCGTGGTGCCGACCCCTGCAATGTCTCTGATTTAACAATTACAATCTCTGATTTTTGGCTTTATGCATCTTAGAGTCTGTCAATAGATAGAGATTAAGCGCTATAAAAGTACTATTAGAATTAGAATCAAACTGCATTTAGAAGTAAGTAAAAATAACAATAAAATCCACATGGCTTTTTCAAAAATTGGTTGTTTTTCATGGCGGTGGGGAGAGGGGTTAAATATTAAAAACTGTATACAGAAACAATAATACTACACTACTTATACCTATACCTCAAGACAATTCAGTATTTCATTTATTACTCATGTTTTAGCAATACCACACCATGCCGCTTACATGTACAAAGGACTTAATACTTTCACTGTTTTACTGCTTTCTGATTCCAATCCGCAGTTCCAGGTGTTGGGAATGTTAAAACGCTCTCAGCGAAATGAAATGCAAGAAGCCCTTAGGAAAAAAAACCCCAAATGACACCTATTGGAATAAGCTCTAAACCTATATTGCGCATATTGAAAAAACCCTCCACTTATTTTCCCCCAAATCTTAATAATAAATGTTTTCATTTAAAAAAATACTGGCATTGACGAAGAATTAAAACACTATATCATTATAATTTAAATAATTTCAGATATATTTAAATCATTCTCAAAGCAAAAATTTTGACGAGAATCTTAAAACCTACTTAAATATTACTGTGTTACTTTGTTTTGAAAGGCAAAGTAATCACAAATCTAACGGGGGATTTGGTAATGAGAATGGATGAGGATTTCCTTAAGTTTAGGGGTTAATGAGTATGGGGATTAAGTTACATCATCAGTTTATGAAAGTATTTCTGCTTAATATCAATCAATTTCTGGCCTACTTTAATTTCTTTTAGAGGCTTTTTCCCTAGATTCCTAGGTGGTTGTATAATTTTGTGTAAAGACCCCCCCCCCCAAATGACACCTATTGGAAGAAGCTCTAAACCTATATTGTGCATGTTAAAAACCCTCAACTAGACAGCATGACGTCACAGCATCTTTTTGAAGTGGGCTTGGGCTTCTTTCCATAAACAAAAATATAAGTTGGGTTTTCTTGACATGCTTCAATTGATGTGGGCAGCTTATCTTGAATAGGTGTCTTTATTGAGAGCTTCTGGCCTACTTTAATTTCTCTTAGAGGCATTTTTCCTAGATTTCTAGGTGTGTGTATAATTTTTAGGATACTTCTACTGTTAAAGCAGTTTCAAAATTTATAGTTCCGGTTGAGCATGATCTAATTTTTACTTTTTTTTCAAAACTAATATATGTATTTCTTTTCAAATGCAAGCGCATCACTGAAGTGAATTGAGAGGGTAGTTTTATGACTGAGTACTGATCCCTGTTCATTATCAGCCCAGCTATTTCATTGTGTGCACAGTGTAAAATCTCTACCACAAATTATGATATTTTTCCCCAGTATAAATTGACTATATAATCAACAGAGGAACCAAATATATTAATAAAATCCATGTTAATTTCACTCATGATATTTATCATCTTAACTCATAAATTAAATAAATTATTGCTAACAAATAAAAATAGAGAAGGTACAACTTTTTCTGGAGAATATGGCACATTTTAAAATGTTACTTTCAAGATTACCACAGCAGCATCCTGATTTTAAACAATCCTGACAGGTGTTGATAGATTTATTGGTGAAAGAAAACTGGATTTAAAGGTACCCAAAGACACTTATTCCATAGACTGAATAAGCCCTCATTTTTTCTTTGATGTTTCCAAAAATATTTAACTTGGAATTTCATCCCCCCATTTATTGCATTTTTTATTGATTGACTTATTTTACTATTATTTAAACAAACTGGTGGATAATAAATAAAGCAATCACATGTATATTTATGTACTTATTTCCTAATAATTTTGTATATTTTTGTACTATTTTTCTATTATTCTTTTTAGTCTCATTTATTAGCTTTATAATGCATTAATCTTAAGTGCATTATTTGACCTTTAGTTTCCTATTTTTAATTTTTTGTCCAATTTTTAAAGAAAATGGATCATGCATGTACATAAATACCCATCTTTTGCCCACAATTTTTTTTAATATTTTTGTTTACACACACCCCAACAAAACCCCAGCTTCTCCTCATATTCATTCCATTAAAATCTACTCATTGTTTTCAACAGCATATCTCTAGTGAGCAGAACATTCTAAAATTTTCTATCTAAAATTGAGCATATATGTACACAACTATTTTCAAGTAATTAACATATACAATTGCTGGTGTTCTCAACAATTTTCCAAATTTATTTCAAATTTATTAGTTAATACTTGACCTCATAAAAAATATCTGAAACAACAAATTTTAACATATGTTTATAATTTAAATAATCAATCAAAAATCATCTCCAAAAATAACTGTATGGGTTAAGAAACCCTGATACGCCCACCTTAGAAGAATAAAAACAATATTTTAAAGTACCTTTTCTTGGCAAAAAAACACTATTCTGTAGATCTATATGTATATTTTTTATTTAAAAAAATTAAAATAAGCTTAACATGTGTTGTGCAAGAAGGTAGATATATTTCCCGTGGGGAACAGAAACAAAAACAAGGTGCCGGCTAAAAACTAACCGTCAGAACCTGTGCTAATGAGTGGCCATAAGACAGTTTGACATATTTGCAAAAAATGTGTGACTTATAAAAGAAAACACAGAATTGTGAAAAAATGTGTGACATATAAAAGAAAACACAGAATTGTGAAAAACCTGCTTTAAAACCTATTTTAAAATATCAACCTTCGAAGCCAGGTTTGGTCTTACAGCAACTATTGTAACAATAATAACAAGATGCACTCAGAGAGAGCAAAACGCTCGACTCTTAGTGACCAGTCTCTCAAGTGATATAAAGTATTGTACGGAAGACAATAAAATAAAACCAAACATGTAAATTAATCTTCATAGAAATATCAAGTAGAAAGCTAAAGTCATTAAAATACATTGAAATGTATCCAAAATAAGATTCAGATCTTTCTTTTAGTAACTTCTTCCTTCAGTCAGGTCCTACCCACAAATTTTTAAATAAAGATCTGTTCATTAGTTCTAGAGTAATGTAAACACACACACACACACAAAAACAAAAAACAAAGAGACAATTAAACAATTAGCACACAAAAATATAAACTGCTGGTGGAGGTAAAAATATTGCTTAAAGATCACTTCTTGGTGAAAATCACGCATGGTAATTTTTTGTGATGGACTATCAAGGTATTGAAAGAAAAAAGAGAAAATAAAACAGAAATAATAATTAATAAAAATAATGAATATATCACCTCCCTCTTTATTATGTTTATGTCAATTTCAAGCCATAAAATGAGAAGAAATATTTTTACTTAAAGTCAGCAAGTATCACAAGCTAGGTTTGTGACCTCACAATGACAGTTGCATTGTGACATCACTGAGTGATGACATCATCAGAAAGTAAAAATATTGATTTTTGACGTATGTGATGAAGAGAAGCAGTTTCACTGTGAATTCCCTATTAAAAATAAGAAAAACTCTCTCCTGGCTTTAATTTTCAAGCAAATTACACCAAATTTGGCAGAATCTGTCTGTGCCCCATGAAATACCTTCCCACCAAATTTGAGATTGATTGATGTTGTAGTTTTTGAGTTATAAGGGAAAAACGGTGCACAGACAGGGAAGCAGATTTCACTGTAAAAGCCCAATTACAAATAAGAAAAACTCTCTCCTGGCTTTAATTCGTCGAATCCGTCTGTACCCCATGAAATATCTGCCCACCAAATTTTAGCTTGATTGGTGTTATAGTTTTTGAGTTATAAGGGCGAAACGGTGCACAGACAGACAGACAGAAACAAACTGATCACAATAACCCTCTCCTATCGTCGAGCGTTAATAATAATTCTTATAATTTTGGGACCTTGACTATGTCATAATACGATATATGTCATAAAAATACATGAAAGAGAAGCACTTTGACAGTGCAGACATCCGCCAAGGCATGTAAAAATAAGCACATGGGAATTTTATCATACAGATGTTTTATCTTGTATTTATACATCTTGTATCCAGACGTGATCCAGAACACTCTCAAAATGTAATGGAAGCTAAGTGGGGTCAAGAACCATCTTCTGATTTTATTCATGAAGGTCCCATCAGTAGTGATTGTGTAATTCAGTAATGGGAAAAAGCAAAGTTTTTTTTGGACCCAGGCAGTGATCCAGATCACTCTCAAAATTCAATATGATCTCAGTTTGACCAAGACCCCTGTTCAGATTTTTTCTTAAAATTCAAGCATTACTACTTGTGTAATCTTGATAACAGACAGTGATAAAAACTAAACCTCTTGGCAGAATTAACTAGTCAAAAATCAAGTTATGTTACATATGAAGGAAATCACACTATTGCTTAAAAGCTGCTAGGAAGGTCGATATTTTAAAATATCAATCCTCGAAACCAGTTTTGGTCTTGCAGGAGTTATTTTCACACAGTAATAATAATAATAATAATTACATTTTTTTGGTCCTTGCCTGTATTATTAAAAAATACATGATAAAAATATATAAAACTAACCAGAAAGTTATTTAAAGTATTTTTTATATGAAGGAAATCACATCGATTATTTTTTAAAAACCTACTGGGAAGTTTGATATTTTAAATCTTAACCTCCTAACCAGGTTTGGCTCAACTTTAATGATTCGACTTTGTGGTTGTCTGAAAGACAGTCACTGTTCCCTTGATGTTGTAATGCAGTCAAAATATAATCTAATTGTGTATCATCAAAAGTTACTAAGATTTGTGCTTCCTATTTAAAGGCCATTTGTGTTTTCAATGTTGACAATTTAAAGACTATAAAGAGCTATAAAATTTTAATTGCAGTGTAAACAACATGTCTTAAATAGTTAACAAAATCTGTGTGTCTTATTTTAAGTTCATTTTTTTTTAATATTGACTAAATTATAAACATAATTATACTATAAATAATAGTTCTTTGTCTTTAATAGTTGCTAGGATCTGTACTTCCCAAAATAAGTACAGTGCAAATCTAATATTATACATGCAAGTATACTCATGTATATCAAATACTTCACCATCTTTTAGCTATATGGCTATAAACAATACAAGAATTTTTATTTACACAATAAGCAAAAGTGCTATTGAAGAAATGATCAGAATAAGTCATAAATATGTTTCTTTTTCTCTTTTCTTTCCTCCTTTGTGAACTGTGTATCTTGAATTTTGTTTTCCTAGTTTCCCTTGTACTGACTTCAGCGTTAGCTGAAATTACTCCTTGCACAGTATGATAAAACCATGAATGTTTCATATTATTTTTCCAGTAATACGATACTTGTTTACTCATACAGCTTGTATATATGTTCTGTTATTTGTTTATTATTTTGTATAACCATGATTGACAATTACTGTAGAGACATGAAAATGTTGGCCATTATACAAAATATATATACTCCTCTATTGTTCATTTGCAAATGTACAATTATATCACATACCAGGTTTTGTATAACAAGTTGTGTTGTGCAATATTTTCTTCACTTTGCAATAGCCATTGTCAGTTTCTTGTCATATATTGTTTTGCCATTACTCTCAGCTTGATTGGTTGATTAGCTTTATAATCTGACTACCTAATTATGATTGATGGTGAAAAACTCAAAATTCTGTCTGCAAACTGCCAAGGTCTCAGGGACAAAAATAAAAGACATGATGTTATAAATTACTTTAATGAATCTAAGGCTGGTGTAATATGCCTTCAAGACACCCACTTGACCGTAAATGATGCAAAGGACTTAAGGCAATTGTGTAACTGTGAATGTATATTGAGTGGTTCCAGTACAAACTCAAGAGGTGTCGCCATCATCTTGAAAAATAATTTTGAATATGAAATCACTCAAACTGAAATAGATCCAGAAGGTAACTATATATGCCTAGATTTAAATATTCCTTCCTTTTCAATCAGATTAATTTCCATTTATGCACCAAATGTAGATAAACCTCTGTTCTTTGAAAATCTTAATAGACTGATTGAAGAAAACAACCAAAATTATATATTAATATGTGGAGATTTTAATCTTGTTCTCAATCCTAAAATAGATACTTACAACTATATCAACATCAATAACCCAAGGTCTAGAAATAAATTATTGGAAATAATGCAGGTCCAAAATCTTACAGATGCTTATAGATCCTTAAATCCAGAAATACGTAGATATACATGGAGAAGAAAACATCCGGTTAAACAAGCTCGGTTGGATTATTTCATTATCTCAGAATCATTGTTAGATATTACTGGGAGCTGTAAAATTAATCCAGGTTACAGATCTGACCATTCCATCATTGAGATTAACCTTGTAATTAATCATTTTCACCGTGGACCAGGTATATGGAAATTTAACTGTGCGCTACTGAAAAACCCTGAGTATATTAATATTATTAACAAAGCAATTATGGAATTTCGATTGAAGTATGCACTTCCTATATATAGTATTGAATATATTAAACATGCTAGTGACTTAGAGCTCCAATTTTCCATTGATGATAAGATTCTTCTAGAAATGTTAATGTTAGAATTAAGAGGTTTGACAATTAAATTCAGTAAATCTGAGCAACGCAAAAGAAATTCAAGAGAAGATGAGCTGATGAAATTGATTGAACAAAATGAAGCAGTAAATTGTCCAGAAAAACCCCAAGCAAATATTGAGGAATTGAAAAAGGAGCTACTAAGTATTAGAGAGGTCAAAATGAAAGGTCACATGATACGATCGAGGGCCCAGTGGCTACAATGCGGTGAAAAACCAACCAAATATTTTTGTGGTCTTGAGAATAGAAATTTTGTTGATAAAACTATTAAAAAGATTTGCCTGGAAAATGGAAAGACACTAACCAAACAATCTGAAATTTTACAGGAAGTTCAACATTATTATTCAAATTTATTTAAAAGCCGGGATGATAAGTTAAATGGTTTTAATTTGAATAAACATCTTAAAGGCATAAATATCACTAAGTTAAACAAAATTGATGCAGCCTCTCTTGAAGGACCACTAACAACTGATGAACTGGGTCATGCTCTAAGAAATATGAAGCACAATAAGACACCTGGAATAGATGGTTTTCCTGCAGAATTCCTAAAAATGTTTTGGTGTAAAATTAAATATTTAATAACAAGGGTTCTGAATAATTGCTATAAAACAGGAATCCTTCCAATTTCACTGCGTCAGACAATTATAAATTGTATTCCTAAGGGTGATAAATCTAGGGACTGCCTAAAAAACTGGCATCCTATCTGTCTTTTAAGCACCTTTTATAAACTAGCATCTGCCTCTCTAGCTACTAGGATGAAGAGTATACTGGATACACTTATATCAGATTCCCAAACCGGATTTGTTAAAGGTCGCTATATTGGTGAGTCTATCCGTCTTGTGTATGACATCATGAATTATACAGAAGTGAACAAGACTGATGGGTTATTGATGTTGATAGATTTTGAAAAGGCTTTTGATTCGATTTCATGGAAATTTATGTATAAAGTTCTGGATATTTTTGGATTTCCCGAAAGCTATATTAAATGGATAAAACTGCTGAATACATCAATAATAGGTGCAGTTGTGCAAGCCGGTGTTAAATCTGAGTTTTTAAAAATAGAACGAGGCTGTAAACAAGGTGATCCCATTGCCCCATACCTATTTATTTTATGTGGTCAAATTCTATCATATATGATTAAGGACAATAATAACATTAAAGGTATACATATAGGTGGACATGAATTCAAAATCACTCAATTTGCAGATGATACGACCCTCTTCTTGAATGGAACACAGAATTGTTTGCAGGCAGCCCTCAATACACTTGAATTATTTGGCTCTTTTTCTGGATTGAAAATGAATACCAGTAAGACCAAGGCAATTTGGATTGGAAGAAAAAAGCATACGGTGGAAAAACTAAATGTAAATAGCAAGCTACAATGGGGTATCGATAGTTTCAGTCTATTAGGGATTCAGTTTTCTGTTGACCTTGAGTTAATTCCTAGCTTAAATTACAATAAAGCAATGGATGATGCATGGAAATTGTTAAATGTTTGGAAAAAAAGAAACCTTACACCTTTTGGGAAAATTACTATCATAAAAACCTTTTTTTATCTAAATTTAACCATCTTTTCAGCTGTTTGCCCTCACCAGTTAACGCCATTGTTAAAAAGATCAATTCTGTGCTTTTCGGTTATCTTTGGGAGGGTAAACCTGACAAAATAAAGCGTTCCTATGCAACCTTAGACCACAGTAATGGTGGTCTCCAAATGACTGACCTCTGTTCGCATATTCAGTCTTCTAAATTAGTGTGGATGACCAGATTAATGCAAGGGAGACCTACTTCCTGGCAGCTGCTTTTTGAATATAACATATCACCAATTTTCAAAATAAGTAAATTTGGTTATGGCTGGTGCAAGTGTATTCTAAAAACTATCAAAAATAATTTTTGGAAAGACGTATTGCAAGCCTGGGTGGGTTTGTGCGAAAATTTATCCATTGAAACCAGTGAACAACTCCTATCATCTCCAATTTGGTATAATCCTAGAATTTCATCAGCAACCCTATATTTTCCAAACTGGTTCCGACATGGAATTGAATCCATAGGAGATGTTGTAGACAACAATGGCACTCTAATAACTGAAAATGAACTAAAAAATAAATTTAAGCTTCCTAGTGTTAATTTTTTGGAAATGGCAAGACTAAAAATTCTTGTTAAGAAATATATTCAAAAATTCAATATCACATTGCAGGACTTCAAGAGACCAAATATACCAAGAGAAATGGCGATTATTATTAACCACAATAAAACTAGGGATTTTTACAAACTTATAAATTCCAGATACCCAGAGACTGGAATTAAGCTTAAATGGAGTGAAGATTTGAATTTATTTTTGCAGTCAGGTGATTGGGAAAAAATCTTTAAAATTTGCTTCAAAACAATAAAGGACAATTATTTGATATGGTTTCAATATCGTACATTATACAGAATTCTAGGTACACGTAAATTATTATATAATATGAACAAAAGTCCTTCACCAAACTGCTTATTTTGTGATAATACCCCTGAAACTCTTGTTCATTTATTTTGTCAATGTCCAAAAGTAGTAAACTTTTGGACTGAGGTTGAAGATTGGGTTGCAAGTAAAACAACTCTTCTAACTAACTTTACCCCATCTGAAATTATCCTCGGATACCTAAAAGATGAAAATTTCCTCCCAATCAATGTAATTATAATGTTGACAAAGAAATATATATATACAAAGGCAAAAACTACTACTCCTTTGATCCTTAGTGAACTGAAGAAAATTGTCTAACTTGTGTTTGAAGAGCAAGAGTATCTAGCCAATCTACAGCTTAAGGAAGAACATTTTAATAAGAATTGGGCACTATTCAGAGATATTCTCAGAGCATAATTGTTGTATAGTTACAAAAAATACTATATTCTGTCAATGCACTGGTACATCCTTTGTGTTGGTATAATTTCAAAAAGTGTAAATGTAAATGTCTTATCATATCGTTATTGTACCTGTATATATAGAATGTACAAATGGACCCTGGGTCACCTTTTGCCATGGTGTGTGTACCCCCAGGATGTGTAATGGCAGCTATGTCTCATTCTGTCTCAAATAAAGTTTTATATCATGGAAAAAAAAATAAGGTTTGGCCTTACTGCATTGATTGTTCCAATAATAACTAGATATTGCAGTGTATCCCCGGACGGGTTGAAGTGTGACATACAGAGTATTGTGGTTGACACAAATATACCCCTGTGGGGAGGGGGCCTAAGTGTTTATGGGAACAAAATGTTTGCTTAATGAAAGATACAAATGTAACTAGACCTAGCGCATCAGAGAACCAATGCAAATTGTATCCACCAGAAAGAAAACTCACCAAAGCCAAACAAAAGGTCATGAAAACAAAATCACATTGGCAGAGGTAACTAGCCAGACATTCTTTCAGGATATCTTACATATTTAAGTAAATCACATTATTGGTTAAATATTATTTTAAAATATCAACACTCCTAACCAGATTTGGCATAACAGTAGTTATTATCACAAAAGTAATAATTGTAACCTTTGGACCTTGCCTGTGTTATTAAAACATACATTTGATAAAATCTATATAAAACAAGAGCACCCAGAGAGTGAAGGCCTCTGCCAAGGCATGTCCTAAAAAACAAATGAGAAAATCTGGGTTTTAATTTATTATGACAACTACTTATTACAAAATTCTTCATAATACACAATACATAATTAACAAGGCATACATATAGCATTTATAATTCATAACCTCTGATTGTAAATAAAATTCCACAACAGGAACCAAGGTCCACCCAGTACATTGTTAAATTATAGCAAGCTGTCTTATACAAAAAGGTCAAATTGAAGGTGAATGTCAACCACCGTCAAATATATTCAACTTATCATTCAGGGGCCAGTGAAGTACAACTGCAAATAATATAACGTGTAAATTTCCAAACACTTAAGGACAAGTAATTACAATACAAACCCAAGAAATATAAGAGTAAGTGGGAAACAAGACCAAAAAGGGTTTTGGTCTACTAGCGTGAGCTGCAAAGCCATCTTAGATATTAATAGTGCACTCAAGTGGTCACCCATCCAAGTACTAACATAACACACTGCTGCTTAACTTCAATGAAGATATGTGTACCCACGTACACCAATTCTCTTGAAAGTCTGGAGACCAAAAAATACGGAAAAAAGGGATCTCTAGAATCTCAAGCTCTAAAAAGGCCGCTAGTTAAAAATTATGACAGCAAGTATACATAGATTTCAGATGACAAATAAAATCTCCAAATTTTATCTTGTAACCTTTGTAATATCAAGTTATGATGCATCTTTGTCAATTAACAAGTGCAACATGTAACTTGGTGCTTTTTAAACACATAACACCCATATTGCTCCTTGTGCATCTTACCATAGTGCAGGAAAACAAATGATTCCTGGGATGTAATAGTGCACACTTTTTTAAACAGGAAAGCAAACATTTTCAATTTCTCTGTCCTTTTCAGATCATTTATATTCTTTGCATGCATTTGAAAACACTCAGACTGAGTGATCTATCACTGATCTATGATATCTTGATTTACACATCACTGGGAATCAAACCCAGGCCTCTCAGTCTGAGGTTACATTTTTTTTTTTTTTTAATTAGACAAAAATAGCATCAGAGATGCCCGCACCTACAGCCTGGGGAAATAATTTTCAACATCATGAGATATAGAAGTAGTGAAACAGTACAAAGATCGGGATACTTTCAGAGCAGTGTCACTTATATAAAGGTCAAACTAATGTTTAGGTATAGAAAATAATGTTTTAGAGAAAGAAAATATCTGTAAAGATGAAGTTTTAAAACAAGACAATTCAGTAGCAGGATGACAACATTAATCAGTAAACTAAAAATTATGACGCTGTAAAATTTATTAACTGGAGAATAGATATCAATGGAAAATAGCACAATTATGTAAAAGTACATATAATATTCAGAGCCAAAGTTAAAGATCACACCATGATGCACACCTATACCCCCTAACAGGGTTCGAAATTAACAAAAATCTGTCTGTCCATGAGCAACAGAAATACCTTCAGGTCAAAAAGATTAAGAACCCGCAATTCTGCTTGTTCTGCAAGCTATTTATATACACACATCTTGCACAGTCGAATTATGGTTGGATATTTTGAATATTGTCCAAACATACCAAAGTGACCTAACACATTTGTGTTATGATTCAAACCTTTCTCATCTTTATAGATGTTTTGCATGGTCAAATTATGGTTTGAATTTTTTGAATATTATCCATACATACAGATGTGGCAATACAATGTCCCTACCAAGTATCAACTTCATACATCTTACGGTTTCCGAGATATAGCCTGGACAAGATTTTATAAGTCAAGGTCACAACGGCAAGGTCAAAGGTCAAATCAAGGTCACACCATGACGTTGCAAGGTGTCTGAAATGAATGCATTTTTGATTTTGCACAGAAATTCAAGATAGCTGCCAAAAACGGAGGTAAAATAATTTTTGGGAAAGTGACCTAACACATTTGTGTTATGATTCAAACCTTTCTCATCTTTATAGATGTTTTGCATGGTCAAATTATGGTTTGAATTTTTTGAATATTATCCATATATACAGATGTGGCAATACAATGTCCCTACCAAGTATCAACTTTATACATCTTACAGTTTCCGAGATATAGCCTGGACAAGATTTTATAAGTCAAGGTCACAACGGCAAGGTCAAAAGTCAAATCAAGGTCACACCATGACGTTGCAAGGTGTCTGAAATGAATGCATTTTTGATTTTGCACAGAAATTCAAGATAGCTGCCAAAAACGGAGGTAAAATAATTTTTGGGAAAAGTTACCCAGATACCCCTAGGGTCAAAAATTTCGCTAAAATCTCTCTATCTCGCACCGTCTGTGAGATAAATGTGTCTTTGCGTTTTACGCAGAAATTCAAGATGACCATCAAAAATGGCGAAAAATTGATTTTGGGGAAAGGTTGCCAGTTAACTCTGCGGATAGCTAGGGGTTAAATTTCGAAAAAATTGCTCTATCTTGCACCATTTCCGAGGTAAATGCGTTTTTGTGTTTTATGCAGAAATTCAAGATGGCCATCAAAAATGGCGGAAAAGATTTTGGGGAAAAGTTGCCAGTTGACTCTGCGGATAGCTAGGGGTTAAATTTCGAAAAAATCGCTCTATCTTGCACCATTTCCGAGGTAAATGCTTTTTTGTGTTTTACGCAAAAATTCAAGATGGCCAAAAAAAATAGCAGAAAATAGATTTTTGGGAAAAGTCGCCAGTTGACCCTGTGGATACTCTGGGGGTCAAATATTTCGACAAAATCACTCATCTCGCACCATTTCCAAGATAACTGAGTTTTTAAGCTTACTGGCCATCTGCCGTAAGCTAATGGCATGGGTTGATGTCGTCTTCGTGGGTTGACGTCAACTTTCGAATTTTTTGCACAAGTTGCAAAACATCTTTTTGGGAACTTTTTTGTTGCAAACAATGTTCCAGTTTAATTGTATCCCCCCATAAAGTCACGATCATGCACCATTGTCATATGCATCCGCATCAGCAGAGATTACTTTGAATTAAGTTATTTTATGGATGTCAAATTAAGTAATTTTATATCAAGTGGGTGGCCACATAATTGCTGCTTACTGCCATTAAGCAGCAGGCCTTGTTGCATTTTATGCACAATGTCAATACTGTCACCAAAAATGGCAGAAAATTGATTTTTGGGAAAAGTCGCTAGTTGACTGTGTGGATACCCTGGGGATCAAATATTTCGACTAAATTGCTCTACCCACAAGGGGGGTCGGGGAAAAATCTGACAGGTAATATAGACTCTCCAGAAAATTGATTTTTGGGAAAAGTCGCTAGTTGACTGTGTGGATACTCTGGGGATCAAATATTTCGACTAAATTTCTCTACCCACAAGGGGGGGCGGGGAAAATCTGACAGATAATATAGACTCTCCATATATGGTTTCGCAATACCTCTTAACACATTCTGAAGCTGAAAAGCAACAATGAAGGAGATTTAATTGCAGGGGTCTGCGGGATAAAAAGAAAAGATTGGCAATATTTAAATGGTTATCATCATCTCACAATGGCCTGATTATGTTACAAGAGACGCACACTATTACTCATGATGACAAAAATTGGCAAGATGAGTGGAAAGGGGATATTTATTTTTCACACGGGACTAATCAAAGTAAAGGGGTTGCAATTTTAATACCTAATGATATTAAAACAAGAGTAACAGTTTTGAATATGACAAAAGATAAAGAGGGCAGAATGATAATACTTGATTGCAACATAGATGACAATCCATTTTTGTTAATAAATTTATATGCGCCAACAAAAGACCATTGTGATGCACAACTAAATTTTTTACAGCACTTTACAGATACATTAGAACAGTTGGACAATAAGAACTTAATTATAGGGGGAGACTTAAATACCTATTTGAATCCAGAACTAGATAAAAAGGGTGGAAATATTGAAAATGCTTCAAAATATGCATCTGGTCTTAAATGTGTTATAGAAGAATACAACTTAAGTGACATATGGAGGTTAAGAAATCCTTCAGATTTAAAATTTACAAGGAGAGAAAACTCAAGGGGTGGCTTAGTTCAAGCAAGATTAGATTATTTCTTAATTCCAAATAATGTAACCTCTCAAGTGTCAAATTGTTCCATTAAACCAGGCCTGAAATCTGACCATAGCATAATAAAATTAACCATACAACTAATTAATACTCAACGTAGGGGAAGAGGGTATTGGAAATTTAATAACAAACTACTGCATGATGAAGTCTATGTTAGTTTAGTAAAAGAAGAGATACAAAAAATAGCTTTGGATACCTATTTAAAGAATAAAAATGTATTGTGGGATTTTGCCAAATGTCAGTTGAGAACAATAACAATAACTTACTCGAAAACTAAAGCAAGAAAAAATAATGAAAAGGAAAAGTCTTTACAACAACAACTAGAAGCTCTAGAGAAGGATGTCACGGAAAATAGCGATAAAATACTGGAATACAAAGTAGCAAAAACCGAATGGGAACAGTATCAAAATGAAAAAGCAGAAGGGGCTATATTAAGGTCAAAAGTGCAATTTACTGAAATGGGAGAAAAGAATACTAAATATTTCCTGAATCTAGAAAAAAGAAACTATAATTCAAAGTATATAAAAAAATTAATATGTAGTAACAATTCTGAATTAACTAATCCTGAAGATATTTTGGAAGAAGAAAAAAGGTACTATTATAATTTATACTCTTCCAAAGTTGCTGAAGAAGAACAAAACATTGAAGTTTTTTTGAAGGATGAAAATATACCTCTTTTGAGTGATATTGAAAAAGAAATGTGTGAAACTCCTTTAAAATTACATGAAATTGCTAAAGCCTTGAAAAATTTGAAAAATGATAAATCTCCTGGAAATGATGGCTTTACAGCAAATTTTTATAAGTTTTTCTGGCCAGATATAAAAATGTTGTTGTTTGACAGTTACAAGTATTCTTTTCAAAACGGACTTTTAACTAGTGATCAAAGGAGAGGAATCCTCAACCTTATACCGAAACCAAACAAAGATTTGAGATATTTGAAAAATTGGAGACCAGTGTCCATTCTTAATACTGATTATAAAATTCTGACAAAGGCATTAGCTAATAGGCTTCAGTTTGTCCTACCAAAATTGATCAATTCTGATCAAGTAGGTTATCTTAAAAACAGATATATAGGAGAAAATGTTAGAATTATAGATGACATTATGTCATATACAAATTTGAAGCAAACACAGGGCTATATTATTTTATTAGATTTTGAAAAGGCATTTGATAGTGTAGAATGGTCTTTCCTTTTTAAAACGCTAAAAGCTTTCAATTTTGGACCAAATTTTATAAAATGGATTGAGATAGTATACAATAGTATAGAATCATGTGTAAGTAATAATGGATACTTCTCTCAATACTTCAAACTAAATAGAGGAATACGGCAGGGGTGTCCAATTTCAGCACTTTTGTTCTTACTGGTGGTAGAGGTGATGGCAGTAGTAATAAGAAATAAAAAATTAATAAATGGAATAAATATAGAAAACAAAGAATATAAGATTTGTCAACTAGCAGATGACACAACTATATTTGTAAGAGATATTGAGTCTGTTGTCCATTTAATTACATTTCTAAAAAACTTTTACAATTGCTCGGGATTAAAAATTAACTTGGAAAAAAGTGAAATAATTCCCGTTGGATCAAGTAGGTTTCAGAATATTTATCTGCCAAAAATAATTAGTAAATTAACTGTTAATAAGAACAGTTTCAAAACACTGGGTGTATGGTTTTCATATAACTTAAATGAATCAATATCATTAAATTTTGAAAATAAGCTAAGCTCAATGGAAACCATAATTAATATCTGGAAATGCAGAAAAATGTCACTTAAAGGTAAAATTTTGATATTGAAATCACTTGTTTTGCCTCAGATAAATTATCTCTTGTCGGTATGCTTTTGTCCAATGAATATATTGGAAAAAATAGATAGATTATTATTTAAATTCTTATGGGAAAATAAACCAGCAAAAATAAAAAGAAATACAATAACTGCTACTTACACAATGGGTGGGCTCAAAATGCCTGATATTTTTGCAATCAATGTAGTATCTAAAATAAAATGGATAAAACAATTATTCATAGAACCACAGGGTAAATGGCAATGTTTAACCTGGTTTTTATTAAATATAGCTAAAGGCAAACTGAGAAATAAGTTACCACCAACACAAAGTTTTAAGTGTCTCACCCCTTTTCACAGACAGGTTTTTGATTGTTGGGTACAATTTCATGGGATTCCTCCAAAATCATGTGAGGAAATCATTAATGAATTTATTTTTAATAATAAACTTATATGTTGTGGAGATAAACCTTTACAATCCGTCGAACTTAGAATACAGGAAATTGACACCCACAATTTAGTAATAGGAGATATATTATCTAAAGATGGTTGTATTCTGTCTTTCGAAGAGTTTACTACTAAAGCTTATTTAAACATAGACATATTGTCATATAACAAGATAATTGACTCAATACCAAGAACTTGGAAAAATACAGTCAAAAACAAACCTTTACCAAATATTATAAGAAGTGTAACCCCACTCATTCCAGTTAGAGGTAAATTAACAGAAATTTCCAATTTAAAGAATAAAGTATTATACTGGATAACCTTGAATGATAAGTTACAGGTGTCATCATCTGTGGAAAGATGGATAGAAATATATCCTTTTCTCGAAGTAGCTGCCTGGGGAAAAATATTTCACATGGTTCACTATATAGTAACAGAACCGTATCTTCAATCTTTCCAGTACAAAATCATAAATAGATTAACAAACTGTAATTTAAATCTATATACATGGAAAGTAAAAAATTCTTCAAAATGTGATTTTTGTGAATTAACAGATACAATAGAGCATCACTTTTTTGTGTGTGGGTTAAGTAAACAATTTTGGGAGGAATTACGGAGATGGGTGAACAAAGTGTTAAATATAAAGGATAGAGAATATACTGTTTGTGAAGTACTTTTCGGTTATGGAGTAAATGAAAAAAAATTAAGCTCTATTAATATGATTCAAAACTTTCTAATTTTGTTAGGGAAATGGTATATCAGTATCTCAAAAACAAATGGAAAACCATTGGTTTTTAATGAATATCTGCTTTTGCTTAAATCAAAGTCTAAAATGTATTTAAAACTCCCAGACTACTCTGATAATGCTGAAGGAGTTAATAATGATATTAAAGGATATCTTAAAGCTATTGCAAGCAATATATAGTATACAAATACGGTTGGAGTCTCTAAAAAACTAAAGAAGTGTATTTAATGAATACCACTATGTGTTTTTGTTTTGTGAATGTTTTGTTGTAGTGTCATGTAGTTATGTCTCTGTGAATTGTCAATAACCATGTCATTAGTGTATAATAAAAAAAAAAAAATTTAAAAAAAAAAAAAAAAAAAAAAAAAAAAAAAAAACAATGAAGGAGATATAAGGCAAAAACATAAAATCTCTTTTATGACCCCAGTTTGACCTATAGGGGGGAGGTCAGGGGGTAAATCTGATGGGCTATGTTGACTGTCCACATAAGGTTTCCCAATACTTCTTAATACATTATAAAGCTGTAAAAGCAATAATAAAGGGGATATAAGGCAAAATGTCAATATCCGCCATTTAATGACCCAAGTTTGACCCCTGACGGGTGTATTGGGGAAGGGGGTTTGATAATATGACTTGCTTTTTACCTCCAAATACATTTTATGGATCTAAATGCAATACTTAAGAAGATAATAGGGGGTTCACATGAATTTTAAGCTTTCTGATTACTACCTGGTACATAAACGCTCATAAATCACTCAATTATGGTGCAATCTCAACTCAAGTTTCTGATAGTATTGTATATTTAAAAACTAGATACGGCCAGATGCAAGAAGTATCCACCAGTAAAGGACAACTAATATGGTGTTGAAGACCAACAGCATGTCTGAAGATAGCAGCCGAAATTAAGAAAATTTTAAATTATTAACAGGAATTCTAAGCACTTGGCTAACCTCATCTGACCCTGAAGGAAGGGCCCAAGGTCAAATTGGTTATTTCACATTGCAAGCCCCTAGGACCAATAATCAGCAAGTTATAAGCACTTTTAAGTGTAGCTATCCTCATTTGACCTTGAAGGAGGGGCCCATGGTCATATCTGACCACATCAGCCCATGATTACCTATAGGTTGGTTTCACATTGCAAATCTCTATCATCAATAATAAGTGATTTTTAGCACTATTAAGTTTGGTCATCCTTGTTGACCTTGAAGGAGGGGCCCAAGGTCAAATCTCACCACATGAGAAGAATTGCAGCACAAACCATTTTCACATCATGCATTCACATCAAATTTACAAAACACACATGATTTGAGGTAGCCCTTCACCAAAAATCCATTTCTATATATGTAGTATAGCTCATTGTTTTCCCCATGATACAAAGTAACCCCATGATACAAAGAACACAAAGTAAAACAACAATAATGAAGATATCTATAAGTGTACTTATGAACATAATTAAAACACCAAGAGTCACTCTGCATCCCCACCTCCCCCCATAAACTGGGCCATTTATAGATTTGGTAACCGCGGCGATCGACCCTAACGCGATCTAATGCCATGGTTCCTCCCCATTTAAAGTCCACAGTGCATGAAAAAAAAAGTTTCTCTAGATGCCAGTGAGTAAGACAATCCCAGCAATGAAAACCAGACATCAATCAGAGCATCCTCCACTGAGATACAGCCTCTCAAAGTGGCATATAGAATAACATCCCTAATAACATGTGTGGAGAAGTTGTGACGAAACACAAGGCACACAAGTGTAGATTTGCTGTGGTTTTTTTTTATAAATGTATTGGGAAGGATTGGATGTAACTGAATATATAGCTGATTTAATTGCATTTGGAAGTGACTTTTTTTGAAGTTTAACTTTAACTGAATAAGGATAATTTTGTTTGAAAAGTTTTTATAATTTAATATGATAATTAGCATTTATTCCTTAATATGAAAGCTCTCAATCAGATTCCATCTAAAACTGTCAATGATAGAGAGAGACTGTGTGAGAGTGAGGATTCTGTAGAGATAACATTTTAAATATTTACCACAACTAATGTAATTCTAAGAGCTAGTTGGCTTACATTCATACATTTATTAATGTGTATCAATCATTGTTAGAAAAGTGTTATTTTTTTTCTTCTGACTTGGGTTGTAAAACTTTCAATGAAGTTTTCGAGTATGGTCTTTAACTTGGTTATTTCTTGCATACAATTCCACCAAAGTACATTAAAATGTTTTATAATCAACAAAGTACACTACTCTTCTCTATAACAAACAATAATTTCATACTTTAAAAGTACTAACTTTGTGGTGCAAATTTACATGAACATTGTAATCTGATCCCTACAGCTATTAAAAGTAGATATCATGAAAGACACACTGTTGTCAATAAAATGTCAGAATGTTGTTCAGATCTCCAATGTATTAAACTCTACATCCTGGTACTGAACCAGTGTGCTTAAACATTTGGTAATTTCAGACTTACTTTCAATATTGGTAGCAGTGTAGCCCAATATAAAAGAGCCTAATACACTGAGTCTTTTACAGTGTGTTTTGACCAGCTGGTTTTATAACTTGTCACTGTCAGTTCTTAATGGTGAACTAGACCTATTAATGAATATTGATCTGTTCATAAAGAATCGTAAGAACTAATACAATGTAATATTGACCATTGCACCTCTGGGGTTAACTCTTTCTGTTATCATAATAAGGAGTTTGGATAATCAAGGCTGCCTTAAAATTTTATCACACTTTGAGAAAATGGACAAGAACTGGGTGAAAAACTTGCTTATCAGTTTATTTAAAAAGTGACACACTATCAGAAGCTGCATTCTTACACTAAAAGCTACACACTTATTCACTATTTTGAACACAAGTTACAGTCAAATTGTAGTGTTAACTAGAAATAGGACACCCTGTTGATAGTAGCTGCGACATATGAATAGAAACAGGATAGCATAGAAGAACACACATTATCATGTGTAATGTCCACCCCATGAACCTTTTGCCAAAATTGTACAGTAGTCTTACAAGACTGTTTCATTTGTAAAATATATCAATGATGCTTAAATATTTATTAGTGTACATGTAAATTATTTCAGCTTCATGCCTTTTTGCATTGCTTGGGTCGAAAATTTCGACGAAATCACTCTATCTCACACGGTTAAGGAAATAGAAACAAATTCGTGTTTTCCATTTTTGGCAAAAATTCGAAAATTCAAAATGGCCGCCATTTTTGGGGAGGGGAAAATTTTTTGAAAATTGACATGAGTACATTCCTGAGATACCCTGTGGGTCGAAAATTTCGACGAAATCGCTCTATCTCGCACGGTTAAGGAGATAGAAGCAAATTTGTGTTTTGCCATTTTTGGCAAAAATTCGAAAATTCAAAATGGCCGCCATTTTTGAGAAGGGGAAAATTTTTTGAAAATTGCAAAGAGTCCATTTCTTAGATACCCTGTGGGTCGAAAATTTCGAAATTCGAAAATTCAAAATGGTCGCCATTTTTCGGGAGGGGAAATCTTTTTTAAAATTGCAAAGATTACATTCCTTAGATACCTTGTGGGTCGAAAATTTCAACGAAATCGCTGTATCTCGCACGTTTAAGGAGATAGAAGCAAATTTGTGTTTTGCCATTTTTGGCAAAAATTCGAAAATTCAAAATGCCCGCCATTTTTGAGAAGGGGAAAATTTTTTGAAAATTGCAAAGAGTCCATTTCTTAGATACCCTGTGGGTCGAAAATTTCGAAATTCGAAAATTCAAAATGGTCGCCATTTTTCGGGAGGGGAAATCTTTTTTAAAATTGCAAAGATTACATTCCTTAGATACCTTGTGGGTCGAAAATTTCAACGAAATCGCTGTATCTCGCACGTTTAAGGAGATAGAAGCAAATTTGTGTTTTGCCATTTTTGGCAAAAATTCGAAAATTCAAAATGCCCGCCATTTTTGAGAAGGGGAAAATTTTTTGAAAATTGCAGAGTCCATTTCTTAGATACCCTGTGAGTCGAAAATTTCAACGAAATCGCTCTACCTCGCACGGTTAAGGAGATAGAAGCAAATTTGTGTTTTGCCATTTTTGGAAAAAATTCGAAAATTCAAAATGGCAGCCATTTTTGAGAAGGGGAAAATTTTTTGAAAATTGCAAAGAGTCCATTGCTTAGATACCCTGTGGGTCGAAAATTTCGAAATTCAAAAATTTAGAATGGTCGCCATTTTTGGGGAGGGGAAATCTTTTTTACAATTGCAAAGATTACATTCCTTAGATTCCTTGTGGGTCAAAAATTTCGACGAAATCGCTCTATCTCGCACGGTTAAGGAGATAGAAGCAAATTTGTGTTTTGCCATTTTTGGCGAAAATTCGAAAATTCAACATGGTCGCCATTTTTGGGGAGGGGAAATTTTTTTGAAAATTGCAAAGATTACATTCCTTAGATACCCTGTGGGTCGAAAATTTCGACAAAATCTTTCTATCTCGCACGGTTAAGGAGATAGAAGCAAATTTGTGTTTTGCCATTTTTGGCCAAAATTCGAAAATTCCAAATGCCCGCCATATTTGAGGAGGGGAAAATTTTTTGAAAATTGCAAAGAGTCCATTTCTTAGATACCCTGTGGGTCGAAAATTTCAACGAAATCGCTCTACCTCGCACGGTTAAGGAGATAGAAGCAAATTTGTGTTTTGCCATTTTTGGAAAAAATTCGAAAATTCAAAATGGCAGCCATTTTTGAGAAGGGGAAAATTTTTTGAAAATTGCAAAGAGTCCATTGCTTAGATACCCTGTGGGTCGAAAATTTCGAAATTCAAAAATTTAAAATGGTCGCCATTTTTGGGGAGGGGAAATCTTTTTTACAATTGCAAAGATTACATTCCTTAGATTCCTTGTGGGTCAAAAATTTCGACGAAATCGCTCTATCTCGCACGGTTAAGGAGATAGAAGCAAATTTGTGTTTTGCCATTTTTGGCGAAAATTCGAAAATTCAACATGGTCGCCATTTTTGGGGAGGGGAAATTTTTTTGAAAATTGCAAAGATTACATTCCTTAGATACCCTGTGGGTCGAAAATTTCGACAAAATCTTTCTATCTCGCACGGTTAAGGAGATAGAAGCAAATTTGTGTTTTGCCATTTTTGGCCAAAATTCGAAAATTCCAAATGCCCGCCATATTTGAGGAGGGGAAAATTTTTTGAAAATTGCAAAGAGTCCATTTCTTAGATACCCTGTGGGTCGAAAATTTCAACGAAATCGCTCTACCTCGCACGGTTAAGGAGATAGAAGCAAATTTGTGTTTTGCCATTTTTGGCAAAAATTCGAAAATTCAAAATGGCCGCCATTTTTGAGAAGGGGAAAATTTTTTTAAAATTGCAAAGAGTCCATTGCTAAGATACTCTGTGGGTCGAAAATTTCAAAATTCGAAAATTCAAAATGGTCGCCATTTTTGGGGAGGGGAAATCTTTTTTAAAATTGCAAAGATTACATTCCTTAGATACCTTGTGGGTCAAAAATTTCGACGAAATCGCTCTATCTCGCACGGTTAAGGAGATAGAAGCAAATTTGTGTTTTGCCATTTTTGGAAAAAATTCGAAAATTCAAAATGGCAGCCATTTTTGAGAAGGGGAAAATTTTTTGAAAATTGCAAAGATTACATTCCCTAGATACCCTGTGGGTCGAAAATTTCGACGAAATCGCTCTATCTCGCACAGTTTAGGAGATAGAAGCAAATTTGCCTTTTTCAGTATTCAAAATAGCCAATTACTCATTTATTTAATTAATTACTCACTCATCTATCAATCCCATACAAGCTATTAACCCAATGAACCTCCATATCAAATTTCAGAAAGCTAGGCTCAATAGCATTCCTTAAAATGTCTAGAAACCAAAGAGATACTCAAAAGTAGCAAAGTAGCTATTACTCAGTTAGCTATAGAGCTATCATCACCCAATAAGCTATTAACCCAATAAACCTGCATGCCAAATTTGGTAAAGATAGGATAAGAACTGTTGCCTAAAATGTCTGGAAACCAAGTGGGACGCCAGGACGCCGGATGGCGGAAAAAGCAAAAATAATATGTCCACCCCCTAGTGGGTGGACATAATTATTATAAAAAAGACCATTATTTGTGTGTGACCACACAATATTTCAAGTTCATTTGATAGAAGAATCTTTGCACAAAGTGTAGGAAAAAAAATTTTTTTTTGGACTGAAGCTGACCCTTTCCAAGCCAGTGAATAAAACACTAATTTCACTTCATTTTACACTATTTTGTATTGTACACACAGAGATCAGAGTGGGAAATCACCTTGTGTGACGTAGTACAGTTTCAGAGAGGGATCTGTTTTGTTTTTCCAACTGTCAGATTTAACTGGCTTTTAATGTGCTTTCTAGAGGGAGTTTGAAGATGGGACTTGGTAGGTGTGTTGTTATACACATAATCTTTACAAGCAAGCAAAAAAAATTTTTTCATGCACTGTGGTCTTTAAAAGTAGAGATTTCAAATATTAGCTTACCCACAATCAAAACTATCTGCAAAACGATGGCACAAGTGAAAGTTTGTTATAATATTTAAATGATCAATCCAATAATGCTATTTTATGTGTGGTAATGTAATATAATGACTTATAGCAGCATGTTTACAGTTTTTATCCACCATGTTTCAATTCTGATTGGTTTGAATTTATTGCCATTTAAATGTGGTTTCTTCTAAACTTTGAATTTCTGTAATTGTCACTTCCAGGACTGTTTGCATTTGAATAAATAGTTTCTTTATTTTGGGATCTCTCTTCAATAATTTTTTGAACCAAGTTAGACAAGATGTACTAGAAATTCAAAGGTTTGTGCTTTTTTGGCATTATATTAGAAATATATGATATGCAAAAACACCAAAGGTTGCCACTCTCGCCTCCCACCTCTGAGGCTGGGGTTCAGTTCCCGGCACAGCCTCAAGTGGGAAAGCTGGTAGTTGCTTGCCGTTGGTCGGCAGTTTACAGTACAGAACCCTGACGAACTGTATGTACTGGTTTCCTCTGCCCTTCCAACTACTTGTCTTGATATGACCTGTACAGAGTTGAAAGCGAAGTAAAACCCCGAATAAATAAAATAAATAAACCCATAAAAACTATAACATTTAGACATATGTCAAATTGATGTATAAGAAAAAGATGAACATGAAAAATAATTTAAATTCTCATATTCATATTCATTTCCTGGCAGTGACTAGTGCATCCTTGACCAGGAAGACTTTATATTGGAATCAGGTGTGACTTAAATTTCATGTAGCTACATTATGTGTTTTTTTATTTTTTAAGGTGCTTTAACATTTTTTAATTAATACAGATTCCAGTGAATAGACTGGATCAAGTGGTTCTTCATCAGATGCACAAATTTTCAACAGAAGCGATTTAAGGGAGAAGATCGAGGATGGCACCTTGGGGCTTCCGGCACCTGAACCACTTGGAGAGGGAGGGCCAGATTTGCACTATTTTTCCTGGGTGACAACACATATGCATTGATGCTATGGATGGTGAAACCCTACAGTAGACAACTCACAAAGGAAGAAAGATTGGCCAACTACAAGATCTCCAGAGGCAGGAAGATGGTTAAAAACGCCTTTGGAATATTAGTGAGCCAGTTCAGGGTACTACTTGGCACCATGGAGCAAAGGCCAAGGGTTCTCATAGACATGTGTTTACATGTGTGGAGTTGCACAACATCATGAGGACACACCAGGGGGAGCAGACAGGGCACCAACCCAGAAAATGATATACATAATGAACACACTATGTATGTGTCTAATGAGAACTACAAAATTCCTTTCAGGGAGGCCAAACGTCAAGGACAACTACTGAAGGACTACTTCAGTCACATGGGGCATTGGCTGGTTAAAATGTTATAAATGTTATGGTTTTATAGTATAGTGTCAGTATATATATATATATATACTATCACTCGACTTTACATTTACACCCTGGCCTGGGTTTCAGAACATGTTCACAGGTTATCTGTCTCAGTTCCCTCAGGGAACATACTAGGGTGATGCCACAATACAGTGCACACACTAACAACCCACTAGCAACCAGGTACCCATTGTTCCTGGGTGGAGAGAGGCACAGTCCAAGTTAACATCTTGCCCAAGGATGTTATCCCACATGAAACAGTCAGCATCACCGGGGATCGAACCCATGATCCTTGGATTATGAGTCCAACACCCTACCAACTGAGCCACATGAGACCCTGGGTAGGAGGACAGGATCTGCGATGTGTCAACTAACAACCCTGGGAGCAGAAGCTGATATACATCAGTCCTTTTCAGGACTACCCAATTATTCCAAGAACTTTTATTTAAGCTGGAGTTGCTCCAATTTCTAACCAATTTCCAAACCAAATCCAATTCACTTCCAACAAGTTTCAAAACTATTTCAATCCAAACCACAAGTCCCCTCTTGAAACATTCAAGTCAACTTATGTAAAATGTGCCCCATTAAAAGTAAAAATTTATAAACCTTCAAAGAATTTTTTTCAACATTATTGTCTTGCAAATATACAAGATATTTTAAAGTTTAAAATCATCAAAGTCTTTGGGGAACCTTAAAAGGTTCTAAAAGGGTCAAAAGTCAAAAGGTATAATCAAATTTTAATTTTTGGGGAGGAAGTTTTATTGCCTTTGTCCCATTTTTTTCTGCCAAAGTTATTTTTAACTGTAAATCTTTCTTCAATCACACATTCATTCATTCATCCATTAATTTTTTTTAATTTTGTGTTGGGGGCCAAAGTGTTGTGGGGTGGTGCGATGGTTCTTGTTTGGGATTTTTTTAAGCAAAAGCTATTAATTATTTTTGGAAGATTTGGGTGGTCCTGAAAAGGACCTTGCAGTGCAGTGGTTCTACTACTGCTGCTGTTTGGCGTTGGCTGACTGGAGGAGACTGAAACTGGGCTGGTGTCTACTGATGTTCTTGCTGTGTGGAAGTTGTGGTTGGAGGAGAGGGGGCTGGTGCTTGTGTGTCGGCTGGTGAAATTGGCTGCAGTGTGTCAGTCTGTTGGTTGCTCATCACAGACTGAAGATTTCCGGAAAAGCTTGAGAGGCCTGACATGGTGTGTTGACTTTCTTCGCTTGTAGCAGAAAAAACTAATGGTGGGTTGAAGTGCTTCGTCGGAGTCAATGTGAAGGCGGGAGGTTTAGCCTGTTGGTCGTCACTGAGTAGGAAGGAAGTCAGCTACCCTCTGGATTGCTGCTGCTATCCTTTGGTTGCCACTTTTGAGCAGGTTGGATCACCTGGCTTGCAGGCATCTGAGTCTCTGGGATAGTTAAGATGTATTCCCTTGCAGTTGGTGCTGGCTGCTGTGGCTATTGAAATGTATGTGGCACAAATATTGAAGTTGCACTTGAGCTTCATGAAAGTGTCTGTTGCTGTGGTTGCTGGGGCTGATGGCCTCATTCCTCAGCCCTGCTTTGGGCGCTGCTAAGAAGCTTCAAAGCCTTGTTTCTGAATGTCTGAAAGTCTTTTCTCTTCTAATCCCTCCACCTCCAACCTAATCCCTCCACCTACCCGACAGGTATTTGCAGAAGGCTGTTGTCTCCTGCATTTGCATCAGGAATGTTGACAGAATGGTTCTCATCTGTGTGAACTAGTCCATGACCTGATGGTCAAACTGAAGAATGCCTGGAAGCTATGGTGGGGCTGGTGATTTGTTGAGGCTGTAATGCGGTGTCTGTTGACTGATGCTGATGTCCATACTGTCCGTGTTGGTTGAAGCTCTGGAGAAGTTATGTGCCGAAGCACTAGCTCCTTGGGCCTGAGACTTGAGGCCTGACGATTTGAGTCTCTTGTATCTGATGTACGACTTCAGGAAGTGAAATTTATCCTGTATATAGTTTTGACGTTCCATAATCTCTTTCGGGGCATGTCCAGACTTAGATTGCATGACTTTCACATAATGTGTCCTTTGCAAGTCAAACCAGGTCTTGTACACCTTGACAGATAGTTTGCGACTGTTGGTGAATCTCTCCCACAGACACTCCTTCCTTGCTTTGTTCTTGAAATGATCATTATTATTGTTATAAAACTCCTCGTGGTCCTTCACAAAGTGCACTAAAGCCTCCTCATCTTAATCCGTCAGGTATATGTTGGTCATGTGCCCCTTCTTGTAGTGTGACTGCGATGTGCCCACCTTTCCTCCACTCTCTGAGCATGTATCCAGTTCTGTGTCACTTTTGTCTGTCCTTGCTGGCTTTTCTGCGATTCCCTCCTCTGATGGGTGTGTAGCTTCCTCCCTCCTGGCTTCCTCCCTCCTCACCTCCTCCCTCTGTTTCTGTGCCTCACCCTCCCTTTCTCTTGCCTCCCTCTCCTCTCTACTCTGCTAAATATCTGCAGCTGTGTCCCCTAGCTCAAATTCAGGAACACTGTCAGTGGGAACTTCTATCTTCCTCACTCTTCTGTCCTTCTTAGGACCCATTTTTCTTTGTTAAATAATCAGGATTTTGTAAAAAACAAGATCCTAAAATGTAAAGCCAGCTAACTTTTAAAACTAAACACTGCCCTATAAAACTCCTATTCTTGAAACAGTGCCAGATGTAATCCATCAGGTGCCAGATTCCAGATGCATGATGCATTGTGCAAGCTGATTTGCCTTACATAGACAGATCTCACAACAGACAAGCTGTGGGTTGGAAAAAAATGAAGCTGACTTGTCCTACGGAGTTCCCTGCTTGTCTGTTGCTGTAGCCACCTTATCTGTTTTGTTTACAGCTTGTCTCTGTGTGTTTCCAGCTTGTCCTGCTGGGATGTTTTTGACTATGGTTGAAGACTGGGAGACCATCTTGATGGAAAGTGTCCAAGTCAGGTCAGTTATGTTTATGACAAGCTGGTTTCCTTTCAAGTACGATCAGTTTGTGTTGACAGTCTGTCTGGAGGTGGCGTCCTGGTACTTAACAAAGACACAATGGAAAGTTTTTCCAGAAAAGATGGTAACAGTATAGGACAAGATGGGAAGTGCTACCAACAAGCCATAGAGACCCATGACAGGACAGTTTCCAGGTGGGCGGAGCCAAGATCCACATACAGAGTTGTGGAGAGTCCATGAAATATCAAACATGCTTGATATTTTACTGATTCACCACAACCAGCTGGAAAACTACAACAGATCCTAACCTACTCTGTAAACATTGCTCCCAACCCTCCAAAAATACCTAGTTACCAACAAGTTGGCATAAAGGGGGTGTCCACTTGGAGTCAACTTTTTGGTAACTATTGTGCCCAATCCTAGGTTCTTGGAGGACAGGGGTAGAGGTACCAGGCTGGCACTTAATAATGAAGAGAGCTTTTCATATCACAACCTTTATTTCCAAAGTAATTTTACATTCACCAAAACACTGATCACTTGAAAGTTGCACCCTTGTCATCACTTGTGGATCTGAGCCAACTTGTTTCCTCTTGTTTCCCTAGATAAAAGCTTAAGTCAGTTTTCAGTTTGGACAATTTATCTTGGTCCTTTGATCTCTGAATTTTCAAATTTTGGGCAACATGCTCCAAAGAAAGTTGTGGTGACT
Organism: Sabellastarte sp. h YS-2021; assembly: GCA_964017235.1. Taxonomy (NCBI): domain Eukaryota; kingdom Metazoa; phylum Annelida; class Polychaeta; order Sabellida; family Sabellidae; genus Sabellastarte; species Sabellastarte sp. h YS-2021. Next base: position 111,616,277 of record OZ024932.1, read on the forward strand.
GAGTCTGTCAAGTAGATGTTTGTCATGTGCACCTTCTTGTGCCTCTCCACCCTCTGTATCCATTTCTGTGTCACTTCTGTCTGTCCTTGCATGCTTTTTGACCACTCCCACCTCTGCTGAGTGTGTAGTTTCCTGCCTCCTGTCTTCCCCCTTCTGTTTCTGAGCCTCTTCCTCCCTTTTTCTTGCCTCCCTCTCCTCCCTCTGTATATCAGCAGCTGTATCCCCAATTCAAACACCATAAGTGTGTCTGTGGGGACTTCTATCTTCCTCATTCTTCTGCCCTTTTTAGGACCCACTTTTCTTTTTTAAAAGCAGCGTTTGTAAAAAAAACATCAGCCCAAATTGTATCTCAACACTAAATTCCATTTAATTTGTAGAAAACAAGCTTTATCTTAAATGCTGCCAGATGTAATCCATCAGATGCCAGATTCCAAATGATGTCTTGCGCAAACCGACTCAGATTCAAAACCGACAAGCCATGGTTAAGTAAAATAAGGCCGGCTTATCCTACACACTTCTTGGCTTGTCTATTGCTGTAACCACCTTGTCGGTTTCCATTTACAGCTTGTCATGATGTGTTCCCGGCTTCTCCTACTTAGATTACCAACTCTATGGTTGAAGACTGGGAGACTTCCTGGCTTGATGGGAAGTGACCAAGTCAGGTCAGTAATGTTTATGACAGGCTCGTTTCCTATCAAGTATGGTCAGTTTGTGTGTAAGGCCTCTTACGGTTACAGTATAGGACATGGGAAGTGTGTCAAATAAGCTGTAGACACTCACGACAGGATGTTTTTCAGGTGGGCCGAAATACAGAGTTGGGAAGGGTCGGTGAAATATCAAACATGTTTGATATTTTGCCGAACCTTCCACAAGCTGGGAAACTACAACTGAACCTAACCGACTCTGTAAACATTGCTCCCAACAATCGAAAAATACATAGTTACCGACAACTTGACTCCAGTGGAACACTCCCATGAACTAAAAAGGTAAAAAATGTCCACATTTATGATGTAAAATATTGAGAAACCTGAAAAATTGTTTTCACCCATGGTGTCTGGTTGGGTGGGCATTTGATGGAAAAGGCCTGTCTGGGCTGTAGGTTATATTTTTCAACAAGGTGGGACTTCACCATGGCTCAATTCTTCTGAAAGATGGTCTGGAACACTACTGCATAGCTGTTTATGTGTTAACAGGATCTTTTTGGATATCTAGTCTTATAACTTAAGAACTTAGACCAAGAAAAATCATTCTGTAAGAAATATGGAATTCAGCATCCTACATTGGATGGGGGATCCATCAAGTCCAAATGCCTCCTCAAGGTGCAAGCACCAGGAATTATATTTGGACATTTCCTATCCTCCACCCTGCAGGCATCAACATGTTTGTATCAGGCTATGCCCTCTCATAGCAGCCATTACCCAGGTGCACCCCTTTTATTGATATTTTAGTATTGGGCACATCATCCTAGGGCTGTTATTACAAGGGGCATCACAAATGTGATGTCATGCTTGATTATGACATGAATGACCAAAATGATGTCATATCATAATTAAATTTTGCCTGTTACTTAGTAATCTTACTAGTAACCAGGTTACCCTGTCCACCTCACATCTGGGGCTGAATTTAAATCACTTCTCATTAATATTTGGTTGTGATAAGATGTGCTATAACAAATCTTGTTAGATTTATAACATTTTTACCAGTTAACATTTCAATTGGATATTTATCATATCTAATCTATTACATTACTGGCATTATGTGGTATACATGTTTTATCTGAAACAAAAACTACACCCATAAGTGTAATCTGACAAGGCACATTAATACTGCCTATGTGCAAAAAGTTTTCAAGTGTAATTACTGCAAATGTGAATTCAAAAGGAAAGAATATCTTAACAGACACTGTAAAACCAAACATAGTTCTGGAAACGTATTCAAGAATATAATGGATTGCATAAGTAGTGAATGCACTCCAGTAATACCTGATCAGCAAATCAGTGGAATTACTCAGGTTTCACCTAACCAGGGTTCAACTGACGAGTTTTTGGGTAGTCTGATTTTTTTATGAGAATAGCATCACTATTTTCAATGCACCAGAGGACACCACTAACTACACCAGTGGCTCCACCTTCGCTCATCTGGCCACACAGACAGATCTCTGTACCCCCCTCCTCTGAGAGCACCAAAACATGTGGGCACTTATACCACTCCAAGGCTGTTCAGGGATACTTCCCAACAATTTGGACCACAATACACTGAAATCTCCACATCACCACATGTGAAAATGATATTTGACACTGCCACCATACAGGGATGGAATTCACCTGATGTCTGTCCACCTGACACTCCTGATATTGGCATTCCACGGTATTATACCAGTGAGGTAGGTTCAGCAGAGACCTATCAAGGTCCCACACTATCTGTGTAAGACGAAAATCCACTCCCACTACACCTGTTAAATACCATACCGCAATGGGGAGTAGTCAGTCCTAACAGTGGCACCAGAGTGCAGGAGTTTGAACTGATTAATTACCTGGAGGACATGTGCTCCAATATCACTCCACCCATCATAAAGCTCTGATGGATATTTATACTCAGACGGTCAGTTTATTTTTTAATTATCTCAGTGATAACAATATCAGTTTTAATGTAAATAAACTTTTTTGTAAGTGTAAATATAATATACTTAATGTTCTTACCCATCAAAGTATGAAGTGAGTTTATATTTTTACAGTATATCAATATATGCACCATCACACTCATTTATCCATTAAAAATACTAACTTTAGAGTTTTTTCTTTGATATCCTCTAAAAATAATTTCATCTAATTATCTTTTCACCTCACAGTAAAATCTGATTAATATGATATCTTGGTTTCACCAACTTATGTAACTTATAACACATCTAATTACTGAATTTTTGTTTATCCTCTAATTTCCAAAGTGACAATTTTGCTGGAAATTACTTCATTTCCACATGTGTCGACTCGGGAAACATAGGTCAATATAAATTCTTCCAGTTGTCACCATTTATAACTCCATATAAATATTTGGTGAGAATTGGTGGTGATTATTGGTGTACACTAGCCTAGACATACTTTAAGACTTTCTAGATGTAAGAGCTCTCAATTGCTGGTACAGTACAATCACACTTGTCTTGTTGAGCAACTTTTAACATCAACATCGCACATTTACGAGTCTAGATTTAGATTTATTTGTTGTTTTAAGTTACGTTCAACAGCCAGGGTCATATTGCGACAGGTAGAATTACAGGTGGAGGAAACCAGTGAATACTGTACTGTAAACCACCGGGCATCGGGAAGTAACTACCAACTTTCCAACATGACGGGCCCAGCCCGAGATTCCAACCGGTGGCCTCAGAGGTTGGAGGTGAGAACTCTAACCACTACACCACTGAGCCCTCTTTATAAGTCTAGATGACCTATACTCGCCCCTATTGCAATCTAACACCCAATGGTCAAACTACACTATTGAGACGAATTGGGGACTATTAGTCCATGTTTGCACTCTATTGAGAATCAATGCTAACAACACCCACTTTGTTTTCCACTTTACTGTCACTGATCATCAAGCAGTGCTATATTCAAACCATTACTACCATTATTGGAATAGACTATTTTGATATTTAAAAGAACAATATCATTATACCAAAGACAGCAGAAAATGTTCTTTTATAGTCTTAATCAAAAATGAATTTTTATAGAATCAAACATGATTTCTACACTATTTTAGTGATTGTAATCAGTGAATATTGATTATTTTTATTTTATCCCCCGATCCTTCATTTAGAGGCTCAATCTGGCAGATGAGAGGCTCAAAAAAGCGGCTCTGACTGGATAGGATTTTTGTTCCTTAGGACAAAAGTGGGATGGATTTTCAGCCTCTGATGAGAAAAACATATTTTTTCGAAATATTACCGAACATAGTGGTTAATATAAGGCAGGTTAACTGAGGGATTTACTTATTGTTACTTACACCAACACACTAATTATTCTATAGTTAAATTTATGAGTTGAGTCATAGTGCTGCAATAATACTGGAGTATACTATTTTAGTACTTCTATAGGAGTAAGTGGTTATAAGAAAGATTATCTTTGAGAAGTATTTGAAAAGTAATTGATTTAAAAAAATCTTTCAGATAAACTTTGAGGTAACTTAGAAGTAGGTAATAACCACATTTTCATTAGAGATTGAATTTTTGGCATTAAATTTATTAATTTAATTTATTAATTTCTACAGTTTTTGATCAATCATTAAAGATTAAGGAAGTGGAAAATGGGGCAGCAGTCATACAGGATACAACAGAGTTAGTGATGGTAAAAAATATTGGATATTTTATAGAAGAGGGAGGGAGTCATGACTTTGTAGGAGGAGTTTGAGGGCCATAGGAGATGATCCCATGGAAACAGTTATATCCACACATGTTGATCCTTCTACAGCTGCATGGCACTAGCAGGAAACCTGCATGCAGAGGATTGGAGAAGGCAGATCAAATAAAGGAAAGGTGGATTACTATGGATAAGGCTAGCAAAAGGGAGGGTAGGATAATTCGAAAGAGATGGACACAACATAAGGGATGCTGGACGTTAAGCCAGCTCAAGAAAGTAATAGAAGAGATGAAGGAGATTGAGGAAGGTGAGGGAGCAATGGCAATGTCTCAAGAGGAAGAGAGACTACTGGGTATGGACGAGGCAGATGAGAATGACCAGATAAGCAGAAAACCTCAGGAGCAAATGGACACGACTTTAGTAGAGCTTAGATTAATTGAGGAAGAAGTAGGTACAGAATCAGTCCCAGACAAGTCGAGAGGAGGTAAAAGATTGGCAAATAAGGCAATGGTGGACACATCTGGGATTTTGCTAATTCAGTTAATTAAGGATTTTGCCGATAAGGTGGAAATACAAGTGGATAAAGGCTCAAATAAAGGAAAAATGACATCCCGTTACATGAGACAGGGGTTTAAGAAAAGGGTTAAGGAGCAAGAACAGGATTGTGGTAAGTAAGTAAGTAAGAAACACTTATATAGCGCCGAATTTGATGTAAACATCCTCTAAGGTGCTGATGTGCAAAAAGAGATAGTCCAGTTCCAGAAAAATGTCCGTTTCCATATTAGCGTCCGGTAGGGGAGATAGGCTATGGTGGAGGATAAGCCAATCTAAAAAGGTATGTTTTCAACTGTTTCCTGAAACCAGAAATGCTTTCTATGGTTCTGATGGCTTGAGGAAGCTTGTTCCACTCTGTGGGAGCCCCTGCTATGAAACTGCGTAGCCCTAAGCGTTTATTTGGTTTAGATGAGGAAATTGATAGGCGATTGCCCCGTGTGAGATCACTCCGCCTAATTAGAGCGGAGAGATATGGAGGTTGGCTCAAATGTATTGCTTTATAAATGAGGAGATTATATTTGAACAGTATACGGTAATGAATGGGGAGCCAGTGTAGTTTGTGCAGGAAGGGTGTAACATGACAGTATTTATTTAGCTTGCACACCGTCCAACATAAGGCATTTTGAACTCTCTGTAGTCTGCTAGTATATGCCTTTTTTGTGTTGTAAAGCAGTGAGTTACAGTAATCCAGACGACTGCTTACCAAGACATTTGCCACCTTTACAGCTGTTTCATGATTTAAGTACCTGCGGACCCTTCGTAGTTCCCGGAGATGGTAGTAACTTATGCGACATAGATTAGCCACGTGTCGTGGCATTGAATTTTCAGCATCCAGGATGACACCAAGGTTTTTTACCGATTCAGCTGGTTCCATGGTGTTGCCAAGCAAACTCACTGGGAAAGATGACTTCAGGGAACTTTTAATTTGATCATCACCAATCACTATGAATTCTGTCTTGTCAGGATTTAATTTAAGCTTATTATTTCCCATCCAAGCCTGGACCGCCTCAAGGCAATTTGTTAATTCAGTGATACTGGAATCGAAGTTCCTAGAGTCGAATTCCAAGTAAATTTGTGTCATCTGCATATAAGTGGTGGGTGACATTGAATTTAGATATGACTGAACTGAGAGGGGTTGTGTATAGGGTAAAAAGGAGTGGCCCTAGAACTGAGCCCTGGGGAACCCTGTAAGGGAGTTGAAAAGCATCTGAAAGATGTCCATCTATTTTGATGCGCTGCTTGCGTGAGTTGAGGTATGACTGGACCCACTTAAGCACTACCCCATCAATGCCATACCAGTGCTGAAGGCAGTTGAATAGGATTGAGTGGTCTATTGTATCGAAAGCTGCATATAAGTCCAAAAGGACTAATCCAACAGCTGCACCCTTGTCCATTGATGTGGCAATGTCATTTTGTATTTTGAGCAATGCTGTTTCAGTTGAGTGAAAAGCTCTATATGCGGACTGGTTTTCGTTAGATATACCCTCGTGAGCAATATGCTCATTTATCTGCTTAGCCACAGCTTTCTCTATGAGCTTGGAGATGTAGCTGAGGTTGGACACTGGTCGATAATTCTTGAGAATATTCTTGTCAAGACCAGCTTTTTTCAACAAGGGTGTAACATGTGCAGTCTTAAAGCAGGAAGGGAAACTGCCCTCCTGTAGAGAGTAGTTCACAATATTTGTAATAGGAGTCAGAAGTACACTGATACATTCAAGGACCAATGATGTTGGGATGGGATCCAAGTCACATGATTTATTTGGTGTGGACTTTATGATTTTAAGGACTTCTTCCTCTGACATGGTCCGGAAAGAAACAAACTTGTTTTTGTAGGAACCTGAGACAGGGGGATCGGCATCAGTAGACAGTAATCCAGATCTTAATTTAGCAATTTTGTCTGCAAAATACCTTTCAAAAGTGTTGACTAGACTGTTCATGGTGGTATAATCTGGAAGTACCATTTTTGGTGATCTATGGAGTACTTTCTTTATGGAATTCCACAAGGCCTTGGGGTTATCCTCATTTTCCCTAACCATATCACTGTAGTGTTTGGTTTTTGCACATTCCACGAGACGGTTGAAATGGTTCACAGCGGCTCTATACCTACTGCGGTTTATGGCAAGAGTTGTCCTTTCGCCACTCCCTTTCGAGTTTGCGCTTACGTCTCTTTGCTGCCAAAATCTCACTGTTGATGAACCCTTTGTTGACATGTTGTGGGGTTTTACATTCATGTACAGGTGCATGCTTGTCAAGTATGTTCCTAAGGGTATGAAAGTACAGGTGTGAAAGTAAGCTAGCTGTTTTGTAAGGAGCCTGGATAAGCTCAGAATTTACAATGTCAGACATAAATTCAGTTTTATTTATCTTGCGAAGTTTCCTGATTTTCAACCGTTTTACTCTGCAGGAATTTTTGACAGGGAATGTTGTAGTGAAAAAGACAGCTAGGTGGTCTGATATGCCGTCCTTTACATGATGGTGAACTGAGGAAGTTAGGGATTTACTAGTGCAGAGTACATCAAGGATATGTCCTTGTATGTGTGTAGGTGTTGACACATGTTGAATAAAATCAAAATCCAATAGAACTGTGTTGAAATTTTCTGTTCAGCAATTTTGACTGTCAAGCTGGATATTGACATCTCCCAGGATAATATTTTCATGTGGTGACAAAGCAGCTGCTTCCATGAAACTGTTGAATTCCTCGATAAATCTGCTTTTGCTGGTACTTGGAGGTCGGTAAATTACATGTACCAGGAGCTGGCTTGACTGTCGATCTGACAGTTTGACGGTAATGTGTTCAAACGTTTCCCGCCGATCAATTTGACAACGCACGCTATCAATGTCATTCCTAACAAGGACAGCAACTCCACCTCCTTTCTTGTTCTCGCATGGGACCTGGTGAAGCTGGAAACCTGCAGGGGTTATCTCATCCATTAGGCCTTGTGTGTCCAACGGTCTTAGCCATGTCTCAGTGACACCAACGATGTCGAGATCATTTGACAAAACAAAATCACTAAATGCTGATGTTTTGTTACGCAATGAACGGACATTCAGATGACAGGCTTTGATATTTCTGGCTGATGGACCTGGGTTCAAACTAATATCGCCAGAAAGAATCAGGATGATGGACCACCAAGGGTTGACATTTCTGAAACAGTGCGTCACTTGACGACAGTGGGCCTGCAGGGCGACAAAAGCAATGTTGCAACTGTCCAAAGAGGAGAGTAAACTTGGGTGAATGATTTTTGGTGATGGCAAACTATTTTCCTTGGTGGGGGTTGTTGACCGAACAGTCAAGAGGATGGAAAAACAGAACCAAAAAGTGCAATGCATGACCAATGAAAGCCAAAAATTAAAATTTAGAAATAGGTGCACCTACCTTTCCTATGTACAAACCTTTCTAATTACAGCATCACAGTACCAAAATCAAAAGATGGTAGGTTAGGAAGGAGTAGATTAGTGCATATGTTTGATAGATGTGTGGGATTAAAATATAACAAACAGTGGACAGGGATAATTAATTGGTAAACAATATTTTATGATATATATCTATTTTACATGTAATACACTTGATCTGCTTTGTGTGTGGAACAATGAAAGTGTTACCGCGGGAATTATCGAGTCGGCGATAATACCCGTTTAATGACAAACAGCACTTTTAACTGATATCTGGGTGTGGTGACAGTCAGTAATCTATTTGTTTACAATTATTTGATAAAATACATATAGTTACAGTAAAATATATCCAATACCGACCAGTTCTATAGAGAAAGTAAAATATTTTAAACGAAAATATAAAAACCACGTCTCCCCTGGCGAACGCTAAAACCGCCTGGGCAGCTAATAGATAAAAAGAAGCAGGAAGAAAAGGATAGGGAGGGTCTGAGGAAGAAATGGTAAAAGTCAGGCATGTGGAAATATCGGGGAGGATCATATGATAAAGTAAAAGAAGTGGACAGGATTTAATAGGTGTGTGAGATGGTACATTGAATGGTGTGTAGTGAAAGCAGATGAGGATATTCGAGAGAGATATTGGCAGTGCCCTAAATGTTGTGCTGTGGCAAGGAAAATTGAGGTTTAGCAGAATGGGATGGGGTGAAGGGATCATTAGCTAATATGTATGAGATGATTAAGGAAAACCAGCGGATGTTGGTGGAGCAACAGTCAACACTTTGGGAGGAGATTACATCAGACGAGGTGAAGATGCAGAAGATACAAAGGTTAGAGAGAGAATATTAATCTTAAGGATACAATAAGAGAGATGCAGGAACATGGTAGTCAGAAGGAGATACAGGCATTAGAAGAAAATTTCAATAAGGAAATTAAGAATGTGAAAGGAAAGCTGCACAAAGAAAGAGAAAGAGGGTGGAATTAGAGAATGAATTGGAAAGGGCACAAGAGAAGCAATGAAAAGCTGAAGATTCAGAAAAGAAAATCGTGCATTCAACTGAAATTCTGTTAAATAAATACCAAGACATAGAAGCTAGATATAACATAATTCTACGAACAATGGAGGAAATAATGCAGGAAAAGGGTGATATACAGAAGAAGCTGGGCGAACAAAACGAATTATTAGAGGAACAGAGAAAGAGGATAAAGGATTATGAACAGCAATAATTAGATTATAAAAGGCAGCTAATAGATAAAAGGGAGGGTGTGAGGAAGAAAATGGCCAATGATTTGGTTACAGATGCGCAAAGAACTGGGGAAGAATGAACGAGTTATGGACGAAACTAAGGATGAGGACCATAATACTGGATCAAACTACCAACCAGACAGGGTTAGGGCTGTCTACTGAGTCTCATGTTGACCTCCCAGAGGATATGGAAGTGGATGATGCATTGGATGATCCAGAAGAATCCGTTTAAGTGTATAAAATATGGGGCGACTTGTCTCTTGGGGTGACTTGTCACATGGGGTGAGTTGTCTCATGAGGTGAGTTGACATGGGGTGAGTTGTCTCGAAAAATATGGGGTGAGTTGTCTCATGGGGTGAGTTGTCTTGATACCACACAAAGTATGGGCTAGCAGTTTGGTTTGGAATCGTGGGCCACGGCTAACTTAATGATAATTCTACCGTTTAGGCTAAGAAAAGTGGTTTTTCACATGAGATTCCAACAAAAAGACTAAGAAATGGCCGAAAATCTATTACACACTCACCTTTCACACTAACAAACCACGGATTATCCTCATATTTTGTTTATAGTTTAAAGAATTGTAGCTTTTGAAGTATAGTGGATGATCGTAAAGTCGATCACTTAAGGGACACTTATAAAGAGTGATTGTTCTAACTTCATAAAATTAAAATCAACCTTAAAATATTAAGGTACATTGAAAAATATGACTTCATAAAGCAAATAAACTAACAAACTGCTGCAACACTTCTAAGATTTTTTTTCAACAGAAACTTCAAACTTGGTTTTGAAAATGCAGAAAACAGAATGTCATTTCTAAGGTTGATCATTAAGTCGATCACCTAGTACCACCACTTTCATAGGGATCAACAAGATGAAAGCTTTGTTACAAGATTATCAATTACATCTATAGAACAAAAATTTGCAGATAGATTTTATTCTAGTTGTATTATAATAAACTGGATGGTTTATTTCTGTATTGATGTAATATTTTAGTGTTAATTTCAGAAAATATAAAAATATATCCGCTTGGAACATATTGAATGACTATTTTTGTAGAATAAATTTAAGAAAAGGGTGTTTGTTTATTTTCCAATTCAAATGAAGTTTGCGATGTGCGGTAAAGCTGTCAATGCTGACCGATCGACTTAATGAGCATATCGACATAATGATCATCTACTATATTTATACTGTCAAACTAGCCGCCATTCTTGTACAAGTGTATCACGTCTGAAAGACTTTAAAGTAGGCGACAAACCATTGTTTTAAAATATTTGCAGTGTTATAATTTATTTAATTTGCATATTTTATCCTTTTTTAGGCGATAATTTGCTGAATTTGGGTTAAAACTAGCAGATTTGCTTTGGAACTACTTGCGGTAGGCTGGCATACGGATACGCGGCAACGGTCCAGAAATCTATATAAGGAAGCAAGTTCAGTGGCTTTTTGGCTTTCGTTTGACAAAGCCGCATTTGCGTGACGCGAAAGTCTAAAATAAATAGATAACTGCAACAATGATTGTGTAATCACCGGAACTGTATAGTAATTGCAGAACTCATATACACCTTACTGTGTAATCACCGCAACCGCATAGTAATTCTAGCCGCAACTGCAAATCATAAATACTGTCATTTTATAATTTTAAGCTGGTTCCAGGTCTTTTATTAAATTATGTTACAATTTTGTAAGGTTTGATGTTGCACTATGACCAGAACTTAGCTGTAGTAGAGGGAAACAATGGTTACACAGCGAATTACATAGATTTTCACAGAATAATCTATGCTGACTGAATAGAACCAGTTTCTTGAACTTTACTATTTTCAGTGATAGTTCTGAAGTAATCCTTGTAAGTAACATGTAAAAGTTACTCATAGAGGTTATACTTTGTGGGTTAAGAATTCATCTTAGTCTTACTAAACTGTACATGATATCACATGTAAATGAATTAAGTTCAGTTATATAAAATCTATTTGTCTTTCTCTTTGCCAAGTTGATTATTACTTCAATTTAGTACATACTTTCAATCTTTGGACGACAGCTATTTTCAAGTTTAGACTTTATAGCAAGATTGAATAACTTGCATATACTCACATACAGTTGAATATTACACATTGTGTGACACAACAAGAGTATAAAGTAACATGATTAACCTTGCTGATTGAACCTTTGGACTTTGTGTGACTTTGTCATATCGAATTGCCCACTTGTTGACTGATATGTTTGAGAGTTTATTTTGATATTCATATGGAATCTGAGACTTGGACTGAAACATTTTGGACTGAAGCTACTTCAGGGTTTCTTCATGGTAATGCAAGGCAAGTGAGCTACTTCAGGTAGAGAAGTAGTAGGGACATATAAATTATTTGGACTAATTTACAAACTGGTTTCGGGCTCTTCAGTAATTTTAGTCTCAGGCCACACTCTACCAACCTCTTTCCGTGAGTGAAATACTGAGGCCTGCTACAGTTTTACTGGTGGCAGTGGTGGGATCCCATTCTTAAAGGGATCCAGTGATCTGAACTTACTGACCTCTTGGGTGTGATTGACTATACAAAAAGTTAACGTTGTTTGTGGAACAAACTCTGAGTATGAAATAAGTATACTTATAATTTCTTTATGTTCTTTTCTTTCTGTCATATACTAACACTGCAAGATGGACAGTGAAAATATTCGTGAGACTACTCCTGGATCAAATGATCAGGACAAACATGAAGATAATTATGCTTCAGATGATGCTATTCCACCAAGCATGGCTCAAGCACTCAACAGATGTTCTGGTGATGAACGGAGCAGAACCAACTTGCACAGGATTTCAAATAATCCTGAATGTTGGAGTTCCAATAGAGAAAGTCACCAGGGCATAAATGATGATGCAATTGAGCAAACCAATGCTTATGGTGGAAGAACCTTATTAAAGGATATTGAAGAAGGCATAAATGTTTTGATGAGTCAGTTACAAAATGCTGATCATGGATCAGATGGTAAGATGACACATCAAAGGCCAAAAGTAATGCCAGATGTTTTTGATGGTAAAATGCCATGGCCACAGTATCTGACACACACCAGACAGTTAGGGATCTTAATGGATGGAATGACCATGAACAGACACAGTACTTAGCTGTTAGTTTACGTGGTGAAGCATGCTAGGTCATCCAGTTGTTGGAGCCAAGAGTGAGATGCAACTACAGATTGCTGATTGAAGCTATGAATAGAAGATTCGATCCAAATCATAGCGAAAGTTTGTATAGGACACAACTGAGAACAACTGTCCGAGAACCAAAGCAGTCATTACCAGAGTTGGCTCAGTCCATCAGGGCTCTAGCATCTCAAGCATATCCATCTGCAGATAACCAGTTGCTAGATTCTTTATGCTGTGATCATTTTGTTGAGGTACTACAAGATAGAGATATGAAGATGCAGCTGATAAGTGGCAATAGTGACAGGTTTGATGACATAGTGTCACAAGCAATCAAATATGAAGCTTGGAGTCAGGCACATAGAGCAGAGACAGGTAAGAGGTTCATGTACAATGTGCATGCCGATAACTCCTCTAAAATAGAGGCAGAATGTAATCAGTCAAAAATTGACTGCAATGCTCTGCAAAACGAATGTCTTCGACTGAATGCTGAATTGGGCATCCTAAAAGGAAAGCTGACACAGCTGCAGTATCAGTTGAATGATCTCATAAACAAACCAGATCACAAGAAGCAAATCAAGTGCTACTATTGTCATGTAGCAGGTCATATAAAGCCAAAGTGCCCTAAATTGGCAGAGAAGAGGAATACCTCTTCTGGTTCAAGGAAAACTAATTCAAATTAGAACTGAGTGATTCTGGAGGCCGAGAGTCAGTCATTAAAATTTCAAGCCCACATTCACCTTTATGCAAAAACTCATAGAAATGTCCAGTCTCAGATAATGTATATTGTTCACCTGACATTGTCAGGCAGATGAATAAAATGTTCAGTTGAAATCTGTGAATTTGAATAAAGTAGTGGGTGAAACTATGTCCACTGTTTAGAGCAAAATGTATGGTCATTTTGCAGATAAGGAAGATTCTCAGTTGGAATCTGTTATATGGAGTTGGATGATGAGTCTGGAGACAAGTTGGCATGCTGGCATGCAAACTTTACTTCTGACTCATTCATGTCATTATCCAGATCGGTTTCAGGTCCGATGAACTTGTTGTTCGAAACCTGGGACAGTGAGTGTACTTGGTGGTGGTGTCCATCATGGCTCGCTGCGATCGGTTTCAGGTCCGATGAACTTGTAGTTCAAAACCTGGGAGACAGTACGCATGGGTGGTGGTGGTGTCCACCTTTGCTTGCTGAGATGAGGTTAAGATCCAATGAAGATGTTTGAAACCTGGGATACAGTAAGTATATTTGGTGGTGATGTCCATCATGGCTGAGATGGGTTTCATTTCTGATGAACTCATTGCTTGAAACCGGGACAGTAAGCATAGTGTGATGTCCATCATGGGTTGCTGAGAACTGTTCCAGTCTGACAGTACAAAGGTCAAAGTAAAAGTTGGGGTTTTACGTCCCGTTCAACAGCCAGGGTCATATTGGGACAGGTCCTCAGAATTGCCACTTGTGGGACTCGAACCCACAGAGGTGACAGCCTATGATTAGATGCCAAACTTGCTAACCACTAGGCCACTGAGGACCTGTCTGACAGTACATGACAGCCACCTAGACGAAGTAGGTCAAATCGGTAAGTGAAAACAAAGGGAAATCCTATAAAATTGCAAAGTTAAAGCAAACCATATATTATTTAATGTTATAAATATTATTAATTAAAGAGGTACAATATATTGGTCGTTTTCTATATGATTACCTATGTTAATGTACATTTGTAAATTAGATTTTTGATGAATCCTTGATTATCGCCAACCGTCTGTGACAGAAGAACCAGGAAGTAGCGAAAATCAATTTTAGTGGATACTGTACTTTAACACATTTATATTATTAAAATTATTACTGAAAATGGAGGAATAAATTATGTAAATACGTTCTGTATACTCCATAGAATTTATGAAAATTATATGCAGCAGTTTTAATACAATATCTCCTATTTTCGCCCAGTGCCATCTGTCAAATTAGTACTGCTAACAAGAGCCAATATTTCTTGGATATTTCTGAAACCTACAACTGTATTACATACATCAATAGAGAGGTATTTTTGCAGAGCTTCTGCTCGTTTTTGCTGCATCAAAATCAAAAGAAATGGATGAGAAATTGCAGTTTGAAAATTAAGTTTATATATTCATTAATACCTGGATTAGAACTCAGATGGTCACCCATCCAAGTACTAACCAAGCCCAGTGCTGCTTAACTTCAGTTATGAGATGGGTACTCATCAAACTATGCCAAACAGGACAGATTTCCAGATTTAATCAAGGGCTTTTTGTGGTAGTTAATCTCTACTTTATGGCTCGTTATAAAACTCGGAGCTGGAGTTGGAGCTTTACTTGGAGCCACACCTTTTTACCGCACCCCCATTTGATTGGTTGACTTGTATACCCATAGAGTGCTGAAAACGTGAGGCTACAATGGGGTTTCTAACATATTTTACAAACATATAATCCAGCAAGACTCTACTGTCACCGCACCTAATACTGCCATCTCGCAATATTTAAAACAAATAAAATATAAAATGCTGGTACTTGTACACCCAGAGTGCTGAAAACATGAGGCTACGATGGGGTTTCCAACAATATTTTACAAATATATAATCCAGCAATATTTTACTGTCACGGCACCTAATACTGCCTTCACGAAATATTTAAAACAAATGAAATATAAAATGCTGGTACTTCTGCAAATATTTTTACCGCACCCCTCCAACCGCACCTCCTGAGCTCCGAGTTTTATAAGGCACCCTACTTTATGCAGGTGTTCCACTGGAGGCCGACCCTATGACTCTGTATTATTTTAAGGTCGGCTGAAAAAGTCAGGGGGGAGGGGGGGGGGTGAGTTGACAAAAATCCACAAAAAAGCGGGACATTTTTGGGTCAGCTATTATCTGCTTTCCTGTTAAGTGTAACCTCAGACTGAGAGGCCTGGGTTTGATTCCCAGTGATGTGTAAATCAAGGCATCATAGCTCAGTGATAGAGCACTCAGTCTGGGTGTTTGCAATAATTGCAAGCAAATTAAATATTAGTTAAATCTAGAATTGGAACAACCACTTAACAAATAATAAACTAAAATGCATGCAATACTATGTTTACCTGAATTCTGGTACTGAAGTCCAGGTAAATCATATGAGGCCTAAGATGAAGAATAAGATGCAGTGAATAAAGTGATGGAAATACTATGACAGATACACAAACAACTCCTGGAGACCCAGAAAAACTGTGCTAGTTCAAAGAATGAATAGTTCTAAAGTTCAAGGTCACTACGGCAAGGTCAAAGGTCACATGATCTTACACACTATGTAACCTATAGGTATGTTCTATATATCACTTGTAAGGTATTTCTAGTATTTGTATCCCCGGATGAAAGTCGGGGATACTTAGGATTCAGTACGGTCACGCTGCCGCCGCCGCCGCTGCAGAGATTTCCTTTTGGACGCGATAACTTAAAAAGTATTTTAGTTAGAACTTTCAAATTTGGTATGTGGGTATATATGGGCAATGCCACGAATGCTATTGTTTTGTGACCTTGACCTACAATCTCAAGGTCACTGGTAGCCTCTTAAAGGTCAGATTTTGGCCATGTTTTCACATTTTGGCCCAGTTCTCATATACAGAAAGTTACATCATCCTATGGCTGGTATATATAATACATATATATGTGCTCTGTAAGCATGCAGAAATTTGACCTTCAAGCTCTTCACTGAAGGTCATCCACTGACCACCATGAAAGGTAAAGGTCATTTTTACCTTTTTGGAGTTGGAGAATCCTGACCTGGTGCTCCAGGAAACAGGCTCAAACCCGACACATTCATGCCTTAACTACATCCCGTCCGGGGATACACTGCGTCGAGACGCAATATCTAGTTTCTACAGTGCTTCTGTTCATATTTAGTGCCTGTAATCAATGAATTATTTCTTTTGAAAGAATAATAAAAGAGTAACATAACCAACAAACTGAGTGCTTTATCACTAAGCTATAATGTTTTTTAGGAACATCACTGGGAATCAAACCCAGGTCTCCCAATATGTCAGAATATGCTACTCTATTACTTACTGTTGCAAAGTGTAATTTTAAATCCAAGAAATATATCCTTGCCCAGTCATAGTCCTCAGTCATAATTGGCCTCTGAATGGCTAGACACAGCACAACAGCTAAGGTCCATTCAGTTAAAGTATCTGTCATCTTTTGACCAGGAGCGCAAGACCCTAGTGGGCTACCATTGGCTATGGGTGGCAAAATATAACTAGTGGGCCACCACTGGGCTACTGCTGGACCACTGACTGCATTTTAAAAAAATTTTTAAAGCATTATAAACAACTTCATAAGCAACCACGACTATTATCACGCCACCAGAGAACCACCATAAACACTTGATGGCTCCCATCAGTGGACCACTAGTGGGCCATCAGTCAACCTTGTTCTTGGCTACTGAAGGTGGTCCACTGGGGGCCCAATGGAAAAAATTATCATTGGTTGCCGATATAGTGGGCCACTGATGGACCAC
Organism: Sabellastarte sp. h YS-2021; assembly: GCA_964017235.1. Lineage (NCBI taxonomy): Eukaryota > Metazoa > Annelida > Polychaeta > Sabellida > Sabellidae > Sabellastarte > Sabellastarte sp. h YS-2021. The sequence goes on from OZ024932.1 coordinate 111,633,453, forward strand.
CAGTAAACCTTATTTTCGGCTGTCAATGGTGGACCACTGTCTACCAGGTGGTCAGGAGAATGGCTACTCATCAGCTATTTCATATTGGATTTTAATGCAAAAAACATGAGCAGAAGCTCTATAAATTATCTTTCTAATGATATAAGTAACTTATAATTAGGGTACATAATTTTAGAAATATTTAAGAAAAAACAGAACTTGTTTATAGTGCTAATTAGACAATAGGACAGTGGGCGAAAATAGGAGATATTTTGTTAAAACTGCTGCAAATGAATTAGATAAATTTCAAACCCTAAACAAAACTAATGTACATAATTTATTCCTCTATTTCCAGTAATATTATTTTAAAAATATATGTGTTAATATAGTGTACTCATGTAAATTAATTTTCTCTACTTCCTGGTTCATCTGCAACAGACGTACTTTGTTTTCCCTTACGAAGTTCCCATATGTGATTTACCAGACAGAAGAATGTAATAAATAATGATGGCCGAATTCACGGACCCTAATTTCTTATATTATCGCCCATTGAACTCGTTATTTAACGCTAAATACTTGCAATACTTACAAAATTTGGGGGTTAAAGTGATTGGGTATCAGTTATCCATGTTTTGGCATAGTTAGTTTTCCGTATTACCACGTTATTTTAACATGATTGATCCTTATTTTATTTTGACAGAAGTTTAAGTGTGGTGGGAACTCATCACTACTGTTGTTGTATTATCATGTAAGATATAGTTCCCAAGGATTTTTATTAATTTTATTGGGATATTTGAATATTTTAGCTGGAAATAATATTGATAATTCAGGACATTTATTTTAGGCCAGAAATTTAATTATTGAGTTTACTAATGTGAGTTTTGTAAATGTTTTATATTTGGGCTCATTGAGCATGTCAGGAAGTGGGGCAGGTGTAGGGATTTATGAATATGTAATTTTTAGAGGTCAGAGCACCTGCAAATAAGTTCTTTGTAAATGGTGTTTTAATCATGTATTTTAGGGTTAATTTTTATTTAAAAAGTACTGATTTAGGAATATATTACTGATTTAAAGTAATTTATTTGTTTAGTGACTCATTTATGTATGTTTTAGAAATAATTTATAGGTATGCTCCACTGAGCATGTCAGCCTTTTCACGGCGTAGTGATTTATGAATAAGTGTATAAATAAACCTTGTCCTCAATTGAAGGGGGGTTCCCTTGCTAAAAGTGAACCTGTTAGGAAGGAACTCAGAGAAAATACTTGTTATTGCTCAACCAAGGAAATTATTCTCCAGGAGGATATATATACTGAAAAGTATGATTATTTATAATACATAGGTAACTGGAATAGAAATTTTAGCCATGGTGACCTGATAAGACTTTAACTTATTTTTAATTCCCCCTTGTCCCCCTTCTTTTGTCCCCCTTGTTTTGGTTCTCCCCCTTAATTGTTCCCCCTGGTACCTGTTCTCCATGTCCCCCTTGTTGTGGAAAGTTTAGAGAAATATCTGACTAATTTTTGAATTGAAGCTAAAGTTATTGTGCAGTAGAAGGATAAATTGTATAAAGGTATTTAATTGATTATTTTTAAATAGGGATTTCAATTTTATTATAAAACTCCCAGGCTATAAATATAATTTTAATGTTTTTGTTTTGACATGCTCCTTTGTTGGTAAACACCCAGGTCAAAAGTCAAGGATAGTGTAAATTTATTCAACAGAGTAGGAGTGTCAGTTTCATATCCAGTAGTATAATCTTATTTATGGGTGTAGCTTCTTTGCATGAATACCCTTTTATTTATTGTCTTTAGATGTCAGCATGTAGTTTTCCTTGCACTGTAGTTGGCTATATTTCTTTAATTTATTGCTGCTTTTAGTTGTTTTGTATAGCCTGACTCTTATATGTCAATTAATTCACTACTATGTAGTTGTATAGAGTTAGTTGTTGGTTTCTTACTCCTTTTATGCACTTTTAATATTTTTAATAAATTTCCTGTTACTAATTACACTAATCTTTCCCTTTCATATCAGCTGCATGCTGCCTGTCCTGCTGTAATTTTCTTTCTAGTTGTCATCTCTAACTTTTAGGATTGAACCAAGAGAAATTTTCCAGGCTTGATACTTTTGAGGCATATAGTGAGGTCAGCACCAGGACCTTGGTGCTCACCGTTTTAACACTAGATTATGCTGAGGTACCAGTGAGCCATTGATTACGTTTGAAGCACAAAAGTTAATTTATACCGTTGAGGCATAGTGATGTCTGCACTGTGAAAGCAGCCCAGGTGTATACATTACTGATAAATATGCCGAGGTAGATGTTCATGTTCTCAGTATATGGCACTAATTGAGGCACAGTTAGGTCTGCACTAAATACCGGTACATTGTGCACACCGTTTTAACACTGGGATATGCCGAGTTGCCTGAAAGAGAATGTCAGAATTTAAGAAATAACATTTATTATACTCTTAAGTTTTTGTGACAAGAGATTTAATAATTTTGGGCTGTCTTCCATTGGCCGTTTGGCACGTTGGTTACACCTGTAGGGCCTAGTATGGTAAATTGGCCTGGTCCTAAGTATATTAAGTAAATCATAATCTGTCCTAATACTATCTTATCTGATCTAGGGTGTTCATCTGAGGTGTGGCCCGTTACAACCAGTTGAGATCTACAATGGTAATTCCTCCAATTTGGTTATAATTATTGATGTGGTTGTTTTATTGAAGCTAGTAGCATATAATATTTATACCAATTTAAAGGCACATTATTGCAGGGTGTATGGATTTTTATTTGAGGAAGTTTTGTTGTTTGTTAGCAAAGATATAATAAAATTGCAATATAGACAATAGGATGAGAAATGAACAATAATAGAAAAGTATAAAGCACAGTGTAAATATATATATATTGCGAATAATGGATTGATTTTAATGCAATAAAATTAAGCACAAAATTGTTGAATTATACCTCTGCCATGATGCTGATGTGTATGTCTGGTTAAAATAGTTTCTATTATAAATTATTTACTTAGATGCTGATGCCTTCCCATCTTACAAGAATTTAGTTGAAGATTGATAAATATAAAACAAATATATAATATGTATATAAAATTATAATATTTACACCATTTCAAAGGCAATTTATTACATTTTCTGGTGCTTTTATTTCGTAAAAATCCATTAAGTATTTCCAGAGATACAGTCATTTTAGTTATGAAGATGCGGACAAAATTCGCCTATTTTGCCCACCATGTGCATTTGTTTATGTGCTTTCCAAGGTTTGTTTACACCGGAAGATCGGAACTACGAGTAGTGTTTTGCATTACTGACATCTCGAAAGTACACAATAAAATCATATATTTTTACTTACATGTCATATTATACTAATATACCATATTTTTATGTAAATGAAATAAACTTTACAATAGATTTTTACCCCACAGCCCTTAAGGGCTGTTGGGGTATTGTTTTCACCCATGGTGTCCGGATGGGTGGGTGGGCGGGCGGCGGGAAAAAGTTTGTCTGTGCTGTATCTCAGAAACTGTAAGGTGTAGGAAGTTGATACTTGGTAGGGACATTGGTTAGGGGGTGTAGGTGTGCAACGTCATGGTTTGACCTTTGACCTTGCTGTAGTGACCTTGAGTTTGAAAATCTTGTCCGGGCTATATCTCGGAAACTGTAAGGTGTAGGAAGTTGATACTTGGTAGTAGTGGTCCTACGATTCGACGGAAAATCGATTTGACGTCTATTTAAAAGTATCGATGTAGAAAATCAATTCTCATTTTAAGAATCGATTGTAAATCGAAAGTAAGATTTATAAACTACCTAATTTTCCCTTTTTCTACAGATATTTAACATTTTATTTTCGTAACATTTGTTTACATTATCTGCCATGTTTCTTTGACTGGTATCTACTTCCTGTTGGTTAAAACTAAAACTCAAAATTTCTTTACGTATTTAGAAGATCTATTAATACAATAAACTAAGTTCAACCTAAATTAAATTTAACTTTCACTGCTTCATACACAACATGCATATTCCCTATAAATGGGGAATAACAACCTTGGCCATAAATCAAGTGGAGAGAGATCACACTACTGTAATACTTCAGCAGTTTGCCATGAATATTTTTGACAAATTTTGTTGAACAAAAAAACTGAAATGTTTACTACATTGCCATACTTAGAATTTTACAGTATCTAAGAAATTATAATTATATGAAATGAATAGATCATGAAGATCTGCTTAGAAAGGGAAATTCATGGAATATTGTTTTCAGGATGAGAGAAATTTAACAGAATAATACACATATGCTTTACAGTAAGAGAAAGAGTGAGGGATATCTGACTTCATTGAAGCTGGTGAGAGATACTTAGCCTTGCCACAGGCATTTATATGTATAAAGAAGGCACAACTGTTTGACTGCATTATGAGTATTTTTCATAATGTTCTCATACACTTACTTAGGCTAGCTTGCTGAGGAGACTCCCAGATGAGAAAGGCCTTTGATACAGTGTGCATTATGGCAAAAATATTTCACGTTTGCATTATGGTTCAGACAGCCTGGAAGGCCAGGCTAGGAGATATTTTCAGTTTGAAGTAAAATTAGGAAAGAAAAAAGATATGTGTTATAAAAACAGTACACCTGTGTTGCTAACTTGGGAAGGTTTTAACTCAGGACACCCATGTACCGAAACATATATAAGTGCTAAATACATAAAATAACTGCACCATCCATGTATCAATGATATACAACTATTTATGTCATATATATGCTGCTTTGAGAAATTTTTATCATATTATTCCTAAGATAAGAGTCCCATTTTCCAGACCCCATCTAATACGCATATACTTGAGTGACACTGCTGAAATACATGTTCACTTGTGCCAGACTGTTTCATATAATCTAGTATATATTACAAAATATCAATATTGACCAGAAAAAATAAAAGTCACTCTTCCATTTGATTAATGAAAATAGCATGTCTTTGAAAAGTGTCCCGAGTTAAAAATAGAAGGAAAATTCCATGAATACATGTCTAGCTGTTCAGTTCCCAAAGAAGCATTTCATACAGGATAATTTCAGAAGCTGCTTGGCAGTCACTGTTCTTGACATATGATAAGGATAAGCAGATATTCTATTCTTCTCTGTTGTATATGTATATATATGTTGTATTGAATGTAGATAACCATTGAATGTATAGATTCAATGGGTTAGTCATTGAATGTATACATTCAACGGCTAGGTCATTGAATCTACACATTCAATAGCAAGCAGCCATTGAATGTGTACATTCAATAGTTTAACTGTGGAATGTGTACATTCCATAACCATAGTCATTGAATGTGTATATGAACTTAACAAATGCAAATAAGTAACTGATACTGTGTGAAATAGAACTTATTATCGCTATTTTCTTAATAAATCACACATGTTGGTATTAACTTAAAATAAACTTTTGCAATAAGTTGATTATCTGTGGTCAGTTACAAAGTTATGTATCACGTAATATTATAACAAAAGCTGTTTTGTTTTCAAAAAAAAAAAGTTATCTTAATCTGGTTTCTTATTAAATTGTCCTACTAAACCTCTCTAATGACACAGGGGTGCTACTATATGGGGCTAATTACCCAAATTTTACACTTAATTAGATGAATTAATTGCTAGAGAATTTTAAAATCATACACTTAAAGACTATAAAGTAACAACTCAGGCTTGAACTGTTTCTCTTTCTTTCACTGAGAGGCCAAATATCTTAATGTTTGTGGATTAAAGTAAAGCTTATAATACAGCTTTTGTAATGACTTTGTCCAGAAAGGCTTTTCAGATTTAATTATTTATACATTCCATGCCTTGGGCCATTGAATGTACACATTCAATAGTTTGACCCATTGAATGTATACATTCAATGGTTATTCACATTCAATATAACATATACACTGTTTGTTAAAAAAAGTGTCCTGAGTTCACAACACGGGTGTACCACAAAGTGATGTTGAACAAAAGGGGTTGAAATATTGTTTATTGGTTGCTAATCTGCTGAAGTTACATTCAAACACTGTAAATGATTTAGCTGATGAAAAGGGAGAATGAAAATTGCTAAGGTCACCTTAGTAGATAATTATATTATTGCTAACACACATATTTGTTGACACTTCAACCTATTGGTTTCCTAACATAGCCCCTTCCCTACCCCAAACTGTAAACAAACAACCTGGATTTTTTCACCACTGACCTATTGGAAGACTATTGTTATTATATTTGGTTAAAAAAGAATATTCTGTCTTTCTTACAAAGCAAGCAGAAAAAGGATTATAATCGCTTAGAATTACCGATTAATCGATTCTGATTTTTTAGACCGATTCCTAACACTACTTGGTAGGGACATTAGTTAGGGGGTGTAGGTGTGCAATGTCATGGTGTGACCTTGATTTGACCTTTGACCTTGCCATAGTGACCTTGACCTATAAAATCTTGTCCAGGCTATATCTCAGAAACTGCAAGGTGTAGGAAGTTGATACTTGGTAGGGACATTGGTTAGGGGGTGTAGTTGTGCAACATCATGGTCTGACCTTGATTTGACCTTTGACCTTGCCGTAGTGACCTTGACCTATAAAATCTTGTCCGGGCTATATCTCAGAAACTGTAAGGTGTAGGAAGTTGATACTTGGTAGAGACATTGGTTAGGGGGTGTAGTTGTGCAACGTCATGGTCTGACCTTGATTTGACCTTTGACCTTGCCGTAGTGACCTTGACCTATAAAATCTTGTCCGGGCTATATCTTGGAAATTGTAAGGTGTAGGAAGTTGATACTTTGTAGGGACATTGGTTGGGGCTTATAGGTGTGCATTATCATGGTGTGACCTTAATTGGACCTTTGACCTCGTCGTAGTGACCTTGACCTTTAAAATCCTTTTGCACCTTTGGGTCTGTCTTATGATGCAGATTAAGCACTGTTAAAGTCATATTAGAATTTATTAAGAATTTTACTTTTATAACTTCCCATTGTAAGAGATGGAATTTCATCAAGTGAGTCACAGATTTTGCTCCAACACCACACATAAGCATTCATTGAATGTATTACCACTTCTATATGCATGGTAATATTCAAAACATCTAAACCATAATTCGGCCATGCAGATGTAGATAAAGAGTGTTGTAATTTTAGTTTACTGATTAATGCTGTCATCTTGTTATTGAATTATCTTGTTTTAATACTTCATCTTTACATGCATTATCTTTCTTTATGACATTATTTTCTCCATTTAAACATTGTTTGGACCTTAATATAACTGACAGTGCTCTGAAAGAATCCTGAACTTTGTACTGATACAGTACTCCCATATCTCATGGTGTTAAAAATATTTCCCTAGGCTGTGGGGTACGGGCAGGCTGTGGGGTACGGGCATGTCTGATGGTATTTTTAAGTGTTTGTTATTTTTTTCTTTTCTTCCATAAACCTTGTGTACCTAGAGGCTTTAGATCTGCTGTTTTGTGACGTAATTTTAACCGTGAACATAAATGACATGACTCCTCTTTGTGACATGATTTTTATTGACTCTAGCGTCTATTTTTTCTGAAAATTTTTGTTTCACTTACAAAAATTTAATAAAAAGCTATTAAAGGTCAGAAACACATTTTAACACATTTTAAGATTTTAAATCTATTGTCTGGAAGTATTTTGAGAAGTCAAATGAGAAAGAAAAAATGAAGTGCCAACTCTGTAATGCTGTAATTTCAAACAAAGGTAACCATGAATTATTTAATTTTTTAATCTAAATTTTAGTGTGTAATTTCTTGGATAGTTGTTTTAAAAATGGCATTTAATCATTGGCTTATACATCTGTGTCCATGGCAATCTCTTTAATTTGTTTTATCATTTTTATCTCTTAAATTTTTAAAATTTCTGGTTTTTTGAGTAATTTTGATGTATTGTTTCTACCTGTTACGGAAAAACAGATTTTGTTTTAACATTTAAGGAGGGAGTACATCTGGGATGTGGTCTCATCTTACCCATAGACATCCATCTTTAAATCTTAGCAAAACAAGCCAAAAATCATCAACTCTCGCACCTTGCAATACTGTGGCCAAGCAAAGTAGCCTGTCAGGATTTATACAACGAGCTACCCCACTCTCTACTTCACAACAGGAATCTTTCACCCGAAAATTGAACTTGATGTGTGCCTTAGATTTGAATCCCTTGGGTATGGTGCAAGGGCGTAGGTTCAGCGTTCGAAATTCCCGCCACTTTTCATTCTCAGAACACATTCAGAAGACTTGTAAAGCCTGCTTCCTCCAGATGCGTGACCTTGGCCGAATTGGATATTATCTTACTCATGAAGTGACTGTCTTTGCTGCAAATGCCTGTTAGTAGTCATCTGGACTATTGTAACTTTCTGTTTAGAAGTTAGTCAAGCTTCAATCAGCACAAGCTGCAGAGTACTCAGAATACTCTTGGATGTACTGTCATAATTCATAGAACATATGCTAAATTTTAGTGTGTAATTTCTTGGATAGTTGTTTTAAAAATGGCATTTAATCATTGGCTTATACATCTGTGTCCATGGCAATCTCTTTAATTTGTTTTATCATTTTTATCTCTTAAATTTTTAAAATTTCTGGTTTTTTGAGTAATTTTGATGTATTGTTTCTACCTGTTACGGAAAAACAGATTTTGTTTTAACATTTAAGGAGGGAGTACATCTGGGATGTGGTCTCATCTTACCCATAGACATCCATCTTTAAATCTTAGCAAAACAAGCCAAAAATCATCAACTCTCGCACCTTGCAATACTGTGGCCAAGCAAAGTAGCCTGTCAGGATTTATACAACGAGCTACCCCACTCTCTACTTCACAACAGGAATCTTTCACCCGAAAATTGAACTTGATGTGTGCCTTAGATTTGAATCCCTTGGGTATGGTGCAAGGGCGTAGGTTCAGCGTTCGAAATTCCCGCCAACCCGCTGGTCTGAAGCTGACAACTTTACTCATGGACCTGTAACTCTGGCAAGTAGACGGTCTGTTTGTACAGAAACATTCAAAATAAGATATATTCCCATATGTTTCCCTCGTTTTTCAACATATTTTAAGAGGATTTACGTCGGTAGCCATATTGTAAACAGTACTGTCATTGCTTTTCCTATCTCTCTTCTGATTTGTCGAGGCTGTTTACCATTAACCAATCAGAATTGTAGCTAAATATTTCTACAAATGGCTTGGTTATTATCGTTGATAATAATGTTCTGTATGTGTGCATTATGCACTTAAGCCCTGTAATATATTCAGACAGTAGTAACCATAATTTGGAAAAAAGCCCTGAAATAAATTATTTTTTTCTGAAACAATAAATCAAAGAAATGGGTATTTTGCTATCTGAACAAACAATTTATGAGCTTAAGGTTATAAGAATAATAAGTGACTGTATCAGTTACCCTCAGTAACTTGTCTTATATTATCTAAAAATTTGTTTGGCAATATTTCGAAAAATATTTGATTTTTCTCATCAGAGGCTGAAAATTTCATCCCATTTTGCCATAAGGTTCAAAATTCCTATCTGTCTGGAGCCACTCAACTGAGCCTCTTTTGGGTGGATTTAGCCTCTTTTAGGAGGCTCAAGGGGATAAAATTAATAATTAAGGTCATAGACCCAAAAATAGCCATTATTATAGTGAAATAATGTTCAAAATGAATAAAACACTCCTACACTCCACCTGTAGGCATCAATATGTTTGTATGAGGTTATGCCCTGTCATGGCACCCCCTACCCAGGAGCCCCCATCCCCCCTTTACTTATGAGCTTAAGATGAATTAATGATTTCTGCTTTATTTATTATAAATGTGCTAATCATTACATAGCTATAACTTTCTGTTTACTTTTATTTATTTTTTCATTTATTTATTTATTTTTTTGAGGCAGAAATTGTATGACAAGATTTTTTAGTTTTATGTATAACCAGTTATACCTGTTGGTATATACCTAAACTCCTGTTATATTATGGGCAATGTGTAGTAATAAATAGGTATGGCATACACATTATTGGAAAACCTCCAATATTAATGCATATGGCCCTGAGTGAACGGAATTGATGGTACGGCAGAATTAAGGGCACCCATGTACCAGATCTGTTACTTATTAACAGTACTTATTGAATTTATTCTGTTTGGTTCTAAGGTTCAACGTCAGAAACTCCTCATTTTCCTGTCAACATTCTTGGAACTCTTCTTCAGGCTGCTGACATTGTCAAAAACCTAGCTATGTGGTTCGATGCTGACTTTTCATTCTCAGAACACATTCAGAAGACTTGTAAAGCCTGCTTCCTCCAGATGCGTGACCTTGGCCGAATTGGATATTATCTTACTCATGAAGTGACTGTCTTTGCTGCAAATGCCTGTTAGTAGTCATCTGGACTATTGTAACTTTCTGTTTAGAAGTTAGTCAAGCTTCAATCAGCACAAGCTGCAGAGTACTCAGAATACTCTTGGATGTACTGTCATAATTCATAGAACATATGCTCATGTCACACCCATCCTGCCTGTCTGTCATTTAATGCTGCATGTTCAAAATCACAACACAGGTTAATAAACTTTTACACAGTGGTTCTCCTCGCTATTTTGGACCACCCTTGACTTTGAGCAGATGCCCCTACAATACCAGGGATAGTCATCTTGATTGTCAATGCCTGACACCTCCTCCTTTCCACTCCCCACTCTACAAGTCAGTCAAACACTTCGGCCATAGTTTTCCATGTATATGTGTACATTCGGCCATGTACACAGTTCAGTATCTATTACCGCCTTCATGAAAAAGTTCCAATCTTACCTGTTCACAAAAGTCTCTCCACCATAGCCTTCCCGTCATGCCTGTGTCTTCATTGATATGACCTGGCTATGTTATTGAACTTAAGATTATTTACCTTAGTTATGTTCAGTTGTGCTTGATGTAGATTAAGTGCTATAAAAGTCCACATTAGATTGTATTACTTTAAATTTATTACAAGTACAAAGCTATCATTTTGTCAGACCAGCAACTTTTCTCACGGACCAGTAACTTTTTGATGTTGCTGGTCCAGTGGACCAGGAACATTTTTTACTTAAGGTCAAACACTACCTGTACAGTGTTGAAAGCGATGTAAAACCCCAAATAAATAAATAAATAAAATAAATAAATAAACAATGGATACTGAGACAAATATTGGGGTGGGTGCAGTCCCAATAAAGCAGCCAAAATTGTGGGATATCATACAGGGTGATTTCACTTCTCTTTCTGGTGGTACCAGTATGTCTGTGGAACTTGAGTTTCAATCCTATATTGATCAAACAGTCACTATCAGTAACCCCCTTGAGTGGTGGAATCTCAATCAGGGAAAGTTTCCAAGGCAATGTCTTGCCTGGCCATACCAGCCACCTCCATACCATCTGGGAGGATCTTTTCTACAGCTGGTCTTACAGTAACGAAGTTAAGAAACAGCCTACAGCCAGATACAGTTGATCATATAATATTTTTGAACCGAAATATTGGCAAGGGAGTTGCTGATAGTGACTGTCATGCCAAATGTGTACAAGAAAAAGCCACTGAGAGTGATGGGCCCAGTCAAAAAAGAATTGGAAGATTTTTTACAAATTTCTGTGGCAACTGAGGTGAAACAGGAGGAAGTTGACATTTAATTTAATAAGATTACATTGATTGACAATGAGAAAGACACTTTTGAAAGCTTCAGATATTTCAAGAAGTTAAGAGATATTACATGGGTTAGCATGAAGTGGGTCGATTTTTCAAGTGTTTTAAGTGCTATGTAAAAAGTAGATTAGCCAGAACCACTATGTTTGGGAGACAAACAGAAGAAAGTGATAGCAACAACATAATGCAAAAATTGGTTCATAACTTGCTTCTTTCAATTGTAAAATTTTACAAAATCTTTGAAAAATATCTGCACCAAACATTCATGAATTGGGTCGATTTTTCAGCCAAGAATACTTCTCCCATATTCATATTTTGACCAAATCAATGTGTTTCTTAGAATTATTACATTTAAAAGTTCACAAAAAATGTTCACAAGAAAGAAAACAGAACTCATGATCTATAGATTTGGTTTGTGAATGTATCATGGTGTAATTGCAGTCAGGATTTTCCCTCCCATGAGAAGGGTAATAAAATTAATTTTAATACTTTAAATTATTAAATTTAAAAGACACCAAACATCCAAATCTGATATTTTGTAATGTAACTATGTACTGTGAATTTTTTCCAAAAATTGTATCATACAGGAATACAACTTACTTTGATTTTGGCAGAAGTTCTTGAAAAATCGACCCATTTCATGAATCGACCCACTTCATGCTAACCCATGTAAAACACATCACACAGTTTCAAACATTTTATTGACTAAAAGCACATAAATGATACTGCATACTGTGCATAGTGAAGTGCTTGTGTTTTCTTTCTATAGCCACACTAACAAGTGAAATTAATTTTAGGTATTCAATGAAAAAACACTGTACTTTACTCAACAAAATTTTATATTTGTGGCTAAAAAAGAGAGAGTGACTTTTACTTTCAGTAGTTTGTGATATAGGTAGATCTCCATGACAACAAATGAATTTAACTTCCTGTTTTACGTATGCTTGCTTCATTCCATATTTTGGTAAAAGTACACACTTTCTTCACTTAATTCACTCATATTTGATTAAATTTGATGTTTTACTTTGGTTTGAATTACTTGGGGATTGTGGCCATTTTAACTGTGTATATACACAGGTAGAGCGGAATACCGGTACGTAGTACTATACTGTACAGTACTGTACTCAGTACTGAGTATCGCGATGAAATTTACAAAACGGCCCACTGCATAGACGTGGTAACCGCGGCGATCGACCCTATCGGGAGTTCTATCCCGATAGGGTCGATCGCCGCGGTTACCACGTCTACCTACTGCAGTACCGGCATTCAAGCCCGGGTACCAATTCACGCCTACCCCTAAATTTATCCAAAACAATCACAGTTAAACAATAAATTACAAATGTAGCACTAAATAATCCATTTGGTGATTATCTATGATGTGGTAAACCTCTTCTCAATGAAAAATATAATAAATCTTCAAGAAAATTGAGGGTGGGCCTGAATTGGTACCCGGGCGTGAATTGGTCCACCACCACTACGGGTGGTCACAATTGTGTCCGGTTCATAATAATGTCCGTTTTTTATTGATGTTTATTTTTAAAATCTTGTAACCAGAATTTTTAATGTCTTTTTTCAATCATTCCCTTTGAGATCAATTTTATTTCATGAAAATTTTAAAAATTTAACCAAAGCTCCAAAATGAGTACATTCACGTTTAGTAATAAATTTAAGAACACAATTATGACCCGGACATAATTGTGACCCTGCCCTATGCATAACACGTGCTAAGCTTAATTTTTAATAGAAATATACATATAGATCTACAGAATAGTTTTTTTTTTTTGCCAAGAAAAGGTTAGACCGAGTTTCTGTCCCATCACCAATTGCTATTGATAGTGGCATTCTACCAGTAAACGCCCACGCTGAAGTTAATATATTGAATTTGAATTATGTAACCGGAGAGAAGTTGTGCCTGTAACCTTCTTAACTAAGCTCCGGTGAAACCAGGGGATGGGGAAAGGAAGGAGAAAGAGACAGCAGGCTTATCTAAGATTTTAATCACTCACATCTATGGACACCATGCAGTAGTTAAAATAATCAGCAGCCACACGTAGACTGAGTGGGTGCACTACTGCGGACCAAGAAACACCTGCAAAGACATTATACACACTAATGGAATGGCAAATCTGAACTAAATTAAATGTTCTCAAGCTTAATGCTATATAGTAACATTAACCACTGCCATCCCCTCGTAGCTACATCACAGACTAATAATAATTAGATGTCCACAGATAACACATGCATACGAATAAATTAAATAAATTAATTTACTTTGCACGAATAAAACAACTACTACGACAACTACAAGCACCATTCGTTCTGCAATGACTAGAAAAGTGTCGGACTAGTTTTTAGCACTACAGTGTAAATACAATGGATTCTGTAAAATGATTACTGAACCAGAATCACAGACTATTAAAATTCAAGGACACAAAATAAATCCATCACTACAGATATACACATCCAAAACCCAATCCCTGAGTACAAATTTAGTCAAATCAGAACCTGTCTGTAAGTACATTGTAAAATTGTAACCAACCAACCAACCTGCAAGCCTGCTACACTGTTGAAACACTCCAATAACCCAAGCACGCAATACTAGCAACCTTTCCTAACAGTTGTTCACCATACCTGACCAAATGACCACTGAAATTCCCGCGGTTTTCACGGAAAAAACCGTCACTCCCACTAGAAGTTTAAATACTCTAGCCGGTAAAAAGCAAATATAATAACCAAGCCGCTTAAATCAGCTGCCATTGCCGTGGTCACAATTATATTACAGCTTTATATTTTATTCTTCTACCACTATATTGTCAAATAATATGCACTACAATTAATAATCGAGGTGCATGTTGTAATATTTGTTTCCCATCTTTATATTTTCATAATTTATCTGTATTATCAGCCGTTTTTACTGCAAACCGGAAATACCAGTGAACACCCATTTTGTAGACTTATAGAAGCATTTGTCCTTGACCTCTAACAAAGATATATAAGGTGGGCGTTCACTGGTAGGCAGGCGTTTACTGGTAGAATGCCACTATACTGATGGACACAATGGGGAGGGACAGAGCTCACATGTACCTGTTTTGTGTGTAAATCTTGAACTGTGGCGAATTATTGTATTCACTTTCAAAACTCCTTGTTATGTCTATTATAGCTGTATCCAGTTTACAATACATATGTTATTAAATTAAACTGCTTTTAGAAGCCAGGAATTTCTTTTGTAGATAACTATGTAATGTTGAAGGTTTGTTTACATTTTAAAAATTGGTTGAAATATATATATGCCAGTTTGATTGGCATAAAATATAAGTGAACGGCACATATACATACCTTAAAGAAACAAAATAACACTTTATACTTGTGGTAATATGTGTACAAATATGCCGTTCAAAATTTACACAGAAAACAAGTACATGTGAGCTCTGTCCCTCTCCATTGCGTACCATCAGAAGAATACCCATCAGAAATATCAACAGCAATGTGCGACGGGACAGAAACTCGGTCTAAGAAAAGGTATTAAAATATTGTTTTTTATTCGTCTATTTTTGGAGATGATTTTTGATTGATTATTTAAATTATAAACTTATGGTAAAATTATTGAAATATAAATAGGCTTATGTCACGGAAATGTCAATATTCATGGATGCGAGTGTTTTCATTGGTGGGTTTGGAAATCACGGTAGTAGCATCAACTTATTAATATTGATGAGAAGATATGAGGTCACGGATTTCCTGGGGTTTTTATTTTTTAAAATGGAAGCTTCAATGAAGATCAAATACCAAATAATCTGGTCATCTCGGCCCATTTCAAAGTCGGCCCCCTACAAACTTGGCCCCCTACAAAACATAAGTCTTTTTAATGTAGTTGGGTTAAACAAAGTTTCACGTAAAATATTTTACTTTTAAGCTTTTTTTACTTTTAAATCTATTAATAAAATGTTAGGAAACCCCACGGAATTCTGTGACCTCATTTTTTTCTGTGTATATGTGAATATAAATTCACGGCAGTAGCATCAACTCATTAATATTCATGAGAAGATATGAGGTCACAGATTTCCCGGAGTTTCCTAACAATATTTTGTAAAATGGAAGCTTCAATGAAGTTTAAATACCTTAAACTCGAGAATTCACAGCAGTAGCATCAACTCATTAATATTCATGAGAAGATATGACAATAAAATCTGTGACAATAAAATATGGGTCCGTGACACAAGCCTATTAATTTGCGTTCACGGATCCGTGACATAAGCCTGGCTGTTTAGATATTTTTTAGTATTTTTTATTTGAGGTAAAGTATTAACTAATAAATTTGAAAAATTGTTGAGAACATCAGCAATTTTGAACAATTTTAGATAAAATGTTGTGCTGTTGAAAAAAAAAATTTAATTTCAATAATTTTATTATTTTTTATTAATGGGCAGATTTTAATGGAATAAATATGAGAAGCAATGTTGGGGTGTGTGTAAATAAAAATGTAAAAAAAAATTGTGGGCAAAAGATGGGTATTTGTGTATATGCATGATCCATTTTCTTACAAATTGGACAAAAAATTAAAAATAGGAATTACAATTCCTTAAAAGTAGGGGTGAGACGAGTCCGTTATTGTGGTCCCGATGACCCGTGAAACTTGGACCCGCCTGTTTCGGGGGACGCAAAAATGACCGCTAATGCATTGAAATCACCATAATATCCATAATATAAAACTAATTCAACATACCACAACAGTAGCATAACAAGATAAATAGGTGACACAAAAGTATCCATTTTGTCTGTACACAAGCTCATTGTTTACATCTTTCACAGGAACAGGAAGTGGATATCAAAATGAGGCTGAATAAGGAAGTTCTACAGATATTGTTTTATACTCCATTGCAGCCACGTACATGGGCTGCTAATTAGGAGTGTCAAGTGATCCAGTTTTATTAACCCACAGCCCTTAAGGGCTGTCGAGGTATTGTTTTCACCCATGGTGTCCAGATGGGCGGGCGGGCTGCGGGAAAAGTTTGTCTGGCCTGTATCTCAGAAACTGTAAGGTGTAGGAAGTTGATACTTGGTAGGGACATTGGTTAGGGGGTGTAGGTGTGCAACGTCATGGTATGACCTTGATTTGACCTTTGACCTTGCCGTTGTGACCTTGTGTTTGAAAATCTTGTCCGGGTTTTATCTCGGAAACCGTAAGGTGTAGGAAGTTGATACTGGGTAGGAACATTGGCTAATGTGTGTAGATGTAAAATGTCATGGTGTTACCTTGATTTGACCTTTGACCTTGCATTGTGACCTTGACCTATAATGCCTTGTCCGGGCTATATCTCATAAACCATAAGGTGTAGGAAGTTGATATTTGGTAGGGACATTGGTCTGGGGTTATAGGTGTGCAATGTCATGGTGTGACCTGGATTTGACTTTGATCTTCCATATCTGATGCTATTTTATCTCTGTACGGGGATATCTGATACTATTTTATCTCTCTTATATCTATCTTATATCTTTTTACTTGAATCTTGGTTGTTGCACCTCTGGGTATCTTTTGATGTAGATTAAGCACTGTTAAAGTCATATTAAAATTCATTGAGGGTTTTACTTTTGCAACTTCCCTGGTATTTCATCAAGTGAGCCACAGGTTTTGCCCCAACACCACACATAAGCATGTATTGCCCCATCTGTGTTTATGGGTAATATTCAAAACATTCAAACCATAATTCGACTGTACAAAACAAATATTAAAATGGGAAAGGATTTAAATGTTCACACAAATATATGAGCTCACTGTGGTATGGTTGAACAATATCGAAAACATGCAAATCATAATTCAACTGTGCGAATTGTGCATGTAGAATCATCTTACAGCTTCTAGCCAAACAGACTGGCAGGATCCTAATCTTTTCAACCCAATAGCATTTCTGTTAGTTGATTGCCAGTTGCAGGGTGTGAGCAAAACATGTGACATGTAGAGCATCACACCCTGCAGCCGTAATAACCATATTTGAAGCATTATCAGTTACAATTGCAAGTTTTTTAGCAACACCGAATTCATCACAAATTTGGTTGATTGTAGTGGCAATATTAACCCCTGCGTGTCTTTCAGTCATGATTCTGGTAGCCATTACAATGTTTTTCAGTTTCCAATCCTGGATAAAATGACCAGTAACTGTACTTAAACCTTGCACAGCAGCACTGGTCCACATGTCAGATGTCAGCAATATGACCTTTCCCCTCATACAATCAATGATTGCTTCCTTATGCTCATTGTATAACTTCTCCATATACTTTGAAACAGGGTTCAAAGCAGCATAAGGGGGCCATGGTGGCCACACTCTCGCCTCCCACCTCTGAGGCCGGGGTTCGATCCTCAGCACGGCCTCAAGTGGGAAAGCTGATAGTTGCTTACCGTTGGTCGGCAGTTTAAAGTACAGAACCCTAACGAACTGTATGTACTGGTTTCCTCTGCCCTTCCAACTACCAGTCGTGATATGACCTGTACAGTGTTGAAAGCGACGTAAAACCCCAAATAAATAAATTGAAACAGTTTTGCGGAAGGGTATAACGATAACTAGGATTCAGGCTATGAACAAAGAACCAGAAGCCAGAGCCCTCAACCATGCTTATGATTTAAGATCAATCGCACACATTAAGGCAATTTTACAAGTAAAACTTTCTTGTTGTGCAGTTGTAAGTGATCTTTTGCCAAAATTCGGTTGGGTCTGGTGACCTCTTGGCGTGTTGGATGAACCACTTGCAGACCCTTCCAGCACTATAGATGCATGTCTAGAAGCCAAATGTTTTCTCATACTTGAGGTATTCCCATCTAAAAAAACAGGAAATAAAATAATTTTGATTTTAGAGGCATCAAGTTTCAAGTCAAAATGTTTAAATTTTCTCTAAAATATCCACATTAAATTCCAAAATTGAGTCAGATTTTTAAAACTTATGATAGCAAAAGAAATAAGATTACCTTTATAAGAGATAGCTACATGACATAGCTGGCAGATTGTTTTTGATTTGTCAGTTGCAGATTTATCAAAGTATTTCCACACCACACTTTTATCTTTTTTGGTTCTCTCCATGTTACAAAATTCAAAATCAAATTTCTGAACTTATTTTGTAAAAAATACACCATGTGGCATGGTCGTGACAAGCCTACAGTTACATCATAGTTACCTCATTTTGCTGAAGTGACATCATAGTGATGTAACACCCATGTCATTATTTAGACGTATTACGGTATCTACCGTGAAAAAAAAGTAAAGAGGAAGTTGATTCTCAGGGAAGAAATGCAAAGAAAAACAACACAGAATGGTTACAGGTACGTAATATTTTATTTTCATTAATTAATGAAATCTCCTAAAAAAAGACATGAAATGCCATTTGAAGTGAGCAAATGGGCACCTGAAACTTATTATCGGACCCGTTCATACTTCAAGACCTGACCGCATCACGGATCTCGGGTACCCTGTCTCACCCCTACTTAAAAGATAAATAAATTGCTGTTATTTTAATATTTGTTACAGAGCAGCTTGCCGAAAATCAAATATGCTCTTAATTTTAAGATTTTTCAAAATATAATAACAGCCAACCTCGCCTACCCAGTATGTGTAATGCAGTAACAAGGAAACTAAAGGTCAAATAATGCACATAAGATTAATGCATAATAAAGCTAACAAATGAGGCTAAAAATAATAGGAAAATAGTACAAAAATATTAGGAAATAAGCACATAAATTATATTAAATATACAAAAAAATAATGAGGGCTTTATTTATTATCCACCAGTTTCTTTAAATAATAGGTAGGGGGGGGGGGGGGGGGGGGATGAAATTACAAAAAAAAAATAATAATAAAATAAATTTAAAAAAACCCCAAAAAACCTAAAGATTCCTTCTCCATTTCTCCATGGATTTGATGTAATAAGCCAAGCAGAAGCTGTGTAAAATACCTTTCCAATGATGTATATAACATATTTGTAAGTTAAATATTTTTTGGAAATATCAAAGAAAATAATTCCTTATTTATAAATTTCTAATACCAGTTAAGCTACAACTGGGTGAAAATAGAGGATTTATGTTACAACTGCCACAAATATCTCACACAAATTCCATATTCTTCACAGAACTAATTTATATAATTTATTACAATATTTCCATTGTACATTTTTTGTACGATAAATGCATATACATGTATATATATTATAGAAATCACATAAATATTCGCTACTTCCTGGTTCTTCTGTCACCGACATTTTTGGTTTTCCTGATGGCTTCCCATGATGCTTTGCGCGAATCAAAATGCTGATTAGGCTTATTATAACGTGGATAATATACATTGGTAATTTATTGTGTAACAGTAACTGTCTTCAGTAAAATTAGGGGTGTGCATGTGCAATTCCATGACACATATTTTCTATGCATATGGTTGTCTATGGTGTTTTCATGTCATTGGAGTTTTTGTGGTATGATGATTGGTTCTATTTCACATTTTGCATTTTTTGGCTTATACCTACTGCTCTGTTGTAATATTGTATTTTTATCAAATATTATGTTTTTAATGTAATTTAATTCATATTTCAGTGTAAATTAAAGTTAGATTGATCTACAAAAACGTCAGAAATTATAGTTACATAAATTTTTTAATACCATGAAAACTCCATTAATCACCATACATGAATATTAATGAGTTTTGTTCGCGAATTTGAAGTATTTGCTCTTCAAACAGCACTTTTGTTAAAATAATGTCAGGAAACTCCACAGGATTCCATGACCTCATATTATGTACAAGTAACCTTTCTATTAATCAAATATTGCTAGGAAACCTACAACTGCTTCCTGCCGTGACTTGGCACACCTTGGACACAAAATCCTTATTTGTGGTTATTGCCACTTTAATATCGTGGATTTCTATTGATTAAAATCTGCATTGACACAAGCGCAAACTATAAATGTATACTGTTACAAAAAAGTCAGCACAATAAATGTTTTAGAGGGGGGTTAAAGGGACAATAATATAATTTCTACATTAAATCAGCACCCCAACCGGGCAGAATTTACATATGAAAACTGTTGAAGATACATGGAAACTGCCGAGGACATTGCTGTTTTCACATCAACTTCCTTATTTGACATATGCACAAGTTTTATCGATGACAATCAAATGTTAATAAATATTGGATCTTCTATTTTGTGCCAAGTTAAGGTTTGTGCCATGATATGATGCCAAGCAGTAATGTGACCTCACATTTTCTAATAGATGTGTACACTACCTATTAAATATATATATTTTTAAATTTTTGGGTGTGAGTTGTTTTGGTCATGACTTGCTGCTAACTTGTTAGCGTTAAGCGGATCTATTTTTCATGTCTTGGACAATTGGCATTAGTAGTTACACCTGGTGGCAGTCTACCAGTAAATGCTGAAGGACAAGGGAAGAGGTGCCCCTCGGCAAACTAACAGATGATCTTCCCCCTTGACATATGCTTTAACGGTATTTCAAGTGAATGCGCCTCTTGATCCTTAAATTGCAAATATTAACTTCAGCATCAGCATTGGATCAAGTGAAGAGAGAGGCGCATTCACTTGAAACACCGTTAAAACATGGATCAAGGGGGATAATCTTGTGTCAGTTCGCCCAGCGGCACCTCAATCTTAACTTATTTCTTTTTGGATCATGTTTCTATTATCGCCCATTTTGTCACAAACCAGAAATACCAGTGAAATTCATAGGCTACAATTCAGTGTATTAATAGGCTAGGAAGACCACCTCATTTAAACCCGTCACCATCCAAACAACCAAGAGACACTATTGTCAGGTTTGAAAATGGACTGGACAGAGATATAGTGTGGAAGGAAAGGTTCAAATTGAAGAAGTCCCAGTTCTTTCTTTCTGAGGATTTCTCTCCAGCTACCCAGGAAAAAAGAAGGCAACTCTTACCTTATCTCCGGGCAGCTAGGAAATCCCCTGAGGTGACCAGAACCCACTTAGCTAGAGATATGTTATTCATCAATGGAGTCAAGTATACCGTTCACTCACTGGAATCTTTGCCTTATGGTATAAAGAATGTAAACATGGCAGAAAGATACTTCACAGAAGGCGGGGTTGCTTTTCATGGAAAACACAGCTTTTTAAGCAACTTTCACCACAGTCCTTTTACTGATGACAACCATACATTTTCTATGGTAGAACATCATTACCAGTTCAAGAAGGCCACATACTTCAATGACATACCCACTGCAACTGCTATTCTAAAGGCTAAATCTCCAAACCAGGCCAAGGCTTTAAGTTACAACATCAAGGACTATGATGAGGAACTGTGGCAGCCAATGGCAAAACAAACCATGTATAAAGCCTGTGTTATGAAATTTCAGCAAAACAGTGACTTGGCAGAAAAACTGAAACTATTTACTGGGAGAATAATTGAAGCAAATCCTAAAGATCACTTCTTTTCCTGTGGTTTATCCCTACATGATCCTCATTTAAATGACCAATCCAAGTGGAGTGGGCAAAATGAACTTGGAAATATTTTGTGTGAAGTCCGTGACTCTCTCTAATCATGTCCTAGCAAAGTGATTGTGAGTTCAGTTCAAAACTCTGCTCTAAACAACAAGTGACAAGAAATAACCATAGAACACATGTCATTGATTTAGTTGATAAAGTGTATTACAATGTTTTCAAGATAAATTTAATTTCAGAATGCAAGGTTTATTCTATTGATTATAAGTGTAGTTAATTAAATTAGTATTATTGATTTGTGTAATTGACCATATGTTAAAATCTAGAAATATTCAAAACATGTACATGAGTCATATTAGTAACCTAATTAAGCGTCCCGCAAGGGACGCTTGTTTGTGTATGGGAGAGCTTCTGGCTCCGCCGGCTCCGCCGGCTCCACATTTTGTTTTCCTTATAACTCTGTAACCGTTAGGCGGATTCTTTTCAAATTTGGCAGGTTTAGGCAGTAGTCTTGGGGAATTTTTTTGAATATGCTGCAGTGACATTTCAACCAATCAGAGAGGTCACATGACCAAAAATGTCTTTTTTCGATGGGGAAGCTTGTCCGGATGATAACTTGAAAGGAATTTTATCAATTCACCTGAAACTTGGCAAATACATTCATTCTATTAAAATCTGGAAATCATTAGATTTTGGCATTGATTGGTCAAGAAATGGCCGAGTAATTAATGATTAATTAATCATTACGAATTTTCCAAATAAGGAAAACACAAAAATGCTTATATCTCGAAAACCGTGCTAGATAGAGCGATTTCGACGAAATTTTTGACCCGCAGGGTATCTCTGCGGAGTAGTTTTCCCAATTTTCAAAAAATTTTTATCTCGCCCAAAATGGCGGCCATTTTGAATTTTCGAAATTTTCGCAAAAATTGCAAAACACAAAAATGCTTATATCTCAAAAACCGTGCTAGATAGAGCAATTTCGACAAAATTTTTGACCCGCAGGATATCTCTGCAAGGTACTTTTCCCAATTTTCAAAAAATTTTTGTCTCGCCAAAAATGGCGGCCATTTTGAATTTTCGAAATTTTCGCAAAAATTGCAAAACACAAAAATGCTTATATCTCGAAAACCGTGCTAGATAGAGCGATTTCGACGAAATTTTTGACCCGTAGGGTATCTCTGCAGAGTAGTTATCCCAAGTTTGAAAAAAATTTTGTCTCACCAAAAATGGCGGCCATTTTGAATTTTCGAATTTTTCGCAAAAATTGCAAAACATAAAAATGCTTATATCTCGAAAACCCTGCTAGATAGAGCGATTTCGACGAAATTTTTGACCCACAGGGTATCTATGCAGAGTAGCCATGCCAATTTTCAAAAAAATTTTATCTTGCCAAAAATGGCGGCCATTTTGAATTTTCGAATTTTTGCGCAAAAATTGCAAAACACAAAAATGCTAATATTTCGAAAACCGTGCTACATAGAGCGATTTCAATGAAATTTTTTATCTTCAGGGTATCTCTGCAGAGCAGCTATCCCAAAGAGCTTTCACTTGGTGAAGTTTCAGACCCATAGCTAATTGCTCACCTACTCAAAAAGAGTAAATGCGAATTACCTCTAAAAGTATTGCAGATGGCCAATTTTTCTCAAATAACTCATTCACCTACTTTTGGGAGAGCTTTCACATGGTGAAGTTTCAGACCCATAGCCAATTACTCACCTACTCAAAATGAGTAAATGCGAATTATCTCTAAAAGTATTGCGGATAGCCAATTTTTCTCAAATAACTCATTCACCTACTTTTGGAAGAGCTTTCACATGGTGAAGTTTCAGACCCATAGCCAATTACTCACCTACTCAAAATGAGTAAATGCGAATTATCTCTAAAAGTATTGCAGATAGCCAATTTTTCTCAAATAACTCATTCACCTACTTTTGGGAGAGCTTTCACATGGTGAAGTTTCAGACCCATAGCTAATTATTTACCTACTCAAAATGAGTAAATGCGAATTATCTGTAAAAGTATTGCGGATACCCAATTTTTATCAAATAACTCATTCATCTACTTGTGGGAGAGCTTTCACATGGTGAAGTTTCAGACCCATAGCTAATTACTCACCTACTCAAAATGAGTAAATGCGAATTATCTCTAAAAGTATTGCAGATAGCCAATTTTTCTCAAATAACTCATTCACCTACTTTTGGGAGAGCTTTCACTTGGTGAAGTTTCAGACCCATAGCTAATTACTCACCTACTCAAAATGAGTAAATGCAAATTATCTCTAAAAGTATTGCAGATAGCCAATTTTTCTCAAATAACTCATTCACCTACTTTTGGGAGAGCTTTCACTTGGTGAAGTTTCAGACCCATAGCTAATTACTCACCTACTCAAAATGAGTAAATGCGAATTATCTCTAAAAGTATTGCAGATAGCCAATTTTTCTCAAATAACTCATTCACCTACTTTTGGCAGAGCTTTCACTCTGTGAAGTTTCAGACCCATAGCTAATTACTCACCTACTGAAAATGAGTAAATGCGAATTATCTCTAAAAGTATTGCAGATAGCCAATTTTTCTCAAATAACTCATTCACCTACTTTTGGGAGAGCTTTCACTTGGTGAAGTTTCAGACCCATAGCTAATTACTCACCTACTCAAAATGAGTAAATGCGAATTATCTCTAAAAGTATTGCAGATAGCCAATTTTTCTCAAATAACTCATTCACCTACTTTTGGGAGAGCTTTCACTTGGTGAAGTTTCAGACCCATAGCTAATTACTCACCTACTCAAAATGAGTAAATGCGAATTATCTCTAAAAGTATTGCAGATAACCAATTTTTCTCAAATAAATCATTCACCTACTTTTGGCAGAGCTTTCACTTGGTGAAGTTTCAGACCCATAGCTAATTATTCACCTACTCAAAATGAGTAAATGTGAATTATCTCTAAAAGTATTGTAGATAGCCAATTTTTCTCAAATAACTCATTCACCTACTTTTGGGAGAGCTTTCACTCTGTGAAGTTTCAGACCCATAGCTATTTATTCACCTACTCAAAATGAGTAAATGCTAATTATCTGTAAAAGTATTGCGGATACCCAATTTTTATCAAATACTCATTCATCTACTTTTGGGAGAGCTTTCACATGGTGAAGTTTCAGACCCATAGCTAATTACTCACCTACTCAAAATGAGTAAATGCGAAATGCGGCAGTGGTCTTGACAAAAATTTTTGTCTCCCCAAAAATGGTGGCCATTTTGAACTTTCAAAGTTTTTGCAAAACACAAAAATGCTTATATCTCGAAAACCGTGCTATATGGAGCGAACTCAACAAAATTTTGGACCTGCTGGGTATCTCTGCAGAGTAGCCATGCCAATTTTCAAAATATTTTTGTCTCGCCAAATATAGCGGACATTTTTAATTTTTGTATTTTTTGCAAAACACAAAAATGCTTATATCTTGAAAACCGTGCTAGATAGAGCAGACTGCGCTGACTTTGGTTGCCACAACAGTATAAGGCTAGAAACGAAGCATTTTCTTAATACTTTAGCACTCACCTTTATATCCTTTTCGGGACGCTTTGTTTTTGTATAGCAAAAACATTATCTTTTTTTTTGCGAGCAATCCTCTAGTTAAAAGTTTGATTTCCTTATTAACTT
This sequence comes from Sabellastarte sp. h YS-2021, assembly GCA_964017235.1. NCBI lineage: Eukaryota > Metazoa > Annelida > Polychaeta > Sabellida > Sabellidae > Sabellastarte > Sabellastarte sp. h YS-2021. The sequence continues at coordinate 111,659,211 of OZ024932.1, forward strand.
GAAATTTTGATGATCCTTGATTGTCATGTTATTGACATGGTATATACTATTATATATGATTTAAACCTTATATGTGATAGCCTTTATTTGCCATAGAACCTGGAAAAATTTTGAATATAGGTTTTAAAAGTTATTTAAAGCCATATTACAGAGTTGAAATTATGTATAAAAGTTGGTGTACTTCGTCATTATCAATCATCTTACCAGTGTGTAATTGTCTATGTAATCTGAAAACACTGAAGTCCTGTATAATATATAAATTACGTGAACGATTTAATCTTACATATTTAAATATTAGTCTGTATTTGGCATATAAAACTGAAGTTGTTTTTTTTTCCCATGTCAATTTGTGTCACTGTTGATTTGATTTTTCCCCCCCCTAGAATTCATATGATAAATAAAACTTCCTAATATAATCATTGGTATCCAACTACATAATGTGTGTGTAATCTAAAATTATTGAAGTCATCATTTAGTGATACATTGTATGGCTTAATTTGATATATTTAATTTATAGAATTTTTTTTGATATTTAAACTGAAGTTTTCTGACTTGAAACTGCGATACAGTTGATATTTTTAACTGTATGATGTATGAAACTTATTTTTACCTATTCACTCTAGTTATATATGAAACTTAATGTGTTTTTAATTATTTGAATTTAATTCGTATTTGTTTATGGTACAAATATACCAGGTATGATGTATTGTTGACAAAATATGAATGTGGCTTTAGTTGGTCTATAAATCAAGGTTTAGGTTTCCTTAACTTTGAAACTACCTTGATCGCATCAGTGTCATTTGGACAGTATATAATTTGCTACTTCAATTAGAAACCTTATTGACCCCTGATGGTGAGTGTTAATGTACAGGATAAATCCTAGTACCAGCCTTTACTTGGCATATAATCTGATTGATTTTTAATAATTTTCTTTTGGTAAATGAATTAAGAGATATATGACCATTATTCTTTTCTACCTTATGTTGATTAAATTTTGGAAAATATATTGTGTACTAGATCAGCTATCTAAAATGAAAAATAAAATTAAGTAAACCCTTTGTGCTGTAACAGATTTCTAACTTTTACATATCCTAAGAAGTACCCTCCGTATAAGTAAAACATAATTTTCAGCAGTGGAACTTGAACATGCTTAGACTTTGTCTCCTTTCTGTTGTTAAATTTCTGTACATATCTCTGTATATATGTTTTCTTTGTTTTTTGTGTTTTCATTTTCTTAAATCATATTCTAGATATTTGTTAATAGTGCAAAGGTACCAGATATGGTTTATTCTTAAAAAAATACTGGAGAAACTTGCGACTTTGACATCGTTCTCTACTGCCCACAACTTAAAACGAATTTGTAATTTCAATTTACTTCACTTCTCGGATGGATCAATTATTGATAAACCCTTAGAACCTGCAACAAGATATGTCAAATAACTATTTAAAAGTTCTTTCAGCAAACTGTCAGGGATTAAGAGATAAATCAAAAAGGGCTGATGTTTTGGACTATTTCGAACAGTTTAAATACAATATAATTTGCTTACAAGACACACACTTAACCAAAAAGGATCAGAATAATTTAAGATCGATGTCAGGATGTGAATGTTTCGTAAGTGGCGCTAAAACAAATTCAAGAGGGGTTGCTATATTATTGAAGAACAATTTCGAGTACAAATTAATAAAATCAACAGGGGATGATAAAGGCAACTTAATTTATGTAGATATAGATATAGGTTTGGTGTGTCTACGTTTGATAAATATTTATGCACCCAATTTGGACACGCCATTCTTTTTTGAAAGACTAAATCAATTAATTGAAGAAAATACTATGGACCATCTGATAATTTGTGGTGACTTCAATCTGGTATTAAACCCTGAAATGGACTGCTCTAATTATCTCAACATCAATAACCCAAAATCAAGACAGGTATTGCTTGAAACAATAAATTCACATAGCTTAATAGATGTTTTTAGATATTTCTATCCACATACTCGAAGATATACTTGGCGACGTAAAAATCCGATCAAACAAGCAAGATTGGATTATTTTATTGTTTCAAGTCCATTTACTGACCATATTAGTAAATGCGATATTATAGCTAGCTACAGATCCGATCACTCGATACTGAATATTAATATAGAGATAAGCAAGTTTGAAAGAGGCAAAGGCCTATGGAAACTTAACTGTAATTTATTAAAGAATGCAGCGTATATTGATCTTATAAACAAAACAATTCACAAAGTTAAATTAGAATATGCACTTCCTGTTTACAGAAATGAATATTTAGAAACTGCTCCAGATTTAGATATTAAATTTTCCATTGATGAAGATGTTCTCCTAGAAATGATAATGTTTAAAATTAGAAGTACAACAATAAAATTTGCATCTGCAAATAAAAAAGAGGAAATCAAAAGAGAACAGGGCTTGATAAAAAAAATCGGTGATCTTGAAAAGAATGAAGAAAATACTCCGTCAACAGAAAATATTGACAAACTTAAAAAAGAATTATCAAATTTGAGGGAATCAAAAATGAAAGGTCATATGATACGTTCAAGATTACAATGGCTGCATCTAGGTGAAAAACCCTCAAAATATTTCTGTAGCCTTGAACATAAACATTTTCTGGATAAAACTATTAGAAAGATTTGTCTGGAGAATGGTTCAGTAATTATAGAACAGGATAAAATATTAAACGAAGTGAAAGAATACTATGCTAACCTTTTCAAAAATAAAGATTCAGAATTACTAAATGTTAACCTTTCTGAAATCCTTAATGATTCTCAAATAAATAAACTTACAAATATTCAAGCACTGGCCTTAGAAGGCCCAGTAACCCTAGCTGAATTAGGAAAGGCGTTAAAACACATGAAAAATAATAAAACACCAGGTATTGATGGTTTCCCTGCCGAATTTTTAAAGTATTCTGGTGTAAATTGAAAATTCTTATTCTTAGAGCCTTTAACCTATTCTACGAAAAAGGAAAACTATCGGTAACACTACGACAGTCAATTATAAACTGCATTCCTAAAGGTGATAAACCAAGACAATATCTGAAAAATTGGAGACCAATTTCTCTTTTGACCGTTTTATATAAACTGTTATCATCTGTGCTAGCAAATAGAATCAAGCCCGTACTTGATTTCTTGATATCACGATCCCAATGTGGATTTATCCAAGGTCGCTACATAGGTGAAGCTACAAGACTAATCTATGATGTAATGAATTATACTGAAAATAAGCAAATTGATGGGTTATTGATGTTGATTGACTTTGAAAAAGCTTTTGATTTGATTTCCTGGAATTTTTTATATAATGTTCTTGAATATCTTGGGTTTGGTAAAGCATTTATCCGTTGGATTCGGATTCTAAATAATGATATATATGCATCTGTTCTACAGTCAGGGATAAAATCAGAATTTTTCAAAATTCAAAGAGGTTGTAAACAGGGTGATCCTATTGCTGCATACCTATTTATTATAGGTGGACAAATATTGAATTATCTGATTAGTCAAAACATTGAAATTAAGGGTTTAGTATTTGATTGTGAAGAAATTAAACTCTGTCAGTTTGCTGATGATACTACTCTTATACTAGATGGTTCAAAAGAGTCTTTAGAAGCTGCCTTAAATACAATAGAAATCTTCGGCACATACTCTGGTTTAAAAATGAATTCTACAAAAACTAAAGTAGTCTGGATAGGCAGAAAAAAGCATTTTCGAGATAAGATAACTACCACTTCTAAATTAGAATGGGGAACAGAATGTTTTACTTTATTAGGTATAACATTTTCCGTAGACCTAGAAAATATACCCTATATAAATTATACATCAGCCATAGAAACTTCAAAGAAACTACTAGTTAACTGGAGAAAAAGAGTGTTAACCCCACTTGGAAGGATAACTGTATTAAAGACATTCATACTTTCACAGTTCACACACTTATTTACTGTCATTCCTTCACCAAGTAAAGAATTTATTAAGGAATTAAATGAAATGTTTTTCAGATTCATTTGGGGTGATAAACCCGATAAAATTAAACGAATATTTATTACACAAGATTATAAAGATGCAGGACTTAGAATGGTTGATTTAGAAAAATATATCATCTCACTAAAACTGTCTTGGATGAATAGAATTGTAAAATGTGATAAAACAGACTATCAAAGACTTTTTGAAAAAAATATTACCACAATACATAAACTTTTGAAACTGGGAACAGATTGGCCTAAACACCTTATTCAGAAAACAAGGAACACATTCTGGAATGAAGTTTTTATGTCATGGATAAAATTCTCAGAAAATACTGACATCAAAAATAACAATGACATCCTATCCTCCCCCATATGGTATAATCCGTTGGTTTCAAAAAATATTCTTTATATCCCAAAGTGGTTTCAAAGTGGAATACTGACAATTGGAGATATTGTAAATGAACAGGGACATGTTTTAGATCAAAAGGAAATAGAAAAGAAATTTAACTTGTCCCAAATTAACTTTCTTGATTATAACCGTGTAAAAATCTGCATAAACATTTTTCTAGGGAAATATAGAAAAGGAGATTCTTTTAATTTTATTCAACCTTACATTCCTCACCATATATCATTTCTTCTTTCTAATATAAAGGGAACTAAAGGTTTTTATGAAAAATTAAATGAAAATGTTATTGATATGCCCTTTAAAATGAAATGGCATGATGATTTACAAGTTATACTGAATAATCACTCATGGCAACATGTTTTCAAAATTTGTTTTAAAACACTGAATGATCCTTACTTGAAATGGTTTCAGTATAGAATAATACACAGAATATTAGGTACCCAAAAACTTCTCCATAAAATGGGAATATCTGATTCATCCAAATGCCTTCTTTGTAATAGTAATGAAGAAACTTTAATACATCTCTTTTACTTCTGTCCCAAATCGAAACAACTCTGGGATCAATTAGAAAATCAGATTTTCAATAAAGCCGGTTTCAATGTTAAATTCACTCCTGAAGATATTCTATTAGGTTACAAGTATAATAATCCAAACTCTGTTGCAATAAATACAATAATTCTAATAACCAAGAACTACTTATTTACAAACTCTAGAACAGCTATAGAAATAAATATTGCAGACTTAATAAGTAGAATCAAGACTGTATATGAAGAACAAGTGTTAGTTGCAGATTTGGAATCTGATGGTGGAAAATATGAGAAAAAATGGTGTCAAATAAGAAACATTTTTGTTGTGTGACTTATAAATATCTGGTAAAATGAGTTTGCACAATTCCCTTTTTAATTTCATGTTTTTTTGTCTTGTATATTGTGTAATCATTTGTTGAATGTATTGTTTGTTATACATACCATGTGACAATCAACCTTGCTATTGCTACTTATAAACTAAATGTTAAATTTGGTTAGGCCACCTTTCCTGCCAGGGTGGTTCTGCCTTTTTTTTTTTTTTTTTTTTTTTCATGTGTAATGGCAGTATGTTTGTTGCATAAATAAAAATTATTTAAATAAAAAAAAAAAAAAAAAAAGAAATACCAGTGAAATATAGTCCAAAGCTTATTATGTCCACTCCACTGGGGGGTGGACATATTATTTTTGCTTTTTCCGTCATCTGTCGTCCGGTGTCCGGAAGCTTGGTTTCCGCTCATTTGAAGGAAAAGTATTTATCCTATCTTTACAAATTTGGTATGGCTGTTTATTGGGTTAATAGCTTGCATGGGATTGCCTTTGGTGAAGATAGGTCTATAGCTAACTGAGTAATAGCTACGTAGCTACTTTTGTGTACTTCTTTTCTTTCCAGGCATTTTAAGGAAAAATATTTGACATATCTTTACCAAATTTAGTATGAGCATTACTTCGGTCATTAGCTTGCTTGGGATTGCATTTAGTGATAATAGCTATATAACTGACTTAGTAATAGCTACTTTGCCAAAAATGGAAAAACACAAATTTGCTTCTATCTCCTTAACCATGCTAGATAGAGCGATTTCGTCCTTTTGGCAATTTTCAAAAAATTTTCCTCTTCCCAAAAATGGCGGCCGTTTTGAATTTTTGCCAAAAATGGCAAAACACAAATTTGCTTCTATCTCCTTAACTGTGCGAGATAGAGCGATTTTGTTGAAATTTTCGACCCACAGGGTGTGCAAGCAATGTAATCTTTGCAATTTTCAAAATATTTTCCCCTCCCTAACAATGGCGGCCATTTTGAATTTTTGAATTTTTGCCAAAAATTGAAAAACAGAAATTTGCTTCTATCTCCTTAACCGTGCGAGATAGAGTGATTTCGTCTAAATTTTCGTCCCAACCAATGCAAAAAGGCATGAAGCTGAAATAATTTACATGTATACTAATAAATATTTAAGCATCATTGATATATTTTACAAATGAAACAGGGTCTTGTAAGACTACTGTACAATTTTTGCAAAAGGTTCATGGGGTGGACATCACACATGATAATGTGTGTTCTTCTATGCTATCCTGTTTCTATTCATATGTCGCAGCTACTATCAACAGGGCGTCCTATTTCTAGTTTCATACTGCCTTGCTGCCAATTATCGCCAGGTACCCATTATAACCCCCATTAAGTAAAATGTTTGTATTGAAGTAATGGTCACAAATTTTGAAAGCCTTTTTGTCATGTATTTGTTTTGTTCACTTTGGCAATAGTTCCACCTTATTTACTAGATTTAGGATGTACTTTTGGCCAATTAAGTTACGTCTATTTGAATTTTATCTCACAATAATAATTATTATTTTTTATGTTAGCTGACTTGTCAGTCAGCTGACATTATGTCGTCACTCTGCGGCGTTGGCGTCCGCTTCCGCGTGAACAACTTCTCCTCCTAAACTACAATACCCAGAGACATGCTGATTTTTTTAAAAGATACCTTAACTATCGAGGATGAAAAATTTGTTCAAGCCATGCAGATTTGTTTGTTCGTCTGTTCCCAAGAGCCATTACAAGTCAGGTACCCCCACCCAAAGTTTGAAAATTGCAACAGTTTATCACAATTTTCTCATTCACTATTGCAGGGATTTTTCTCATATATTGCATATATGTACTAGGCCACAAGTAGATTACCTTGTGTGAGTATAAGACCTGGGTCTGTCTTAATTTTTTTTATTAATTTTTTAAATAATTTTTAATGCAATAAAATTTATGAAATCATTCACTAAATCACTTCTAACTTGAAAAGTATTGCATTTAGAGCATTTTATTATAATATGTTATTCAGCTACTTTTTCCATAGCTACAACATGGTGAGTAACTTGAGTGTCTATTCCAATAGCTAAGTGAGTAATAGTTACTTTCTGATTTTTTTAGTACCTCCCGTAATAAGTAAAATCACCTATAACTTGAAAACTATTGCATATACAGAATTTTGTACAAATATGTTATTCAGCTACTTTTGGGTCAGCTACAACATAGAAAAATTTCAGACCTGTAGCTCAGTACATAGCTGAGTAATAGCTACTTTGAGGTTATCACTGTTGCATAAATCATTTGTAATTTGAAAACTATTGCATTTAGAGTATTTCTTTAAATATGTTATTCACCTAATTTTTGGTCAGCTATAACATAGTGAAATTGAGTATTTTGTTTAAATATGTTGTTCATGTACTTTTGGGTCAGCTATAACATAGTGAAATGACAGACCTGTAGCCCATGGCATAGCTGAGCAATAGCTATTTTCAGGTACTCGCTGTTGACTAAATCAGTTGTAACTCGAAAACTATTGCATTTACAGTATTTTGTTAAAATATGTTGTTCACCTACTTTTGGGTCAGCTATAAGATAGTGAAATCGCAGACCTGTAGCTCATGGCATAGATGAGCAATAGCTGTTTTGAGGTTCTCACAGTTTGGTACATTAGTAGTAACTTGAAAAATATTGCATTTGGAGTATTTTGTTAAAATATGTTGTTCACCTACTTTTGGGTCAGCTATAACATAGTGAATTTGCAGACCTGTACATCATGGCATAGCTGAGCAATTGCTACTTTCAGGTTCTCACTGTTGAGTAAATCATTTGTAACTTGAAAGCTGTTGCATTTAGAGTATTTTCTTTAAATACATTGTTCACCTACTTTTGGGTCAGCTATAACATAGTAAAGTTGCAGACCTGTAGCTCATCCCATAGCTGAGCTATAGCTACTTTGAGGTTTTTTCTGTTGAGTTAATCAGTTGTAACTTGAAAACTATTGCATTTAAAGAATTTTGTTTTAATATGTTATTCATCTACTTTTGAATTAGCTATAAAATTGTAAAATTGGAGACGTGTAGCTCATGCAATAGCTGTGTAATAGCTATTCTCAGGTTCTCACTGATGAGTAAATCAGTTGTAACTTGAAAAATATTGCATTTAAAGTATTTTCTATAAATTTGTTGTTCACCTACTTTTGGGTAAGCTATAACATAGTCAAATTGCAGACCTGTATGTCATGGCATAGCTGAGTAATAGCTACTTTCAGATTCCTACTGTTTAGTGAATCAGTTATATCTTGGAACTATTGCATTTAAAGTATTTTGTTTAAATATGTTGTTCACCAACTTTTGGGTCTGCTATATTAAGTAAAATTGCAGACTTGTATGTCATGCCACAACAGAGTAATAGCTACTATGAGGTTCCCACTGTTGAGTGAATAAGTTGTAACTGGAAAAGTATTGTATGTGGAGTATTTTGTTTAAATATATTGTTCACCTACTTTTGGGTTAGCTATAACATAGTGAAATTGCAGACCTCTAGTTCATGGCATAGCTGAGCAATAGCTACTTTCAGGTTCTCGCTGTTGAGTAAATCATTTGTAACTTGAAAAATATTGCATTTAAAGTATTTTCTTTAAATATGTCATTCACCTAGTTTTGGGTCAGTTATAACATAGTAAAGTTGCAGACATGTAGCTCATTGCATAGCTAGGCAATAGCTACTTTGTGGTTTTCTCTGTTGAGTAAATCAGTTGTTACTTGAAAACCATTGCATTCAGGGAATATCTTATTCATCTACTTTTGAATTAGCTATAACATTGTAAAATTGCAGACGTGTAGCTCATGGCATAGCTATGTAATAGCTATTCTCAGGTTTTCACTGTTGAGTAAATCAGTGGTAACTCAAAAACTATTGCATTTGCAGAACATGTAGTTTCTTTGAATATGTTTTAACCTACTTTTTACACCTGAAAAGTTACCTTGTTACTTTCCTTCTGAATACCATTTGCAGGGCACAACCTTTGTGTCCTTTTCCTCTGTCACTTCTACTCTGAAACTCAAAACACACAGTCAGCTGACACAGAGCCTGTTCATGGGTACTGATTGCTTGTTATGTATTATTTTTTGTAAAAAATCTTATAAATCAATTTGTCTTTTAGAAAATATTTTATTACTCTATTTTGTGGAGATAAAATTTGCATTTTTATTGCGCTACAATAACTTACCATGTGGGACTGAATGCTAACTCGGGAGGCTGCAGGACTCCAGCCAACGACCAAGAAAAATGGATGTTTGGATTTGGCCGAGTCCGTGGTTTAGTATGTACAATAGCAGTGTCGTTTGATAGTTCTTCCTTCTTCTCTCGTTGGCCGCCATCTTGAAAAGCGTTTGAAATAAATTCACAATATTTTACTGTTTTCTCAAGATATACTTGTCTTTGGATACTGAAACTACATCAGTTTCCTTCTTTATATATATAGAATCGTTTTTTGGTGACAAGTCACAGAACAGGTAAGTATATCTAGCATATTTTACAATTTAATCCACTTCCAGGTCAAGTCATGAAGAAAGTCATCCGACTCGTACATGTAGCTTATATACAGGATCAGTACCTGTCGAAATAGAATAAAATAAAATATTTTGAGGGTTTATCCCCTATCTGCTAGATTATTGGACCATTTAAAGGGTTTAAATTTCAAATAAAGCACAAAATATGAGTATTTGATGTCGGAGTTTCTTTCCGGGAACTTCCGATTCGTCTTCGTTTTGAAGGAAACATTAGACGACCAACTTGTGTATGTAGATTATATACAGGACCTGTACCTGTCGAAATAAAATAAAATAAATAATTTAATCCTATCTACTACAGTGTTTGACCATTTATAGGGTTTAAATATGAAATAAAGCACAAATTCGAGTCCTTGTTCTCAACGTCTTCTTCTGTACAACAGTTGCTTGCCAACTCTGGTTGGGTGACGTTGGTTAGGCAATAGCAAGTCTTTTCCTTGTGCATTTTTATAAGTTATTTTACTCAAAATATCTAGAATATTGTATGTACAATTCTTGGTGAGAAGACGTATATTTTATTATGTTATTTAATGCACTCTTTCAATTCAGGAAGTGTCATTCTTTGTATTGTCCTCCTAATTTGCTTCAGTGGGGTTCCCCTTTTAACTTATTCTCTGCACTAGTTCAGAGTTTCGAACCCTAATCCTGGCTGAGTCAATCTTTGACTTTGGAAGGGAGGTGGACCAGATCTCCCTTCCAATATGATGCCTGGTTTAATTTCCGATTGCATCCGATCACTTGCATGGTCGTATCCACAATCCGACCATGGCTCCAAGCACTCGGATCCTGAATCCAATCACTCAGATGGTCGGATTCAACTTGCAACTTTACTTGCATAATCACCCATAGTGTTCAGTCTGACCATGGCTCCAAGCACTCGGATCCTGAATCCAATCACTCAGATGGTTGGATCCAACTTGCAACTTCACTTGCATAATCACCCATAGTGTTCATTCCGACCATGGCTCCAAGCACTCGGATCCTGAATCCAATCACTTGGATGGTCAGACTCAATTTGCATATTACTGGCATAATCTCCCAGCACTCGGATCTTCAATCCGATTACTCGGATCCTTAATCCGATCACTTGGAACAATTTCAAGGGGTGCATTCCTCTAAAGCCTCAACAGGCTCCTTCTGAACATGACCAGCAACAGGGAGGTAGATATGTCTGACCTCCCTTCACAGTCTACAGAAGTAGACCTTTGGCACATTCTTCCCTTTCCTGACCCAGGAAAACTTTGCCTAGGTCCTCTTGTACCGTGCTGGTCCCGGGTGACGAAAAGCCAACAGGAGCTCAGGCCAAGAGGCCCTTAGCTATGCTCCCTCAAGTCCATACCTCAAAGATATCTTTGAGAAATTTGAATAGGACTCCCTGGCCTCTAATTGTATCCCCGACGCGAAGCGGGGATACTATGGATTCATCATCGTTGTCGTCTGCGTCCGCGCCCTCGTCCGCGTCCGCAGAGATTTCTTGTTAGCGACCTACAGTCCACATTTCTTTCTGGATTTCTTTCATATTTGGTAGGTGGCTTGATATGGTAGAGGACTCATCACCCTATCTTTTTAGTAGGCTTTATGTCTAAATTAGGCCTGTGGTAGACAAAAATGTCTAAAATGTGGAATATTGCTTGTTAGCGACCTACAGTCCACATTTCTTTCCAGATTTCTTTCATATTTGGCAGGTGGCTTGGTATGCTAGAGGACTCGCCACCCTATCTTTTTGGTAGGCTTTATGTCTAAATTAGGCCTGTGGTAGACAAAAATGTCTAAAATGCATTAAAAGTCATGAAATCATGCACTAAATCACTTATAACTTGAAAAGTGTTGCATTTAGAGCATTTTGTTAAAATATGTTATTCAGCTACTTTTTTCATAGCTACAACATGGTGAGTAACTTGGGTGTCTGTCTCAATAGCTAAGTGAGTAATAGCTACTTTTGGGCTTTTCAGTAACTTCCATCATGAGTAAAATCACTTGTAACTTGAAAACTATTGCATTTACACAATTTTGTATAAATATGTTATTCAGCTACTTTTGGCTCAGCTATAACATAGTAAAATTTCAGACCTGTAGCTCATGGCATAGCTGAGTAATAGCTACTTTTAGGTTATCACTATTGAGTAAATTACTTATAACTTCAAAAGTATTACATTTAGAGTATTTTGTTTCAATATGTTATTCACCTATTTCGGAGTCAGCTATAGCATAGTGAAGTTCCAGACCTGTGGCTCATTGCATAGCTGAGTAATAGCTACTTTGAAGTTCACACTGTTGAGTAAATCAGTTGTAATTGGAAAACTATTGCATTTACAGAAATTTGTGTAAATATGTTATTCAGCTACTTTTGGGTCAGCTATAACATAGTGAAATTACAGACCTGTAGCTCATGGCACAACTGAGCAATAGCTATTTTCAGGTACTGACTGTTGAGTAAATGACTTGTAACTTGAAAAATATTGCATTTGGAGTATTTTGTTAAAATATGTTGTTCACCTACTTTTGGGTCAGCTATAACATCGAGAAATTACAGACTTATAGCTCATGGCATAGCTGAGCAATAGCTATTTTCAGGTTCTCACTATTGAGTAAATCAGTTGTAACTTGAAAACTATTGCATTTACAGTATTTTGCTTAAATATGTTGTTCACCTAATTTTGGGTCAGCTATAACATAGAAAAAATCCAGACATGTAGCTCATTGTATAGCTGAGTAATAGCTACTTTGAGGTGATTACTGTTGAGTAAATCAATTATAACGTGAAAACTATTACATTTACAGTATTTTGTTTAAATATGTTATTCACATAATTTTTGGTCAGCTATAACAGAGTGAAATTGCAGACCTCTATGTCATGGCATAGTTTACCAATATCTACTTTCAGGTTCTCACTGTTGAGTAAATCATTGTATCCACTGGATAGCCGCAGTGTGTAGAGAGATTTCACCATTACCGCTCTAACGAAAAAAAATATTATAGCTAGCCTTCTCAAGTTTGCAAGGTATATTGGAGGGTGCACCACAGTATTCTATTGGTAGGCTTTATGTCTAAATTAGGCCTGTGGCTAAATTACTTGCCTACTAAAAATGAGTAATTCTGCATTTTCTCTAAAAGTATTGCAGATAGCAAATTTTTCTTAAATAACTCATTCACCTACTTTTGGGAGAGCTTTCACATGCTGAAGTTCCACACCTGTAGGTAATTACTCACCTACTCAAAATGAGTAAATGCGAATTATCTCTAAAAGTATTGCAGATAGACAATTTTTCTCAAATAACTCCTTCACCTACTTTTGGGAGAGCTTTCACTTGGTGAAGTTTCAGACCCGTAGGTAATTACTCACCTACTGAAAATGAGTAAATGCAAATTATCTCTAAAAGTATTCCCGATAGCCAATTTTTGTCAAATAACTCCTTCGCCTACTTTTGGGAGACCTTTCACTTGGTGAAGTTTCAGACCTGTAGCTAATTATTCACCTACTCAAAATGAGTAAATGCTAATTATCTCTAAAAGTATTGCAGATATCCAATTCTTATCAAATAACTCATTCATCTACTTTTGGGAGAGCTTTCACTTGGTGAATTTTCAGACCCGTAGGTAATTACTCACCTACTCAAAATGAGTAAATGCAAATTATCTCTAAAGGTATTGCAGATAGCCAATTTTTCTCAAATAACTCCTTCACCTACTTTTGGGAGAGCTTTCACTTGGTGAAGTTTCAGACCCGTAGGTAATTACTCACCTACTGAAAATGAGTAAATGCAAATTATCGCTAGAAGTATTGCAGATAGCCAGTATTTCTCAAATAACCCATTAATATGAAAACAACTTATAGGAAGTCATGGGCTGCAAATCTTTTCATGTGGTCAGATTTGACCTTGGGCCCCTCCTGCTTATTATTGGTCCTAGAGGTTTGCAATGTGAAAACGACTTATAGAAAATCATGGGCTGCGAATCTTTCGATGTGGTCAGACTTCACCTTGGGCCCCTGCTACAGGGTCAAATAAGGTTAGCCAAACTTAAAAGTGCTTTCAGCTTGCTTATTAACGAAAAATGCTGTTTATCTTCTAAACTATGTTAGTTGGCCTTTGTCGGAGGATACATCCAGCATCTGGCCACAGATACGTCCTAGGTCTAGTTTACCTAAGGGTAAATTTATAACCCCCTACTTCAACAGCAATCATATTTTTAAGGACAATCTTCAGGAGCTCAATATAGATTTTGCCAAGATCTGTATCTCTCCTAAACCCTCTGGAGCCCCTATAGGCAAGTTCCCCTACAAGTTCTGAAGGAACTTGAGCACCAAACTAGGCAGAACCTCTCTACCTTCATTCCACAGCTACTTTTACAAGACTACTTTCTCCTGTACCACTCCTTTGGTAAAGTGTCACACTATTAAGGCCGCCCTTAGAGGGTTAAAAGCCAGATTCAGAAGGGTGCCTAATCCTTATCCTGCCTAAACAATCTGTAGCCCTTATCCTCCAGAGGGAATTATATACAATGGACAAAACTCTGGCCTGCTGAGATTCGGGGCCAAGATGACCCTCCTTCAATCACATCTACCGGATTCTAGATATCAAAAACTCAGGAATTCGCCCTTTTTGGCCTTCTCCTCTGTTCAGGTCACAATTAAGTCAAGGATGGAGAAGACTTCCTCCTTTAAAGGCACCTCATAGACCCACATGGTTTTTAGACCCTATCTAAATAACCCTTTTGTGTTCCCCACCACAATAGAAGAGTCTCCTACAGGAAACGCTCCTATGGGGGCAATTTCCTCTCAAGCAGTAAGCAATCGTTTTCCTCAGGTAGGGGGAAATCGATCTCAAGAGGCTTCAGGGGTCGTTTTCGACCCCATTCAAGGGGACGAGGGCGTGGAAACACCTCCCTCTATGACTCCTTTCAAGCCTCCCTCAGTCCACCAGTAGGAGGTCGCCTCCGTTCTTTCAGAAAAGACTGGCTCACAAATGTTCCCACAATGTGTTAAACATTACCCCCGATAGTTACGTTCTTCCATTCATCTCAAAACCAAATTTGATCAGAGCTTCTCTGATTCTATCAGGTTATAAGGCCCTTCACAGCACAAGCTCTGACCTCTCTTATCCAGTCTCTTCTATCAAAGAACGCAATAGAAATGGTGAAAAATCTAAATCTCTCGGGTTTTGCAGTCGCCTGTTTCTTGTACCCAAGCCTCACCAAGGTGGAGGCCAGTAATAGACCTAAGCAGGCTCAACACCTTCCTACTTCTAGGAAGGTTCAAACGGAAACACCAGAGTCCATCAGGGCCTCTCTGATTCCAGGGGAATGGGTGTCATCGATAGACCTATCGGACGCCTACCTTCACATCCCCATTCTCCCAAACTCAAGGAAGGTTTTGCCTCAGGTCACAAGTGTTTCAGTTCACCTCTCTTCCCTTCGGGCTGGCCACGGCCCCTCAGGTGTTTTCAATGATTGTAAAAGAAGTTAAGATGATGGCCCTGACAAGGGGAATCAGACTTCACCAGTACCTAGACGACTGGCTGATAGGGCCCAGTCTCAGGAAGAAGCACAAATAAACACTCAGACAGTGGTAGACCTAACCCAGTCCTTAGGGTGGATAATAATCAGGAGAAGTCCAAACTAAAACCTACTCAAGTGTTTTCGTTCGTGGACTATGAATACTATCTTGCTTCAGCCCTGTAAAACCCTCTCAAGAGAGATGGCTCAAACTTCAGGATTTGTTCCTACGACTCAAGTGAAACATGTTTTGACTACAAGATGTTTGATGTTGCTAATTGGGTTGCTTGCCTCAACGGAGAAAATGGTCCCGGAGGGACGCCTTCACATGAGGCCCTTCAATTTCACCTCAAGGAGCACTGGAGATTTCCTCAGTCATTAGACAGCCTCCTTCCTTGGACAAAAACCATTTCAGCATATCTAAAATGGTGGCAGAATCCCACAAACGTGATGAAAGGTGCAGACCTTCATCCCAAAGACCACAGTATCCAACTCTTTACAGACGGGGGAAAAAGGCTACACATAAATGTTCTAGAGCTGAAGGTGGTTTCTCTGGCCTTCAAAGGTTTAAGGACCAGTGTCAAACCAAACAGTGTTGGTTGCTACAGACAACTGAACAGAAGTAGCCTACATAAATAAACAAGGAGGAACCCACTCAGCGGAGATGTACACTCTCCTGTGAAAGATCTGACCTGGTGCCATCATTACCAGATAACCTTAAAACCCAGACATATTCCAGGGTGTCTGAATGGGATGGCCGACCTTCTGTCCAGGTTGAACCAAGTCCAATCAACAGAATGGTCACTGCATGCTCAGATGTTCAAACAGATCTGTCTCAAGTTGTTCACTCCTCATGTAGATCTTTTACCACTCGCCTGAACCACAAAGTTCCACTATACGTGTCTCCAGTCCCAGACCACAATGCTTGGGACATAGATGCTCTGAACATAAACTGGTCGGGTCTCACTGCTTATGCTTACCCTCCCACAGCTTTCCTTCACAGGGTGATCCAAAATCAGGCAATCCAGTTGCCTAATCACTGTAATAACCCCAGGCTGGCCAGGGATGCCCTGGTTTTGGGACCTAGTGCAGCTCTCAACAGAGATCCCACTTCAACTTCCATTGTCAAGAACTCTTCTCAAACAGTCTCACAATTATGTGTTCCACAGCTTCCACAGCATCTCAGCCTCCACCCCTGGTGTCTAGGAGTGGACAGCTCTAAAACAAGACTTTGCTGTGGAGGTGGCAGGGAGAATTGCTGCCGCTCAGAGATCATCAACAAGGACCATCTACAAGCCAAGTGGGCCCTATTTGAGAAATGGTGCAGAGAAAATTTGGTGGATTTCTCCACTCCCTCTGTAAAGCAAGTCTCAGACTTCTTTATGTACCTGTACCAAGATCTAAACAGGCACCCTTCTACCATTGATGGTTATAGGACAGCCAATATTGACACCCTGAGCCCAACGGGGCTCCATATCTCTCAGAGTTCAGACCTTAACAGGTTACTCTCCATTTTCACAGGGATCATCCCAAAAGTTCCACGAATCTTCCTAAATGCAACCTTTCTGTTGTTCTCAATGAGCTCACAAAAGGACCCTTTGAGCCTATGAAAGATACAGACCTCAAACATCTTACTCTCAAAACTGCTAGCCTTGGCCTCTGGCAAGCGCCGCAGCGAAATCCATGCCTGGGTTGCAAACAAAGTACATGTATCTAATCTAGGCCAATGGAGAAAAGTTGCCTTGTTCCCCTTTTCAGATTTCATAGCCAAAAACCAACTAGCAAGAGAATGTTCTTAAGTGTGTCTCCGGTGACTATTCCTGCTCTAACTACCATTGTAGATAGACAATTCAAAGAAGACAGGACCTTGTGTCTGGTATGGGCCTTGAGGTACTATTTTGATCGAACCAAAGACCTAAGAGGGTCTCGATCCCTTCTCTTTATCTCCTTTAAGAAAGGACAGACATCTGACCTGCTACGCTCTCTTCCTGGCTAAAACAAACTATCCTACTTTGTTATAAACAAGCAGACCAACAAGCCTTGGACCTGGTCCAAGTCAAAGCGCCTGACATTAGGATCTTTGCGGCCTCTAAGGCCTTTTACGGTGGGGTATCGGTGGACCAAATCATGCAAGTGTGTTACTGGAAAGCTCACAACTTTTTTTACCCAAAAGACCTTACTTGGTCAGACAACGACAACAATATGTATCTGTAACCAGTAGTGGCGGCACGACAAGTCCTAGACCCTTCCCCTCAGCATACTCATCTTCGGGAAGAAAAGAGGGGGGGGGGGGGGGGGGGCACTTCAGGAGTCTATCCCAGGGTCCAGGTATTGGTTACCTCTCCAGATGTTACGGTAAGGTCTCTTATATTTTTAACTGTAAAATGTATTTAGTGTTTACCAGTGTACCATAATCTCATATTTAGGGTGGCAAAATTGATGAGATTCAAGCCTAGGGCTGTATTATTATGCAGTGATGCCCTTAGGGGCTACTACTTTGAGTGAGCACGGCTGCACTCTCTTCTCTCAAAACATTCAGACAGTACCCGTAC
This sequence comes from Sabellastarte sp. h YS-2021, assembly GCA_964017235.1. Classification (NCBI taxonomy): domain Eukaryota; kingdom Metazoa; phylum Annelida; class Polychaeta; order Sabellida; family Sabellidae; genus Sabellastarte; species Sabellastarte sp. h YS-2021. The sequence continues at coordinate 111,677,026 of OZ024932.1, forward strand.
TGTCATTCATTAAATTTCGGTTTTTGGCTACTTACAGACCCGACTTTAGAACTGGGGCTCTGTAACTGGGACTTAGACTGGTAATTTGGCAATACTTTGGTATATTTTTAAATTCTAAATTCAAGAAAAATGGACAACATTCTTTTAGTCTCGGCTGTAATCCCGCCACTGGGCGGTTGAATTCAGCATTCAGTCCCACATGGTAAGCTATTGTAGCGCAATAATATTGAAAATTTTAATTACTTAAATGTAGCTTTTATAAGCTACAAGCTTACCATGTGGGACTGAGGAAAGTCCCACCCTGCCTCCCCGCTGTATTTCAGCTGAGGGGGTATGGGCTAAATTTACCACGGCAGAAGAAGGACGAACTACCAAACAACACTACTATGGTACAAACTAAACCACGGACTCGGCCAAATCCAAATGTCCATTTTTCTTGGTCGTTGGCTGGAGTCCTGTTGTGGCCTCCTGAGTTAGCATTCAGTCCCACATGGTAAGCCTGCAGCTTATAAAAGCTACATTTAAGTAATTAAAATTTTCAAATTTCATGGAAATTCATGAGCAATCGCATTTTATTTTGCCTTGAAAATGTATACAATATTTTACTGCACCATACATTAAGAAACTTTATTTTATTGAATGCAAAATAATATTTGCATTTAATGCCATGTGATATATTTAATTTAGGTTAATATTATCAAATAATTAAACATCCCTGAAAGAGCGCTTACTTGTTTTTGCGTCAGTTTCCTCGCCACCGCCGCATTATGGTCTTTCCTTAATACCTCCCTTATTATTGGAAGCTTTTTAACCATATTTGGCAGTTATATACCTTAGGCGTGGGAAAATTTTTCCAGATGCTTAAATTTGACCTTTCATCTTCATCAAGGTCACATGATCAAAAAATAGTTTTTTTTGGGGTACAGCCGCCTGTCATCGCCACTCAGAAAAATCTACTGACCACAGGAGCTTGTAATTATACACACGTGTTCATACTATCAAACATGCGAGCTGATTAAATTTTGGGAGCGATCTGATGAAAAATGACTGATTTATGAGCGATTTTCTCACACCTATCAACCAGAAAGCTTAAAATTCATGTGAACCCCCCATTATCTTCTTGAGTATTGCATTTACAGCCATAAAATATATTAGGAGGTAGTAGGAAACCATATGTGGAGAGTCTAGAAAGCAAGTCAAATTTCAAACTGGGGTCATGAAATAGCCAGTTTCGACATTTTTTCTTATCTCCTTTTGCAGCTTTAGAATGAGTTAAGAGGTATTGGGAAACCATATGTGAAGAGTCTAGATAGCCAGTCAGATTTACCCCCTGACACCCCCCCCCCCCCCCCCCCCCCCCCCCCCTTTATGGGTTAAACTGGGTTAAAATAAAATAGCCGATTTTGTGTTTTTGCCTTGTATCTCCTTTTTTCTTGCTTTTAGACCTTTATAGAATGTATTAAGAGGTTTTGGGAAACCATATGTGAAGGGTCAAGACAGCCTATCAGATTTATCCCTGACCTCCCCTTATGGGTCAAACAAGGGTAATATAATAGCTGACTTTGTGTTTTTGCCTTATATCTCCTTTATTCTTGCTTTTAGTGCTTTAGAATGTATTAAGTGGTATTGGGAAACCTTTTGTAAAGAGTCTAGATAGCCGGTCAGATTTACCCCCTGACCTTCCTTATGGGTCAAACTGGGGTCATAAAATAGCCAATTTTGTCTTTTTGCCTTATATCTCCTTCATTTTTGCTTTTACAGCTTTAGAATGTATTAAGAGGTATTGGGAAATCATATGTGAAAGGTCTATATAGACGGTCAGATTCAACTCAGATATGTTCTTTTTGCCTTATATCTCCTTTATTCTTGCTTTTACAGCTTTAGAATGTATTAAGAGGTATTGGGAAACCTTATGTGAAGAGTCCAGATAGTCAACCACTTTTACCCCCCGACCCCCCCTTATGGGTCAAACTGGGGTCATAAAATAGCCGATTTTGTGTTTTTGCCTCATATGTCCTTCGGATTTTTTGTTTTACACCTTTGAATGTATTAACATGTACTTGGAATTCGTACAGAGTCTAGGTAGCTGGTCAAATTATCCCTCTGACCCCTTCTTATGAGTCAAACTGAGGTTATAAGTACAAATTTTTCTGTTTTTGCCTCATATCTTTTTTATTATTTGTTTTACAGTTTTACAATTTTTTAAGAGGTATTTGAAACCATATATGGAGAGTCTTAATAGCTCGTCACAGTGGGGTCATAGATTGCAATTTCTACTTTAATATTTCAATATTAGTGGTGTCATTATTGTATCCCCGGACGAAAGTCGGGGATATTTAGGATTCAGTACGGTTATGCCGCCGCCGCCACCGCAGAGATTTCCTTTTGGACGCGATAACTTAAAAAATATTTTAGTTAGAACTTTCAAATTTGGTATGTGGGTATATATGGGCAATGCCACGAACGCTATTGTTTTGTGACCTTGACCTTCAATCTCAAGGTCACTGGTAGCCTCTTAAAGGTCAGATTTTGGCCATTTTTTCACTTTTTGGCCCAGTTCTCCTTTACAGAAAGTCAGATTATCCTATGGCTGGTATATATAATACATATATATGTCCTCTGTAAGCATGCAGAAATTTGACCTTGAAGCTCCTCATTGAGGTCATCCACTGACCGCCAAAGTACCTGACCGTGGGTCATTTTTGGCCTTTTTGGAGATATTTTCACACTTAATGCTGACTATATTGCATGGAAACTATTGAACATGGCTTTGGAGGTTGAGTACATGATGGACTTCTACCATCCAGGCTTACTGGTCACAAATCTTCATTTAAGATCATCCACTGACGCCACAGTACCTGACCAAGGGTCATTTTTGGCCCTCTATTTGTTTGTTTGTTTGTGAACAAGATAACTCAAAAACTGACAGATGGATTTTGATAAAATTTTCAGGATATGTCCAAAATGGTAAAAGGAAGATATGATTAAATTTTGGGAGTGATCCGGATCACTGTCTGGAACTTCTGGATCCATGAAATTTAATTTTTAAAGACAGATAACTCAAAAACTTATGGGTGCATTTTGATGAAATTTTCAGGAAATGTCCTTAATGGGACGAGGAACAAGTGATTAGATTTTGGGAGTGATCTGGATCACTGTCTGGATCATCCGGATCCAGGCTGCCAGATGTGTTTGTATACAATATAGCTCAAAAACTTATTGATGGATTTTGATGAAATTTTCAGGATATGTCTGAAAAGGATGAAATGGTTGAATTTTGGAAGTGATCCGGATCACTATATGGATCTTCTGGATCCATGAAATGTAATTTTTAAAGACAGATACCTCAAAAAGTTATGGATGGATTGTGATGACATTTTCAGCAAATGACCTAAATGGTACAAGGAACAAGTGATTACATTTTTGGAGTGATCTGGATCATCTGGATCCAGGTTGCAACATAATTTTAGGATGAATTTTGATGATATTTTTAGGATATGTTACAAATGGTAAAAGGAAAAAGTGGTAGAAGGAAGAAATGGTTCAATTTTGTGAGTGATCTGGACCACTATCTGGATCTTTTGGATCCATGAAATATAATTTTTAAAGACAAATAGCTCAAAAAGTCATGGATGGATTTTGATGAAATTTTCAGGAAATGTCCTAAATGAGACAAGGAACAAGTGATTAGATTTTGGGAGTGATCTGGATCATCTGGATCCAGGCTGCCAGATGTGTTTGTGTACAAGATAAATCAAAAACTTATCTACGGATTTTGATGAAATTTTCAGGATATGTCTGAAAAGGTAAAACGATGACATGATTGAATTTTGGAAGTGATCCGGATCACTATATGGATCTTCTGGATCCATGAAATGTAATTTTTAAAGACAGATACCTCAAAAAGTTATGGATGGATTGTGATGACATTTTCAGCAAATGACCTAAATGGTGCAAGGAACAAGTGATTAGATTTTGGGAGTGATCTGGATCACTGTCTGGATCATCTGGATCCAGGCTGCCAGATGTGTTTGTGTACAATGTAGCTGAAAAACTTACGGATGGATTTTGATGAAATTTTCGATATGTCTGAAAAGGTAAAGGGATGAAATAGCTGAATTTTGGAAGTGATCCGGATCACTATATGGATCTTCTGGATCCATGAAATGTAATTTTTAGAGACAGATACCTCAAAAAGTTATGGATGGATTGTGAAGACATTTTCAACAAATGACCTAAATGGTACAAGGAACAAGTGATTACATTTTTGGAGTGATCTGGATCATCTGGATCCAGGCTGCAACAGAATTTCAGGATGAATTTTGATGATATTTTTAGGATATGTTAGAAATGGTAAAAGGAAGAAGTGGTAAAAGGAAGAAATGATTCAATTTTGCGAGTGATCTGGACCACTATCTGGATCTTCTGGATCCATAAAATATAATTTTAAAGACACATAGCTCAAAAAGTCATGGGTGGATTTTGATGAAATTTTCAGGAAATGTCCTAAATGGGACAAGGAACAAGTGATTAGATTTTGGGAGTGATCTGGATCATCTGGATCCAGGCTGCCAGATGTGTTTATGTACAAGATAAATAAAATATTTGGACGCATTTTCATGAAATTATTAGGATATGTCTGAAAAGGTAAAAGGATGAAATGATTGAATTTTGGAAGTGATCCGGATCACTATATGGATCTTCTGGATCCATGAAATGTAATTTTTAAAGACAGATACCGCAAAAAGTTATGGATGGATTGTTTCAGCAAATGGCCTAAATGGTACAAGGAACAAGTGATTAAATTTTTGGAGTGATCTGGATCACTGTCTGGATCATCTGGATCCAGGTTGCCACATAATCTTGGGATGGACTTTGATATTTTTAGGATATGTTACAAATGGTAAAAGGAAGAAGTGGTAAAAGGAAGAAATGATTCAATTTTGCGAGTGATCTGGACCACTATCTGGATCTTTTGGATCCAAGAAATGTAATTTTTAAAGACAAATACCTCAAAAAGTCATGGATGGATTTTTATGAAATTTCAGGAAATGTCTTAAATGGGACAAAGAACAAGTGATTAGTTTTTGGGAGTGATCTGGATCACTGTCTGGATCATGTGGATCCAGGCTGCCAGATGTGTTTGTGTACAAGATAACTAAAAAACTTATGGACGGATTTTGATGAAATTTTTAGAATATGTCTGAAAAGGTAAAAGGATGAAATGATTGAATTTTGGAAGTGATCCGGATCACTATATGGATCTTCTGGACCCATGAAATGTAATTTTTAAAGACAGATATAAGTGAAAGAACTAGTGATTAGCTTTTGGGAGTAATCTGCTACTATGGAGAATCCTGACCTGGTGCTCCAGGAAACAGGCTCAAGACCAACATATTCACGCCTTAACTATGTCCCGTCCGGGGATACACTGCGTCGAGACGCAATCTCTAGTTTTAATGTTATTTTCATATCTGCAGGATAAATTCATCATTGGAAAAACTTGCCAAGATGGCCGCCACGGGTGTTAACAAGATGGCTGCCATGGGTTTTTTTTCGTTGATTTAGATGGCTGCCATAAGTGTGTAGTTGCACTTTTATACAGCCTAAAAATAGCCTGTTTGGTATTGATTTGGGGCCTATTTTGAAAAACAACATGGCCGCCAGAGCCTTGCCAAATCTCTGCAAATAGCAGAATGTAAGGCCTAAAGGTCTGTCCAAAGAAAAGTGTTGCAGGTATCCTCACCAGTTTCTCCTTGGCCTTTTCAATGTTTTATGACCTTATTGCTGATGTCTTTTCATTTGATGCTGTTTTTTCAGACCTAGGTCCATAGCTAAGAGTTAAAGTGAGTAATAGCAATGGTGGCTACTTTCAGTAAAGTGTTCATAACTCCGAAACGACTGCTATTGCGCTACAATAGCTTACCATGTGGGACTGAATGCTGTTCTCGGATGGCCGCAACATTTATAGTTGGCCGTAGCCTCAGGTTGTCGTCTCGCGGTACACTCTGATATTCGTCTCCTTTTCTCGTTGGCCGCGTGATTTAGCAATGCTTTATTTTAGAAGGAAAGTCTTTTCAATTTTACAAGGATATACTTGTCATTAGATATGGAAACTGCATCAGTTTCCTTATTTTAATACATAGAATCATAAATTGGTGACTTTTCATAGATCAGATAAGTATTTTTTACATATTTTACAACGGAAGTCCACTTCCGCGTTCACGTTGTAAAGAAACATCAACTTGTCTATGTGGCTGTTTTTTCAGGATATATTTTCTATTTTAAATAAATATTTAACCCCTACCTGCTTCATTCTTTAAGGGTTTAAAATATATAATTAAGCACAAAACAAGTTTTTGAATTAAATAGCCGGAAACAATTTCCGCCTTTGTCTAGACGCAATTGCTTGCAAGCTAATGTACGAATCGTGCATGTAGTTTATATACAGGAATATATGCCTGTTGAAATCAAATAAGATAAATTTGTTCATGGTTTATCCCCGTTCTTCAACAGTATTTGTCCGTTTTAAGGGTTAAAATATGATATAAAGCACGAAACTAACTTGGGGAATCCTCGGGGAAATCCCTGTGATGACGTCACGTCTAGACAGCATGTGCTGAGAGACGCGTGTTTCTTGCAGTACGTTTACCTATAAAATTAAGTTTAATAAATGAAATAAAATATTTTATCCCTTCTTTCCTGTATTATGGACCATTTAAAATGTTAATACTTAAATAAACAGGAATAGAATCCTTCCTCAAATCGTCTAGACAGTACATATTTTTTCAAACTAAGGTAACCTTGGTTTGTCATTATTTTAAGTCATCCAATTTTATAATATAAGAAATATTATACCTTGCTTTTTAGGTTCTATGTTATTTAATAAAAAATCTGTGTAATTATTGCTTTCCTTATCTCACAACTAGCCCTACCTGCAGTGAGGCGGGTAGGGCAGATGACCTTGTGTCACTCTTGATTTAAATACGTAAATCCAGTTGTGTAGTCCTTTTCAAAGAACCGTTTAAGGAAAGCTTACATGGAAATTATAATATCCATTTTCTAGCCAGGGTGGATCAGATCCCTGCTTGAATCTGAAGCCAGATCCGATCTTAGTTCATCCGAGTTTTTAATTCACCCGAGAATCGGATGCATTATTCCCTTACTTCTATCCACCGAGTATGATTTGATACTCGGATTTCCATTGCATCTAGACCTGATGCTCAGATATCAGATCCGATGTTCGGATGTCTGCTGCTACTATCCTATGCTCGGATGGTCGGATGTTTACACTAAGTTCTAATGCTCGGATGATCTAATCTAAAATCCGATGCTCGGATGATTGTATCTAGATCTGATCCTCGGATGATCGGATCTTAAATCTGATGTTCGGATGATGGTTCCAGATCAGAACTCTGAACAATCCTTGGATTAATAGTTCACAAGCCTGGCAGTAAATATTACATGTACTTATTGGAGGCTTCGGTGCAAGTCCAAGCCCTCAAGCCTTTTAGTCCTGACTGTATTTTTAGGGAAGTAGGTTGCCTGACTTAACCCTAACTATTTTCTATGGACGTTGAAACTTAGGCAGTTTTTGAACCTCCCTGCCCCCAGGGAATTTATGCCTAGATCCTCCACAGTCTGGACTCTGAATGATTTACCAGACCAACAGGAACTTAGACTGTTAATTTCCCTTAAAATGGAACAACCTTGTTTTGAAGACAAATTACAAGTTTTCAAATCTGTATCTCCCTAGGGGCCTCTTTGGGTAAGCCCCCTCCCCCTTCTGGTCATCAAGAGTTGAGCTGCTCTTCACTAGGTTTTTCTGAATACAACCTGGTTATCTATATCTGTTAAGACAGTAGCAAGGCTACTACCAGACAGGTCAAACTCAATTTCATGGTGCATATAAGTAGTCAGAAGGGGTATGGTGAATTCAGGTGAGATACTGGATCTTTAGATCTTAAAGTTCCCCATTCACAACTAGTTTAGGAGGGACAGTAGTTCTTCATCAAGGCACCTGTAATAACACTTAGGGTTTAGGCCCCATTATTCAGCCCTTTCCCATTCCCCACAATTTAGAGGCTCCTACAGGAACCACCCCAATGGGGGTCATTCCATTCCAAGCAGTAACCAATCCGTTTCCTCAGACAGGGGGAAAACGAATTTCAGAGGCTCCAGGCGTCGTTTTCGACCCCACAACAGGGGATGAGGGCGTGGAAACCCCTTTCCCCAATGACTCCTTAAAAGCCTCCCTCAGTCCACCAGTAGGAGATCTCTGTTCTTTCAGAAGAGACTGACAAACAAATGTTCATCAAACGTGTTAAACATTATCACCAATGGCTACGTACTACCATTCATTTCAGAACCAAATCTGGTCAGATTCCCTCTGATTCAGTCAGAATACAAGGCCCTTCAAAAGACCAAGCTCTGACCATTTGTATCCAAGGGTGGAAAATGTAAAATCTCTCGGATTTTTACAGTCTCCTGTTTCTAGTCCCCAAGCCTCACCAAAGGTGGAGGCTAGTCATAGACTTAAGCAGGCTAAACGCTTTTCTACATGTAGAAAAGTTCAAAATGAAACTCCAGACTCCATCAGGACCTCCCTGATTTCAGGGTAATGGGTGTCGTCGATAGACCTATCGGACGCTTACCTTCACATCCCTATCCACCCAAACTCAAGGAAATACCTAAGGTTTTGCCACAGGTCGCAGGTGTTCCAATTCACCGCCCTCCCCTTTGGACCATCCAACCCCCCAGGTCTTTACAATGATTGTAAAGGAAGTCAAACTAATGGCCCTCTCCAGAGATCTCTGACTTCTCCAATTTCTGGATGACTGGCTGATCAGGTCCCAGTTTCAGGAGGAAGCCCAAGTGAACACTCAGGCGGTGGTAGACCTAACCCAGTCCTTGGGGTGGATAATAAATCGGAAGAAATCAGAACTAAACCTCCTCAGGTGTTTTTTCCATTCGTGGGCTACGAATTCCATCTAGATTCAGCCCTTGTAAAACCCACTCAAGAGAGATGGCTCAACTTCAGGATTTGATCCTACGTCTCAAGTCAAAACATATTTTGACTGCAAGATGTTTGATGTCGCTAATTGGGTTGCTTACCTCAACGGAGAAAATGGTCCTGGAGGGACGTCTTCACATGAGGCCCTTCAGTTTCACCTCAAGTAGCTCTGGAGATATCCTCACTCGCTGGACAACCTCCTTCCTTGGACAGAAGCAATTTCTGCACACCTAGACTGGTGGCAGAACCCCACAAACGTGATGAAAGGTGCAGACCTTCATCCCAGGACCACAGCATCCAACTCTTTACAGACGCCTCAAACGAATGTCAGGGTTCTCACTTAAATCAAAGTTCTACAAAGGGTCTGTGATCAGATGGGGAAAAAAGGCTACACATAAATGTTCCAGAGTTGAAAGCGGTCTCCCTGGCCCTTCTAAGCTTCAAGGACCAGTGTCAGAACCAAACAGTGCTAGTTGCATTGGACAACTCAACAGTGGTAGCCTACTTAAACAAACAAGGAGGAATTCACTCAGTAGAGATGTGCGCTCTCCTGTGGAAGATCATGACCTGGTGCCATCACTGTTACATAACATTGGAAGCCAGACACATTCCAAGGTGCCTGAATGTGATGGCCGACATTCTGTCCAGGTCGAACCAAGGGCAGTCAACAGAATGGTCACTGCATCCACAGGTGTTCAAACAGATCTGTGAAATGTGGTTCACACCTCATGTAGACTTATTTGCCACTCATCTGAACCACAACCTTCCACTGTATGTATCTCCTGTCCCAGACCCAAATGCTTGGGACATAGATGCTCTGAACATAAACTGGATGGCTTTCACTGCCTATGTTTACCCTCCGATGGCTCTCCTTCACAGGGTGATCCAAAAATCAGGCAATGCTATTGCCTGATCATCGTAATAGCCCCAGGCTGGCCAGGAATGCCCTGGTTTTCGGACCTAGTGCAGCTCTCAACAGAGATCCCACTACAACTTCCAGTGTCAACGACTCTTCTCAAACAGTCCCACAATTATGTGTTCCACAGCAATCCACAGCATCTCAACCTCCACACCTGGTGTCTAGGAAGAACAAGGCTTCTCTGTGGAGGTGGCAGAGAGAATTGCTGTACCTCAGAGGTCATCAACAAGAACCATCTACAAGTCAAAGTTGGCCCCATTTTGAGAAATGGTGCAGAGAAAATTTGGTGGATTTCTCCACTCCATCTGTGAAACAAATCTCAGACTTTCCATGTACCTGTACCAAGATCTAAACAGGTGCCCCTCGACCATCAATGGTTACAGAACGGCCATTGTTGACACTTTGGGCCCAGCGGGCCACCATATCTCTCAAAGTTTAGACCTTAATAGGTTACTCCCCAACTTTCGTAGGGATCGTCCCAAAAGTTCCAGGAATCTTCCAAAGTGGAACCTTTCTGTTGTTCTTAATGAGCTCACAAAAGCACCCTTTGAGCCTATGAAAGACACAGACCTCAAACATCTTACTCTCAAGACTGCTTTCTTGCTAGCTTTGGCCTCCGGCACGCGCCGCAGCGAAATCCATGCCTGGTTTGCAAACAAAGTATCTAATCTAGGCCAATGGGAAAAGGTTGCCTTGTTCCCTTCTTCTGTCTTCATAGCCAAAAACCAACTAGCAAGAGAAGGTTCTCAAAGTGTGTCTCCGGTGACTATTCCTGCTTTGACTACCATGGTAGATAGACAATTCAAAGAAGACAGGACCTTGTGTCTGGTGTGGGCCCTGAAGTACTATTTGGATCGAACCAAAGATCTGAGAGGGTCTCGGTCCCTCCTTTTCATCTCCTTCAAGAAAGGACACACCACAGACATCAGACCCACTACTCTCTCTTCCTGGTTGAAACAAACCATTCTACTTTGTTATAAACAAACAGACCAACAAGCCTTGGACTTGGTCCAAGTTAAAGCGCATGACATTCGGGCCTTCGCGGCCTCTAAGGCCTTTTACGGTGGGGTATCGGTGGACCAAAACATGCAAGCCTGTCACTTGAAAGCTCACAACACATTTACAAATTTTTACCTAAAAGACCTTACTTGGTCAGACAATGACAAGAATATGTATCTGGGACCAGTGGTAGCGGCACAAGTCCTAGACCCTTCCCCTCAGACCAGTCATCCTCGGAAAAAAAAGGGGGGGGGGGGCACATCCGCTACAGCCAAGTCTAATCCCAGGGTCCAGGTATAGCTGTACCTCTCAAGATGTTACGGGTAAGGTCATTTCTTATTTTTAGTTTATCAAGTATAATATGTATTAAGGACTTATCAAGGTTGTCATTAATCTCATGTTCGGTGGCAAAAATTTATGAGAATACCAACCATTGGGCTGGTTTTTCACTCATGGATGGTTCCTAAGGGCCCTTACACTCCTTAAGTGAGCACAACTGCACTTCACTCCTACAATCAAAACATCTTGACAGTTTTAGCACTGTCATCCATTCTATTCAGGTTTTTGGCTCTTTACAGGCCCGATCTTTGGCATTAGGGCACTGTAAACGGGAATCAGACTGGTATTTCTAAACATCCATTCTAATCTATTACTTCAAAATCTAAGAAAAATTGACATATCTTCCAGTCTCAGCTGTAATCCCTCCACCATGCAGTTGGATTCAGCAATCAGTCCCACATGGTAAGCTATTGTAGCGCAATAAAATTGAAAATTTTAATTACTTAAATGTAGCTTTTTATAAGCTACAAGCTTACCATGTGGGACTGAGAAGAGTCCCACCCTGCCTCCCCGCTGTATTACAGCTGAGGGGGTATGGTTTAACATTGCAACGAGAAAAAGGAGACGAATGTCAGAGTGTACCGCGAGACGACAACCTGAGGCTACGGCCAACTATAAATGTCTATGTTTCTTCGACGTTATAAAAACACTTAGGTTAAGCTTGACTTGGCGTTCGTTGACCGCCACATACACCATACGTAGGATTTAAACTATGAGAGGAGACCCTCTTTAAACCTATGTACTTGCTACCCTTTGACCCCTGATGACCTAATTCACTCTGCCATGTGCAGTAATACAGAAATAGTTCATTCTTTTTGTGGTGGTTGAAGTGTCAACAGGTGTTTTTGCTATCTCATTAAGACCTGCATTCACACGTTATTGGTGCTCTGTAAGCAGTACAATTCAGGGAGTATAATTACCATTTTATTGCGTTAATACATCCTATCCAATGGACAATTGCTTTACCGGTCGGCGCGACCGGTCCCGCCAAACGACCGAAAAAGTCATTCTGTATATAATACCGGCAGGACTGGTCACAGAGTGTACATTCGCCAGGTGTCGCCTCGTGCATACTTCCTGTCTAGTCAGAATGACGTCATCGCGTCTTTTTTCGTTTGGCGCACGAGTGTACAGACGTGTTTTTTTCTACTGTGTTGGAACGTTTGAAGTTTTAAAGACAACCTTTTTTATTGAACTTTATTTGAAGTTATATACATTTTATCTTGCTTCTGGAGTGTTATGGCGTCCCCTGGACAAAGAAGAGGGACTTGTGGCCACGCAATGGCTTTATTCGACACACACACGAAGTGTGCACGTTGTCGTGACAAGGGTGTGGGCCAAGATGATTGTGTATTAAAGAAAGACTGTACTATTTGCAATAGCTTGACTGCTGAGCAGAAGCTACAGTTGGCCACCCCCACTTATAAAGCAAGGAAAGAGAAAGAACTTCAGAAGAAAGCTACCTCTCCCTCCCTAGTTGACCCGTCTACTGTTTCTGTGATAGGGAAGGTCGAGAGTGCTAAGGGTGATTCTGGTGATCGAGGTGAAACCCCTAAGAAGAAAAAGACCTCTCACAAATCCCCTAAGAAGACTTCCAAGCCTCAGATTTCCAGTCTGACCTGAAGAATATGGATGAGAAATGGTCAGAACGCTTTACGCGTCTTTTCAGCTCCCGGTTGAACTGGTTCAGAGCTCAAACGTGGTGGTGTCTGAGAAGCCTTTTATTCCACCAGTTGAACTGTCTGCTCATCAGAGTCCTGCTACCGGTGTGTCCGGTAAGAAGAAGAAGTCAGCCACCCAGCCTGTTGAGGCCCCCGGTGCGAAGAAACTTGCCACCCAGCCTGTTGAGGCTCCCGGTGCTGGGGTAGATCCTCAACTCACCGACCAGGCTGCCTTTTCATCTGCTGCTGCTTCTACTAGTGGTCGACCCGAGGTTCAGCCCCCAGGTCCCACTACACAGCCTCCCACTACTGATCAACCGGAAGAAGTTTCTTCAGAGGAAGATCAGTTCAGTGATCAACCAGAACTTAGTTTAGATGAGGGTGAACTGTCTGAAGTGCTTTCAGTAGGTCAGGATCGCGAAGAGCTTACAGAGACTGACCAGGAACTAAGCTCTGAACAGACTTACAGGGAAACCCTTCGCGGAGTGAGATCATTTATGGGGTGGGAGCAAGTACCGGAGTTTGATTCCTCTTCCTCTGCTCAAGATGACAACCCCTTTGCCGGTACCAAACCTCATCTCCCTGGAAAAGTGTCCCTTAAAGTTCCGGTTGATGACTGGCTGTGCCGGAAGTTCGAGAAATTGAACATTACCATTCAAGAAGGATATCCCTCCAGAGCGTCTGAGACTTCCGGTTTGGTCAAGGACCAGTTTGTCAAACCACCAAGAACTCTTAAATGGTATGACATGCATACTGAGAAGAAGGAATTCTCCAGATCTAAGGTCACATCCTGGACCAACCAACCGGCACGCCTCAACAGCAGTTTCCCACGTATTGCTAACCGGTCACTCCCTTCAGCACCTGCTTCCAGGCCTGTTACTCAAGACACTTTAAGGAAGTGGGAGAGAGCAGCCAGAGATCAAACGTACATGTGTAATCAGGCTGCTGCCTTTTCCCGGTGCCTCACCAAAGTACAGGACTCTATGGCTTCTCAACTTAAAATTTTACAGAATGACAAGGGAAAGGGAAAGGCTACCGGAAAATCACATCAGGCTGTCGAAGAACTAGACTTTCTGATAACCTTTAACAAAAGCATCTCTCAAGCAATGGCCAGGACGATGCAAGACCTATCCGAAGGCGTCTTCATCAATGTAGCCAATCTCACCCTCACCAGGAGAGACAGTTATCTGGACTATCTTAAAGCGGGCATCAAACAGGACACCTTGAATGCTCTGAGATCTGCCCCTCTGCACATGAGTGCCTTGTTCCCCGATCACCTCATCAGCAAAGCTGAAGAAGAGATAAGGCACCATGAGGAAAAGCGTACACCCGGCTCCTCACATAAGGGTTCACACCGTTTCCACCCTTACCAAGCCACTAAGCAACAACAGCCGGAACAAGAACGCAAGCCTGGTCTACCTGCATGGAAACAGCTAGGCAGAAGACGGGGACAAAGATCTCACCGGGGTCGTACTGCTTCGTTTGTCCAGCGACCGGCCAAGACACAGAAGCAGTATAAATGACAATTACTGTGCTCATCATGTGACAAGAAATTTGATTCCTGTAAGTGTAACCGGTCAGAGTTTTCCTCATGTTTCAAGTGTGGTGAAAAGTTGGAACTGTGTACCTGTGACCGGAGTGGACTGTTATGTGGCCAAAAGTGTAAAGACAGAAACTCATTTGACTGTATTATCTCATGTTGCTTCTCATGTACCTTTTGCAGGAGGGTTGCCGCAAAAGAAAGGCGTAATGCCCGGTCATCAAGAGTCAATAAAATCTGTGAAAGGTGTTTCTTGTGTAGATCAATTGAGTTCTGTTCAAGTTGTCACAAATGCCCCACTTGCTGTAACAAATCCTCCTGTAGGGTCAAGATTGCACGAGTTTTGGGAAACATGGGCAGCACTAGGCGTCAGTCCCAAGGTTATATCAGTACTGAGGGAAGGGTATATCCTACCCTTCCGGTCCAGACCTCATCTGACCAGAAAACCCACAGTAACAAGCTGCTATGTGGATCCTCACAGGAACAGCTACCTGTTAGAGGCATTGCATCAGCTGTTAGACAAAAAGGCTGTAGAAGTGGTTCAAAATCCTCAGTCCCTGGGGTTTTACAACCGGTTATTCCTGGTCCCCAAACCCAACAACCGGTGGCGACCCGTCTTGGACCTGAGCAAACTAAACAACTATTTGAAGACACAATCTTTCAAAATGGAAACACCGGAAACAATACGAACCTCCCTCCAGACAGGGGAGTGGGTGACTTCCATAGATTTCAAAGACGCATACTTCCACATCCCTATAAACAGCCAGTCCAGGAAGTATATGCGTTTTCACATTCAAGGCACAACCTACCAATTCAAAGCTCTACCCTTTGGCCTGTCCACAGCCCCCATGGAATTCACGGTGGTAGCCAAAGAGGTGAAATGGCTTGCAATGAAAGAGGGTATAAGGATCCACCAGTACCTAGACGACTGGTTGGTCAGGGCCACCTCCCACCGGGTTTGTCTTCAACAGACCAAAAATCTGGTATCCCTCTGCAGGAAATTGGGGTGGCTGGTAAACGAAGACAAATCAGAACTGGAACCCAAACAGAATTTCAACTTCGTAGGTTACCAGTTCGACTTGAGGGAAGGCAGGGTCAGACCCACCACAGAACGTTGGCAGACCCTACAAAGCAAAGTACTGGAGATCTTGTCACAACCAGTCTGTCCGGTCCGGAAACTAATGTCCCTGATCGGTCTATTAACTGCCACAGAGAAACAAGTACAGTTGGGCAGACTGCGCATGAGACCCATACAGTGGCATCTCAAGAACAATTGGAGGGTACCAGAATCCCTGGAAAAGATAATCCCCATCCCAAAGTCACTCCACCCACACCTGAAACGGTGGCTGGAGGAAGACAATGTGGTTACAGGTCAACCCTTACACCCACTAGAACATGCTCTGCAAATCTTTACAGACGCATCAAAAGAAGGCTGGGGTGCACACTTAAACGAGCATATGGCAAGGGGAAGCTGGTCACTCCCGGAAAGCAAGTTGCACATAAACTATCTAGAGTTAAAGGCAGTTCTTCTGGCTCTACAAGAGTTCCAAGCTCTCTGTATGAACAAGGTAGTTCTCATAGTTACCGACAATACGACTGTGGTAGCTTACATAAACAAAGAAGGGGGAATGAAGTCAGGCCCCCTGTGTGCCTTACTTTGGAGGATCCTCACTTGGTGCACAAGAAATCAGGTGACCCTCAAAGCTCGACATATTCCCGGCCGTCTCAATGTGATAGCCGACAAATTATCCAGACTGGGTCAGACCATCCAAACAGAATGGTCCCTCAATCCGGAGATTTTTCAAGCAATTTGCTCAAGGTGGCACACCCCTCAAGTGGACCTATTTGCCACACGATTCAACAACAAGCTCCCTCGGTTTGTCTCGCCGGTTCCAGACCCCCAGGCCTGGGCAGTGGATGCTCTCAGCCTGTCTTGGGAAGGGCTGGACCCGTACGCCTTCCCACCAGTGGCCATCTTGGGCAAAGTGGTGGAGAAGTTACAGGACTACCCCTGCAACAGAATAATTCTGATTGCTCCAGGGTGGCCCAACATGCCCTGGTTTTGGGACCTGGTGGCAATGTCCAGCCAGATTCCGCTATGTCTTCCCAGCATACCAAACCTAGTGGCCCAACCATTCAACCAGGTCCTTCACAGGAACCTGTCGAATCTGAATCTGCATGCCTGGCTCCTAGAGCCTCAGCAATTAAGCAGCAGGGCTTCTCTGAGGCAGTGGCAGCACGAATTGAGGCTCCTCAAAGAAGATCAACCAGATCTCTCTATGAAGCAAAGTGGACCATTTTTACAAAGTGGTGCCTCAGTAATCAGGTGGACTTCAAAGCACCACCTCTGAAAGCCGTTGCTGACTTCCTCCTACATTTGTTTCAGGACAGACAGTTACAGCCAGGTACTATTGATGGCTACAGATCAGCCATTGCTGACAAACTGGGCAATGCCACCATTAATGTCAGCAAAGATGAGAACCTTACTCGTCTCCTGGATAGTTTCCATAGAGACAGACCCAAGGGCAGGAGGGGCATACCCTCTTGGAACCTTTCACTGGTACTGCACCAGCTGACTAAGGCTCCCTTTGAACCCCTTAAGGAAGCCTCCTTGAAACACCTAACCTTCAAGACAGTTTTCTTGATGGCTTTAGGTTCTGGCAAACGCAGGAGTGAGATCCATGCTTGGCTTCATAAGAACATCAGACACCAATCAGACTGGACCAAGGTGTCTTTTTATCCCTCACCCAGCTTTCTGTCCAAGAACCAGCTGGCCAAAGAGGGTCCAGACAGTGTGGCCCCGGTGGTTATTCCAGCCCTGGCCCATACAATAGATAAATCACTCAAGGGTGACAGGTCACTGTGTCCAGTTAGAGCACTACGTTATTATCTAGACAGGACCTCTGACCTCAGGCAAAATAAGGAGTTGGTCTTTATCTCCTTCAAAAAAGGGTTTGACAAGGACATCTCCTCTGCCACTGTCTCCTCATGGATCAAACAAACAGTCATCCTATGTTATGAGCTCTCTGACCAGCAGGCCCTTACTTTACATCAGGTCAAAGCCCATGATGTAAGGGCCTTTGCTGCTTCTAAGGCCTTCCAAGCTGGAATTTCCTTAGAGCAAATCCTATCAGCCTGCCACTGGAAATCCCACAATACCTTCACACAATTCTATCTGAAGGATGTGGCGTGGGCTGACTCAGAGCTTTTCCATCTAGGGCCGGTCGTGGCTGCCCAGCAGATCCACCACCAAGCCCGATAGGGAGGAGACATTCTTGTAAATATGTACATATGTATATACTTAGATAAGTATAAATCATTCAAAAAAAAAAAAAAAAAACTGTGACATGCTTCCTTTGGGAGGTTTATTATTCTTGGGACTGAACTCATCCCTCTCTTCCCCCACTCAGAGCAGAAATGCTTGGAAATAAAAAAAAAGGGGGGGGGGAGCAGTGTCGGTTAAACCATCCGGTTAACCGGTTCCGGGTTACCGACTTAGGCCATTAATGAGTAGCCTGCTTCAGGTCTACCTGGGCCAGAAATTGTTAGTTTGAGTTCACTCAAGTCCCTAGTAACTTACCCGCCGACCAAGCGGTAGTTATTCAGCAATTGTCCATTGGATAGGATGTATTAACGCAATAAAATTGCAAATTTAATAAGTAAATTAAATTTTTATAAGTTAATACCCTATCCAATGGACGGACAAGACCCTCCCAACCGACCCCGCTATCAGCTTACTAGGGGTCTAATAGGTTTAGACAGCGAAAAAAGACGCGATGACGTCATTCTGACTAGACAGGAAGTATGCACGAGGCGACACCTGGCGAATGTACACTCTGTGACCGGTCCTGCCGGTATTATATACAGAATGACTTTTTCGGTCGTTTGGCGGGACCGGTCGCGCCGACCGGTAAAGCAATTGTCCATTGGATAGGGTATTAACTTATAAAAATTTAATTTACTTATTAAATTTGCAAATTTACGGTTTTCATTCTTTTTTAACACGAAATTCTTTGTTTCACCGCATTATTTGACTGTAACTTGGAGCTTATAGGACTATTTCACCAGGTCACGCGACGATGACGTCACATTTAAAATGGAGGTCAGCCGATCAGTTGCAAGAAAATATTCATTTCCTCTGTGATTACGGCTATTTTAGGTTTGTTTTTTGCACTCCTTTATCATAATTCTTTGAGTATTACTCCATCAGAGCATAATGTGTAATAATTCCCCATTTTTACGCATATTTTTAGCATATAATTACGGTACTCTACCATATCTACCATTCACGGTTCATTTCTTTTACAGGCCCTTTCATTTGACATTTCTGGGATACGGATCCTGGTTTCAGTGTTTTGGGTTCAATTGCAAACATAGGGTCTCCACTTTCAGCCTTTCCTCACCTTCAAGTCTGGAGGATGGTGGTAAATGGCTCTTGGGGTTGACTTGGTCTTCCCTTTTGGAGACTCATCTGTTACTGGTTTCCTATATTCCAGTTTTATGTCGTTTCGGTCATTCGGTTTCTCAGTCCATTTTAGTCCTTTGGCCTCTTTTGTGGCTAATCAGCCTAATCAAGCTACTTTTTTGTGCTAGGATTACCTTCTCAAGACCTTTTTTGTTTAGGGCCCTTCTTAAGAATTAGTTCTTATCAGTTGAATCCAACTGATTTTGCTATTCTTTTTATAGCTCCATTCATTTTCTATTCAGAAAAAATTGGGTTTTGTTGAACATTAACTGTTATTCAACAGTCTTTAGTACTTTTTCACCAGTTTTTAGATCTGACTACCTACTGGTACTTCTTCCTTTTGGATATGTTTGGGTCCCTCTGTCTGCCAACTTTTTTTTGTGCCAATCTGTTGGACTATTGGGATGCTTTGGATTTTGTCCCTCAATCTTCATAGATTTTTAGGCCTCCTGTCCAACAGAATTTGGGGAAAACAGATGACTGCTCTCATTAATTTATTAGCAGTCTCAGTTTCCTCCTATGGGTCACCCCCTTTTCCTGGCCCAGAAGTTCCTTCATGATGTTAGATTTGTTCTTTCTGTCACTCATGATTTTAGGGATCTTCTCATTCTAAGATTAAGAAGTTGGGTATTTACCCAAAATTTTCCTTCTAAAACTTACTCAGGTATCTGGACCTGGGATCTAGCCTGGTGGGTTGTTTTAAGACCTTCACTTTCCTAGGCAGATGTTTTCCGGCATTAGGAGATATCTGAGATGGACCTTGGGGTCCTTAATACTCTGGGATTTTTCCTGAATCCGGTTTGGTTTAATCACTTAGTCAAGTTGATTGACCAGACAGTTCTCCTCAGTGGTCTTTTTCAATGGATCTATCAGCTCCTTTTCAGCTGGTTAAACTATGGCCTTTTCCAGCCATTAGTTCTCTGTGCACTTTGCTTTGAGAGATTTCTTCATTTCCCTCACTTGTGCCAAGTCACCTTTGGGGGTAAATTGGCCCCTTTTTGGTCTTATACTGTTTTTTTGTAGTGTCTCTCTTTAGAGACTTCTTTTTTCTCACATTTAACAGTATTAGCAGAAGCTTTTCATGTTGCCCTTACTAAGGTGCCTCTTTAAGCTTTCTGCTTTAGCCTCTTGAGGCAGACCAATAAAGGCTTTTCTCTTCCCTATTAGGGAGTCTTCTCTGTAACTTAGTGCTTAAGGGTTGTGGTTCCTTTCCAGGTTCCAACATTCTGATGGTGGAATGCCTTCCAGAGGCAGCAGAGGCACAGCCTCCACCTCTTTAATGGTGTCCTTGAGATAAGAGTGGTTTGTTTTATTTAAACGTTCACTTTTACTTCAAAATCCCTCCACTTGCCAGTGGGAGGTCAGCTGATTTTTTCCATTTCATTTGAAATGTTTGGGTGTCAGACTTTCTCTTTCCAGAAATCTGGAACTTGGTTTTCACCTTCCAGTGGTCTCTCAGATTCCACTGTCCTGATTTCAGCTTCTTTGCTTCTCCTCAGAAGTATGCTGTTCTTTGTCAATCAGCCTCACACTTGCTGTTCATAGGAGCAGTTCAAGTTCCTTGGCTCCCTTTTACCTGATTTTCTCAGGCCCCTTTTTTCCTTGACAAAGAGATAGAAGACTGGAAACCAGCATTAGATTTACATCTTTTCCTAGATTTACATCTTTTCCTGGTTTTCATAACTATCAGGATGAAAACTTATCAGTTGATAATTTTCTCCCTTCTAATTGGCCAGTGGACCACTTCTCTTCCTCAATATGCCTCCTTTCTCTCCTTTGGCTCCTTTGGTTCACTCTTGCTCAGAGTTTTGCTCTTGGGCAGGGTGTACCACTTTGTGGCAATGCCTTTGGGCCTAGCCACTAGCCTTTCCGGATTTACTTCCTTAGTCAAGGAAGTAAGGAAAGTTGGCTTTGAGGTTGGGCATCCCAGTGCACATGTGATTATAAATTGGCTCATTAGAGCCAATAGTTGTCAGAGGCTCTCTTAGAGTTGACTATTAACTTGGGAGTGGTTTTTAGCAGGAAGTATTTAGATCTGTTCCTACAACAGGTCTCCTTCCGGGGCCAGGTTCTTAACCTGTCTAAAGGTGTTTCTCACAGGGATAAGGTTCTGTCTATTTAGAAGCTCATCGTTTCTCTGCCTTAGAACACCTTTAAATTTCCTCTCCAACTAAGCACCTTTATTTCTCTTGGCTTCCACTTGGAAGCCACTTCTTCAAGGTCACCTGCAAATGACACTTCTTCAGTGTTATCTCAGGACTCTTTGATTTTCCTTCTCAAAGGTGCTCTGGTTTGTCCATTCTTTGATCCTTCTATGAAGGTTCATTTAAGATGGTACTTTCCTGGGAACTATGTCTTTGCTTTCCTCCCTTTAATTCCCTAGTTTTACATCTACTTACGTGGATGTTTCACTTCAGGGTTAGGGAGCTCTTTGTGCTCTATTGACCACCTAAGGTCCATCTTTGATCTGTTTCAATCTTTTCATCAGTTCTAGAGCTCATAGCCGTCCTTTTTGCTCAGACATTTGTTCTTCACTTGTCCTTTCTTCAAGGGACACTTCAGATAGTCTCAGGCAACACTGTTGTCTGTGCTTTCTTTTTATATCAAGAGAGCTTCCACTCTTGGGACATGTGTATCTATTTTGGCACCTTTTTGCCATTATTTTTACAAGAACAAGTCTGTTCTTCCGCCTACTCATGTTCCAGGGGCATGAATCCTTGGCAGACCATCTCTGGAGGTCTTATCTGACCTTTCATTTAAAGTGGTCTCTCAATTCTTGGATCTTCAAATGGCAGTCTCAGACTTCTCATCTGATTTAGATCTCTTTGCCATGTGATTCAATCACAAGCTGCTCTTGCATGTGCCTTAGGCTCTAGCAACAGCTGCCCTGGAGTTTTTGGTCTGGAGTACTTGTTTTTACTCCTTCCCTCCTTCAGCTCTGTGCCCACTTATGGCCAAGAAGTTATTCTACTTTCTGAGCTGCAGCTTGCTTCTTGTAGTCTTCCTTGCCAAGGTTCCTTGCCAGTTGCCAAGGTTTGGCCTCAAGATCTCCTTTAAGAAAGCCAATGGCTCTTCCTCTTATTCTTCTTAACAACCTCATATAGAGGTTTGTTATTTATTCTTATGGAGCTCCTTTCTTCATACCTTGTGGCTGAAGTCTCCTTACAGAAGAATCTTCAGAGGAGGAGTCCTGGAGGATATTTAATCCCCCTATGAAGCAATGTGGAACTGCTTCAAAAACTTGTGAGAAACATGGCCACTCTGCCATGCTTTAACTGTCTCTTTCATTGCTGAATTTTCCTATTTTGGAATATTTCCTCAGGCCATAGGGATACAGGTCAGCTCTCTCCATGTTAATTTGGAGTTGGGTTCTTATAGGGAGCTTAGAAGTCTCTTTTAGAGCTTTTTTAAATCCAGAATAAGGGCAGTTGTCACCTACCTGCTTGGTACTTAAACCTTAGTTCTGCAGACTCTTACCAAGGCTCCTCTTGAACCCTTTTCACTTGCTGAGCCAAGTTTTTCACATATAAGACCGTCTTTCTTACTCCCTTGTTTTGGGAAGGCGAAGGAGTGAGTTTGTTTCCTTTAGTTAAAGGTATCCTCTCACTCTCTAGGGATTGCCTAAGTCATCCTTAAGTCAGATCTTGCTTTCATGGCTTCGCCAGTTTCCTTCAGAAGGCTCTTCCTGCTTTGACTTTTGTCTTGGTCAGGGTGACTTAGAGGATTATTTCTTCCTTACTATCAGATACCTTAGATACCATCTGTCTAGCTATTCTGACTATCTTATGAGAATTTCTTCTTTGTCTTTCTTCTGAAGACCAAAGAGGGTGATATTGCTGCTCAGACAATATCTTTTGGGATTAACATTTTATCCTTTATTCCTTGCACTTTTTTGCACTTCACTTATTTTTTCTTAGAGATGTTGCACTTAAGAATCTTTATGATTTCTTGACTGTCCTGGACTTAGTTCCACTCAGCTTTTTCTCTCTCTTCTGCTTAAATTCCTTAATTTAAGACAATCTGAGACTTTCATTCTCAGAATAAGGGGGGTGGCATTTTCCTTTTATGGAATCTGTTCTTCATCTCTGTTTTCAGAACCACGCTTCTTAGTGCCTCTTTGCATGTTCCTATTTTGAGCACAGTGGCATTATGCCTCTCCTTTGAGCTGACCTAATAGGGTGTAGACAGCCATGCTGAAGTTATTGCAGTGGTTAATTCTACTCGCTTAACTCACTAGAGTTATCACTTCAGCACGGGGGGGGGCCACGGTGGCAGAGTGATAACATTCTCGCCATCCACCTCTGAGGCCGGGGTTCGATTCCCGCATGGCCTCAAGTGGGAAAGCTGGTAGTTGCTTGCCGTTGGTCGGCAGTTTACAGTACAGAACCCTAACTAACTGTATGTACTGGTTTCCTCTGCCCTTCCAACTACCCGTTGTGATATGACCTGTATAGTGTTGAATGCGACGTAAAACCCCAAACACCAAGCACAGAGGTTTTGGGTTCAATTGTACCAGGAAGTATCCTCTTAATGCAATTTAACCTTAGGGTGGTTTTCCTCAGTCTGTCTTTTTCCCACCATCCTTTCTAGTGGGCATTCAACCAAAGTGTTTTCATATGGTAGGGTATATTACATTTTTATGAAATAAAATTTCATAGTTTTAAATGTAAAATACATTTATATAAAGAAAAATGTATATACTTACCATATGAAAACAGCAAATCACCCTCCCGCCTGCCCCGCTTTTTAAAAAGACCTTTTTCCAGCATTTATGTTTATTCACGAAAAGAGTGAACTATTTCTGTAATACTGCGCATGGCAGAGTGAATTAGGTCACCAGGGGTCAAAGGGTAGCAAGTACATAGGTTTAAAGAGGGTCTCCCCTCATAGTTTAAATCCTATGTATGGTGAATGTGGCGGTCACCGAACGCCAAGCCAAGCTTAACCCAAGTGTTTTCATATGGTAGGTATATACATTTTTCTCATAAAAATGTATTTTACATTTAAAAGTATGAAATTTATTGAATTTTCTGCTGACATCTATTGAAATCTTGATAAGTAATAACTTTGTGTGTTTGCCTCACTGTCTGCCGGTGTGCATTTGTCATAACCTGTACATTGGATCTAGGTTATATTTTTCGACAAGGTGGGGCTTCACCATGGCTCAATCCTTCTGAAAGATGGTCTGGATCTGTAAAAATACTGCCAGTCAGCCAAATATTTTTGTCCATCCAGCATATTTTTTGTCCTTTTGAATTTCATCCGCTTCAGTCTTTAACCAAAGCTGGTGACACAGTACAATTCTACTGAATTCTTGTTTTTTTACAAATTAAATGAGTGACCTTTATTATACAGAAGAAGACGGCTTTTAACAAGCGATTCTCATCCCTGCCTAGCAAATGTAGATAGCCTTTCAGTGGATTGCCGGTCATGTGACCTTTCAATATGCATACAAGTTTCTAAATATAGTTCACAAGGGTTATCCCAGCAACTATCAAATTATATACAAATGAAGACTTGAAATCAACAGGAAACAAGGAAACAGAACTCAAGAAGAGTCGAGTAGCAACCTTGTGTTAGCGAAAGACATGAAGATAAATAAGAGTTAAGAAGAGTCGAGTAGCACCCTTGGGGTAGCAAAAGACAAGAAGACTCAGACAGCACCAACCTCCACCAGCCATTGTTCATCAGCAGCCTGTTTACCGGCCTAGTACTACTGACACCACCAAGTAAAGGCCAGTTACAGAGTTTACCAACCGGCTGCCGGCTGCACAACCTGCACTAAACAATTTGCTTTACACTAGCCAGTTACAGAGCCTACCAACCTATTGCCTTCAGACTAACTGGTTACAGAGCCTACCGACCCGTTACCGGCTACACAGCCTGCATTGAACAGCTTGCTTCACACTAGCCGGTTTGAGAGCCTACCTGCCTATTAACAACCAGCACTAAGAATCAACCAACCCACAGGTCATTCTACCAACTGGCCACTCTTCATCAGCAGCCTGTTCACCGGCCTAAGACTGATAACAGGCCTAATAATGATGTTGATGCTAACAGGAAGATTCCTACAGAGAAACTGCTTCAATCAGTTACAGAGTCTACCAACCGGTTACCGGCTATACAGTTTTCACTGAGCAGTCTTTCTTCACACCAGCTGGTTACAGAGACTACCGACCTGCTACCATGTGCAATCACTGTCATGCCCCCTTTTCAACATTAGTTACAGAGAAGGACCAGACCAGACTGGATCGGCAGACCTACCTGTGATCACCGGGGCAAAGAATCTGTAAAATGTGAAAAGTTGTGTCCGCCCGACCGGACCCAGCGGGAATACAGCAAGAACAGAGAGACTGTTAACTTGTATCATTGTCACCAGACCGGACCAGTGTCCAGAGAAACAGTAAATGTCAGACTATCCAATGTCCGAAATGTTGCAGAAAATCTGCCTGTAGGGGCCAGACTAAATCAGTTTTCTGAAACTTAGGAAGCCTTGGGGGCCGGACCCTAGGTAGTACAAATGTTGAAGGAGGGCTACACCCTCCCTTTCCAGACCAGACCAAGCTTGACAAGGTCACCGACAATCATCAGCTGCTATGTACATGCTCACAGGAACCTCTACCTGTTGGAGGCATTGTATCAGCTGACAAAGATGCAGTAGAGTTGGTCCAAAATCAAATCTGGGGTTTTACAACCGGCTATTTTTTGGTCCCAAAAACCAAACAACATATGGAGACCTATACTAGATCTGAGCAATCTCAACAAATTCCTCAAGGCAGAAAAATTCAAAAATGGAGACACCAGAAACGATCCGGACCTCCCTACAGACAGGGGAGTGGGTCACGTCCATAGATTCAAGGACGCCTACTTCCATATACGCATACAAAACCAATCAAGAAAATATCTGAGATTTCATGTACAGGGCAAAACATACCAGTTTAAAGCACTTCTGTCTGTCCACAGCTCCCTTGGAGTTCACTGTAGTGACCAAGAGGTCAAACTGTTGGCCTTACAGAAGGGTATAAGAATCGACCAGTACCTAGACTACTGGTTGGTCTGGGCCAGATCCCACCACACTTGTCTCCAGCGTACACAAACACTAGTAGCTCTTTGTCAGGATCTAGGTTGGCTAGTAAACATGGGAAAATCAAAACTGAACCCCAAGCAAGTCTTCGACTTTGTAGGTTTCCAGTTTGACCTGAAAGAGGGCAAGGTCAGACCCACCCTGGACCGGTGGCAGACACTGACAACCAAAATCAGAAAATTATTAACCTGACCGACCTGTCCGGTGCGGCAACTCATGTCCCTCATAGGGCTGTTAACAGCAACAGAAAAACAGGTTCACCTAGGTCATCCGTATATGAGGCCCATTCAGTGGCACCTCAAACAAAACTGGATGGTCCCAGAATCACTAGAAATGGTGATACCAGTTCCCTGGTTGCTCAACCCCCATTTAAAATGGTGCTGGAGGAAAGCAATGTGCTCCAAGGTCAACCATTACACCCACTAAAACATGCTCTGCAATTGTTTACAGATGCATCCAATGAAGGCTGGGGCACTCACTTAAACAATCACACATAGTTCTTACAGCCACAGACAACACCACAGTGGTTGCCTATATAAACAAAGAAGGGGGAATGAAGTCGGGCCCTCTGTGTGCCCATCTGTGGAGAATCCTGACCTGGTGTACCAGCAAATAGGTTACTCTTAAAGCCCGACACATTCCAGGCCGGCTGAATGTGATAGCAGACAAACTATTCAGGCTAGGCCAGACAATTCAAACAGAGCGGCCTCTCCTTCCAGAGGTCTTCCAGGCATTGTGCAACAGGTGGCACCAACCTCAAATAGACCTCTTGCGACGAGGTTCAACAACAATCTAGCCAAATTTGTGTCACCAGTGCCAGACCCCCAGGCCTGGGCAGTTGATGGACCCATATGACTTATCACCAGCAACCATCTTGGGCAAAGTGGTGGAGAAGTTGCAGGACTACTCATGCAGGAGAACAATTCTAATTGCTCCGTGGTGGCCCGACATACCCTGGTTCTGGTTGCCCAGTACCATTAATGGTTACAGGCCAGCCATTGCTGATAAACTGGGAAATTCACCCATTAATATCAGCAAAGATGAAAATCTCACTTGTCTCCTGGATAGTTTCCACAGAGACAGATCCAAAGGACAGAGGAGGATCCCTTCCTGGAACCTCTTGTTGGTGTTGCAGCAGCTGACAAAGGCTCCATTTGAACCAATTAAAGAGGCCTCATTGAAGCATTCGACTTTCAAAACTGTTATCCTCTTGGCCTTTGGGTCGGGCAAACGCAGAAGTGAGATACAATTTTGGCAAAACAAAATCATCAAACACCAGTCAGACTGATCACATTTGTCCCTGTACCCATCTCCCAGCTTTCTTTCAAAGAATCAGCTGGCCAAAGAGTGTCCGGACAATGTGGCCCCAGTGGTTATACCAGCCCTGGCCCTAACTCAGGATAAGTCCCTCTAGTCTGATAGGTCCCTGTGTCCGGTCAGAGCATTGTGCTACTATTTGGACAGGACCTCAGATATTAGGCACAACAAGGAGTTCGTCTATATCTCCTTTAAGAAAGGGTTTGACAAGGACTTCTCACCTGCCACTATCTCCTCATGGATCAAACAGACTGTGATCCTATGTTATGACCCCTCTGATCAGGAGGCCTTCACCTTAATCAGATTTAAGCCCATTATGTTAGGGCCTTTGCTACTTCCAAGGCCTTCCAGTCGGGAGTCTCCTTGGAGCAGATCTTGTCAGCCTGCCACTGGAAGTTATATTAATACCTTTACACAATTCTATCTGAAGGGTGTGGCTTGGGCTGATTCAGAGCTTTACCACTTGGGCCCAGTAGTGGCCCACTCATGCAATGGACAGGCAAGGCCCTCCCAGCCAGCCCTGCTATCAGCTTACTAGGGGTCTTAATAGGTTTAGACAACGAAAAAGATGCAATGACGTCACACTGTCTGGACCGGAAGGAAGTACGATGCGCCCCCTGGCGAATGCAAAGTGGGACTGGCCAGCCGGTAGAAACACAGGACGTCTTTTTCTGGCATTTGGCGGGCCAGTCTTGGCCAACTGGATAAGCAATTGGATAGGGTATTAACTTATAAACATTTAATTTACTTATTAAATTTGCCATTTTTAAAAGAAACTTTAAAAGTTGTGTCTTCAACATTCAACCCTTCATGTTTTGCTTGTTCATAAATTGGTATTTTCAGAAATTCTGCTTGATAACTGATTGCCATTAGTGAACAATTTTAATGTGAGGCCATTAACAATCACCCCTCTTTACATTTTTTTTTCAGATATACCATTACATTGAAACATGCCACCAAAAAAGAAGAAAGGGAAGAAAAAGAAGAAGAAAAGCTCAGGTGCTTAAGTATCTTTAATATATTATTATATTTTATGGTATTTGCATCCACATTTTTCATTGCATGTCCCTAAGCTCAAGTTCAATAAAATACATTCAATTTGGGGATATTGTTCATTCATTAAAAACAAGTAGCTGATATTTATGGCTGCCACTCCTCCACCACAGTTTTACCTCTGAAATTAGTAAGGTGCACATTTGAACCCCACATACACTCTAAAACAAATACACATACACTCTTGAAACATTAAAATAATTTGTAACTAATGAAAGGGCTAGGAGGCTTTGGAGGGTGAATTTTTGTGAAATATATTCACCTACTTTTTGATGCTCTGTATCATAACAAATTTTCAAAGCTGTAGCTCCGTAGCTAACTGAGTAATAGCTATTTTGATAGTTGACCATTGAATAAATCACTTATAACTACAAAAGTATTGAAATAAGAGGACTTCGGTGAATACATTACTCAACTGCTTTTTAACCCCAGCCTATAGAGGCTGGGGTTATAGTTGTGCCCTGCGCTGAGTGGGTTTGGCAGTGGGCATAAAGCTTGTGGGTGTTTCACAGCCTAAACCCATGCACAGATTTTCACCAAATTTTTCCAGGGTATGTTTAACTCAAAATGATCTAGAGCTGTTTAGGGTTTGGGGGGTATCTGGCAACAACTGTTGCCATGGCAACACTTTTAAGATTTTTGGGTCTTTAAGTTTTTGCCATGGGAACAATTTAAATATTTGACGTTTGTGGGTGTTCTACAGCCTAAACCAATGCCTGGATGTTAACCAAAAGGATCTAGAGCTGTTTTGAAGTGTATCTGGCAACACCTGTTGCCGTGGCTACGCTTTAAATACTTTGTGGTCTTAAACATCTTTTTCATTGCGTCAATACATCTTACCTACCAGACGATAGCTATAGCCGGCGCCAGCCGGTCCCGCCAAACGAAAGAAAAAGACGTCCCGGGTTTCACCCCCGGCAGGACCGGCACACTACAATCCACTCGCCAGGTGGCCTAGTTCCTGCCTCACTCGCCAGAGGGACGTGACGTCATAGCATCTTTTTTCGTTTGGCGCGATATTTAAAGTTGTGTATTTTTATCTGTGAACCTTTTTGGTTTTATATTTGTGTTATTCTGTTTAATTTGTGTCGGAATAGTTGCCATTAGTTGACTTTTCTATCATGGCATCTCCAGGACAGAAAAAGGGTGCGTGTGGCCATATTATGGCTTCATTCGACAAGCATAGTAGGTGTGCGCGTTGTCGCGAGAAAGGACATGGTGATGACCCTTGTGTTCAAAATCTGCAGTGTGACTTTTGCAGTGTCCTTACCCCGGAGCAAGTGCTCAAGTTAAGTACGCCTACCTATAAACTCAGAAAGGAAAAGGCTAAAGCAAAGGAGGTGTTAGTCGATCCGTCTACTGTGGTAGTACTTGATACCCAGCCAGAACAAGAACCTGATGTTTCTTTGTCTTCTGCTCCGGATTTGTCCCTTCCTGTGCCTCAGTTTAAGAAAGATCTTCAAGAACTGGACGAAAAGTGGGCCACTCGTATGGCCAGGCTTGAGGCACTTATTACTTTAGGACATCGCCCCTCACCTTCTGTGCAACAAAATCTTTCATTTCATTGCGTTAATACATCTTACCTACCAGACGATAGCTATAGTCCGGCGCCAGCCGGTCCCGCCAAACGAAAGAAAAAGACGTCCCGGGTTTCACCCCCAGCAGGACCGGCACACTACAATCCACTCGCCAGGTGGCCTAGTTCCTGCCTCACTCGTCAGAGGGACGTGACGTCATAGCATCTTTTTCGTTTGGCGCGATATTTAAAGTTGTGGATTTTTATCTGTGAACCTTTTTGGTTTTATATTTGTGTTATTCTGCTTAATTTGTGTCGGAATAGTTGCCATTAGTTGACTTTTCTATCATGGCATCTCCATGACAGAAAAAGGGTGCATGTGGCCATATTATGGCTTCATTCGACAAGCATAGTAGGTGTGCGCGTTGTCGCGAGAAAGGACATGGTGATGACCCTTGTGTTCAAAATCTGCAGTGTGACTTTTGCAGTGTCCTTACCCCGGAGCAAGTGCTCAAGTTAAGTACGCCTACCTATAAACTCAGAAAGGAAAAGGCTAAAGCAAAGGAGGTGTTAGTCGATCCGTCTACTGTGGTAGTACTTGATACCCAGCCAGAACAAGAACCTGATGTTTCTTTGTCTTCTGCTCCGGATTTGTCCCTTCCTGTGCCTCAGTTTAAAAAAGATCTTCAAGAACTGGACGAAAAGTGGGCCACTCGTATGGCCAGGCTTGAGGCACTTATTACTTTAGGACATCGCCCCTCACCTTCTGTGCAACAAAATCCGTCATTTTCTCCGGTCAAAGTACCGGTCTCTCATGCTGCTCCAGCAGGTGCTCTTTCCCAGACACCCTTTTTTGTCTCTACTTCGGCTTCTTCCGGCCCAGCCGGCCCGGCTGTTGGCCCGGATGAGGCTAGAGATCAGGATGTTTCCTTTGCTGACAGACAATCTCCACTTCAAAACCTCTACCCGGAAGCAGAGCCTATGTTTAAACACCCTGCTCCGGTGGCTACTGTTTCGTCAGCTGCTATGTCTGCTTCCTCTCAATCTTCATTTCAACAATCTTCTTCCGGCTCCGGGCCGGTCACCTTCCGCGATGTCAATCCTCAGGAAACATTTGAAGAGGGTGAGTTATCTGACGCAGAGGAATCCCCAGACTTGGAAACCTCAGACCCGGACCGGGTCCTCAGTGAAGACCAAAATTACCACGAGACTGTGAGAGGCGTCCGCGCGTTTATGGGATGGACACACATTCCTGACCTGGAGTTTTCTCCGCAATCCCGCACTGATAATCCTTGGGCAGGTCACCGTTCTTCCACCGGAAGATTGGTTGTGCCGAAAACTAGAAACTCTAAACCTTGTACTGATAGAAGCATATCCTTCAAAATCTAGTGATCCAGGTGGCCTGCATGTGGACCAGTTCCTCAGACCCCCAAAATCCCAGAACAGATGGTATGGGATACACCCGGCGGAGCCTACAGATCCCACTAGGCCGGGTAAATCTGTGAATTCTTGGCCAAATGATGCGGCGAAGATAAACAGTTCATTCCCCAGGATTT
This sequence comes from Sabellastarte sp. h YS-2021, assembly GCA_964017235.1. Classification (NCBI taxonomy): domain Eukaryota; kingdom Metazoa; phylum Annelida; class Polychaeta; order Sabellida; family Sabellidae; genus Sabellastarte; species Sabellastarte sp. h YS-2021. The sequence goes on from OZ024932.1 coordinate 111,708,488, forward strand.
CAACCATATCTTCTACATCTCCTCAGCCTCCATCCCGCCCACTATCACAAGACACTATGCGTAAGTGGGAGAAAGCAGCAAAAGAGTCTTCATATATTTGCAACCAGTCAGCGGGGTTTAATCGCTGTATCACCAAAATACAGGATGCCTTCCAAGAACAATTGCATATTTTACAAAGTGAACTTAAGAAAGGCAAGTCCTCTGTCAAAGCTCAAGGTGCACTGGATGAACTTTTATACTTATCCTCATTTAACCAGAATGTCAGTTTCGCCATGGGGAAATCTTTACAACATTTGGCAGACTTTACCTTTGTGCAGATGGCGAATTTGACCCTACTCCGTAGGGACTCATACTTGGAAGCTGTGAAACCGGGGAGATACTTTCAATTCCTTGAGAAATTGTCCCCTGAATGGATATGGGTTATTTCCAGATGCTGCTATTAGAAAAGCTGAGGATGAAATTAACCAGTTAGAAGCTTCCCGACGTACTTCCCAGCCCGGCCCGGGCCGCGGGGGGTTCGCCGGTAGAGGCAGAAAGCAGAGATACCAACCCTACAGTACTGGTTGGAAACCTCAAGACACGGCTAAATCAACTTCTCAGGCCGGAAAGGAACTACCAGCTTGGAAAGCATTTGGTTCCCGCAATAGAGGCCGGGGCAGAGGCCGGGGTGGTCAGCCCGGACGTGGTACCAAGATGGCTCATGAGAAGACACAGTATAAATGACAATTACTGCAAGTCAAGTCCGGTGCCGGTGGCCCGGCCAGTCAGTTCTGTAAAAAGTGTCATAACAATAAACTCTTTTGTATCTGTTCCAACAAATGTTTCTTATCATGTTGTATGTCGTGTACCTACTGTAACAAGGTGGCAGTCGCAAAAGAAAGACGTAAGGCCAAAATCAAAGATCAAAAGTCAAATAAAGTGTGTGAAAAGTGCTTCTTTTGTCGGTCACTTTGTTTCTGCTCCAAATGTTCCAAATGTCCCCAATGTTGCAAGTGTCCAACCAGTGGGGGGACGTCTTCAGAGTTTTTGGGAAATATGGGCTGACAAGGGTGCAAACCCAAAAGTAGTGTCCATATTAAAGGAGGGTTATGTTCTCCCCTTCAAAGTCAGACCTCCCTTGGTAAGGGATCCCCTGATAGTAAGTGGCTATGCAAACCCCATCAGAGACTCCCACTTGCAAGAAGCTGTACAAGCTCTGATCGAGAAAAAGGCAGTAGAGAGGGTCAGGGTTCAAACCTCACTAGCCTTTTTCAACAGACTGTTCATTGTCCCAAAGCCGAACCACAAGTGGCGGCCAATCTTGGATCTCAGTACTCTAAATCAGTTTTTATGCGTAAAAACATTCAAAATGGAGACTCCAGAGACAATCCGGACCTCTCTACAACAAGAGGAGTGGGTGACATCGCTAGACTTCAGCGACGCCTACTTCCACATTCCCATTCACTTCACATCCCGAAAATTCCTCAGGTTCCACTTTCAGAACCAGTCGTACTAGTTTCGGGCACTTCCCTTTGGCCTGTCAACAGCTCCCATGGAGTTCACTGGGGTGGTCAAAGAGGTCAAGTTAATGGCTCAGTCACAGGGTATAAGAATCCACCAGTACCTAGACGACTGGTTGATTCGAGCCCCTACCAAAGAATCTTGCCACCAGGGAACCCAGTCCCTCCTAGCCCTTTGCCAGGAGTTGGGCTGGATGGTAAACATGCAAAAGTCAGAACTGGAACCCCAACAAGTCTTCGACTTCGTAGGCTACCAGTACGACCTACTCAACGGAGTAGTCAGGCCTACTCAAAACCGTTGGGACGCCCTTCAACAAAAAATAACAGTGCTTTTACAGAACAGATTTTGCCGAGTGAGAACTTTCATGTCTCTTATAGGTCTTCTCACTGCGACAGAAAAACAGGTGCCCCTAGGCAGACTGCACATGAGACCTATTCAGTGGCACCTCAAGAAGCACTGGAGAGTCCCAGAATCTCTGGAAAAGGAGATCCCAATTCCGAGGTCTCTCCATCAGTACCTGCAGTGGTGGACCCAAGAGGAAAATGTCCTAAAGGGTCAGCCCTTACACCCCCTGCGACACGCAGTTCAAATCTTTACAGACGCCTCAAAAGAAGGCTGGGGTGCTCACTTAGGCGACTTCACAGCAAGCGGTACTTGGTCAGTGCCCGAAAGCAAGTTGCACATAAACTTCTTAGAACTAAAAGCCGTGTTGTTAGCACTAAAAAGATTCCAACATTTAGTGCAAGGAAAGGTCGTCCTGATTGCCACAGACAACACTACGGTTGTAGCATACATCAACAAGGAAGGAGGTATGAGGTCAGGCTCACTCTGTGCCCTTCTTTGGCGGCTCCTATGTTGGTGCAGCCTCAATCAAATAGTACTGAAGGCCAGACACATTCCAGGCCGTCTGAATGTAATTGCAGACAAATTGTCTCGCCAAAGGCAGGTCATTCAGACGGAGTGGTCCCTCCATCAAGAGACCTTCGACCTCCTTTGTCAAACCTGGCATTATCCCCGAGTGGACATGTTTGCAACAAGGTACAACTGCAAGCTAGTTCAATTTGTGTCCCCAATTCCAGACCCAAAGGCCTGGTCAGTGGATGCTCTGACATTGTCCTGGGAGGACCTGGACATGTACCTCTTCCCCCCAGTGTCTCTGATGGGGAAGGTGGTCAGCAAGCTGTCAGATCACTGGTATCGCAGAGCAATCCTGATTGCCCCGGGATGGCCCAACATGCCTTGGTTTTGGGACCTAGTGGAACTATCTGCGAGGGTTCCTCTTTGTCTTCCACACCACCCAGATCTAGTGACCCAACCTTTCAACAAGGCACGTCACAGGGATCTGACAAACCTAAATCTCCATGCCTGGCTCCTAGAGCCCAGACAATCAAGGAGCAGGGGTTCTCTAGCCCAGTGGCGTCAAGAATTGAGGTGCCTCAAAGACGTTCAACCAGAACAGTCTACGAAGCGAAGTGGGCCGTTTTTATCAGATGGTGCGAAACAAGTCAGGTGGACTTCAGGAACCCATCTATAAAACAAATAGCAGATTTCCTCCTGCACCTTTTCCAGGAGAAAAATCTCCAGCCCAGCACTATTGACGGTTACAGGTCAGCCATTGCAGACAAACTGGGAAATACCTCGATTAATGTCGGCAAGGATGACAATTTGACTAGACTGTTAGACAGTTTTCACAGGGATAGACCCAAAGGACGCAGGGGGGTTCCTGCTTGGAACCTCTCCCTAGTTTTACACCAGCTTACAAAAGTACCTTTTGAACCCCTCAGAAAGGCTTCTCTGAAACACCTTACTTTCAAAACTGTTTTTCTCCTAGCCCTGGCTTCAGGAAAACGCAGAAGTGAGATACACGCTTGGTTAAACAAAAATATCAGACACCAAGCTGATTGGTCCAAAGTTTCCCTCTACCCATCACCAAGCTTCTTGGCGAAAAATCACTTGGCAAAAGAGGGACCAGAGTGCGTGGCCCCTGTGGTCATCCCGGCCTTAGCCCCCACTCTGGATAAGTCTTTAAAGGAAGACAGATCCCTTTGCCCCGTTCGGGCTCTTCGCTACTACCTGGACAAAATACAGGACCTAAGAACGGGAAAGGAGTTAGTTTTTGTTTCATTCAAACAAGGTTTTGACAGGGACATCTCTCCTGCCACTATCTCGTCCTGGATCAAACAAACAGTAGTGTTGTGTTATGATCTCTCTGACCAAGAGTCCTTGACCTTACATCAGGTCAAGGCCCATGATGTTAGGGCCTTTGCGGCCTCCAAAGCTTTTCAAGGTGGCATATCTCTGGACCAGATTCTAGCAGCATGCCACTGGAAGTCCCACAACACCTTTACACAGTTTTACCTTAAGGATGTTGCCTGGGCAGATAAGGAGCTTTTTCACTTGGGTCCTGTGGTGGCGGCCCAGCAGATCCACCACTAGTCCCCTAAGCTTCTTTGTATATAATTATATATAGTGTTCATACTAGTTAGTTTTAGGTGCAGGCTCACTTTTAGCCTATGCCTTGGCTTCTCAAAGTTTTTTACTTCAGAGTAATTCTCTGGGTATAGGACTTTCCCTACTCTTCCAGGTTAACCGTGGGAATCATGGACTTGAACTCTTGCTCTCTTCCTCCCCTCAGAGCAGTCAAAAAAAGGGGGGGGGGGCAGGTAGGTCTAGATACCCTTGAGACTAACATGTCTCCTCAAAGGACTAGAACCTCACACCTAGGTATAATATAAGAGTTCTCTCCAATCCTCAGAAGGCTGCCCTCCTTCCATTGGGTAGTTATTCTAGCTATCGTCTGGTAGGTAAGATGTATTAACGCAATGAAATTGCAAATTTTAATTAGTAAATTAAATTTTTATTAGTTAATACCTTACCTACCAGACGGGAAATTCCCACCCGGCCTTCCCCGCTTCCAGCCTTCATCATTCAATCTTAGGGACGAAAAAGATGCTATGACGTCACGTCCCTCTGGCGAGTGAGGCAGGAACTAGGCCACCTGGCGAGTGGATTGTAGTGTGCCGGTCCTGCCGGGGGTGAAACCCGGGACGTCTTTTTCTTTCGTTTGGCGGGACCGGCTGGCGCCGGACTATAGCTATCGTCTGGTAGGTAAGGTATTAACTAATAAAAATTTAATTTACTAATTAAAATTTGCAATTTTCTCCGGTCAAAGTACCGGTCTCTCATGCTGCTCCAGCAGATGCTCTTTCCCAGACACCCTTTTTTGTCTCTACTTCGGCTTCTTCCGGCCCAGCCGGCCCGGCTGTTGGCCCGGATGAGGCTAGAGATCAGGATGTTTCCTTTGCTGACAGACAATCTCCACTTCAAAACCTCTACCCGGAAGCAGAGCCTATGTTTAAACACCCTGCTCCGGTGGCTACTGTTTCGTCAGCTGCTATGTCTGCTTCCTCTCAATCTTCATTTCAACAACCTTCTTCCGGCTCCGGGCCGGTCACCTTCCGCGATGTCAATCCTCAGGAAACATTTGAAGAGGGTGAGTTATCTGACGCAGAGGAATCCCCAGACTTGGAAACCTCAGACCCGGACCGGGTCCTCAGTGAAGACCAAAATTACCGCGAGACTGTGAGAGGCGTCCGCGCGTTTATGGGATGGACACACATTCCTGACCTGGAGTTTTCTCCGCAATCCCGCACTGATAATCCTTGGGCAGGTCACCGTTCTCAGCCGGTGGGCAAAATTTCTGTGGATCTTCCACCGGAAGATTGGTTGTGCCGAAAACTAGAAACTCTAAACCTTGTACTGATAGAAGGATATCCTTCAAAATCTAGTGATCCAGGTGGCCTGTATGTGGACCAGTTCCTCAGACCCCCAAAATCCCAGAACAGATGGTATGGGATACACCCGGCGGAGCCTACAGATCCAACTAGGCCGGGTAAATCTGTGAATTCTTGGCCAAATGATGCGGCGAAGATAAACAGTTCATTCCCCAGGATTTCAACCATATCTTCTACATCTCCTCAGCCTCCATCCCGCCCACTATCACAAGACACTATGCGTAAGTGGGAGAAAGCAGCAAAAGAGTCTTCATATATTTGCAACCAGTCAGCGGGGTTTAATCGCTGTATCACCAAAATACAGGATGCCTTCCAAGAACAATTGCATATTTTGCAAAGTCAACTTAAGAAAGGCAAGTCCTCTGTCAAAGCTCAAGGTGCACTGGATGAACTTTTATACTTATCCTCATTTAACCAGAATGTCAGTTTCGCCATGGGGAAATCTTTACAACATTTGGCAGACTTTACCTTTGTGCAGATGGCGAATTTGACCCTACTCCGTAGGGACTCATACTTGGAAGCTGTGAAACCGGGGATTAAGCCAGATACTTTCAATTCCTTGAGAAATTGTCCCCTGAATGGATATGGGTTATTTCCAGATGCTGCTATTAGAAAAGCTGAGGATGAAATTAACCAGTTAGAAGCTTCCCGACGTACTTCCCAGCCCGGCCCGGGCCGCGGGGGGTTCGCCGGTAGAGGCAGAAAGCAGAGATACCAACCCTACAGTACTGGTTGGAAACCTCAAGACACGGCTAAATCATCTTCTCAGGCCGGAAAGGAACTACCAGCTTGGAAAGCGTTTGGTTCCCGCAATAGAGGCCGGGGCAGAGGCCGGGGTGGTCAGCCCGGACGTGGTACCAAGATGGCTCATGAGAAGACACAGTATAAATGACAATTACTGCAAGTCAAGTCCGGTGCCGGTGGCCCGGCCAGTCAGTTCTGTAAAAAATGTCATAACAAGAAACTCTTTTGTATCTGTTCCAACAAATGTTTCTTATCATGTTGTATGTCGTGTACCTACTGTAACAAGGTGGCAGTCGCAAAAGAAAGACGTAAGGCCAAAATCAAAGATCAAAAGTCAAATAAAGTGTGTGAAAAGTGCTTCTTTTGTCGGTCACTTTGTTTCTGCTCCAAATGTTCCAAATGTCCCCAATGTTGCAAGTGTCCAACCAGTGGGGGGACGTCTTCAGAGTTTTTGGGAAATATGGGCTGACAAGGGTGCAAACCCAAAAGTAGTGTCCATATTAAAGGAGGGTTATGTTCTCCCCTTCAAAGTCAGACCTCCCTTGGTAAGGGATCCCCTGATAGTAAGTGGCTATGCAAACCCCATCAGAGACTCCCACTTGCAAGAAGCTGTACAAGCTCTGATCGAGAAAAAGGCAGTAGAGAGGGTCAGGGTTCAAACCTCACTAGCCTTTTTCAACAGACTGTTCATTGTCCCAAAGCCGAACCACAAGTGGCGGCCAATCTTGGATCTCAGTACTCTAAATCAGTTTTTATGCGTAAAAACATTCAAAATGGAGACTCCAGAGACAATCCGGACCTCTCTACAACAAGAGGAGTGGGTGACATCGCTAGACTTCAGCGACGCCTACTTCCACATTCCCATTCACTTCACATCCCGAAAATTCCTCAGGTTCCACTTTCAGAACCAGTCGTACCAGTTTCGGGCACTTCCCTTTGGCCTGTCAACAGCTCCCATGGAGTTCACTGGGGTGGTCAAAGAGGTCAAGTTAATGGCTCAGTCACAGGGTATAAGAATCCACCAGTACCTAGACGACTGGTTGATTCGAGCCCCTACCAAAGAATCTTGCCACCAGGGAACCCAGTCCCTCCTAGCCCTTTGCCAGGAGTTGGGCTGGATGGTAAACATGCAAAAGTCAGAACTGGAACCCCAACAAGTCTTCGACTTCGTAGGCTACCAGTACGACCTACTCAACGGAGTAGTCAGGCCTACTCAAAACCGTTGGGAAGCCCTTCAACAAAAAATAACAGTGCTTTTACAGAACAGATTTTGCCGAGTGAGAACTTTCATGTCTCTTATAGGTCTTCTCACTGCGACAGAAAAACAGGTGCCCCTAGGCAGACTGCACATGAGACCTATTCAGTGGCACCTCAAGAAGCACTGGAGAGTCCCAGAATCTCTGGAAAAGGAGATCCCAATTCCGAGGTCTCTCCATCAGTACCTGCAGTGGTGGACCCAAGAGGAAAATGTCCTAAAGGGTCAGCCCTTACACCCCCTGCGACACGCAGTTCAAATCTTTACAGACGCCTCAAAAGAAGGCTGGGGTGCTCACTTAGGCGACTTCACAGCAAGCGGTACTTGGTCAGTGCCCGAAAGCAAGTTGCACATAAACTTCTTAGAACTAAAAGCCGTGTTGTTAGCACTAAAAAGATTCCAACATTTAGTGCAAGGAAAGGTCGTCCTGATTGCCACAGACAACACTACGGTTGTAGCATACATCAACAAGGAAGGAGGTATGAGGTCAGGCTCACTCTGTGCCCTTCTTTGGCGGCTCCTATGTTGGTGCAGCCTCAATCAAATAGTACTGAAGGCCAGACACATTCCAGGCCGTCTGAATGTAATTGCAGACAAATTGTCTCGCCAAAGGCAGGTCATTCAGACGGAGTGGTCCCTCCATCAAGAGACCTTCAACCTCCTTTGTCAAACCTGGCATTATCCCCGAGTGGACATGTTTGCAACAAGGTACAACTGCAAGCTAGTTCAATTTGTGTCCCCAATTCCAGACCCAAAGGCCTGGTCAGTGGATGCTCTGACATTGTCCTGGGAGGACCTGGACATGTACCTCTTCCCCCCAGTGTCTCTGATGGGGAAGGTGGTCAGCAAGCTGTCAGATCACTGGTATCGCAGAGCAATCCTGATTGCCCCGGGATGGCCCAACATGCCTTGGTTTTGGGACCTAGTGGAGCTATCTGCGAGGGTTCCTCTTTGTCTTCCACACCACCCAGATCTAGTGACCCAACCTTTCAACAAGGCACGTCACAGGGATCTGACAAACCTAAATCTCCATGCCTGGCTCCTAGAGCCCAGACAATCAAGGAGCAGGGGTTCTCTAGCCCAGTGGCGTCAAGAATTGAGGCGCCTCAAAGACGTTCAACCAGAACAGTCTACGAAGCGAAGTGGGCCGTTTTTGTCAGATGGTGCGAAACAAGTCAGGTGGACTTCAGGAACCCATCTATAAAACAAATAGCAGATTTCCTCCTGCACCTTTTCCAGGAGAAAAATCTCCAGCCCAGCACTATTGACGGTTACAGGTCAGCCATTGCAGACAAACTGGGAAATACCTCGATTAATGTCGGCAAGGATGACAATTTGACTAGACTGTTAGACAGTTTTCACAGGGATAGACCCAAAGGACGCAGGGGGGTTCCTGCTTGGAACCTCTCCCTAGTTTTACACCAGCTTACAAAAGCACCGTTTGAACCCCTCAGAAAGGCTTCTCTGAAACACCTTACTTTCAAAACTGTTTTTCTCCTAGCCCTGGCTTCAGGAAAACGCAGAAGTGAGATACACGCTTGGTTAAACAAAAATATCAGACACCAAGCTGATTGGTCCAAAGTTTCCCTCTACCCATCACCAAGCTTCTTGGCGAAAAATCACTTGGCAAAAGAGGGACCAGAGTGCGTGGCCCCTGTGGTCATCCCGGCCTTAGCCCCCACTCTGGATAAGTCTTTAAAGGAAGACAGATCCCTTTGCCCCGTTCGGGCTCTTCGGTACTACCTGGACAAAACACAGGACCTAAGAACGGGAAAGGAGTTAGTTTTTGTTTCATTCAAACGAGGTTTTGACAGGGACATCTCTCCTGCCACTATCTCGTCCTGGATCAAACAAACAGTAGTGTTGTGTTATGATCTCTCTGACCAAGAGTCCTTGACCTTACATCAGGTCAAGGCCCATGATGTTAGGGCCTTTGCGGCCTCCAAAGCTTTTCAAGGTGGCATATCTCTGGACCAGATTCTAGCAGCATGCCACTGGAAGTCCCACAACACCTTTACACAGTTTTACCTTAAGGATGTTGCCTGGGCAGATAAGGAGCTTTTTCACTTGGGTCCTGTGGTGGCGGCCCAGCAGATCCACCACTAGTCCCCTAAGCTTCTTTGTATATAATTATATATAGTGTACATACTAGCTAGTTTTAGGTGCAGGCTCACTTTTAGCCTATGCCTTGGCTTCTCAAAGTTTTTTACTTCAGAGTAATTCTCTGGGTATAGGACTTTCCCTACTCTTCCAGGTTAACCGTGGGAATCATGGACTTGAACTCTTGCTCTCTTCCTCCCCTCAGAGCAGTCAAAAAAAAAAAAAAAAAAAAAAAGGGGGGAGGGGGGCAGGTAGGTCTAGATACCCTTGAGACTAACATGTCTCCTCAAAGGGCTAGAACCTCACACCTAGGTATAATATAAGAGTTCTCTCCAATCATCAGAAGGCTGCCCTCCTTCCACTGGGTAGTTATTCTAGCTATCGTCTGGTAGGTAAGATGTATTAACGCAATGAAATTGCAAATTTTAATTAGTAAATTAAATTTTTATTAGTTAATACCTTACCTACCAGACGGGAAATTCCCACCCGGCCTTCCCCGCTTCCAGCCTTCATCATTCAATCTTAGGGACGAAAAAGATGCTATGACGTCACGTCCCTCTGGCGAGTGAGGTAGGAACTAGGCCACCTGGCGAGTGGATTGTAGTGTGCCGGTCCTGCCGGGGGTGAAACCCGGGACGTCTTTTTCTTTTGTTTGGCGGGACCGGCTGGCGCCGGGTTATTACAGTTGCATTTTTACCCCACAGCCCTGAAGGGCTGTCGGGGTATTGTTTTCACTCATGGTGTCCGGATGGGCGGGCGGGCAGCGGTCAGTTTGTCCGGGCTGTATCTCAGAAACCGTAAGGTGTAGGAAGTTCATACTTGGCAGGGACATTGGTTGGGGGGTGTAGGTGTGCAACGTCATGGTGTGACCTTGATTTGACCTTTGACCTTGCCGTAGTGACCTTGAGTTTGAAAATCTTGTCCAGGCTATATCTCAGCAACCATAAGGTGTAGGAAGTTGATACTTGGCAGGGACATTAGTTAGGGGTTGTAGGTGTGCAACATCATGGTTTGACCTTGATTTGACCTTTGACCTTGCCGTAGTGACCTTGACCTATAAAATCTTGTCCGGGCTATATCACGGAAACCATAAGGTGTAGGAAGTTGATACTTGGTAGGGACATTGGTTAGGGGGTGTAGGTGTGCAGCGTCATGGTGTGACCTTGATTTGACCTTTGACCTTGCCGTAGTGACCTTGACCTATAAAATCTTGTCCGGGCTATATCTCGGAAACCGTGAGGTGTAGGAAGTTGATACTTGGTAGGGACATTGGTTAGAGGGTGTAGATGTGCAACGTCATAGGGTGACCTTGATTTGACCTTTGCCGTAGTGACCTTGACCTATAAAATCTTGTCCGGGCTATATTTCGGAAACTGTAAGGTGTAGGAAGTTGATACTTGGTGAGGACATTGATTCGGGGTAGTAGGTGTGCAACATCATGGTGTGACCTTGATTTGACCTTACTGTAGTGAACTTGACCTACAAAACCTGGTCCGGGCTATATGTTGGAAACCGTAAGGTGTAGGAAGTTAATACTTGGTAGGGACATTGGCTGAGGGTTTTAGGTGTGCCATGTCATGGTGTGACACTGATTGACCTTTGACCTTGCTGTATTGACCTTTAAAATCTTGTTGCACCTTTGGGTCTGTCTGTTGATGCAGATTAAGCACTGTTAAAGTCATATTAGAATTCATTAAGAATTTCCTTTTGCAAGTTCCCATTATAACAGATGCAATTTCATCAAGTGAGCCACAGGCTTTTCTCCAATATCACACATAAGCATTCATTGAATGTATTGCCACTTCTGCATGCATGGGTAATATTCAAAACATCCAAACCATAATTCGGCCATTTTTGGTTTACTGATAAATGCTGTCATTTTATTATTGAATTGTCTTGTTTTAATACTTTATATATGTTACAGTAAATATGTGAAATCAGTAAAAAGGCATATTTACTGAAAATTTCAGTAAATATGCGTATTTACTGATTTGGTCAGTAAATACGCGTATTCCCTAAAATTTTCAGTAAATATGCGTATTTACTGATTTATGACGTGTGTTATTTCACAAATTTACTGGTTTGACTTTCAGTAAATATGTGAAATGAAAGTTTGGTGTTTACTGGTTGTAACTATATAATATTATGGTAAATGGTAAACCAAACTGTACATTATATTGGAACATTTTACTCTGTATAATATTAAATGGTAAACCAAACTGTGAATTATATTGGAACATTTTGCTCTATTATGATGACTATTAGAACATGCCAAGCATACTTCATTATACAGTTCATTACATGCAAATATGTGAAAAAATAGCACTGGGCTTTTAGATATTTAATTTTAAAACCTTGATATATGTGCTTTCTGTAGATATTTCATTTAAGCTTATATTATTTTTAATCCCACAGCTACTAAGGACCTATGTCATCCCTACAAATGGTTAAAGATAATTTAACTTTTCACTATTTTTATGTGACTGATACATAAAAAGCGTTTTTATTGAAAATAAATAAAAGTTAAAGACATTAATTTAACTTTCTAAGTTTTAACATATTTTAACTGTACTTTCATTCAGCAGAAATTTTACCTTATCATTTAAGACAACATGATTTACACCCAAATAAGCCTGCATGTATTCTCAAGGAATCTATTGTTAAACAGAGATTATTAGTAAGTGGTTTCTTTATTTTATTTCCATCAAGGCTTAATATTTTGCAATTTTCTGGTAGATTTATGACTTAAATGTAGGTACTGGCTACTTGATCAAAGAATTGTTGTTAGAAACAATGAAAAGGCCAGCTAGCCCCTAATTGGATTTCATCATAGTCTTTCAGAGGGACTTAATCTCTTTTAAGGCATCTATGGTTATGGTGTAGCTTCCTCTATTGAAGGGACAACATCAAAGGGAAGTTTTATTTAACCCTAATTATAGATCTAAATTTTATTGGTGACCTTTGCAAAAGAAAAACATTGTTAAAATATATTGTTAAAAGTACAGTGAATTTCAGTTCTTGAACAAGAAATATATCTTAACCTTATTACCTTGCTTGTTGTTGCTTATATTACTTGTCTATTTACATTACAATTTATTTTAAATGAAAAAAAATATTACAAAGTTTTATCACATATCACATGCAACTGCTTGTAAAATTTATAAAGTGATGTTAAATGGTTATCTCAGTGCTGGATTGTCATCAAGTATCAAACTTGGAATATGACAAAGCCATATAAAGTCTAAAATAACTGTTAATATGAAGACATAGCAGGTAACACCAAACTATTTAAGATATAAAATGTTCATGAGGATTTTGGTAAATACGCGTATTACTGGACCAAAAAAACACGTATTTACTGAAATTTTCAGGGAATACGCGTATTTACTGATTTGGTTTACTGAACATTTCAGTAAATATGCATATTTACTGATTTTGCTTATTTACTGTAACATATACATTTCTTTTCCTTAGATATTATTTTCTCTACTTAAGCATTATTTGGACCTTAATATAACTTACACTGCTCTGAAAGTATCTTGAACTTTGTACTGTTACACTACTTCTATATCTCATGGTGTTGAAAAATATTTCCCCAGGCTGTGGGGTACAGGCATCTCTGATGCTATTTTTATTGCTTTAATATATCTTACCTAACAGACTAATGCCGTAGGTCTGGTGCAAGTCGATGACAACATGAAGAAATCATGACCTGTGAATCTTTTGCAATGGTTAAATTTGACCTTATGGCCCCTGCTTTAAGGTCAGGTGGGGTCATCATACTAATACAGCCATATATCTCTTACATATTAATTGCCCCCCCTTCTTCAACCACATGAAACTTTTTGCCTGCAGAGGCTGGCTATGTTTTCAAACAGTTATGTACTGCTCATTTGGGGATGCAATTTTCCTTTTGGATAATACACAGATTAAATTGCTGAAGTTCTTATTTAAGTAGGTGATTATGTTACAATTTATTTATAATTATGCTGTTTAGAAGTTGGGTTCATGGAAAATACCCAATCAAAGACTGTTGTGTGATGGATAATCTGTCATGGGGATATGATGACATCGAGTTGGCCATTATCTTGATGTAATTTCTATGAAAGAGTGTCATGTCTTAAGGCGACCTTAAACTGCCAATAATAATTTTTTTTCATGTTTCCAGATTGTGTCTCAACTTCATGAATTAAATTCAGTTTGACATATGGATGTAAGTCATCTTTAAGGATGCCCTACATTAAGGAGACCTTAAAACACAATTATAACAGTTACTACTACTTAAAGGTTTTTCATTTTTGTACAGTATTTCAAAAATTTCCTTGCAGATTTAATTCCAATTTGGCATTTAGCTTAAATTTGAATTCAGTACAGGATGTAACTGGCAATAAAGTAATGCCCTATTTAATGTGACCTTAAAATAACAGTTATTGTGATTTTATTCCCGATTTTTAGTTGTTTTTCAGAACATATTTTAAAAACAGCTTCATGGTTTTCATTTTAACTTGGTAGCCTTAAACTTTTTTTTTTTTAATTTTATGGATCATATGTCAAACTTATGTAATGGATTATCCACATTTGTATATTCTTGATGTGAAAAGTCTTGAAGAAGACCTGTAGGGTAAGGTGACCTTACATTCCACATGATTGGAGAATGAACGGACTTGTTTGCTGCCCTACAAAATATCTGACAGTGCAGACTTTTGTTTCCTCCACAAAAGAAGGAGGCAGACACAGCAGAAGGCACAATGTATTAGTTTATATGGACATATGACAAGTATCTTAAAACTAAGTGACCAGAATGATACATAATAGGATTAGCTCCAAAGTGCCCAGATCTGGTTTTTCAGCAAATGAAAGCTTCATATAATAATGCATATCTGTGTTTGTCTCTGTCTCTGCTTATCCATGTGCATAACTCAAAAACTGTATACTTGATCTGGGCCATCTTTTCACACAAGGTGAGGTCTTACCATGGTTCAGTCCTTCCCAAAGGTAGTCTGGATCTACAGAAATACTGCCAGTCAGGTGACTATGTCTGTCCAGCATAATGTTTATGCTTTGGGATTTCCTCTGTTTCAATCTAAAGCTGGTGGTACAGTTCTACTGAACTCTTGAATTAAGAACTCTTTTTTGTATATGGGAGAAAATTAGGCTCCGCCGGCTCCGCATTTCGTTTTCCTTATAACTCTGTGACCATTGGGCGGATTCTTTTCAAATTTGGTAGGTGTATGCAGTAACCTTGGGGAAATTTTTTGAATATGCTGCAGTGACAATTCGACCAATCAGAGAGGTCACATGATCAAAAATGTCTTTTTTCGATGGGTAATCTTGTCTGGATGTCATTAGATTTTTGCATTGATTGGTTAAGAAATGGCCGAGCAATTAATGATTAATTAATCATTACGAATTTTCCAAATAAGGGAAACACAAAAATGCTTATATGTTGTAAACTGTGCTAGATACAGCGATTTCAACGAAATTTTTGAGCCACAGGGTATCTCTGTAGAGTAGCCATCCCAATTTTCAAAAAAATTTTGTCTCGCCAAAACTGGCGGCCATTTTGAATTTTCCGCAAAAATTGCAAAACACAAAAATGCTTATATCTCGAAAACCGTGCTAGATAGAGTGATTTTGACGAAATTTTGGACCCACAGGGTATCTCTGCAGAGTAGCCATCCCTAATATCAAAAATTTTTTTCTCGCCCAAAATGGCCGCCATTTTGAATTTTTCGCAAACATTTCAAAACACAAAAATGCTTATATCATTACAAATGTTCCAAATAAGGAAAACACAAAAATGCTTATATCTCGAAAACCGTGCAAGATAGAGCGATTTCAACGAAATTTTGGACCCGCAGGGTAACTCTCCAGACTAGCCATCCCAATTTCCAAAAAATTTTTGTGTCATCCAAAATGGCGACCATTTTGAATTTTCGAATTTTTTTGCAAAAATTGCAAAACACAAAAATGCTTATATCTCGAAAACCGTGCTAGATAGAGTGATTTCGACGAAATTTTGGACCCACAGGGTATCTCTGCGGGGTAGCCATCCCTTTATCAAAAATTTGTCTCGCCCAAAATGGCGGCCATTTTGAATTTTTCGCAAAAATCGCAAAACACAAAAATGCTTATATCTCGAAAATCGTGCTAGATAGAGCGATTTCGACTAAATTTTTGACCCTGAGGGTATCTCTACAGAGTAGCCATCCCAATTTTCAAAAAAAATTAAGGCTAAAAGCAGAGCATTTTCTTAATACTTTAGGACTCACCTTTATATCTTTTTTGGGGTGCTTTGTTTTTGCTGTGCAAAAACATTATTATTTTTTTTTTTGCAAGCGATCTTTTAGCTAGTTTTTTTTTGTTCTGGTGTGGGACACTTTACTTTTTCTAAGCAAACCATTTTATTGCGCTACAATAGCATACAATGTGAAACTGAATGCTAACTCGGGAGAAAAATAGACATTTAGTGTTGGCCGTAGCCTCAGGTTGTACTCTCGTGGAACTCTTCTCAACTCTTCCTCCTTTTCTCGTTGGCCGCGTGATTTGGAAGCGTTTGCTTTGTGCATTCATATTTTACTTTATTTCAAAGTTTTTACGTATTGTTGGATGCTATAACTTGGCTATTTTACCGTATTAATGATATAGAATATTCTGTGAAACTTCCATTTTGACAGGATAAGTATTTCTTTACATTTTTGTGATTTGTGAGTTTTCTCGGTTCAGGCCTGCTTGTTTACGCATTTTTATTGCAGTAAAAATGTCCGCCAATACCCAAAGAACAAGCAAAGATAAACCTAGATCTTTGAAGTGTCGACATCTCTATCTTTCATTTGATAACCACAATTATTGCCCTTCCTGTAGGGAAGCAAATAGAGGAGATGATCCCTGTTACTGTAGAATCTGCCTGTGACATTTGCTCTGGTTTCTCAGACGATCAAATTGAAAAAATTAAAAACAGGAAGCGTTATGTGAGGAAACAGAAAGCAGACACTTCAAAAGACGATGAACTCGATTTGCTGGGCGACGAAGACGTGGAATCCTTTACTGGATCGCAGGCAGACCTTGAGGGTGCTGCTGACAATTTATTTGCTTCTCCACCACTCCCCCAGTCCCTGCGTTTCGAGTCATTGTCTCTTAAAACTCCAGCTAAAACTGTCCCTCCTACCCCAGCTACAGCTTTACAACAGAAAATCTTGTCCAAACTCGAAAAATCCCAGTTTTCCCAGTTTAACATCCAATTGAAACAGCAAATGGGGTTTTTCCAGGCTTCCATGCTTGAGGCCATGAAGTCTCTCCGAGACGAATTTCAGTCTTTCAAAAAGACGTCTAAAGAAGTGGAGGAGGATCAGACTTCCACTTCAGCCTCTAAGCCTGGTACCAGTAAACAAACTGAGAATCTGGACCCTACCACTCCGAGACCTCCGAGAACTCAACCATCCTCTCATACGGATGAGGCTCGGAGATGATTACTCAATGCATGATTCTGACCCAAGACATGTCTTGGATCAATATTCAGGTCAGTCTGAGGAACCCTCTCGGGTTGTCTCGGCTAGACCCAAAAAAAACATGCAGATAAAAGAAAACACAAGGTTACGTCCAGATATTTATCTCAGTCATCTTCTTTAGAGGAGGATCAGTCCTCTGTACACATACAAAGGTCTTCCAACTCCTCTAGGGCCCTTTCTGATCAAGACCAACCTCAACATGATCCAGACCCACTTTTTATAGGGAAGTAGCCATGACTGACTTACCCTCTCAATATGCTGAGGAAGTGGAGACCTTTAGGCGTATTCTTGATCTCCCTGACCCCAGGGAAACCATGTCCAGGTCTGTTTTGTGCCTGGACGACAAAAAAGGCCAACAGGAGCTTAGGCCAAGAGGCCCTTCCTCTATGCTCCCACTTAGCACTCACATCAAAGATGCCTTTGATAATTTTGAGCAATATTTTCTGGAGTCGAATTTACCTGAGGGTAAATGTATTAAACCCCCACCCTCCACTGCAAAGTGGTACAAGGTGGGACAGCCTAGTTATGAGAACACAATCCAGGAGCTGAATACAGACTTTTCGAACAAGATCTGTATCTCTCCTAAACCCTCTGGAGTCCCTATGGGCAAGGTTCTCCTACCAGTTCTTAAGGAACTGGAACATCAAGCTAGGCAGAACCTCTCCACTATCAACTTCATGGCTGCATTTGCTAAGACTTCTTCTTCCTGTAACTCCACCATGGAGAAGTGTCAACACAGTTTGAAGTCTTCTATCAAAAGGGTTAAATCTCAAATCCAGAAAGGTGCCAACCCTGAAAAAGAATAAGAATAAGACCATCCAGAAAGGTGCCAACCCTGAAAAAGAATAAAAATAAGACCATTCTTATTCAACAAAGAGCACTTGCTTGCCTAAGCAAATCCCTAGCTCATATACTCCAGAGGGAGCTATACACCATGGGTAACACTGGCCTGCTTAGGCACAAGGCTGAGATGACCCTACTGCAACCACATTTAGGGGAAATGAGACGCCAAGAACTCAGGAATTTGCCCTTTTGGCCTTCCTCGTTGTTCAAGTCTCAGTCAAGGAGGGAGAAGACTTCCTCCTCTAAAAGGCACCTCTAAAGATGCTCAGGGTTTTGCACCCTTCCAAAATAAGCCCTTTTGTTGTCCCCACAATAAGAAAAGATGCTCCTACAGGAAACGCCCCTATGGGGGCATCTCCTCTGAAAGCAGTAACCAATCGTTTTCCTCAGGTAGGGGGAAACCGAATTTCAGAGGCTCCTAGGGTCGTTTTCAACCCCACTCTATCGGGCGAGGACGTGGAAACCCCTACCCCCAATGACTCCTCAAAAGCCTCCCTCAGTCCACCAGTAGGAGGTCGCCTCCATTCTTTCAGAAGAGACTGGCAAACAAATGTTCAAACAACGTGTTAAACAATGTCACCAATGGTTACGTTCTTCCAATCGTTTCAAAACCAAAACTTGCTGGAGTCCCTCTGATTCAATCAGGATACAAGGCCCTTCAAAAAGAACAAGCTCTGGCCACTTTGCAAAACATTACAGAAACAAAATTTGAGAAACATACCCTGGATATCCTCTACACTCCCCTTTGGTTTAATAACAAAATAGGACAACCGGCATTGAACTGCCCAAAGTGGTACAAAAATGGTATTCTTTTTGTTGGAGATCTTCTGGATACAAAATGGAGTTTTTGCACATTCAATGAACTTTAAAAAATTTTAAGTTAGATTCTGTCAATATACTGGAGTATTATAGAATTAAAAAATTAGTACAGATATTTATAAGGAAATGTGGCTGTTCCAATCTGACCAAACCAATAGGTCCAGGCAGACCAGCCCATTTGAATATTCTATTGAAGAGCAGGAGCGGTGCTTCCGATATGTATAAAGTATTAAACGAAACTGAATTCCAACCAAAGATGAAGCTTAAGTGGTCAATTGAATTAGGTCAAGATATAGAGGAGAGTAAATGGAGACAGATTTTTAAAGTCTGTTTCAAATTTAAAAGTGATGCCTCACTTACATGGTTTCAATATAGAATTCTTTTTAGGATTATAGGAGTGAGAAGGTATTTAAAATTAACAAATATTGAAGAACTTAGTAAATGTAGACTTTGCACAAACAATGAAGAAACCATTTTACATCTTTTTTATAACTGTATCAAAACTAAAGACTTTTGGGAAAATGTTTCCAACTGGATGAGAATTAAACTTAAACTGCCGTGGTTTTTTTGATGAGGAGCAAGTTATATTTGGCTACCTGTCTAATGACAGAAATTGTGACCAAATAAATTTGTTAATTCTTTGTGCAAAGTGGTACATTTTCCAATGTGCAAAAAATGATAAAATCCTGAATATTTACAATTTTCAAAAAAAGTACAAGTCAGCCTTTGCTGAACAGTTCACACTCTTGAAACTAAAACAAATAGAAAAAATGTGTCACTAAAAAACTGGTTTACATGGGAACCTTTATTTGAGGACATACAGTAAGGAAGTTGTTGGCAAGGCAGCACTCATACCAGATTACAATAACTTTTTATTATAATAATAGTATATAATATGCTAATGTGAGTAAACGGAATAATATAAATGTTGTAATAATGCAATAACCTTTGTATTGTATACTGATGTATGTTTATTTTTGGAGTGTAATAAAAATAAATAAATATAAAAAAAGCTCTGGCCACCTGTATCCAGTCTCTTCTGTCAAAGAACACAATAGAAAAGGTGGCTCAAACTTCAGGATTTGATCCTACGACTCAAGTCAAAACATGTTTTGATTGCAAGATGTTTGATGTCGCTAATTGGGTTGCTTGCCTCAACGGAGAAAATGGTCCCAGAGGGACACCTTCACATGAGGTATTTTCAGTTTCACCTCAAGGAGTACTGGAGATATCCTCAGTTGCTGGACAGCCTCCTTCATTTGACAGAAACCATTTCAGCACACCTAGAGTGGTGACAGAATCCCACAAACGTGATGAAAGCTGCAGACCTTCATCCCAAAGACCACAGTATTCAACTCTTTACAGATGCCTCAAACGAAGGCTGGGGCGCTCACTTAGAGCAAACCTCTACAAAGGGTCTGTGGTCAGACAGGGAAAAAAGGCTGCACATAAATGTTCTAGAGTTGAAGGTGGTTTCTCTGGCCCTTCAAAGTTTCAAGGACCAGTGTCAAAACCAAAGAGTTTTGGTTGCCACAGACAACTCAACAGTAGTGGCCTACATAAACAAACAGGAGGAACTCACTCAGCAGAGATGTGCGCTCTCCTGTGGAAGATCATGACCTGGTGCCATCATTACCAGATAACCTTAAAAGCCAGACACATTCCAGGGTGTCTGAATGTGATGGCCGACCTTCTGTCCAGGTCGAACCAAGTGCAGTCAACAGAATGGTCACTGCATCCACATGTGTTCTAACAGATCTGTCAAAAGTGGTTCACCCCTCATGTAGATCTATTTGCCACTTGTCTGAACCACAAACTTCCACTGTACGTGTCTCCAGTCCCAGACCACAATGCTTGGGACATAGATGCTCTAAACATAAACTGGTCGGGTCTCACTGCCTATGCTTTCCCTCTGACGGCTCTCCTTCACAGGGTGATCCAAAAAATCAGGCAATGGAATTGCCTGATCATTGTAATAGCTCCGGCTGGCATGGGATGCCCTGGTTGTTTTGGGACCTAGTGCAGCTCTCAACAGAGATCCCACTTCAGCTACCAGTGTCAACAACCCTTCTCAAACAGTCCCACAATTATGTGTTTCACAGCAATCCACCACATCTCAACCTCCCCGCCTGGTGTCTAGGAGTGGACAGCTCCAAGACCAAGGCTTCTATGTGGAGGTGGCAGGGAGAATTGCTGCCCCTCAAAGATTATCAACAAGGACCATCCACAAGTCAAAGTGAGCCCTATTTGAAAAATGGTGCAGGGAAAATTTGGTGGACTTCCCCACTCCCTCTGAGAAACAAGTCTCAGATCTTTTTATGTGCCTGTACCAAGATCTAAACAGGCGCCTCTCGACCATTGATGGTTACGGGACGGCCATTGTTGACACCTTGGGCTCACCATATTTCCCAAAGCTAAGACCTTAACAGAGTTACTCTCCAGTTTTCACAGGGATTGTCCCAAAAGTTCCAGGAATCTTCCAAAGTGGAACCGTTGTGTTGTGCTTAATCAGCTCACCAAAGCACCCTTTGAGCCCATGACAGACACAGACCTCAAACATCTTACTCTCAAAACTGCTTTCTTGCTAGCTTTGGCCTCCGGCAAGTGCCGCAGCAAAATTCATGCCTGGGTTGCAACAATGGGAAAAGGTTGCCTTGTTCCCATCTTCTGATTTCATAGCCAAAAACCAACTAGCAAGAGAAGGTTCTCAAAGTGTGTCTCCGGTGACTATTCCTGCTCTAACTACCATTGTAGATAGACAATTCAAAGAAGACAGGACCTTGTGTCCAGTATGGGCCCTGAGGTATTATTTGGATCGGACCAAAGACCTGAGAGGGTCTCGATCCCTACTTCTATTTCCTTCAAGAAAGGACACACCTCAGACATCAAACCCGCTACACTCTCTTCTTGGTTAAAATAAACCATTCTACTTTGTTATAAACAGGCAGACCAACAAGCCTTGGACTTGGTCCAAGTTAAAGCACATAACATTAGGGCCTTCGCAGCCTCTAAGGCATTTTATGGTGGGGTATCAGTGGACCAAATTATTGAAATCATGCAAGCCTGTCACTGGAAAGCTCACAACACATTAACTAATTTTTACCTAGAAGACCTTACTTGGTCAGATAATGACAACAATATGTATCTGGGTCCAGTAGTGGCCGCACAAGTCGTAAACCCTTTCCCTCAGACCAGGTATCCTCGGAAAGAAAAGAAGGGGCGGGGGGACATCCGCTACAACCAAGTCTTCAGGAGTCCAAATCCCAGGGTAGCTATAAGTTTACCTCATCAGGATGTTTGGGTAAGGTCTTTTTGTTTTTTCAGTATATATTGTATTATGTATTAAGAACTTAATTAGGTTGTCATTAATCTCATTTTAGGGTGGTAAAATTATGAGATTCCCAAGCCTAGGGCTTGTTTTCATCGTGGCTTAGCCCTAGGGGCTTTACTCTTCAAGTGAGCATAGGCTGCACTTCTCTCCTCCAATCAAAACATCCAGACAGTTTTTACCCCACAGCCCTTAAGGGCTGTCGGGGTATTGTTTTCACCCATGGTGTCTGGATGGGCGGGCGGTCAGTTTGTCCGGGCTGTATCTCAGAAACCATAAGGTGTAGGAAGTTGATACTTGGTAGGGACATTGGTTAGGGGGTGTAGGTGTGCAACGTCATGGGGTGACCTTGATTTGACCTTTGACCTTGTCGTAGTGACCTTGACCTTTAAAATCTTGTTGCACCTTTGGGTCTGTCTTTTGATGCAGATTAAGCACGGTTAAAGTGATATTAGAATTCATTAAGAATTTTACTTTTACAACTTTCGATTGTAACAGATGGAATTTCATCAAGTGAGCCACAGACTTTGCTCCAACACCACACATAAGCATTCATTTAATGTATTGCCACTTCTGTATGCATGGTAATATTCAAAACATCCAAACCATAATTCGGCCATGCCAGATGTAGATAAAGAGTGTCATAATGTTTAGTTTACTGATTAATGCTGTTGTCTTGTTATAATAGTTCATCATGCATTATTTTTCTCTTAGACATTATTTTCTCTATTTAAACATTGTTTGGACCTTTATATAACTGACAGTTCTCTGAAAGTATCCTGAACTTTGTACTGATACACTACTTCTATATCTCATGGTGTTAAAAATATTTCCCTAGGCTGTGGGGTACGGCATCTTTGATGCTAGTTTTTAGCACTGTCATTCATTCTTTTCAGGTTTTTGGCTCTCTACAGACCCAGTCTTCAGGACCTGGGCACTGTAAATAGGACTCAGACTGGTATTTCTTAACATTCATTCTATTCTAATACTTCAAAATCCTCCACCAAGCGGTTGGATTCAGCATTCAGTTCCACATGGTAAGCTATTGTAGCGCAATAAAATTGAAAATTTTAATTACTTAAGCTACAAGCTTACCATGTGGAACTGAAGAGAGTCCCACCCTGCCTCCCCGCTGTATTACAGCTGAGGGGTATGGTTCAAAATTGCAACGAGAAAAGGAGGAAGAGTTGAGAAGAGTTCCACGAGAGTACAACCTGAGGCTACGGCCAACACTAAATGTCTATTTTTCTTGGACGTTGGCCGGATGCCTGTGGCCTCCCGAGTTAGCATTCAGTTCCACATGGTAAGCTTGTAGCTAAAAAGCTACATTTAAGTAATTAAACGTCCCGCGAGGGACGCTTGTTTGCATATGGGAGGAATTCTTGCTGAAGGGTCCGCCGTATCCGCCGGCTCCGCAAGTTTGCCTACCTATAGCGTCTTTACTAGTGGATGACTTCAAACTTGGCACATATATTTAGTAGCCCTGGGAAAATTTTCTGAATTTGGTGCCATGACATTTCAACCAATCAGAGAAGTCACATGACCAAAAACAGGATTTTGCTTGTCCGGATGATAACTTAAGAAGCATTTAAAATATTCGCCTGAAATTTGATATATGGGTGCAAGGTATAAAGATCTGCAAATGATTAGATTTTGGTAGACTTCCATTAAAACGACTATTTAAGTAAGCATTAAAATTTTTATTAACGAGGAAAATACAAATCCCTTAATAACTTCTAAACCGTGCGAGATAGTGATTTTGACGAAAATTTTGGCCCAGAGGGTGTATATACAAGATACTCTGCTCAATTCTCAAAAAAATTTTCCCCTTTCCAAAAGTGGCGGCCATTTTGAATTTTCGAATTTTTGACAAAAATGGTAAAACTTAAAATTGCTTGTATCTCCTAAACTGTGCGAGATAGAGTGATTTCGGCGAAATTTTTTACCCAGAGGGTATATATGCAAGATACTCTGCTCAATTCTCAAAAAAATTTTCCTCTTTCCAAAAATGGCAGCCATTTTGAATTTTCGAATTTTTGACAAAAATGGTAAAACTTAAAATTGCTTTTTGTATCTCCTAAACCGTGCGAGATAGAGCGATTTCGGCAAATTTTTTTGGCCCACAGGGTATATGAGCAAGATACTCTGCCCATTTTTGAAAAAAAATTTCCTCTTTCCAAAAATGGCAGCCATTTTAAATTGTTGAATTTTTGACAAAAATGGTAAAACTTAAAATTGCTTGTATCTCCTAAACCATTTTAAATTTTCCAAATTTTTTACGATATAATTTTAGATTGACAGGGTATCTAGGCAGGATCTTCTTTCTATTAAAAGCAGGCAACACCATCTTTCTTTTGGGACGCTTTGTTTTACAAAAACAATCGCTTTGCTTCGCTAGCGATCCTCTAGTTAAAATTTTCAATTTTGTATTTATTTTTAATCATATTCAGATGGTGAATTGACCATTGATGATAAGTATAAGAAGACTCTTGATGAAATAGAAGCTCTGAAAGATCATTTGGGTTTGTATTATTCACTCTATCATATGACGTTTTATTGTCTCTTTTTAAACCACAGCCCTTAAGGGTGGCCCGGGTATTGTTTTCACCCATGGTGTCTGGATGGGCGTTTGGGCTGGTGGGTGGTTGGGCAGCGGAAAAAACTTTGTCCGGTCTGTATCTCGGAAACCGTAAGGTGTAGGAAGTTGATATTGGTAGGGACATTGATTAGGGGGTTGTTAGTTGGTTACAGTTTGTGAGATATAGTCCGGAACAAGATTTTATAGGTCAAAGTCACCAAGGTCAAAGGTCAAATCAAGGTCACACCATGACGGTGCACACCTACAATCCCCAACCAATGTCGCTACCAAGTATCAACTTCCTACACCTTACGGTTTCTGAGATACGGCCCAAACAAGATTTTATAGGTCAAGGTCAATACGGCATGGTCAAAGGTCAAATCAAGGTCACACCATGACGTTGCACACCTACACCAAAATCGACGTCCCTACTAAGTATCAACGTCTGACACCTTACAGTTTCTGCGATATAGCCTGGGTAAACTTTTCCAGTTGCCAGCCCAACCTCCCGCCTGCCCATCCGGACAACCTTGGGTGAAAACAATACCCGACAGTCCTTAAGAGATGTGGGATATAAACAGAATTTGAGAGCGATAAACTGTACTTCCAGGCAAGATGGTGGCCAATGAAAGAAGGAAATACATACGTCACTATGTCACCTCAGTGTAGAAGGCATCGGTGCAGTATTATGCTCGTTTTTCTTGAGCTGGCCTGGATGCCTGCGGCCATCCGATATAGCATTTAGTTCCACATGGAAAGCTATCATAGCACATTAAAACTCCCTTCTTTTTAGGCTTTCTTGGAGACTGATTACTTCTGTTACAGACTGTTAACTTCTCTCAGGCCCAACATTTTATGTGTTCTAATAATGTAAACTTCTCCGTATGGTCTTATCAGAAGTTTGAAACACTCATTAATAGCTATATACACACTAAATGTAACCACAATAATTAAATTTTCATCTACAACTTTGACTGCAAAAAAAAAAGTTTCAGCTTGTGAAAAAAGGTTAAAAAAGTTTTCATGCCATTTTTTTATTTCATAAAAATGTAAATATACTATACCATATGAAAACACTTGGGTAGGCGTGGCTTGGCGTTCGGTGACCGCCACGTACACCGTACATAGAATTTAAATATATGAGGGGAGACCCTCTTTAAACCTATATACTTGCTACCTTTGACCCCTGGTGACCTAATTCACTCTGCCATGCGCAGTAATACAGAAATAGTTCATTCTTTTTGTGGCGGTTGAACTATCAACAGGCGTTTTGCTACCTTTTAAAAGACCTGCATTTACACGTTTTTGAAGCTCTGTGAGTACTTCTTTGCTGTTTTATTCACTTTTCCTCCGTTTTATTTACTTTTTACTTCAATTTCTGGTGAATTTATTGTATACTTTGGGCATTATTTACGTATTTCTTCATAAATCGTATTATCGCTCATCTGGTCACGTGGTGTTAGAATGTCGGATTGCCTTTGGAGATATTCATTTCCTTTGTAAATTAATTCTTTTTATGCACTTCTACAGGCATTTTTATTTTAATTTACGGTATTCCTTCATTCTTTCAACGAAATTCTTCGTTTCTCCACGTATTTTGACCGTATTGACTGTGCATTGTTTTTCACGTAGTTACCTATTTGGTATTTTCGCTCATCGGGTCACGTGGTGTCAGAATGTTGGACTTCCTTTGGAAATAATCATTTCCGCGGTGAATTAATTCATTTATGCACTTATACAGGCATTATAATTCACCTTTTACGGTTTTCCTTCATTCTTTTTACGAAATTCTTCGTTTCACCGCGTATTTTGACCATATTTTTGAGCTTTTTACGAATCATTCACCAGGTCATGTGACGATGACGTCACATCCAAAATGGAGGTCAACCGATCGGTTGTCAGAAAATATTCATTTTCATAGTGATTACAGCATTTCCAGGTTTGTTTATACATTCCTTCTACATATTTCTTTGAATATTATTATGTCAGAGCATAATGTGTAATATTTTCAATTGTTAACGCATTTTTCATAGCGTAACATTACGGTATCTACTGCCTACCATTCACGGTTCTTTACTTGGTCAGGCCCTTTCATTTGACATTTCTGGAATTCGGATCCTGGTTTCAGTGTTTTGGGGTTCAATTCTGAGCCTAGGGTCTCCATTTTAGCCTTTCTCCACCTTCAATTTTGGAGGTTGGGGGTTTACGGCTTCTGGGGAGGACTTTGTCTGCCACCTTTTGGAGATCCATTTCACTGTTGCTGGTTTCCTACATTCCAATTTTATGTCAATTGGTCATTTGGTTTCTCAGTCCATTTTTAGTCCTTTGGCCTCTTTTGTGCCTAGGCTTCAGTCTAATCAGACTGCTTTTTGGACTGGGATTACCTTCTCAAGACCATTCATGTTCAGGGTCCCTTAGAAGAGTTTATCAGTTGAATCCAACTGATTTTGCTACTTCCTTAACTCTACTCCATTCATTTTCTAAATCTAGAAAATTTTTGTTTGGGGTTTGGTGGAAATCTTCTGTTACTCAACAGCTTTCTATTGTGTTTTCACCATTTTTTAGATCTGACGATCAATGGGCACATCTCCCTTTTGGGTATGTTGGGGGTTCCTCTGTCTACAGTTAACCTTTAGGCAGACTTCAGGAACCCTATTCCAATTTTTTTGTGCCAGTCTGTTGGACTATATGGGTGCTTAGGACTTCATCCTTTAATCTTCTCCTCAGAAGATTTTCAAGCTTCCTGTCTAACAGAATTAGGGAATAAATTTGACTGCTCTTTTCTTTTGATCAGTCTTATTTTTCTCTAAGTCAACCACTTTTCCAGGCTTAGAAGTTCCTTCATGAGGCCAGATACTTACTTTCTGTCACTCATTCATTTTGGGATTTTCTTATTCTAAGTTTTGTAGGTTGGGTAATTACCCAATTTTCCTTCTAAAACTTAGTTTTGCCAAGTACAAAA
The DNA here is from genome assembly GCA_964017235.1 of Sabellastarte sp. h YS-2021. Lineage (NCBI taxonomy): Eukaryota > Metazoa > Annelida > Polychaeta > Sabellida > Sabellidae > Sabellastarte > Sabellastarte sp. h YS-2021. The sequence goes on from OZ024932.1 coordinate 111,735,919, forward strand.
TCCTCTTCAGAGGGTTTTTTGGGTTGACTTCTTCAGGTTTCCGGACCTGGGATCTAGCCTGAAGGGGTTCTTAAGACCTTCTCTTCCCTAGGTAGAGTTCCTCTGCTATTAGGGGAGATCTGAGATGGACCTTAGGGTCCTTATTTCTGTGGGATTTTTTCCTTCAGTCCTGTTTTGTTGATCACTTATTCAAGTTGATTGACAAGGCAATACTTTCTCAGTGGTCTTTTTCATCCACCATTCTTTGGACATCTGTTTCAATGGGTCTTCTAGCTACATTTTAGCTGGTTGATCTATGGCCTTTTTTCAGCCATCTTTGCACTTTATTTTGAGAGATTTCTTTATCCATTTCCCTCACTTGTGCTTAGTCACTTGGTAGGGTTAATTGGTCCTTTTTTGGTCTTATGCTGTTTCTTGTGATGTCTCTCTTGGGAGACCATTTCTTCTCACATATTACAGTATAAGCAGAAGGTTTTCATGTGGCCCTTACTCAAGGTGCCTCTTTTAAGCTATCTGCATTAGCCTCTTGAGGCACACCAATTAGGACCTTTTTTCCTCCCATCCAGGGAGTTTTCTCTCTAACTTAGTGCTTTTAGGATGTGGTTCCTTTCCAGGTTCCAACATTCTGATGGTGGAATGCCTTCCAGAGGTAGAGGCTCAGCCTCAACCTCTATTATGGTGTCCTTCAGGAGATAACAGTGTTGTTTTACTCAAATTTTCACTCTTACTTCCAGATCCCTCCACTTGCCAGTGGGAGGTCAACTGATTTCAGTGGTCTCTCATATTCCACTTTCCTGATTCTTTCAGCTCTTCTCCACAGAAGAATGCTGTTCTTTGTCATTCAGTCTCTCACTGTCTGTTCACATGAGCAGTTCAAGTATCTAGAGCTCCTGTTTTCCTGATTTTTCAGGGCATTATCCTTGACAAAGATATACTGGAAACCACAATTAGATTTATATCTTTTCCTGGTTTTCCAGACTATCAGGATGCAACTTATCAGTTGATCATTTTCTCAATTGGCCAGTGGACCACTTCTCTTCCTCAATTTGCCTCCTTTCTCTCCTTTGGCTCCTTTGGTTCACTCTTGCTCATAGTTTTGCTTTTGGGCAAGGTGTACCACTTTGTGGCAATGCCTTATGGTCTAGCCACTAGCCTTTCAGGATTTACTTCCTTAGTCAAGGAAGTAAGGAAAGTTGGCTTTGAGGTTGGGCATCTCAGTGCACATGTGACTACAAATTGGCTCATTAGAGCCAATAGTTGTCAGAGGCTCTTTTTTCAACTCTATTAGAGTTGACTTTCATCTGGGAGTGGTTTTTAGCAGGAAGTATTTACATCTGTTTCTTTAACAGGTCTCCTTCCTGGGTCAGGTTCTTAACCTGTTTCTTAATTACCTCTCTAACTGGGCTCCTTATTTCTTTTGGCTTCCACTTGGAAGCCGCTTCTTCAAGGTCCCTACACATGACACTTCTTCTGTGTCATCTCAGGACACTTGATTTTCCTTCTCAAAGGTGCTCTGGATTTTCCATTCCTTGATCCTTCTATGAAGGTTCATTCAAGATGGTACTATCCTGGGAACTATGTCTTTGCATACCTCCCTTTAATTCCCTAGTTTTTACATCTACTTTCATGGATGTTTCACTGCAGGGTTTGGGAGTTCTTTGTGCTCTGTGGACCACCTAAGGTCTATTTTTGATGTAGCAGTCCAGTCTGTGCATCAGTTCTAGAGCTCATAGCTGTCCTTTTTGCTCAGACATTTGTTCCTCTTTTATCCTTTCATCAAAGGATCATCCTTTCAGCCTCAAACAACTCAGATGTCTTGTTCTCAAGACATTTGTTCCTCATTTGTAAGGGATTCTTCAGATAGTCCAGGTAACACTGTTGTCTGGGCTTTCTTTTTATCAAGACAGCTTCCACTCTTGGGACATGTGTTTTTTGGCATCCTTTGCCATTATTTTTACAAGAACAAGTCTGTTCTTCCACCTCATGTTCCAGGGGCAAGAATCTTTGACAGATCATCTCTGGAGGTCTTTTCTCACCTTTCATATAAGGTGGCCCTTCAATTCTTGGATCTTCAGATGGTAGTCTCAGACTTCTCGTCTTATTTAGATCTCTTTTGCCATGTGATTCAATCACAAGCTGCTCTTACATGTGCCTCCTGTGCTAGATCCTTAGGCTCTGGCAACAGATGCCCTGGAGTGTTTTGGTCCGGAGTACTTTTTTTTTTACTCCTTCCCTCCTTCAGCTCCTTGTCCTCTATGGCCATGAAGTTAATCAACTTTCAGAGCTGTATCATGCTTCTTGTAGCCTTTCCTGGTAATTGTCAGGTTTGGCCTCAAGATCTCCTTTAAGAAAGCCATTGGCTCTTCCTCTTATTCTTCTATAACAATCTCATCTAGAGTTTTGTTATTTATTTTTATGGAGTTCCTTTCTTCAAGCTTTCTGGCTGAAGTCTCCTTTAAGAAGAATTTTCACAGGAGGGGTCTTGGAGGATTTTTATCCTCCATAACTGTCTATGAAGCAATGTGGAACTGCTTCAAAAAACTTGTGAGAAACATGGCCACTCTGCTATGCTTCAACTGTCCCATTTATTGCTGTTTGTTCCTTTTAAGGAATTATTTTTCAGACAATAGGGATACAGGTCAGCTCTCTCCAGGTACTACTTGGAGTTGGGTTCTTATAGGAGCTAGGAAGTCTCATTTAGAGCTTCTTTAAGTCCAGAATTAGGGTAGTCGTCACCTACCTGTTTGGTACTTAATCCTTGGTTCTGCAGGCTCTTACCAAGGCTCCTCTTGAACCCTTTTCATTTGCTGAGCCAAGTTTTTCACATTTTAGACAGTCTTTCTTACTCCCTTTCTTTGGGAAGGAGAAGGAGTGATTTTGATTCCTTTATTTAAAGGTTTTCTCTCACTCTTTAGGGATGGCCTAAGTCATCCTTAAGTCAGATCTTACTTTCCTGGCTTAAGCCAGTTATCTTCAGAAGGCTCTTCCTGCTTTGACTTTTTGTCTTTGGTCAGGATGACTTAGAAGACCTCTCCTTTTTTACAGTCAGATTCCTAAGATACTTTCTATCTAGCTATTCTGACTTAAAAGGATTTCTTCTTGGTCTTTCTTCTGAAGTCCAAGAGGGTGATATTGCTGCTCAGACAATATCTTTTTGGATAGCACTTTATCCTTTATTCCCTCAATCTCTGTTCCACAGAGAATGCATCTCTTCATGGTGTCAGGGCTCATCATGTCAGGGCACAGGGGTCTTCCTGGTCCTTTAGGGGTGGAATCCCACTCCTAGTCAACATGAGATCCTGCACGTGGAAGAGCCATTCCACTTTTACATCCTTCTATTTTAGGAATGTATTTCCTTCAGAGATGTTGTTCTTAAGAATCTCTTATGATTTCTTAAGTGGAGTGGACATCCTTTTCCACTCAGCCATTTCTCTCTCTTCTACTTAAATTCCTCAATTTAAGTCCATCTGAAACTAAAAGGGGGGTGGCATTTCCCTTTTAGGGAATCTATTCTTCATCTCTATTTTCAGAACCGTGCTTCTTAGTGCCTCTGGGCATGTTCCTATTCTGAGCACAGGGCATACTTATGCCTTCTCCTTTGAGCTGACCTAATAGGGTGTAGACAGCAGTGCTGAAGTTAGTGCAGTGGTTAATGCTACTCACTTAGCTCACTCGAGTTATTGCTTCAGCACAGAGGTTTTGGGTTCAATTGCATTGCACTAGGAAGTATCCTTTTGTAGCAATTTAACCTTAGGGTGGTTTTCCTCAGTCTGTCTTTTTCCCACCATCCTTCCATGTGGGCATTCAACCCAAGTGTTTTCATATGGTATAGTATATTTACATTTTTATGAAATAAAATTTCATATTTTTAAATGTAAAATGCATTTTTATGAATAAAAATGTATATACTTACCATATGAAAACAGCAAATCACCCTCCCGCCTGCCCCGCTTTTAAAGACCTTTTTCCAGCATTTATGTTTATTCACAAAAAGAATGAACTATTTCTGTATTACTGCGCATGGCAGAGTGAATTAGGTCTCCAGGGGTCAAAGGTAGCAAGTATATAGGTTTAAAGAGGGTCTCCCCTCATATATTTAAATTCTATGTACGGTGTACGTGGCGGTCACCGAACGCCAAGCCACGCCTACCCAAGTGTTTTCATATGGTAAGTATATACATTTTTATTCATAAAAATGCATTTTACATTTAAAAATATGAAATTTCAGCTTAAAAAAGGTTTTTCTTGAAAAAAATGAAAAACAGTCTGAAACACTCATTAATAGCTACATTATGACCCAGATGTAAAATTGTCCATTTTGTGAAATGGACAACCCAGCTGTCTATTTCGTGAAATGGACAAATCCGCATATATTTTGCTTTCCATTTCATGAAATGGACACAGTCATACATGAAAGTTAAACTTTCATTCATGGCCCATCTTTTGGTTTAAATTATCCACTTTATTCCCCTATAATAATGATATGTATATGAAATATCGTACACTAAGTTAATTAATGGTAAAATAGTTATAAGTATTTGAAATAAATTTGAAATAAAAGTGTCATTTATGTAAAGCATACTTTTAATGGGAATAACTATTTAAAATTACACTTACACTTTTAGAAAGCATATTGATACCTGGTATATTATTTTTTAACTTTTTCTTAAAAGAAATATGATAGAACTTTGTCTTTTTTGTGCACTAATCTTGTTTAAAAAGACATTCCTTTAATGATTAGATCTGAGGAATTGTAGCCTACCCTTTGAAAAGTAGATCTAAGGGTTATTAAAAGTAACTGTCAATTTAAAAAGGCTGAAGCCATCCAAAAAGTTACAAAAAGAAGTGTGCTAATAACAATTAAATCCAACTTACCAGTGTTGAGGCTTTCTTTTAATGAGATCTGAGGATTGTAGCCAACCTTTTGAGAATTAGATCTAAGGGTTAGTTCAGTGCCTGTCACAGTCATAAATCTTACCATGATGTGGACAAGTAAATAACAACAGTGATATCAACATTTGCAATTAGTAATTTAAATAAATTACTAATGTGGCTAAGTGTTAAAAGCTCTTAATGTTATAAAATATATTTTATAATTTAATTTCACCTGGATGTTATCTCATATTCTTAATTTTTTTAAAAATGTAAAAACAAATATTAACCACTACTCGATTAATATTGTAGCTTAAATTAAGGTAGAATCATGTTAGATTTTATAAGAAAATGTTGAAGGAATTATAATAACCTGCACATTACCAGTAAACTTTAGGTTAAAGTACAAAGTTAAAGTACACCGATTGATGTATTCTAATAATATGTTTCAATAAAAAAAATAAAAAATTTTTTTCACTGTGAATGAGAGTAAAAATTTCGTACATTTAGTTGTCCATTTCATAAAATGGTCAGATTTTTCATCCATTTCACGAAATGGACAAACATTTTCACACCTGGGCCATAACAGCTATATACACACTAAATGTAACCACAATAATTAAATTTTCATCTACAACTTTGACTGCTGAGAAAAAAAAAAAAGGTTTCAGCTTGTGAAAAAGGTTAAAAAGGTTTTCATGTCATTTTTCAGCTTTAAAAAGGTTTTTCTTGAAAAAAAATGAAAAAGAGTCTGAAACACTCTATAATAGCTATATACACACTAAATTAACCACAATCATTAAATTTCCATATACAACTATGACTGCTGAGAAAAAAAAGTTTCAGCTTGTGAAAAAAGGTTTAAAAGGTTTTTTATGTCATCACTCTGCAGCGTGGGCGTATGCTTACGCGTACATAACATGTGAACAACTTCTCATCCAAAACTACAAGGCTTAGAGACATGCTGTTTTTTTTTTAAAAAGATACATTAACTATCAGGGATGAAAAACTGTTTAAGGCATGACAATCTGTTCGTCTATTTGCTAGAGCCATTACAAGTGAGGTACCCCCACCAAAGGTGTGAAAATTTCAACACTTTATTTTTACCCCACAGTCCTTAAGGGCTGTCGGGGTATTGTTTTCAGCCATGGTGTCCGGATGGGCGGGTGGGCGGCGGGAAAAAGTTTGTCCGGGCTGTATCTCAGAAACCGTAAGGTGTAGGAAGTTGATACTTGGTAGGGACATTGGATAGGGGGTGTAGGTGTGCAACATCATGGTGTGACCTTGATTTGACCTTTGACCTTGTCGTAGTGACCTTGACCTATAAAATCTTGTCCGGTCTATATCTCGGAAACCGTAAGGTGTAGGAAGTTGATACTTGGTAGGGACATTGGTTAGGGGGTGTAGGTGTACAACGTCATGGTGTGACCTTGATTTGACCTTTGATCTTGCCTTAGTGACCTTGACCTATAAAGTCTTGTCCAGTCTATATCTCGGAAACCATAAGGTGTAGGAAGTTGATACTTGGTAAAGACATTAGCTAGGGGTTGTAGGTGTGCATCGTTATGATGTGACCTTGATTTGACCCTTGACTTTGCCATAGTGACCTTGACCTATAAAATCTTGTCCAGGTTATATCTCGGCAACCGTAAGGTGTAGGAAGTTGATACTTGGTAGGGACACTGGTTAGGTGCAGTTGGTGTGTAGATCATGGTGTGACCTTGATTCGACCTTTGACCTTGCCGTAGTGACCTTGACCTATAAAATCTTGTCCAGGTTATATCTTGGAAACTGTAAGGTGTAGGAAGTTGTTACTTGGTAGGGACATTGGTTAAGGGGTGTAAGTGTGCAACGTCATGGTGTGACCTTGATTTGACCTTTGACCTTGTCATAGTTACCATGAGTTTTAAAATCTTGTCCGGGTTATTTCTTTGATTCCATAAGGTATAGAAGGTTGACCCTTGGTAGGGACATTAGGTTGTGTAAGTGAGCATCATGGTTTGACCTTTTTTGCTCTGCCAAAGTGTGTGCACCTGCCATATTTGAGACATCTTTCTCTTATGACAAAGATGTATGGATTACTGCAACTGATTATGATATGCACTTTTACATTATTGTGCTATTTCCATTGACAGCTATTCCCCAATTAATAAATTTTACAGCTTTATATTTTTAGTTTGCTGATTAATGCTGTCATCTTGCTATTGAAATGCCTTGTTTTAGTACTTTATCTTTACATACACTTTCTTTCTCTTAGATGTTATTTTCTCTACTTTAACCGGCCGGCCCGCCAAACAACAGAAAAAGCTGGGCCGGTCAAGTAGTTTGCATACGCTAGGTGGCGCATTGTACTTTCTTCCTGTCTAGACAGAGTGACGTCAGTTCATCTTTTTTGATTGGTGCATGTAGTGTATAGACGTGTTTTGAAGTTGGAAGAAAAGCTTGGCTTATGGCGGATTTTCAAACTTAATTGCAAATATTTTATTTTAGTAATGTTGCATACATATCAAGTACAGATTCACCTTAACAAATCTGCTGGAAACTCTCCCTGGTTGACTCAATTTAATATTGATGATAGGGCAGTAAGCAACGAGAAAATATGCAGACGGCCATGTTGCTAGTTTCCTCCCTAGTTGATTCAACCTTGTGTTGATGACAGGAGCAGTAGAAAATACACGATAATGAAATATGCTGGTTACAATGCTGTTTAGAGAGTTTTCTTTACCTTCTACAAAGAATGCATTGTCTTATTTGAAGTCTTCATCTCAAGCTATGTGGCAAGTGGCAGGTCACTTGTGAGATATAAATAGAATTCCTGGCTACACCGGTTTCAACCAGCATTGCTGTAAGTGGCCAGTCGCTTACAAGAAATCAATAATACTTCACAACCGGTATCAATAAGAAACAAGGAAACACAACTGACGTCATCTCCAGCCCAGCAGGTCACATGACAACAACTGGTCACGTGACACATCTACCGGCTTTCATATATTGGTAGAAATGAAAATATTCAGCCTGCACTGAACAGCTTGCTTCACACTAGCCGGTTAGAGAGCCTACTGACCTATTGCCGGCTACTCAGCCTGCATTCAACCAAAAAAAAAAAAAAGAAGGAAAAAAAGTCATCACCCGGTTTTGCCAGCCCCTTTGATGTTTCCAGAACGGATTCCGGTTACAGAGGATTGTTTTCACCTACACCGGTTAGGAGCTGATACGGGACAGGTCTATAGTAGGCTGACCAATTGCTTCTTAAGGAAATTGGTTACAGAAAATTTATAGACCAGTTGCGGGTCTCGGTGAGATGGCAGTGTCCAAGCTACCGGACCCGTCAGTCAGCAAAGACTTTTCCAACATTTGCCAGTCAGCCTTGCCTGATCAGTCCTCACACTAGCCAGTTATCGGTGCTAGACTCGACCGGACAGGGCAATCTGGCTATGGTCAGCCAGAAATCTGCTTATTAGATGCTGTAGAGATTCATCAAGTTTGTAACTGGCTCCAGTGAGATGCCGGTGACCCAACCTCTAGACTGGCCATCCAGCATGTCTTTATCCAGTTATGTGACCAGTGTCAGGTGACACCACGGGCCTGAGTTTGGAAGCTCAGCTTCCCCATCAAGATGATAACCCCTTTTGCTGGTTTTCAAACGCAAGCAGTGGGAAAGAATATCTGTTAATCAGACTAGGGGTCATAGTTTCTTATAAATGGCTATTACTGTTTTCCACAGTGTAGTTGTGTAGAAGTCGCTTAAAGAAAAGAGATCCATGGGATGGTGTTTTCCCAGGAGGATCAGTGAGGTTCCGTCTAGCCTATTACCAGTTTTTACATTGTTTTTGGCTCAAACCTGCCTGTTCAAAATTTAAAAAAAAAACAAAAAAAAACTTGGGCCTCCCTAGGGGTCAGCTCCAAGGTTATAAAAGCCTTCCAGGAAGGTTACACCCTCCTTCCAGAAATGACCATTTGACCAGGTCTCCAAGCAGAAGTGGCTCAGTACCCAGATAACTTGGATGGAAGCCCCAAGAACCATATTAACCTTCCTTCTTACTTGAAGGTTGTCTACTCTCTACAGCACCCAGGGAGTGTTTCTCATGGTAGTGGCTGAGGAGTTATAATTGGCATTACAGGACAAAATAATCCACCAGTACAACCGTTTGGTCAAACCCATATCCCACATACCACTTCAAAGCTTTTCCATTTGGTCTGTCCACAGCACCAATGGAGTTCACTATAGTGGCCAGAGAGGTCAAACTGATGGCTTTGCAGAGGGGTATAAGGATCTACCAGTCCCTAGGCCACTGGTTGGTCAGGGCCAGATCCCACCAAACTTGTCTCCAGCATGCACAATCGCTGGTAGCTATTTGTCAGGACCTAGTTCGGCTAGTGAAAATAGAGAATTCAGAGCTGTACCCCGAACAAGTCTTCATCTTCGTAGGTTATCACTTTGACCTGAAAAAGGGCAAGGTCAGACCCACCCTAGAACGGTGGCAGACCCTTACAGCAGAGATCCAAGAATTATTGACCGGACCAACCAGTCCAGTCCGGCAGCTGATATCCCTCATAGGGCCGTTGACAGCCACAGAAAAATCAGGTCCACCTAGGCAACTCCATATGAGACCCATAATGTGGCACCACACACACACACACAAAGACAACTGGAGGGTCCCAGAGTCACTAGAAAAAGTGATACCAGTTCCCAGGTCGCTCCACCCTCATCTGTAATGATAGCTGGAGGAAAGCAATGTGTTCCGAGGTCTACCATTACACCCACTGAAACATACTCTGCAGCTGTTTACAGACGCATCAAAAGAAGGGTGGGGCACTCACTTAAATGAACACACCACCAGGGGAACCTGGTCCCTTCCAGAAAGCAATTTACACATAAATTACCTGGAACTAAAGGCGGTCCTTTTGGCCCTAAACGAGTTCCAAAACTTCTGTGAGAACAAACAGTTCTTATAGCCACAGACAACACCACAGTGGTTACCTACATAAACAAGGAGGGAGGATGAAGTCGGACCCTCTGTGTACCCTTCTGTGGAGACTCCTGACCTTGTGTTCCAGCAAACAGGTTACTCTCAAAGCCCGACATATTCCAACCTGGCTGAATGTGGTAGCAGACAAACTATCCAGGCTAGGCCAGACCATTCAAACAGAGTGGTCCCTTTTTCCAGAGGTCTCCCAGGCAATATGCAACAGTTGGCACTGGCCTCAAATAGACCTTTTTGAGGCAAGGTTCAAAAACAAGCTGGCTCAGTTTGTGTCACCAGTGCCGGACCCCCAGGCCTGGGCAGTTGACGCACTCAGCCTGCCATGGGAGGATCTGGATCCGTATGCCTTCCCACCAACAGCCATATTAGGCAAAGCGGTGGATATGACTACCCATGCAGGAGAATCATTGTGATTGCTCCGGGGTGGCCAAACATGCCCTGGCTCTGGGATCTAGTAGCCATGTCCAGCCAGGTCCCACTGTGCCTGCCCAATCTGCTCACTCAGCCATTAAATCAGACTCCTCACGGGAATCTGTCTAATCTAAATCTGCATGCATGGCTCCTAGAGCCTCTGCAATCAAGGAGCAGGGCTTCTCTCAGGCAGTGGCAGCACACATTGAGGCTCCTCAGAGAGGATCAACCAGATCAGTCTATGAGGCAAGTGGACCATTTTTACAAAATGGTACCTCAGTAATCAGGTGGACTTCAGGGCACTCCCTATAAGTCAGTAGCTGACTTCCTTATGTACCTGTTTGAGGACAGGAAGTTACAGCCAAGTACCATTGCTGGATACAGGCCAGCCATTGCTGATAAACTGGGAAATTCACCCATTAATGTCAGCAAAGGTGAAAATCTCGCTCGTGTCCTGGATAGTTTCCACAGAGACAGACCCAAAGGTCGAAGGGGCATCCCCTCCTGGAACCTCTCCCAGGTTTTGCACCAGCTGACAAAGGCTCCATTTGAACCAATAAAAGAGGCCTCCTTGAAGCATTTGACCTTCAAGACTGTTTTCCTCTTGGCCCTGGGGTTGGAGAAATATAAGAGTTAGATCCATGCTTGGCAAAACAAGAACATCATACACCAGTCAGACTGTTCTCTGTACTGTACTGAGGTGTCTCTGTATCCATCACCCAGCTTTCTTCTTAAGAACCAACTGGCCAAGGAGGGTCCAGACAGTGTGGTCCCAGTGGTTATATCAGCCCTGGCTCGAACTCTGGTTAAGTCCCTCTAGTCTGATAGGTCCCTGTGTCCGGCCAGCGATTGTGCCATTTGTTGGACCGGACCTCAGACCTCAGGCAGAACAAGGAGTTAGTCTTTATCTGCTTTAAGAAAGGTTTCGACAATCATATCTCCCGTGCCACTATCTCCTCATGGATCAAATCGACCATGATCCTACAGCACTTTACATCAGGTTAAAGCCCATGATGTCAGGGTCTTTGCTGTTTCAAAGGTCTTCCAGTCGGGAGTTTCCTTAGAACCAATCTTATCAGCCTGCCACTGGTTAGGTGAACTTCACACAGTTCTATTTGAAGGATATAGCTTGGGCTGATTCAGAGCCTTTTCACTTGGGCCCAGTATTGACAGCAGATCCAGTAAGTATATAAGTAGCCCATATATTGAGATTTGTACATAAAAAAGCCTGTTATGTGCTTTCCTTCGGGAGGTTTATTTTCTGGGACTGAACTTATCCCTCTCTTCCCCTACCTCAGAGCAGGTCTGTTAAAAAAGGGGGGGTCAACATCGGTATAGCCCCGGCAACCGGGTTCTGGTAACTGATCATGGGCATATAGGTCTCACAAAGTCAGCATAGACCGTTGGAAAAATTTTATTATTATGAGTTCACTTAAGTCCCTGGTAACTTACCTGTCCACCAAGAGGTAGTTATTCAGCAATTGTCCATTAGATAGGATATATTAATGCCATAAAATTTAATCTACTTATTAAATTTGAAATTTTGTGTCCTTTTATGCTTCACTTCTACTCTGAAACTCAAAACACAGTCAGCTTACACAGAGCACGTTCACAGGCACTGATTGCTTGTTTTTGTACGCATGTAAGGGCCTCCAACCTTCCCCAGAGCAAAAATGGCTCAAATTTTGAAGAAACCGTAAGGTGTAGAAAGTTGATACTTGGTAGGGACATTGGTTAGGGGGGTAGGGACATTGGTTAGGGGGTGTAGGTGTGCATCTTCATGGTATGACCTTGATTTGACTTTTGACCTTGCGTAGTGACCTTGACCTATAAAATCTTGTCCAGGCTGTATCTCGGAAACCGTAAGGTGTAGGAAGTTGATACTTGGTAAGGACATTGGTTGGAGATTGTAGGTGTGCAACATCATGATGTGACCTTGATTTGATCTTTGATGACCTTACTGTAGTGACCTTGACCTATAAAATGTTGTTCAGGCTGTATCTCAGAAACTGTAAGCTGTAGAAAGTTGATACTTGGCAGGAACATTGGTTTTAGGCTGTAGTTGTGCAATCATGGTGTGACCTTTAACGTTGGCTCTGCCAAAGTGTGTTCACCTGCCATATTTTAGACATATTTCTCTTATCACAAAGCCATATGAATTGCGGTAACTTATTATTATATATACTTTTACAGCTTCATAATCTTTAGTTTTGTGATTAATGTTGTCATCTTGCTATATCTTTATACACATTTTCTCTCCCTTAGACATTATTTTCTCTACTTAAGCATTATTTGGATCTTTTTATAACTGACACTGTTCTGAAAGTCTCCTGATCTTTTTCTGTTTAATTCTAAGTCTCATGGTGTCAAAAATTAATTCCCCGAGCAGTGGGTACGAGCATCTGTGCTATTTTTCTGTGTGAACAACTTCTCCTCCAAAACTACCAAGGCCCAGAGACATGCTGTTTTTTTTACCCCACAGCCCTTAAGAGCTGTCAGGGTATTGTTTTCACCCATGGTGTCCGGATGGGCGGCCGGGCGCAGGAAAAAGTTTGTCCAGTCTGTATCTCAGAACCCATAAGGTGTAGGAAGTTGATACTTGGTAGGGACATTGGTTAGGGGGTGTAAGTGTGCAACGTCATGGTGTGACCTTTGATTTAAGCTTTGACCTTGCCGCAGTAACCTTGAGTTTGAAAATCTTGTCCGGGCTATATCTTGGCAACTGTAAGGTGCAGGAATTTGATACTTGGTAGGGTCATTGGCTAGGGGGATATAGGTGTGCAACGTTATGGCGTGATCTTGATTCGACCTTTGACCTTGCCGTAGTGACCTTGACCTATAAAATCTTGTCTGGGCTATATCTCGGAAACCGTAAGGTGTAGGAAGGTGATACTTGGTGGGGACATTGGTTAGGAGTTGTAGGTGTGCAACATTATTGTGTGACCTTGATTTAACCTTTGATGTTGTCATAGTGACCATGAATTTTAAAATCTTGTCTGGGTTATTTCTTGGATTCCATGAGGTGTAGAAGGTTGACACTTGGTAGGACATTGGTTAGAGGGTGTACGTGTGCATCGTGGTGTAACCTTTAACTCTTGTTCTGCCAAAGTGTGTTCACCTGCCATATTTTAGACATCTTTCTCTTATGACAAAGACATATGGATTGCTGCAACTGAATATTGTTTGCACTTTTGCATAATTGTGCTTTTTCCATTGACAGCTATTCTCCAGTTAATAAATTTTACAGCTCCATAATTTTTGCCCCACAGCCCTTAAGGACTGTCGGGGTATGTTTTCACCCATGGTGTCCGGATGGGCGGGCGGGCAGCGGGAAAAAGTTTGTCCGGGCTGTATCTCAGAAACCGTAGGGACATGGTAGGGACATTGGTTAGGGGGTGTAGGTGTGCAATGTCATGGTGTGACCTTGATTTGACCTTGCCGTAGTGACCTTGACCTATAAAATCTTGTCTGGGGTATATCTCGGAAACCGTAAGGCGTAGGAAGTTGATACTGAGTAGGGACATTGGCTAGGGTGTATAGATGTAAAACATCATGGTGTGACCTTGATTTGACCTTTGACCTTGCTGTAGTGACCTTGACCTATAATGCCTTGTCTGGGCTATATTTTGGAAACCATAAGGTGTAGGAAGTTGATATTTGGTAGGGACTTTTTTGGCCGGTGACTTTTTGGGGGATAGGACAATTGGCCGGTGACTTTTTAAAAGTTGTTTTAATATTGTTTTAAATTTTACTAGTTGTCTTCAGATTACAAATAGAGTCATAGTTTGTCTTTTTGCTAGGTTGCACACACTAAAGGTCCATGGATTCCTATTCACATTGCCTTAAAATTTTCTTTTGTTTAGCTAATTAGGAAATCTTATAATAATGATATGCTTATAAATTTATTTTTCATTACCTGCTATCATTTATTGTAAAGACCATGAAAAAAACAAAAGCCTTTTTTTCCTAATCAGAATTTGTAATTAGGATTGCTGCAACAGTCTGTCTTTGATAACTACTCAGGATTGCTACAACAAAGAAGTGAAGGCTCTTTGATAACTGCTCAGGATTGCTACAATAAAGAAGTAAAGGCTCTTTGATAACTGCTCAGGATTGCTACAATAAAGAAGTAAAGGCTCTTTGATAACTACTACTACAGGCCCTTGGACTTCAAGAGCACTATAAATCTGATGAGGAATTCAAGCATTTCTGCGGGATGGTAGACGGATTAGCCTTCTTGCCTGAACATCTGGTTTGTGATGGCATGGAGTACCTTCGAGAAAACGCTCCAGAGGCTGCAACAGAGTTCGTAGACTACTTCAACAGCACCTATGTCAGTGGTACATACAGACGAGTCCAGAGACCAGGTGAAACCAACTTCCGACTTCGCAGAATCCCTCCATTATTTCCTGTTGAAATATGGAATGTTCATGACTCTACCATCAACAATGAGGCACGCACCAATAACTTTTGTGAAGGATGTAACGACTCTATCAGAAAAACAGTTGGTCATGACCACCCTTCAATATGGAGGTTGATTGAATATTTCAGAGAGGATGCTGCGTTTGTCCACACACAAATCTTACAATCTGCCCGTGGAGAGCCACCAAAGAAAAGACAACGTAAACATGCCCAAGACCTACAGAGGAAACTGCACTGTATGTGCATACGCATCACACAAAATGAAATTTCTATCAGTGAATTTCTACAAGGCATTGGACACTGTATCAGACTAAGCAAATGAATGTTGCTACACCATGAATCACCATTGTATCTAGTATGTACATGTATCTATCTAATCTAATGATAATGTAATGTTTTGATGTATTGCTATTTTATGTTTCTTTTGTTTATACCAATGATAGTGCTTAATATGTTTTGATGAATTGTTATAACCTTGTTTTACCCTGTATAACCAATGTATGTTTAGTGTCAATAAAATTGGAAAAACCGAATTCTAAAACAACTTTTAAAAAGTCACCGGCCAATTGTCCTACCCCTCCAAAAAGTCACCGGCCAATTGTCCACCGGCCAGTTGTCCGCCGGCCAGTTGTCCACCGGCCAATTGTCCACCGGCCAATTGTCCGCGCACCGGTAGGGACATTGGTCAAGGGTTATATGTGTGCAACGTCATGGTGTGACCTGGATTTGACCTTTGATCTTGCATATCTGATGCTATTTTATGTCTCTACGAGGATATCTGATACTATTTATCTCTCTTATATCTCTCTTATATCTTTTTACTTCAATCTTGGTTGTTGCACCTTTTGGGTGTCTTTTGGTGTAGATTAAGCACTGTTAAAGTCATATTAGAACTCATTCACTGTTTTACTTTTGCAACTTTCCATTGTAACAGATGGTATTGCATTAAGTGAGCCACAGGTTTTGCCCCAATTCCACATAAAAGCATGTATTGCTACATCTGTATGTATGGGTCATATTCAAAACATCTAAACCATAATTCGACCATACAAATGAAAATCAAAATGGGAGAAGTCTTAAAGCTTCATAATTTTTAGTTTACTGAATTGTCTTGTTTTTGTTTTAATACTTATTCTTTACATCAGGGTTGGGGTCAAGTACATTGAAATGTACTTAAGTACAAGTACAAGTACTTTGTTAATTTTCAAGTACAAGTACAAATACAAGTCCTTTTTTCATCAAAGTACTTAAGTACAAGTACTTTTCAAAGTACTTAAGTACAAATACTTTTCATCGGTGAATGACAAAGTAAATATAAAAAAAAAACACCACCAAGTTTTTTCAAACATTTATACAAAAATTACAATTATACACTAATTGGTTGTTATCCACTTATTACTGTCTTTATAATATTAAAAGGCCCACTATTATTATTGTTTATTCTATTTTAGTGACTACCAGTATTTCACAAAACAACAGATACAACATATATAAAAATACCCAGCCTGCTATTGGGCTTATAAGTCACTTTAAGTTCGAAAGTAATTAAGTTTTGTGATGATGGAAAATTAGTTAACCTAATACAATAATACTATACATAATAAGTTTTATGTTAACTAGTCTTTGTAAATTTAAGTATTAGAGAGAAAGCAGAAAGGTTGCTGTGTATTATATTCTCCTTTAAGAAATATATATGTGTCTTTGGAATACAATGTTATCACCCAAAATTGCTATTCAATAAAAGTGACAAGTAAACAATGAACTTATCGTCACCTTCAAATGTTTGACAGAAATTGAAGTGACTTTTGTGCTTCCTGCAATAACCTGAGTACATTGTTTACACTTTGATGTGACACTCCCTTCAGTATTAGCTGGAATCTCAAAATGCTTTAAAACAGCAGCCATTGTGCTAACACAATGTGATTACCATAAAGTAAGTGGTTTGTCAATCCCCCTGTCCTAGTACTTATAGTGGTCAGACCATGGCCAGTAAGAGAAATAATCTTTTTTCTGTAATCAACAGTCTTAACCTACTCCAACAATCTTCTGATCTGTATTCATGCATTGAAAAAAAAACTCATTTCTGAGCAATTACATCACAGAGACTGTGATTGACTTCTACCAATTGAAAGCTCTTAAATGCCCAGGTGCAATTTACAAAGAATACTCATACCAGGGTAGATATTATTAACTGAGATCAGGGAAGTTCAAAGTAGACAGTTATAAGAGGATTAAAGAAGGGGAGTAATATGCAATCTTGGAACAATTGTCCCTCCTTTTAAGATGTGATTGGCTTATTGAATTGAAACTTAAATAATTGAATTCATTATTATTATCAATTATACTAAACACTATTATCAAATTGCATCAGGTATATCATTGAAACTTTTATGAAAATTTAATCTAAATGAATATTTATCAATAAAGATATGGAAAAAGCTCAATTCAGTTGTAATAATTATATAATACACAAACTTTTGAAAAAGTAGTAAAAATTTACTTAAACTAAAAGTACTTAAAAAGGACTTAAATGTACTTGTAAGTACATCAAATTTAAAAGATACTTAAGTACAATTCAAGTACATGTACTTGGAATTTGAAAATGTACTTAAGTACATTTTAGTACTTTGAAAAATGTACTTAAGTACAAATGTACTTAAGAACAAAGTACTTTGACCCCAACCCTGCTTTACATGCAATTTCTTTCTCTTAAATGTTATTTTCTCTACTTAAACATTATTTGGACACTGACACAGTATCCCAATCTGTGTACTGTTTCACTACTTTTAGCTTATTATTGGTCCTAGAGGTTTGGGATGGTAAACCAAGCTATAGGAAATCATGGGCCGGGAATCTTTTTTGTGTGGTAGGATTTGATCTTGGACCCCTCCTTCAAGATCAAATGAGGAAAGCCAAGGTTAAAAGTGCTTATAACTTGCTTATTATTGGTCCTAGAGGTTTGCAATGTGAAACCAACCTATAGGAAATCATGGGCTGGGAATCTTTTGGTGTGTTCAGATTTGACCTCGGACCACTCCTTCAAGGTCAAACAAGGATAGCCAAAGTTAAAAGTGCTTATAACTCGCTTATTATTTGTCCTGGAGGTTTGGGATGGTAAACCAACATATAGGAAATCATGGGCTGGGAATCTTTTGGTGTGCTTAGATTTGACCTTGGGCCCCTCTTTCAAGGTCAAACGAGGATAGCCAAACTTAAAAGTGCTTATAACTCGCTTATTATTGATCCTAGAGGTTTACAATGTGAAACCAACTCATACAAAATCTTGGGCTAGGATTCTTCTGATGTTAGATTTGACCTTTGGCCCCTCCTTGAAGGTCAAACGATGGTTCACTGGCTTTGGTGAGTTGTCTTGCCGGGGGACACAAATTTGCATCGGAGAACCGATGCGTAGGTCTCATTTTGACTGGTATAATGGTACATGGTTCAAAAAGATTAGTCAAATAACTTTATAGTCAAATAACTTTAAGTTATAGCTTCTGGAAAATATGATCTAAGCTATTGCTTATTTTTATGCTTACTTCAGAAGCTTAGAATAAAATGATACTACAAGCCTACCAAGATTGTAATTTAATCTGTAATTTACATGTAGTGCCTGTCTATTCAACATTATTATATCCCCGAAGGAAAGTCATGGATATACTGGATTCATGTCTGTCTGGTTTCATGTCCACCTCCACGTTTTGACTTGTGTGCACGATAACACAAAAACAGTTTCACAGATATTATTGTATCCCCGACGCGAAGCGGGGATACTATGGATTCATCATCGTCGTCGTCCGCGCCCTCGTCCGCGTCCGCGTCCGCAGAGATTTCTTGTTAGCGACCTACAGTCCACATTTCTTTCCGGATTTCTTTCATATTTGGCAGGTGACTTGATATGGTAGAGGACTCGCCACCCTATCTTTTTGGTAGGCTTTATGTCTAAATTAGGCCTGTGGTAGACAAAAATGTCTAAAATGTGGAATATTGCTTGTTAACGACCTACAGTCCACATTTCTTTCCAGATTTCTTTCATATTTGGCAGGTGGCTTGGTATGCTAGAGGACTCGCCACCCTATCTTTTTGGTAGGCTTTATGTCTAAATTAGGCCTGTGGTAGACAAAAATGTCTAAAATGCATTAAAAGTCATGAAATCATGCACTAAATCACTTATAACTTGAAAAGTGTTGCATTTAGAGCATTTTGTTAAAATATGTTATTCAGATACTTTTTTCATAGCTACAACATGGTGAGTAACTTGGGTGTCTGTCTCAATCGCTAAGTGAGTAATAGCTACTTTTGGGCTTTTCAGTAACTTCCATCATGAGTAAAATCAATTGTAACTTGAAAACTATTGCATTTACAGAATTTTGTATAAATATGTTATTCAGCTACTTTTATGTCAGCTATAACATAGTAAAATTTCAGACATGTAGCTCATGGCATAGCTGAGTAATAGCTACTTTTAGGTTATCACTGTTGAGTAAATTACTTATAACTTCAAAAGTATTACATTTAGAGTATTTTGTTTCAATATGTTATTCACCTATTTCGGAGTCAGCTATAACATAGTGAAGTTCCAGACCTGTGGCTCATTGCATAGCTGAGTAATAGCTACTTTGAAGTTCACACTGTTGAGTAAATCAGTTGTAATTGGAAAAGTATTGCATTTACAGAAATTTGTGTAAATATGTTATTCAGCTACTTTTGGGTCAGCTATAACATAGTGAAATTACAGACCTGTAGCTCATGGCACAACTGAGCAATAGCTATTTTCAGGTACTGACTGTTGAGTAAATGACTTGTAACTTGAAAAATAGTGCATTTGGAGTATTTTGTTAAAATATGTTGTTCGCCTACTTTTGGGTCAGCTATAACGTCGTGAAATTACAGACTTATAGCTCATGGCATAGCTGAGCAATAGCTATTTTCAGGTTGTCACTATTGAGTAAATCAGTTGTAACTTGAAAACTATTGCATTTACAGTATTTTGCTTAAATATGTTGTTCACCTAATTTTGGGTCAGCTATAACATAGAAAAAATTCAGACATGTAGCTCATTGCATAGCTGAGTAATAGCTACTTTGACGTTATCACTGTTGAGTAAATCAGTTATAACGTGAAAACTATTACATTTACAGTATTTTGTTTAAATATGTTATTCACATAATTTTTGGTCAGCTATATCAGAGTGAAATTGCAGACCTCTGTGTCATGGCATAGCTTACCAATATCTACTTTCAGGTTCTCACTGTTGAGTAAATCATTGTATCCACTGGATAGCCGTAGTGTGTAGAGAGATTTCACCATTACCGCTCTAACAAAAAAAAATATTATAGCTAGCCTTCTCAAGTTTGCAAAGTATATTACAGGGTGCACCACAGTACTCTATTGGTAGGCTTTATGTCTAAATTAGGCCTGTGGCTAAATTACTTACCTACTAAAAATGAGTAATTCTGCATTTTCTCTAAAAGTATTGCAGATAGCAAATTTTTCTTAAATAACTCATTCACCTACTTTTGGGAGAGCTTTCACATGCTGAAGTTCCAGACCTGTAGGTAATTACTCACCTACTGAAAATGAGTAAATGCGAATTATCTCTAAAAGTATTGCAGATAGCCAATTTTTGTCAAATAACTCCTTCACCTACTTTTGGGAGAGCTTTCACATGCTGAAGTTTCAGACCCGTAGGTAATTACTCACCTACTCAAAATGAGTAAATGCAAATTATCTCTAAAAGTATTGCAGATAGCGAATTTTTGTCAAATAACTCCTTCACCTACTTTTGGGAGAGCTTTCACTTGGTGAAGTTTCAGACCTGTAGGTAATTACTCACCTACTGAAAATGAGTAAATGCAAATTATCTCTAAAAGTATTGCAGATAGCCAATTTTTGTCAAATAACTCCTTCACCTACTTTTGGGAGAGCTTTCACTTGGTGAAGTTTCAGACCTGTAGGTAATTACTCACCTACTGAAAATGAGTTAATGCAAATTATCTCTAAAAGTATTCCAGATAGCCAATTTTTGTCAAATAACTCCTTCACCTACTTTTGGGAAACCTTTCACTTGGTGAAGTTTCAGACCTGTAGCTAATTATTCACCTACCCAAAATGAGTAAATGCTAATTATCTATAAAAGTATTGCAGATATCCAATTTTTTATCAAATAACTCATTCATCTACTTTTGGGAGAGCTTTCACATGGTGAAGTTCCAGACCCGTAGGTAATTACTCGCCTACTGAAAATGAGTAAATTCGAATTATCTCTAAAAGTATTGTAGATAGCCAATTTTTCTCAAATAACTCATTCGCCTACTTTTGAGAGAGCTTTCACTTGGTGAAGTTTCAGACCCGTAGCTAATTATTCATCTACTCAAAATGAGTAAATGCGAATTATCTCTACAAGTATTGCAGATAGCCAGTATTTCACAAATAACTCATTAATATGAAAACAACTTAGAGGAAGTCATGGGCTGCAAATCTTTTCATGTGGTCAGATTTCACCTTGGGCCCCTCCTGCTTATTATTGGTCCTAGAGGTTTGCAATGTGAAAACGACTTATAGGAAATCATGGACTGCGAATCTTTTGATGTGGTCAGACTTCACCTTGGGCCCCTGCTACAGGGTCAAATAAGGGTAGCCAAACTTAAAAGTGCTTTCAGCTTGCTTATTAACGAAAAATGCTTTTTATCTTCTAAACTATGTTAGTTGGCCTTTGTCGGTGGATACATCCAGCATCTGGCCACAGATGCGTCCTATTTCTAGTTAAAACTTGGCAGATACATCTATTTTGTTCAAGAGAGGAACCCTGTTTTAAGATGACATTAAAGTCCCAATAATATAGATGTTATGGCCACCTTAAGGTCAAAAATTTACCTTGTGGACACTTAATGGCCTCTAGGTCAAAAAGTATGTGGCTCATGTGGCTCAAACTTTACCTGGTAACATATTAATATATTTTTCTTACACATACCAAATCAAGACTTTATGTTGAGGTTAAAATTGTGTGTAAGGCCCATAAAGACCCTACATATTTTGTGCTGTAATTTGGAAATGGTTACTCTGATGAGTCTCGAACTATAGTAGATATAACTTTTCTAAGTGATCTCTGTCTATGGAAAATTTGAGGTCTGTGGCTTTAATTTTAAGGTCCCTAAAATATCCACAGAAACACCTTTTTTGGACGTTTTGCCATTTTTAAGCCCTATAGCTGTCAAACTATGTGATTAATAGAGCTGAAGTCTCATCTGGGAATAAATTAATATGTTCTTTTTACATGTACCAAAAATCAAGGCTATAAGTAGACATTTATCCTCTATATGAGGACCGTAAACCCCCACCTGAGTGACGTTTTCACTATTTTCACATATTGTAAAATTCCAAATGGGAAGTCTAACTAACATGAAACTTTACCAGATAAAACTTTTGCTTGTGATCTTACTTTGTGGAAAATTTGAGGTCTGTAGTTAAAATTTTAAGGTCACCTTAAGGTCTCAAAATATACCCACAGTGACCCATTTTATCACTTTTTATCAGTTTTTGCCACTAATGCAGATTACCCAGCTAAAATTTGACCTGGGGACACATGTTTCTATCCAAATATGGCAAAATGCAAACCTTTTTTAAGTTTATATTTAGACTATTTATAAGCCCCTAAAGAACCCACCTGGAGACTTTTTTCTGCATTTTTCATATAGTTTGCCTTGTAATTTGGAAATTGCTAGTGTCGCTAGCTTCAAACTGAATTAAATATAACTTCCGTATGTGGTCTTTGTCTATGGTCAGTTCGTATACTATAGGTTTTAATTTTAAAGACAATTCTAAAATTATCACAGGGACCCAGTTTATACCTTTTGTATGACTTTTCTCGGAAACTATGTAAGATGGCTCTATCACTGCCTAATCCCAGTCAGTATTAAAATTTATCAGGTAATAAAAAATTGGAATGTGATTATTTGTTTATATAAAATTTTCTTGAAATTTTTGAACAAACACAAATTCAGTTATTCTTCTACTTTTTCATGTAAATCATGTGCAAATGTAAGCTGTTTAGCTGCAATACTGATTGTATGTCATTAATCAGCATCAATGTATAAATAAAAAGACAATATAATATTTATAACTAGTATTGTATTGGGCTTTTTTATGTTGGGGATTTTCTATGCCCCACCTGGGGATTTTCTATAGGTTTGCAAATTTGCAAATATCTGGGGATTATCACATACAATTCCCATAATCCTTATTACCATTTAAACCAGAACATGACCTGTGTAATCTGACAAATGTCAGCATCTTTTTGTCTTTTTCCTTCAATATCTCCAAGCCCTACAATATTTTTGTTCTGCTTTTTCAGAAAATACTAAAAAACAATTTAAATATTTTGAAAAGGGATAAATCTTATCATTGCAAAAAGATTGACCCCAAAAAACATTAATAAAAATGTGATGCTTACTTGAGTTACACGTATCATTTTGACTATATTTTTCCATTGCTCTAAGATAAGTACAAAATAAAGGTAAAGGTGGGGCATCATGATGGCTATAGGGATGTTGGGAGGGAATCTTCTTTAAAAGATTCCTATTTTCATTATATTTTTTAAGTAATGTTCCTATTTTATTCCTATTTTTTGACTCTCGAAATTCCTATTTTCCTATTTTCTGAGACCCACTTGTAACTTGACGCCCTGCAATAGCTACGTTCAGGTTCTTAGTGTTGTGTTAATCAGTTGTAACTTGAAAACTATTGCATTTAGAGAATTTTGTTTAAATGTGTTATTCATCTACTTATGGGTCAGCTATAACATAATGAAAATGTAGACCTGCAGCTCATGGAATAGCTGAGTAATAGCTACTTTAAGGTTCTCACTGTTGAGTAAATCAGTGGTAACTTCGAAACTCTAGCATTTAGAGTATTTTCTTTAAATGTGTTATTCACCTACTTTCTGGTGAGCTATACCTTAGTAAAATTGCAGCCCTTTAACTCATTGCATAGCTGAGCAATAGCTACTTTGAGATTCTCACTGTTGAGTATATCAGTTGTAACTCAAAAACTATTGTATTTATAATATTTTGTTGAAATATGTTTTCCACCTACATTTTATTCCTTAACAGTTAACTTGGTACTTCTGAATACCATTTGTAGGGCACAACTTTTGTGTCCTTTTCTTTTTTCACTTCTACTCTGAACCTCAAAACACAGTCAGCTGACACAGAGCCTGTTCACTTGCACTGATCTCTTGTTTACTAGTTGGTATTTGTATTGTTGGATGTTAAAATTCTATCAGTTCTTCTATTATTTATCATGGTAATTAATGTTACCTTTTGTTTCTTGAAAGGATAAATATTTTTATTGCATTAATACATCCTACCCAATGGACATTTGCTATACCGGTCGGTGCAACCAGCCTCGCCAAACGACAGAAAAAGCTGTCCTATGATATCACCGGTCATGCAGTGTGCAATCGCTGTGTGGCGCATCATACTTACTTCCTGCGTTTGGCACATGGAGTGTGCAGACGGGTTTTTGAAGAGCTCTTGAAGTGTATAGAAATCTGAAGATATTTTATGAATTGAAACTTTTATTACGCTACAATAGCTTACCATGTGGGACTTAATGCTGTTCTCGGGTTGCCACACCCGGGGCCAACGTCTTAGAAAAAAAGATCGTTCTTGTTAGCCACCGGATATACTGGTAGTTGTCGTCACGTGATAACTTCTGACTGGTAGCAGTTTGTAAATATACAGACATTTTCATTTATTTCTCAGTCTTTACTTATTGTTGGAGGCTCATATTTGAATATTTCATTTTATATATATCATAGATTGTTCTGTAAAATTATTGATTTCACAACTTAAGTATTTTCCTTGCTTCCGCGTGTTTTGAGTTTTCTCGGTTCAGGCAATTTCAATTGTACGTGTTTTTATTGCGTTAAAATGTCTCTCCATCAAGCAAACAAAGACAAACCGAGAGCTCAGAAATGCCGCCATTTTTGCTTCAGTTTTGATAATCATAACTACTGCCCTACCTGTAGGGAGGCTGGCAAGGGAGATGACCCCTGTGTCACCTTTGAAGCGCCCTGCCATATTTTCACGTCTCTCACTGATGAGCAATTGCAAAAAATTCAAAACAGGAAGCGGTACTTAAAAAAGCAAAAAGCGGAAACTAGTTCTAAAGATGAACTAGATCTCTTGGGTGAAGGCGATGGGGACTCTTTTGCTGGTTCCAATGCAGACCTAGAGAGTGCTGCTGATAACCTCTTTACCTCACCCCCCCGTCCTCAACCTCTCGCCTTCAGTTCTTTATCTTTAAAGACCCCAGCCAAAGCTGTTCCTCCCACCCCAGGTACTGTTTTGCAAAATAAAATTCAAAGAAATATTGAGAAATCCCTGGGTGACTCACTAAATATACATTTACAGCAGCAAGTGGGTTCCTTCCCAAGCATTTCAATCACTCCGAGAGGAGTTAACAATTAAAAAGCCAACCGAGGTTGAACCCTCGCCTCATGCTTCAAAAGCTGGTCCATCCAGCAACATTGCTGCTCATCTGGACCTACCCCCTCCGAGATCAAGTACTAATGCTCAGTCCGAGGCAATGGATGTGGACGTTGGTCCAGCACTCCCTCCTCGACTAGTACTTAACCAAACTACCTCGGATCAGTACGTTGCCCCTTCTGAGGCTATACCGAAGGATTCCTCGTACTCTCACAAAAAACAAAGCCACAGACAAACAGTAGCACCGAGCTCTGCCTCGGACCAACTGGATGAGGATTCCGACGAACCTCGGATCCATCCAACTAGACCTAAGAAGCACTCTGACAAGAGCAAGCATAAATCTAGGTCCAGATATGTGTCATCTTCAGAGGAAGATCACTCCCCTGTTGCCAGACACAGGTCTTCTAAGCCCTCTAGGGCTCAGCCCTCAGGCGCAGCTTCTGATCAAGACCTCCCACATGATCCAGACCCCCCTTATTATAGGGAAGTAGCCTTGTCTGACATTCCCTCCCAATACTCTGAAGAAGTAGATACCTTCAGGCGTATTCTCTCTCTCCCTGACCCCAGGGACTCTATGCCTAGGTCTTCAACTTCAGTGTTGGGTCTGGATGACGAAAAAGGCCGTCAAGAGCTCAGACCTAGAGGTCCTTCCTCTATTCTACCACTTAGCTCAGTTATCAAGGACGCCTTTGATAAATTTCAACATGATTTCAAAGCTGCCAATTTAGCTGAGGGCAAATATGTCAAGCCTCCTCCATCCACTTCTAAGTGGTATAAGGTTGGACAGCCCACTTTTCAAAACAAAATTCAGGAGTTGAATACAGACTTTGCTAAGATCTGTATTACTCCTAGACCTCCTGGGGCACCAGTAGCCAAAGTTCCTCTGCCAGTTCTTAAGGAGCTGGAACATCAGGCTAGACAAAATATTTCAACCCTCAACTTCACCGCTGCCTTTGCCAAAACCTCTTCTTCTTGCAATGCTTCCTTGGAAAAGTGCCAACATAGCATTAAGTCAACTGTCAAGAAGATTAAATCTCAGATCCAGAAAGGTGCCAATCCTGAGAAAGCAGCAAAGCGCGGATATGAGGAAGTTGCTGAGTACATGGATTTTTGGAACAAGACGGTTCTTGTTCAACATAGAGCTCTTACCTGTCTCAGCAAATCTCTAGCCCATATTCTCCAGAGGGAATTATATTCCATGGCTAATACCGGCTTGCTTAGGCGCGAAGCCGAGATGACTCTATTACATCCCCAGCTAGGGGAAACGAGACGCCAAGAACTTAGGAACTCGTCCTTCTGGGACTCCTCCTTGTTCGAGTCTCAACTCGTAAAGGAAGGTGAGGACTTCCTTCTCAAAAAAGGCACCTCAAAAGATTCTCAGGGTTTCGCACCCTACCAGAATAAGCCCTTTCGTGGTCCCCACAAGAAAAGAGGCTCCTACAGGAAACGCCCCTATGGGGGCAATACCTCTCAAAGCAGTAACCAATCCTTTCCCTCAGGAAGAGGAAAATCCAACTTCAGAGGCTCCAGGGGTCGTTTTCGACCCCACAATAGGGGAAGGGGGCGTGGAAACCCCCCTTCCCAATGACTCCTCCAAAGCCTCACTCAGTCCACCAGTAGGAAGTCGCCTCCGTTCTTTCAAGAGAGACTGGCTAATAAACAAATGTTCTCAAAATGTGTTAAACATTATCACCAATGGCTACGTTCTGCCATTCCATTCAAAGCCAAACTTGATCAGATTTCCTCTGATCCTGTCAGAGTACAAGGCCCAACAAAAAGACCAAGCCTTGGCCACTTGTATCCAGTCTCTCTTGTCAAAGAACGCTATCGAAAGGGTGGAAAACGTAAAATCTCTCGGTTTTACAGTCGCCTGTTCCTAGTACCCAAGCCTCACCAAAGGTGGAGGCCAGTCATAGACTTAAGCAGGCTCAACACTTTTCTACATGTAGAAAAGTTCAAAATGGAAACCCCGGAGTCCATCAGGACTTCCCTGGTTCCAGGGGAGTGGGTATCGTCGATAGACCTGTCAGACGCATACCTTCACATCCCCATCCATCCAAACACAAGGAAATACCTAAGGTTCTGCTACAAGGCCCAGGTGTTCCAGTTCACCTCCCTACCTTTCGGACTGGCCACAGCCCCCCAGGTCTTTACGATGATCGTAAAGGAAGTGAAACTAATGGCCCTCTCAAGAGGACTCAGAATTCACCAATACCTGGACGACTGGCTGATCAGGTCCCAGTCTCAGGAGGAATCCCAAATGGACACACAGGCAGTGGTAGACCTAACCCAATCCTTGGGTTGGATAATCAACCAAGAAAAATCAGAACTGAAACCTACTCAGGTGTTTTCGTTCGTGGGCTACGAATACTACCTAGATTCAGCCCTTGTAAGACCCACTCACGAGAGATGGCTCAAACTTCAGGATTTGATCCTACGACTCAAGTCAAAACGTGTTTTGACTGCAAGATGTTTGATGTCTCTAATTGGGTTGCTAGCCTCAACGGAGAAAATGGTCCCGGAGGGACGCTTTCACATGAGGCCCTTTCAGTTTCACCTCAAGGAGCACTGGAGATATGCTCAGTCGCTGGACAACCTCCTTCCTTGGACAGAAGCCATTGTAGCCCACCAAGATTGGTGGCAAAACCCCTCAAACATGATGAAAGGCTCAGACCTTCATCCCAAGGACCACAGTATCCAACTCTTTACCGACGCCTCAAACGAAGGTTGGGGCGCTCACTTAGATCAAAATTCTACAAAAGGGCTGTGGTCAGATCGGGAAAAAAGGCTACACATAAATGTCCTGGAATTGAAGGCGGTCTCCCTGGCCCTTCGAGACTTCAAGGACCAGTGCCAGAATCAAACAGTGTTAGTTGCGACGGACAACTCAACAAGCCTACATCAACAAGCAGGGGGGAACTCACTCACTCAGCAGAGATGTGCGCTCTCCTGTGGAAAATCATGACCTGGTGCCATCACTACCACATAACATTGAAAGCCAGGCACGTTCTAGGGTGCCTGAATGTGATGGCCGACCTACTGTCCAGGTCCAACCAAGTGCAGTCAACAGAATGGTCTCTACACCCACAGGTCTTCAAACAAATCTGCCAGAAGTGGTTCACCCCTGATGTAGACTTATTTGCCACTCACCTGAACCACAAACTCCCACTGTATGTGTCTCCTATCCCAGACCCAAGGGCCTGGGACATAGATGCTCTGAACATAAACTGGACCAACCTCACGGCCTATGCCTACCCTCCTACGGCTCTCCTTCACAAGGTGATCCAAAAGATCAAGCAATGCCATTGCCTGATCATCGTGATAGCCCCAGGCTGGCCAGGGATGCCCTGGTTTTGGGACCTAGTGCAGCTCTCAACAGAGATCCCACTACAACTCCCAGTGTCAACGACCCTGCTAAAACAGTCCCACAAATATGTGTTCCACAACAACCCACAACAGCTGAACCTCCACGCCTGGAGCGGACAACTCCAACAACAAGGCTTCTCTGTGGAGGTGGCAGAGAGAATTGCTGCCCCTCAGCGGTCATCAACAAAGACCATCTACAAGTCAAAGTGGGCCCTATTTGAAAAATGGTGCAGAGAAAATTCGGTGGATTTCTCCACTCCATCTGTGAAACAAATCTCAGATTTTTTCATGTACCTGTACCAAGACTTAAACAGGCGCCCCTCGACCATTGATGGTTACAGGACTGCAATCATTGACACTTTGGGCCCAACGGCCCAACATATTGCACCCAATGCAGACCTTCATAGGTTACTCTCCAGTTTTCACAGGGATCGTCCTAAAAGTTCCAGAAATTTACCCAAGTGGAACCTTTCTGTTGTCCTTAACGAGCTCACCAAAGCACCATTTGAGCCCATGAAAGACACAGACCTCAAACATCTTACTCTCAAAACTGCTTTCTTGCTAGCCTTGGCCTCCGGCAAGCGCTGCAGCGAAATCCATGCCTGGGTCGCGAACAAAGTATCTAATTTAGGCCAATGGGAAAAGGTTGACTTGTTCCCTTCTTCTGATTTCATAGCCAAAAACCAACTAGCAAGAGAAGGTTCTCAAAGTGTGTCACCAGTGACTATCCCTGCATTGACTACCATTGTAGATAGACAGTTTAAGGAAGACAGGACCCTGTGTCCCGTGCGGGCCCTGAGGTTTTATTTGGACCGAACTAAAGACCTGAGAGGGTCTCGCTCTCCTTTTCATCTTCTTTAAGAAAGGACATACCTCAGACATCAGACCCGCTACACTCTCTTCATGGTTGAAATAAACCATCCTACTTTGTTACAAACAAGCAGATCAACAAGCCTTGGACTTGGTCCAAGTCAAAGCGCATGACATCCGGGCCTTCGCGGCCTCTAAGGCCTTTTACGGTGGGGTATCGGTGGACCAAATCATGCAAGCCTGTCACTGGAAAGCTCACAACACATTTACAAATTTTTACCTAAAAGACCTTACTTGGTCGGACACCGACAACAATATGACCCGTGGTGGCGGCACAACAAGTCCTAGATCCTTCCCCTCAGACCAGTTGTCCTCGGAAAGAAAAAAGGGGGGGGCACATCCGCTACAACCAAGTCTTCAGGAGTCTCTCCCAGCATCTAGGTATTCCTTTACCTTCAAGATGTTACGGGTAAGGTCACCTTATTTTTTAATTATCAGGTAATTTCTATTAAGGACTTATTCAGTTGTCATTAATCTCATATTTCAGGTTAAAATTTTCATGAGATGCCCAACCACTGGGTTGGTCAGTCACACGTGAAGGTCTCCTAGGGACCCTTAGACCTCGAAGTGAGCACCGCTGCACTTCCGTCCTACAACCAAACATCTAGACAGTTTTAGCACTGTCCCTCTTTTACGTAGGTTTTTTGGCTCGTTACAGGCTCGATCTTCGGGATCGGGGCACTGTAAAGGGGACTCAGACTGGTATTTCTGGCACTATTCTGTATATACTAATTCAAATCTTAGACAAAAATGACATATCTTCTAGTCTCAGCTGTAATCCCGCCGCCGGGCGGTTGAATTCAGCATTAAGTCCCACATGGTAAGCTATTGTAGCGTAATAAAATTGAAAATTTTAATTACTTAAATGTAGCTTTTATAGGCTACAAGCTTACCATGTGGGACTTAGGAGAGTCCCACCCTGCCTCCCCGCTGTTTACAGCTGAGGGGTAGGTTTAAAAAATTTCAACGAGAAAGTAGGGCGATTGGTCAGAAGTTATCACGTGACGACAACTACCAGTATATCCGGTGGCTAACAAGAACGATCTTTTTTTCTAAGACGTTGGCCCCGGGTGTGGCAACCCGAGAACAGCATTAAGTCCCACATGGTAAGCTTGTAGCTTATAAAAGCTACATTTAAGTAATTAAAATTTTCAAGTTTATTGCTTTAATACTTCTTACCCAATGGACATATACTATACCGGTCGGCGTGACCTCTCCGGCCAAACGACAGAAAAAGCCATCCTGTGTTTACACTGGCAGGACCGGTCACGGAGTGTGCATTTACTAGGTGGCGCATTGTACTTCCTTCCTCTCTAGATAGGCTGATGTCATCGCTCCTTTTCCATTTGGCGCATGGAATGTACCGACATGTTTTAAGGGCTGTCGAAAAGTGAACAAATCTGAAGATGTTTTGCAAATTTCAATTCGATTTCACTTGTGGCCATATTATGGTGATTTTTTTATGGCCGTCTTAAATGTGCGAGGTGGCATGAGAAAAGGGTTGAAGATTTGTGTGTTCAGAAGAAAGACTGCCCTATTTGCAAAGCATTTACTGCTGAGCAAATCCAGCAGTTAGCCACCCCCCTACCTACAGGGCACGGAAGGACAAAGAACACAGAATGAAAACAGTTACTGCCTACCCTGCTACTTCTACCCCACCCTAGTGGATTCAAAAGACTATAAGCTGTTAGGCAGGTAGAGGGTGGTTGGGTCTTTGAAAAGACCCCTGCTGACAAGAAAAAGAAGCTGCCTGAAGAGTCACCCAAAGCCAGCAAGAAGAAAACTAGCAAACCTACCTCTGATGACCTGAAGACACTTGATGACAAGTGGTCGCAGCGGTTTGCATGTTTGGAGGTGATGATCCTGGCAAAGACATTTGCAGTACCGGTAGAACCAGTCCAGAAGAGAGACAGTGATATTGTGACCAGTGAGAAGCCATTTTTGATCCAGCAGCTGGTACCAGCCAGAGTACTACCGGTCTGGTCAAACAGCCTCCAGGAGTTGCTACTACCAGTGCCAGTCTTGTTCAGGCCACCGAGGATGTTGCTGCCAGCTTGACTGCTACCCAGCCTGTTGAGGCTCCTGATACCAGATCTGTGGTCCACTCTCAGTGTTTGCTCTTGTCAAAACTCAATGCAAGATAGACTATCTTCCTTCACTTGAAAAGGTGAGACAACTGTGAAAAAATGTGAGACATGCTTTGTGTCAAGATATTTTGTAATATTTAGTTCCAATTTGGGATTGCATAAAATCTTCTTTATTTAAATAATAAGAAATAGATGCTAAACTAAAAATTAAATAAATTAATTAATGCTATTTTTATTTGTCAATTTTTATAAATTTCACTTCAAAATCACATCCAAGCATTAATGTCTGGGTGCTACTGTTTTTGTTACTGTTATCTGGATTCATCAAATAAAAGAAGTGCATTTCTTCTCTTTTCTTTGAAGAAATATATATTTTAATGCATTAATACATCTTACATAACAGTAGTACTGGGACGATGTTTGCAAACTTCGGTATTATTGCTCGATGGCTCATTGCCAATCAATGATCGGTAAAATTTAAGTACAACTGATATTTGCTAAATCCATTTCTTTGCAGCCTTTTGGTCACAATAAAATGCTAACCTTAATAATATTTTGTAAAAATCTGAAATATTTCATCAGTTAAAATCACAAAACTAGCCGTGAATGCAATAAAAATAACGTAAATAGAAACACCTTGGGGTTTTCCAACTGTTGTCAAGGTACTCATAAAATCAGCCAATCACAAGTGAGG
Organism: Sabellastarte sp. h YS-2021; assembly: GCA_964017235.1. Taxonomy (NCBI): domain Eukaryota; kingdom Metazoa; phylum Annelida; class Polychaeta; order Sabellida; family Sabellidae; genus Sabellastarte; species Sabellastarte sp. h YS-2021. The sequence goes on from OZ024932.1 coordinate 111,768,116, forward strand.
ATACATCAAGCATGGTCTGTTAGTGAGGGAGACGTCTGTGAATGGCGTTTAGATTTTATTTTGGTCATATTTGTGGTAATTTGTGTGTATTTTACTTGTTATCATTTAATATTTGATTTTTCTGTCTGGTTTACACTTTCGACTCCAAAATCGGAAATGTTTGGTCACAAATGTCCGATACAAACATTGACAGGGAAAATCCAAGCGATCTCCCAGCACTGCCTAACAGACTCTAGCATATGCCCAGCGCAAGTCGGTCCCGCCAAATGCCAGAAGAAGACGTTTTGAGTAGAACTCCCGGTCGGGACAGGTATTGTCTTCCATTCACTAGGTGGCTAATGCCTCCCTCACTTGCCAGGTGTCCACCGTGTGACGTCATCTTTCTGTTTGGCGTGAATTCTTCAAGTCGAATGTAGTTTTACAGTGTTACAAATATTGTTTTTTCTATGGATATTATGTCACTTGGATTATTTGTTTCTTTGCTAAAGTGTGAATTTAAGTTCATAGATCATAATGGCGTCTACTTCCGGCCAGAAAAGAGGAGTTTGTGGCCATGCAATGGCATCTTTTGATCTGCACGATTGGTGTGCAAGATGTAGGGAGAAGGTAATAGGGTCGGACCCTTGTGTACATGGTGAGGAGCCATGTCAGTTCTGTGTTGTGCTTACCCCGGAACAAATACTTAAACTGTCCATTCCAAAATATGAAATTAGAAAGGAAAAGAAGGCAGAAGCTTGTAAAGATACTGAACTCGTAGATACACCGGACATTTCTGTCATTAAAGCTGTGTCACCGTTGAAGAATTGTCCCTCTTCTGGACTGGTGAGTGCTTCTGTTAGTTCTGCTATGGTTTCCAGTCCTTCTAGTGACCTGGATAAACATTTAGATAACTTACAAGATGAATGGTCAACTCGCTTTGCAAGGATTGAAGCTTTACTCACTATTAAAACAAAAACGGATGCCGTCTTCTCTCCAGTAAAAGCACTGGTTCACAAGGCTAGATCCCCGGTTGCTTCTGTTTCTAAGACGCCATTTTTTTATCCTTCTGTTTCTGACCGGTCCGGTTCGGATCAGGTCCTGGAAGTTCAACAGGACTTTAAAATGAAATCCCCTCTTGAAAACTTGTATGGAGAATCCAATTTGGAACGTGAACCGTTATTTTCTACCACTTCCAGTGCCCCAGACCGGAAGTAGATGACAGGGAAGATATCAGTGAGGGAGAATTGGTCACCGGTTCGGATACAGAACTTTCACCGGATCAGGAAAACATTCAAACTGAAGACCAGTCTTATAGAGAGACAGTAAGAGATCTTATATGGGGTGGGACTTTATCCCAGACATTGAGTCTTTTGCTACAAGTTCTTCTGACAACCTCTGGGCTGAAGGTTGCCCTAAACCAGTTGGCAAGGTTTCTGTTGCTTTCCCTGCTGAAGAATGGTGTTGTAGAAAATTTGAGGATTTGAACCGTACCACCCTATCTGGATGTCACAGGGTCGTTTTGAGGCTAATATGGCAAATGACACAAGTAGGTTTTATCTATTTTTGTTTATTCACAACTTCCTCAATTCTGTTTATATTTAATGAGCAAAGTATAAAAGTCTACTAATAAAAGTTTATGTATACATATACAAGCAAAAACACATATACACTAATCAACAACACACACTCCCACTCTAAATCATGCATGCACATCAGTACAACATATGACAATGAAATACAACAATTATCAATACAATATACAAAACATATATATCTGCATACATATATGACAAACTTTATTTCAATATTCAATGAAATAGTGTTTATTGTCATGAAATGTCCTGTTATTTGACCCAACACAGTTTACCACAAATGTCAATGAATGTCAGTTGTAACATGAAGTCCTCCAGTAAAAATGGTACTCAGCAACACCATAGCCAACAACCATATCTTCAGCAAGATAAAAGATAATGTTCAGCAATCATCATAACCAACCAACATATCTTCAGCAAGATAAAGGATAACGTTCATCAACATCATAATCAACAACCACATCTTCAGCAATAGGCAGTTTAGACAATGGTGTGGTGCATATTGTCTAGTTCAATTGTGTTTTGATTCTGTTTATGATACAGGCATCAACCTAGACTAGACAATAATCTCCTTACACTGCCAAGTTACAGCTGGTACATAACTGGTACTTGTTCCAAAACTCTACACTCTGGGGGACACCATCCCCCACTATAATTGCAATCGATGAAAGTTCATTACTAGTCTGTGGACTGTGTTAGCTACACATAAGGTTAACTTAAAGCCATTCATGACAAACATAAAAATGATTAATGTACTCATGCACAATGCATCAACTTTCAGATAATTATCTTACAAGCTAAAAATCTTGAAAAGTATCAAGATTTAATTATTAAAATCACAAAAAATATGCTTGTTTATCTATGCCAATTCATCATTATAATTTTATAATGATGTGAGTGTAGAATTCACGTTTTACAGTATGTTAGAAAGGAAGTCTTTCTCATAAACATGTACAAATGTTTTTTCTATATTTTCTAGACTTCCCAACAAACTGTTTGACAGTTGACAAAACATGTGATAGATAGGCACTCTTATTGCACTTTCTGATGCCTGTAGTGCACCTTTGTTTTTCTCTTGTCTGATATTGGGCCGCTGTCACATGGAGATTAGTGTCCTAGAGTGACAATCTTTCATATTTGATTTGAACTGTTTGTGCAAAAACACACAAACAGTATCTAAATCAGGTATCCCATACATATATAAAAATAATTTATATGCTAACTTTTCTGATATCACACCATATGTCAGGCTGGGAGCTCATAAATTTGCATTAAAAAACGCATATACAACAATATGCAAAGTACAGAGTATGATAAATATTCAAACTACTGTAACCATAATTTGTCCTATTTTCGTCCTATATAAAGAGACTGATCATAAAAGCTTGCATTAGATGAGCATTGCTTTTTATTTAAAAATTATAAACTTATCAGTGAAATAAGTTAATCATATGATTAAAACATAATATAAATCATAATCACTCATTTTTAATGATTTACCAAAAGTAATTCAGTGAGAAAGTTACTGCTGGAAGGATCCCTTTCTGCAATCCCCTAACAGTTCAAATTTGAACTTGTTACCATGCCAACAAAAGAGGATCAAAGAGGAGTCAAAAATCCTACTTCAGGGGAATGAATGTAACTTTATCCTAGCCTCTGATGAGATGATGACACACTAGTCTAATTCGAAATACAGTCATTCACTAAATGCATGTATAAGGCAGTTTAGACAATGGTGTGGTGCATATTGTCTAGTTCAATTGTGTTTTGATTCTATTTATGATACAGGCATCAACCTAGACTAGACAATAATCTCCTTACACTGCCAAGTTACAGCTGGTACATAACTGGTACTTGTTCCAAAACTCTACACTCTGGGGGACACCATCCCCCACTATAATTGCAATCGATGAAAGTTCATTACTAGTCTGTGGACTGTGTTAGCTACACATAAGGTTAACTTAAAGCCATTCATGACAAACATAAAAATGATTAATGTACTCACGCACAATGCATCAACTTTCAGATAATTATCTTACAAGCTAAAAATCTTGAAAAGTATCAAGATTTAATTATTAAAATCACAAAAAATATGCTTGTTTATCTATGCCAATTCATCATTATAATTTTATAATGATGTGAGTGTAGAATTCACGTTTTACAGTATGTTAGAAAGGAAGTCTTTCTCATAAACATGTACAAATGTTTTTTCTATATTTTCTAGACTTCCCAACAAACTGTTTGACAGTTGACAAAACATGTGATAGATAGGCACTCTTATTGCACTTTCTGATGCCTGTAGTGCACCTTTGTTTTTCTCACATCTTCAGCAAGGTAAAAGATGACATTCAGCAACATCATGATACCGTATCTCCAGTGAAAAATAAATCATCACATCTTCCACCATAGATTAGTAATAGTAACATTCAATCATCACCATAAATTCCCCACACTGGAACCAGCTGAAAATGATGCCACAATACTCACAATATGCTAGATAATTACACAAGTCTAACTTATATACATGTAAATTGTGTAAGTGTGTGTAATTATGTCATGATGATGGAAATGAACACATTTGTAGTAAAAACATTAAAATCTTTGTTATATGTTATGAAATTATTCTGCTTGTAATAAGTGAATATTTACACAAAACTATGAAATATAATTAATACCTTTAAAGCTGGAAATCTCCAAACAACAAAATAGTGCTGTAGAATATGTGTTGCCTAATATGTGGCTTCCTTCAAACTAAAGTAAAGAAACTAGTTCACACTCCATGAAATACTGTGTGTAGTGAAGCATGAACACACAACCAATTAACCACACTCCATGAAATACTGTGTGTAGTGAAGCATGAACACACAACCAATTAACCAAACCATAGTAAACTACCATAGTGAACCCACAATGACCTCGTGCAGAAGAGCACTAAAACTATGACCCAAAAATCATAATGACCCTCAAATTACAAAAAAATAAAATCTTATGAAGACACTTTGTGACACTGGATATCATTCAAAGTCAATGGAAGCTGGAGGTTTTCAGTCTGACCAGTTTTTGAAGCCCCCTAAAAGTCGAAAACGCTGGTACAACATTCTTAATTTACCAGATCCAGCTACTGCCAGACCTGGACGTTCTGTTCACTACTCGTCCAGTGATGCATCCAAGTTAAACAGTCTGTACAGCAGGATTGCCAAGGCGTCGGGAACCGGTTTGGTTCACCCACCTTGTAGGCCACTCCCTCAGGAGACGGTCAGAAAATGGGAGAAAGCTGGGAAACCTCCTGTATCTGCAATCAGGCAGCAGGATTCAATCGTTGTGTCATTAAATTGCAGGACAAAATTCAGGAGAACGTCAGGATCCTTCAGAACGAGCTATCCAAAGGCAAAGGTTCACAGGCGGCCAAGAGGGCAGTGGATGACTTGCAGGACTTGTGCGCATTTAACCAGAACGTTTCCGTATGTTTGGGGAAGTCAATGTAGCACATGACAGATTCGTTGTTTATCACCATGTCTAACTTCACTTTGATGCGGAGGGACGCATACCTTGACCATCTGAAGCCAGGTGTCAAACAGGTTAACTGGTGCGCCTTGAGGAATGCTCCACTCCACTCATTTGGCTTTTTCCCAGATGATGCCTTGCGTAAGGCAGAGGAGGATATCTCAAAATTTGAATCAACTGGGAGAACCTCTCAACCTGGATTGGGTTCTGGGGGTTTTCTGCAGAAGAAGGCTAATCGTTTCCATCCTTACCCCTCAGTGGTGTCAGGCGCAGGAAACAGGAGGGTACCATGTCCCGTGCTCCTAGTGATGACCAACCGGCATGGAGATCTTTTGGCCGTAGTGCGGAATCAACTAGACCACCAAGAGGCAGAGGGAGGGGTGGCTTCCATAGCTCGAAGCCCTCTCGTGGTGTTAATAAGTTTAAATGACAATTAGTGTTTAAGTGTTCCTACTGCTCCGAATTCAGTGAAGGAGCCAAATGGGGGATTTGTTCCCAGCCAGGACTTTGTACTTTCTGCTCAAAATGTAAATTATTTTTCAAACAACCCAAGGCCTCTGCAAAAGAAAGGAGTAAGTCCTGTAAACCTGACAAATGTTTCAATAAAAGATGTAAAATTGTTCACAGTCTCAGTTATTCAGTGTCTGTACCTCCTGCTTCTGTGGGGACAAGTGCTGTCTTGACAACAACAAGTTCCAACAATGTGGCCCCAAGTTATCACAAACAAGGTTCGAATCTTTCAAAAGGTCAAATTCTGCACTTGGGTCCTCTGAGGCGCAATTCCAGACAGGTACACAAAGTCAGTCCTCTAGAGAGGCCTGCATTGTCAAGTCTTGTTGTTACTCCTGTACCTTTTGCTCTACATGAGACATGTTTTTCAAGGGAGTGTCGCTTCTAGGAAATGCCCTTTTCCTGCCGAAGCATGCAGGAGGTGTTTCTTCTGTAAGTCAGTCCGCTTCTGTGACTGATGTAAGAGATGTTCCGGCTGTTGTAACCTCTCCCCCTGTAGGGGGCAGGCTGCAGGTGTTCTGACAGACCTGGGCCTCTATGGGAGCCAGTCCATGGGTGGTGTCCATTTTAAAGAACGGTTACACCCTCCCTTTTCAGACAAAGTCTCCTCTCACCCGGGTACCGTTGATTCGGAGCGAATACGCGACTACCGTCAGGCAGAACCTTTTGCAGTAGTCTGTTCAATCCCTACTAGCAAAACAAGCCATCGAACGAGTCCACAACCATTCCACCCTAGGGTTTCACAACCACCTCTTTTTGGTTCCAAAACCAAACAACAGATAGTGTCCCATTTTGGATCTCAGTCCTCTGAACCAGTTTCTGCATGTAAAAACCTTTAGGATGGAAACTCCAGAGCCCATAAGGTTGTTTCTTCAACAAGGGGTCACTTCACTCGACTTTAGCGATGCTTACTTCCACGCTTACTTCCACATCCCTATAAACCAGGTTTCCAGAAAGTATCTTCAGTTCCACCTGGAAGATCAAACTCTTCAGTTTCGAGCCTTACCATTCGGCCTTTATACCACTCCTATGGAAGTTCACCATTGTGGTCAAGGAGGTAAAGCTCATGGCTCAGGCAAAGGGAACCTGGTTACAACAGTACCTAGACGACTGGCTAATCTGGAGTCAGACCAGGGAATCCTGCTATTACCAGACATAGGCCCTGTTGACCCTTTTACAACCACCTCTTTTTGGTTCCAAAACCAAACAACAGATGGTGTCCCATTTTGGATCTCAGTGCTCTGAACTGGTTTCTACATGTGAAAACCTTCAGGATGGAAACTCCAGAGCCCATAAGGTTGTGTCTTCAACAAGGGGTCACTTCACTCGACTTCAGCGATGCTTACTTCCATGCTTACTTCCACATCCCTTTAAACCAGTTTCCAGAAAGTATCTCCAGTTCCACCTGGAAGATCAAACTCTTCAGTTTCGAGCCTTACCATTCGGCCTTTCCACCGCTACAATGGAGTTCACCATTGTGGTCAAGGAGGTAAAGATCATGGCTCAGGCAAAGGGAATCCGGTTACACCAGTACCTAGACGACTGGCTAATCCAGAGTCAGACCAGGGAATCCTGCTATTACCAGACATAGGCCCTGTTGACCCTTTTACATTTGCCTCTTTTTGGTTCCAAAACCAAACAACAGATGGTGTCTCATTTTGGATCTCAGTGCTCTGGACCGGTTTCTGCATGTAAAAACCTTCAGGATGGAAACCCCAGAGCCCATAAGGTTGTGTTTTAAACAAGGGGTCACTTCACTCGACTTCAGCAATGCTTACTTCCATGCTTACGTCCACATCCCTATAAAGCAGGTTTCCAGAAAGTATCTTCAGTTCCACCTTTGTCAGGAACTGGGTTGGGTCGTGAATAGGGGTGCAACGAATCAAAATATTACGAACCGAATCGATCCACGAATCAATCATTGCATACCAAATCGATTCACGAATCAATTTGACATAATTTAACTTGCCTGTGCAGTGGTTATTTGCAAACATAAGCGCAAATGAGCAGTGTTCATGTTTGCTATTACTTGTTAACAATTGTCTTTGAAGTCACTTGTAAGAGTGCATTATGCAAAAATATACCTTAAAAAGTGAAAATATTAAAAACTGGATAATAAAATCTTGTTGTGCAATAGATATTTATTTCTATATATATTTAACAAAACTATGAAAAAAGAGGCAAGTTTACATCCACTGGTGAGTTTACATCACTTACTATAAACGTGTTTTCTATTGATAAATACCGAATTATTTTTAAACGAAGTATGATTGGACAGTGCCGTTTCTGCTCGACCAATCAAAATAAGGCATTTAGAAGCAAGGAAACATGGAGGAATTGGGTTAAAAAGACAATATATGTGTCCTTTTATTTGATTTTTAAACAAAATTCGTCTAATTTTCCCAATATTTACAGCGAAAACGCGGGCGATAATGCAATATATATGTGTTACCGCGACTCGGGATGAGATTCGTGAACTTTCGTTTGCCACCAAGTGGTTCGCGGATCTCTGTTTCACCGAAAATGACCGAATATACCGAACCACCGAACTATCGTTGCAGTACTAGTCGTGAATATGCACAAGTCAGAACTGGACCCAAAACAGGTCTTTGACTTTGTGGATTACCAGTACAACCTGAACCAGGAGTAGTCTGACCCACTCTGCAGAGATGGCAGATTTTGAACGACAAGATACACCTCCTGGAAAGGCGGTCTTGCTCAGTAAGATAGTTCATGTCCCTCATAGGTCTCATGACGGCAACAGAAAAGCAGGTGCCTTTAGGAAGATTACACTTGAGACCCATTCAGTGGCACCTCAAAAGGAATTGGCACATCCCAGAATCTCTAGAGAAAAGCATTCCGATTCCCGCCGCCCTTCAACCCTCACCTGAAGTGGTGGCTACAGGAGGACAATGTCCTCCTGGGACAGCCCCTACACCCTTTGCAACACACTCTTCAACTGTTTACCGACTCCTCAAGAGAAGCCTGGGGCGCTCACTTAGGGGATCATACTGCAAGAGTTTATGGTCTTTGTCCGAAAGCAAGCTACACATAAACATGTTAGAGCTCAAGGCGGTCTTGTTGGCCCTAAAAGAGTTCCAGGACCAGTGTTAGGGAAAGGTTGTCCTGATAGCGACGGACAACACCACTGTGCTCTCCTATATAAACAAGGAGGGCGGTATGAGGTCAGGATCCCTCTGTGCTCTGTTATGGAGGCGCCTGTCTTGGTGCAACCACAGGAACATCACACTTCAGGCGCGACATATTCCGGGTCACCCAGCCGAAAAAACTAGGCAATTCACCTTTAATCATCAGCAGTGAGGAAAACTCTAATCGCCTGCTAGACAGTTTCCATAGCTACAGGCCCAAAGGTCGGAGGGGCGTCCCAGCCTGGAACCTCTCTCCTTCATCAACTCACTAAGGCCTCTTTTGAACCTTTTAAGGCGGTCTATCTGAAACACCTTAATTTTAAGACGGTTTTCCTGTTAGCCTTGGGCTCTGGCAAGCGCAGGAGTGAAATGCACACCTGGCTCAACAGAAATATCAGGCATCAAGCAGATTAGTCAAAGGTGTCTTCCTTCTTGTCTAGGAACCACCTGGCTTGAAAGGGCCCAAATAGTGTAGCTCCTGTGGTCATTCCTGCTCTAAGCCCTTCCTTGGACAAATCTCTTAAGGAGGATAGGTCCCTCTGACCAATTGGAGCATTACGCTATTACCTGGACAAAACCCAGGAATAAGGAGCTGGTTTTTGTCTCCTTTAAGAAGGGTTTCAGCAAGGATATTTCTCCTACTACCCTATCGTCCTGGATCAAGCAAACTGTCATTCTCTGTTATCAGCTTTCAGACCAAGAATCTTTGAACTTGCATCAGGTCAAGGCCCATGATGTAAGAGCCTTTGCGGCTTCCACAGGTTTTCATGTGGGGGTCTCTTTAGACCAAATCCTATCGGCTTGTCATTGGAAGTCGCATAACACCTTCACCCAGTTCTATCTCAAAGACTTGGCCCAGGGTGATTCGGAGTTATACCATTTAGGTCCTTTGGTGGCTGCTCAGCAGATTCACCAGTAGACCTCAGTTCAAGCCTTAATGTATTATAGTGTACATACTTCATTTTCGTTCCTTGTTCTGTTATTTGTTTTTTTACCCCACAGCCCTTAAGGGCTGTCAGGGTATTGTTTTCACCCATGGTGTCCGGATGGGCGGGCGGGCGGTGGGAAATAGTTTATCTGGGTTGTATCTCAGAAACCGTAAGGTGTAGGAAGTTGATACTTGGTAGGGACATTGGTTAGGGGGTGTAGGTGTGCAACATCATGGTCTGACCTTGATTTGACCTTTGACCTTGCTGTAGTGACCTTGACCTATAAAATCTTGTCCGGGCTATCTCGAAAACCGTAAGGTGTAGGAACTTGATAGGTGGTAGGGACATTGGTTAAGGGGTGTAGGTGTGCAACGACATGGTCTGACCTTGATTTGACCTTTGACCTTGCCATAGTGACCTTGACCTATAAAATCTTGTCCGGGCTATATCTCGGAAACCATGAGGTGTAGGAAGTTGATACTTACTAGGGACATTGGTTAGGGGGTGTAGGTGTGCAACATCATGGTCTGACCTTGATTTGACCTTTGACCTTGCCGTAGTGACCTTGACCTATAAAATCTTGTCCGGGCTATATCTCGGAAACCGTAAGGTGTAGGAAGTTGATGCTTCGTAGGGACATTGGTTAGGGGTTGTAGGTGTGCAAGCATCATGATGTGACCTTGATTCGACCTTTGACCTTGTCGTAGTGACCTTGACTTTTAAAATCTTGCTGCACCTTTGGGTCTGTCTTTTGATGCAGATTAAGCACTGTTAAAGTCATATTATAATTCATTAAGAATTTTACTTTTATAACGCCCATTGTAACAGATGGAAATTCATCAAGTGAGCCACAGATTTTGCTCCCACACCACACATAAGCATTCATTGAATGGATTACCACTACTGTATACATGGTAATATTCAAAACATAATTCGGCCATGTCAGATGTAGATAAAGAGTGTCATCTTGTTATTGAATTGTCTTGTTTTAATACTTCATCTTTACATGCATTATCTTTCTTTTAGACATTATTTTCTCTATTTAAACATTGTTTGGAGCTTTATATAACTGACAGTGCTCTGAAAGTATCCTGAACTTTGTACTGATACAGTACTTCTATATCTCATGGTGTTAAAAATATTTCCCTAGGCTGTGGGGTACGGGCATCTCTGATGCTATTTTCTCTTGCCCTTTGGGTCTCATTGCTCCTTCATCTGGAGGAATCCATGGGGTTTTGTGCTGTCCCCTAACATTGTGTAGAAACAACCTGGGTTTTTTTCTTATCTTATCCTCCTGTTCCTCCTCTTCCAGTGAGGAGTGGAAAGAAAAGGGTGGGGCGGCAACCGGTCCGGTCACACCGACCCACCGGTCTGTTTCCGGGACCCTAAATTGGGTGGATAAGTTTAATTTCTGATTGGTGGTCACCCCAGTCAGCTACCCGCCATCCTTTGGTTAGTTATTCTGCTGGAGTCTGTTAGGTAAGATGTATTAACGCAATAAAACTGAAAATTTAAGTATTAAATTTAATTTTTGTAAGTTAATACCGTACCTAACAGATGGGTGAGTCCCACCCGGCCTTTCCCGCTGGGCCGCTTCCTGGGCTGCTCCTTTAAACTTCTACAGGTGCTTCCAACAAAAGATGATGTCACAAGGAGGACTCCTGGCGAGTGAGGGAGGCATTAATCACCTAGTGAATGGAAGACAATACCGGTCCCGACCGGGAGTTCTACTTAAAACGTCTTTTTCTGGCATTTGGCAGGACGACTTGCGCCAGGCATATGCTGGAGTCTGTTAGGTAAGGTATTAAGTTATTAACTTACAAAACTTAAATTTAATACTTAAATTTTCAGTTTTGTCTCTTTCAATAATAGACAATTTCATTGCGTTTATACACCTTACCTAACAAACGATAGCTATACTCCGGCACGAGCCAGTCCTGCCAAACGCCAGAAAAAGACATCCCAAGTTTCACCTCCGGCAGGACCGGTACACTACAATCCACTCGCCAGGTGGCCTAGTTCCTGCTTCATTCGCCAGAGGGACGTGACATCATAGCATCTTTTTCGTTTGGCACGATTTGAAGAGTTGTGTTTTTATTGTGACTTTAAAAATTTTTGATATTTCTTCTGTTACCTAGTAATTTTTGTTCCGAGTGTTTTCTTATTATTGAATATTCATTATGTCTTGACCGGGACAAAGAAAAGGGTCATGTGGACATATTATGGCCTCCTTTGACATATCTAGGTGTGCCAGATGTCGAGATAAAGGACATGGCGAAGATCCCTGTGTTAAAAATCTTGCTTGTGAATTTTGTGACTTACTAACTCCAGAGCAGTTGCTGCAACTCTCTACACCTACATACAAAATTCGGAAAGAAAAACAAAAAAGTAAGGAGGTTCTTGTAGACCCATCAACAGTAACTGTAGTTTCTCAAGCTGAGCAAGAAGGCACCGATCGTCCTTCTTGTGTTAATAGTTCTGTTGACCTTTCATTGCCTGCTCCATCTTTTCGCAAAGAGTTACAGGACTTGGATGAAAAGTGGTCGGTCAGGATGGCCAGATTAGAAGCCTTGTTAACAATGGATCATCGTCCACCTTCCCAGCAGCCATCTTTTTCACCGGTCACAGTACCTGCTGGTGCTCTATCTCAGAACCCTTTGTTCAGTCTTCTGTTCCTTCCGGCCAAGCCGGTCTGGCTTCCGGCCCGGATGGAACCAAGACTTCTATAGAAACTATGAACATGTCTTCACCGCTTGAAAACTTGTATCCAAAAACTGATCAGGAACCAGTTTTTCAACAACCCGGTCCGGTAGCTTCTGCTGTGTCTTCCGGTCCATTGCGTTTCCCAGCCCGGGATATGATGTCACCGGACCAGATTGAGGAAGGGGAAGTCTCCGAACCTGAACCAGATGATCAACAGGACTCGGATTCCGGAGATAAGGATAAAGTTTTGAGTGAAGATCAAAATTACCGAGAGACTGTGCGCGGTGTTAGAGCTTTTATGGGGTGGACCCATATTCCATATTTAGAGTATTTCCCTACTTCTCGCACAGACAACCCTTGGACTGGTCACCGTTCACAGCCAGTGGGCAAAGTATCAGTGTTGCTCCCGCCAGAAGACTGGCTTTGCAAAAAACTGGAAAACAGGAACTTAGTACTAATTGAAGGATACCCTTCCAAGTCATCTGAGCCAGGGGGCCTTCACATGGACCAGTTTCTACACCCTCCCAAATCCCAGAGTCACTGGTATGGGATACACCCAGTAGAACCCAAAGATCCTTCAAGACCAGGCAAATACGTGAACACTTGGCCCAATGATGCGGCCAAAATTAACAGCTCCTTCCCTCGTATTGCTAAACCGAACATTGCCAATTCTCAGCCTGCTGTTAGTCAGATTCCCAAGACACCATCAGAAAGTGGGAAAAAGCTGCCAAAGAATCTAGTTACATCTGTAATCAGTCGGCAGGCTTCAACAGATGTATTACAAAAATACAGGACTCAGTTCAAGACCAACTCAGAATTTTACATGCTGAACTGGGAAAAGGAAAGTCTTCAGTGAAAGCTCAATCTGCATTAGATGAACTTCACTATTTGACAAGTTTCAACCAGAATGTGAGTTTTGCTATGGGGAAGTCATTGCAGCATTTGTCCAACTTCACTTTCACTCAGATGGCAAATTTGACTCTCGTCCGTAGGGACTCATATTTAGAACATTTAAAACAAGGCGTTAAACCAGACACCTTCTCCGCCCTTAGAAATTGCCCTCTGAATGGTTACGCCCTGTTCCTTGACGCGGTCATCAGAAAGGCTGAGGACGAAATTGCCCAACATGAAAATGCTAAGTGTACCTCCCAGCCCAGTCCGGGCCATGGGGGGTTCGCAGGGGCACACAAAAAAGGCCAGAATAGGTATCAACCCTACTCCACCGCATGGAAAGGTCAGGATATGTCGAAAGCCTCTGGCAACTCTGGTAAAGACATGCCGGCCTGGAAATCCTTTGGCGGGCGCGGCAGATCAAGAGGTAGGGGGCGTGGAGGACCTTCTGGCCGCGGCTCCCGAGGCTCCAAGGATGTGAATCAGTATAAATGACAATTATTGTGTCACAGACCCGGTGTTAACAACCCGGTCCGGAAAAGTGATGTACCCACTAACAGAAACAGAAACACAAAAGACAGTCAATGTTCAGACCAGTGTAAATTACTCTGTTGCCGGTCGTGTACCTTTTGCAACAAAAATTGTAAGGCAGCTGCAAAAGAAAGGCTTAAGTCCTCCATTAAAGAAAAAAGTAGAAATAAAGTCTGTGAACTGTGTTTTTTTTGTCGTTCAGTGTGTTTCTGCCCCATCTGTGCCCAATGCCCGCAGTGTTGTTCATGCTCCCCTAGTAGGCGACTGCCTACAGCTCTTTTGGCAGACTTGGGCCCGCCTAGGGGCAAATCCCAGAGTGGTGTCAATTTTGAAGGAGGGTTATGTGCTCCCTTTCAAACTCAAACCTCCTCTAGTAAGATACCCCCTGATAGTCAGTGGTTATGCACACTCCCAGAGAAACATCTCCCTAAGGGAGGCTGTACAAACCCTTTTACACAAGAAAGCAGTAGAGATGGTAAAGGTTCGAGCATCTCTAGCCTTCTTTAACAGTAGTACTGCAACGATAGTTCGGTGGTTCGGTATATTCGGTCATTTTCGGTGAAACAGAGATCCGCGAACCACTTGGTGGCAAACGAAAGTTCACGAATCTCATCCCGAGTCGCGGTAACACATATATATTGCATTATCGCCCGCGTTTTCGCTGTAAATATTGGGAAAATTAGACGAATTTTGTTTAAAAATCAAATAAAAGGACACATATATTGTCTTTTTAACCCAATTCCTCCATGTTTCCTTGCTTCTAAATGCCTTATTTTGATTGGTCGAGCAGAAACGGCACTGTCCAATCATACTTCGTTTAAAAATAATTCGGTATTTATCAATAGAAAACACGTTTATAGTAAGTGATGTAAACTCACCAGTGGATGTAAACTTGCCTCTTTTTTCATAGTTTTGTTAAATATATATAGAAATAAATATCTATTGCACAACAAGATTTTATTATCCAGTTTTTAATATTTTCACTTTTTAAGGTATATTTTTGCATAATGCACTCTTACAAGTGACTTCAAAGACAATTGTTAACAAGTAATAGCAAACATGAACACTGCTCATTTGCGCTTATGTTTGCAAATAACCACTGCACAGGCAAGTTAAATTATGTCAAATTGATTCGTGAATCGATTTGGTATGCAATGATTGATTCGTGGATCGATTCGGTTCGTAATATTTTGATTCGTTGCACCCCTATTTAACAGACTGTTCATAGTCCCCAAACCAAATCAGAAATGGCGACCAATCTTGGACCTCAGTGCTCTAAACAAATTTTTGAGCGTAAAAACATTCAAAATGGAAACCCCAGAGACAATTCGGATTTCCCTACAACAAGGGGAATGGGTGACATCGCTGGATTTCAGCGACGTCTATTTCCACATTCCAATTCACACCGGGTCCCGGAAGTATCTCAGGTTCCATTTTTAAAACCAATCCTACCAGTTCCGGGCCCTCCCCTTTGGCCTATCAACAGCTCTGATGGAGTTCACTTGTGTGTTCAAAGAGGTCAAGTTAATGGCTCAGTCCGGGGTATAAGGATCCACCAGTACCTAGACGACTGGTTGATTCGAGCCCCTACCAAAGAATCCTGCCACCAGGGCACCCAAACCCTCCTCGCCCTTTGTCAGGAGTTGGGTTGGGTGGTGAACCTACAAAAGTCAGAGTTGGAGCCCAAACAGACTTTCGAGTTTGTGGGTTACAGGTACGATCTCTCACAAGGACTGGTCAAACCGACCCAGAACCGTTGGGAGTTGATTCTCCAAAAGGTGGAATCCATTCTATCCAGACCAACTTGCCGAGTCAGGAAATTTATGTTCCTGATAGGCCTGCTCACAGCAACAGAAAAGCAGGTACCCCTGGGGAGACTCCACTTGAGGCCCATCCAGTGGCACCTCAAAAGACATTGGAGAGTCCCAGAATCTCTAGAAAAGGAGATTCCAGTTCCAAGGTCTCTTCACCCGCACCTTCTATGGTGGACCAAGGAGACAAATGTCTTGATAGGCCAGTATTTGCACCCTTTGTGTCATGCCATTCAAATCTTTACAGATGCCTCAAAAGAAGGCTGGGGTGCTCACTTAGGAGACTTCATGACAAGCGGCACTTGGTCAGTTCCAGAAAGTCATCTTCATATAAACTTCCTGGAACTAAAAGCTGTCTTACTAGCCCTGAAAAGATTCCAGCACCTAGTACAAGGAAAAGTAGTTCTAGTTGCCACAGACAACACTACAGTTGTGGCATACATCAACAAGGAGGGAGGTATGAGGTCAGGCTCACTTTGTGCCCTTCTATGGTGACTCCTGTGCTGATGCAACCTGAGACAGATTGTTCTAAAGGCCAGACACATCCTGGGTCGTCTGAATGTGATTGCAGACAAGTTGTCTCGACAAGGCCAAATCATTCAGACAGAATGGTCTCTTCATCAGGATGTTTTCAACCTCCTGATTCAGACCTGGCACCGTCCCCAAGTGGACATGTTTGCGACAAGGTACAATTTCAAACTAGCCCATTACGTGTCGCCAGTGCCGGATCCCAATGCGTGGGCAGTGGACGTCTAACAGTCTCTTGGGAGAGCCTGGACATGTATGCCTTTCCCCCAGTAGCGTTACTGGGCAAGGTAGTAAGCAAGCTAGCAGACCATCTCTACGAGAGAGTGATCCTGATAGCTCCGGGTTGGCCCAATATGCCATGGTTTTGGGATCTGGTGGAACTGTTGTCCCAGATCCCTCTTTGCCTACCCCATCATCCGGACCTAGTGACACAGCCATTCAACAAGGCTCGTCACAGGGATCTGACCAACTTAAACCTTCACGCCTGGCTCCTAGAGCCGAGGCAATCAAGCAGCAAGGATTCTCTAGTCCAGTGGCATCACGAATTGAGGCTCCTCAAAGAAGTTCAACCAAAACCGTCTATGAGGCAAAATGGTCCGTTTTTGTCAGATGGTGTGAGACAAGTCAGGTGGACTTCAGGTCTCCATCTGTCAAACAAATAGCAGATATAATCCTTCATCTCTTCCAGGAGAAGAATCTCCAGCCCAGTACCATTGATGGTTACAGATCAGCCATTACGGACAAATTAGGCAATTCCTCCTTGAATGTCAGCAAAGATGAAAACTTTTGGACAGTTTTCACAGAGATAGACCAAAGGGTCGGTGACGAATTGAGGCTCCTCAAAGAAGTTCAACCAAAACCGTCTATGAGGCAAAATGGTCCGTTTTTGTCAGATGGTGTGAGACAAGTCAGGTGGACTTCAGGTCTCCATCTGTCAAACAAATAGCAGATATAATCCTTCATCTCTACCAGGAGAAGAATCTCCAGCCCAGTACCATTGATGGTTACAGATCAGCCATTATGGACAAATTAGGCAATTCCTCCTTGAATATCAGCAAAGATGAAAACTTTTGGACAGTTTTCACAGAGATAGACCAAAGGGTCGGTGAGGAATTCCTTCGTGGAACCTCTCTTTCGTTTTGCATCAGCTCACCAAACCACCATTTGAGCCTCTCAGAAAGGCCTCATTAAAACATCTGACCTCCTAGCTCTTGGTTCTGGAAAGCGTAGGAGTGAAATACACTCTTGGTTGAACAAAAGTATTAGACACCAAGCTGACTGGTCAAAAGTGTCCCTTTACCCGTCTCCAAGTTTCTTGGCTAAGAACCACTTGGCAAAAGAGGGTCCAGAGTGCGTGGCTCCAGTGGTCATCCCGGCTCTGGCTCCGACTATGGATAAATCCCTAAAGGAGGATAGGTCACTCTGTCCAGTTCGAGCTTTACGCTACTATCTGGACAAAACGCAAGACCTCAGGCAAGGCAAAGAACTAGTCTTTGTCTCCTTCAAGAAAGGTTTTACTAAGGATATTTCTCCTGCTACAATCTCATCTTGGATTAAGCAGACAGTTATCCTTTGCTATGAACTCTCAGATCAGGAGGCTCTTTCGTTACATCAGGTTAAGGCTCATGATGTTAGAGCCTTTGCGTCTTCCAAAGCCTTTCAAGGTGGCATTTCTCTGGACCAAATTTTGGCGGCATGCCACTGGAGTCCCACAACACCTTTACTCAATTCTATCTTATGTTGCTTGGGTAGATTTGGAGCTTTTTCATTTAGGTCCGGTGGTGGCTGCACAGCAGATCTATCACTAAAACCTCCTGTGCTCCTATCCTGTATATAATATACATAGCAGTTATAAGTTTTGTTGGGTATAGGTCTCCACGTTTTTGACCTATTCCCTAATTGTAAGGTTTTTTACCTGGGTGCCTAAAGTACGAGGTATAAAACCTTTTTTCTCCACTCCTTATTGGGTGTATTGGGTATCTGGATTCTCTAGGATGGAACTTTCTCTCTTCCTCCTCTCAGAGCAGAAAAGGGGGGGGGGGAGATTGCTCTTTGGGCCTTAAGAGCCTGGTGTGACCTTTTCTCCACAGCAGGCCAGTGCCCCTGAGCCTAGACATAGAGTTCCCTTTTATCCTGAGAAGCTGCCCTCCATCCACTGGGTAGTTATTCTAGCTATCGTCTGTTAGGTAAGGTGTATTAACGCAATGAAATTGCAAATTTTAATTAATAAATTAAATTTTTATTAGTTAATACCTTACCTAACAGACGGGAGATTCCCACCCGGCCTTCCCCGCTTTCAGCTTCATTTTCAAATCTAGGGACGAAAAATATGCTATAACGTCACATCCCTCTGGCGAATGAAGCAGGAACTAGGCCACCTGTAAAGTGGATTGTAGTGTACCGGTCCTGCCAGAGGTGAAACTCGGGATGTCTTTTTCTGGCGTTTGGCGGGACCGGCTGGCGCCGAGTATCACTATCGTCTGTTAGGTAAGGTATTAACTAATAAAAATTTAATTTATTAATTAAAATTTGCAAATTTCTTTGGTCAGTTGTTTCGACTGTTTCGCCTGTGAAACTATATGCAGATCTCCTGGTGGCGACAGTGCAGATGCATTGGTGAGTTGGTTTTGCAACAACTGGCCCAGAGTGTGCACAAACTCGCAAAAACACTGCACTCTCAGCCCACCGGTACTGGTAGTGAAGAAGTTAGACCGGTAGACCAGTCCCTCACCAGTAAGAAGACTGTTCTTGCTGCTGCTACTAGTGTGTCGGCTCAAGTCTGACTCTGAAGATGACCAACACAGTGAGTCAGGCCCCCCTGCAGGTGTGAGTGAGGATCAGGGCGAGCTCACAGACAGGGACACCCCTAGATATGACTAACTGGACCAGGAGTTATCTGAGATTGGCAAAAAGAAAAATGCTCAAACATGTTAAACCTTATTACCAATGTGTACGTTCTACCATTCATCTCAAAACCAAAATTAGTTCCCTTAATGCACTCGAGATAAAAGGCCCACCAGAAAGATCTAGCTCTGGCCTCTTGCATCCAGTCTCTTCTGACCAAGAATGCTATCACAAGGGTGGAAAATGTAAAATCTCTTTGGTTTTACAGTTGCCTGTTTCTAGTCCCCAAGCCTCAACAAAGGTGGAGGCCAGTCATAGACCTCAGCAGGCTCAACTGCTTTTTTGCAGTAGAAAGGTTCAAAATTGAAATACCAGAGTCCATCAGGGCCTCTCTGATTCCAGGGAAATGGGTGCCATTGATAGGATCTGACAGATGTATCTCCATATCCCCATCCACCCATCTTCAAGAAAATATCTTCAGTTCACCCATGAGTCTCAAGTGTTCCAGTTCACCTCCCTCCCTTTCGGCCAAGCCACGGCCCCACAGATATTTACAACAATAGTAAAGGAAGTGAAGCTGATGGCTCTCGCAAGAGGGGTCAAGACCAATACCTAGACAGGAGGCGGCACAAATGAACAAAAATCATGGTAGACCTAACTAACCTTAGGGTGGATAATCAATCAGGAGAAGTCCAAACTCAAACCCACTCATGTGTTTGCCATCTAGATGAATATCATCTAGATTCAACCATTGTTAAACCCACTCAAGACAGATGGCTCAAACTTCAGGGTTTGATTCAAAGAATAAAGTCAAAGCCTTCTTTGACTGCAAGATGTTTGTCCCTAATTGGGTTGCTCGCCTCAATGGAGAAGATGGTCCTGGAGGGTCGCCTTCACATTCGACCCTCTCAGTGGCATCTCAAGGAGCACTGGATATTTCCTCAGTTGCTGGACATCCTCCTTCCTTGGTCACAGACCATTTCAGTTCACCTAGATTGGTGTAAAACCCTGCCAATGTGATAAAGGCTTCAGACCTTCACCCCAAAGACCACAATATCCAAATCTTTACCACCATGTCAAACGTAGGTTGAGGCGTTCACTTAGAGCAAGACTCAGTAAATGGTCTGTGGTTGGATAGGGAAAAAAGGCTACACATAAATGTTTTAGAATTGAGGGCGGAATCTGTGGTCCTGAAAAGGTTCAGGGACCAGTGCCAAAATCAAACAGTATTGCTAGCTACAGACAACTCAACAGTGGTAGCCTACATAAGCAAACAGGAAGGAATCCACTCGGCAGAGATGTGTGCTCTCCTGTGGAGAGTCATGACCTGTTGCCATCATTACCAATTAACACAACAAGCCAGGCACATTCCAGGGTGCCTGAATATGATGGCTGACTCAATGTCCAGGAGAAATCAGACCCAGTCAACAGAATGGTCACTGAATCCGCAGATGTTCAAACAGATCCGTCAAAAATGGTTCACCCCTCATGTAGGCCTATTTGCCACTCTTTTGAACCACAAGCTCCCTATGTATGTATCTCCAGTTCCAGACCAACATGCATGGGAGATAGATGCTCTGAATATAAATTCATCGGGTCTCGTTGCTTATGCTTACCCTCCTACAGCTCTCCTTCACAAGGTGTTTCAGAAAAAAATGGTAATGCAATTGCATTATCATTCTAATATCCCCAGGCTGGCCAGGGATGCCCTGGTTTTGGGACCTAGTGCAGCTCTCAACAGCGATCCCACTACGATTTACCAGTGTCAACAACACTTCTCAAACAGTCTCACAGCCAAGTGTTTCACAACAACCCACAACATCTCATCCTCCATGCCTGGTGTCTAGGAGTGGACAACTCCAAGAACAAGGCTTCCCTGTGGAAGTGGCAGAGAGAATTGTTGCCCCTCAAAGGCCATGAACAAGAACTGTCTACAAGTCAAAGTGGGTACT
Source organism: Sabellastarte sp. h YS-2021 (assembly GCA_964017235.1). Classification (NCBI taxonomy): domain Eukaryota; kingdom Metazoa; phylum Annelida; class Polychaeta; order Sabellida; family Sabellidae; genus Sabellastarte; species Sabellastarte sp. h YS-2021. The sequence goes on from OZ024932.1 coordinate 111,789,039, forward strand.
ATTTGAAAAGTGGTGTTGGGAAAATTTGGTGGATTTCTCCACTCCTTCTGTGAAACAAGTCTCAGACTTTTTAAGGTATCTGTACCAAGATTTAAACAGGTGCCCATCAACCATTGATGGTTATAGGAGTGCCATTGTTGACTTCTTAGGCCAAGCAGGGCGCCATATATCTCAAAGCTTGGACCTTAACAAGCATTTTGTATTGCTTATAGCTTGGCAACCACTGGGCAGATTCTCTTCAAATTTAGCACATGTATGCAGTAGCCCTGGGGAAAATTTCTGAATATGATATGACATTTCAACCAATCAGAGAAGTCACATGACCAAAAACATGTTTTTCAAAGTGGTGTGCTTGTCCGGAAGATAACTTAAAAAGCACTTCACCTATTGACATGAAATTTGGCAAGTATGTTTGTTACATAGTTGCCTGAAAATCAATAACTTTTGGAAATGATGCAATACAAAGTGGCAGACTTATTAACGATTAACTAATAGTCCAGCAGCCAAAGCCACAATTTTGGCTGAACCTAAAAATGTCGGTTAAAGTTTTTTTCTCTGCTGATTATTCAAGGTTAGGACCCCCATAATGAAATCCAGGTGGGTGGCACATTGCCACCCTTGAACATTTTTTATAAAAATGGAAAATCCAAAATGGCCGCCATGACACATTATCCAATTTTTAAAAGTGGCATATCTCCTCCAATATTTGACATAGAGACTTGTTTTTGGTGTCAAAGTATATGTTTTTGACACCAAGGAATTCAAATTCAACAGATTTATAGCTCTAGGAAAGCAGGTCTGACACCGGTAGGCACCCTAAGGCCCTTTTTAATGAGCAGAGTTGTTAAATAAGTCTCTTTGTGAGCTACCTTACATCCACTGGGTATTTATTCTGTGTTTGTTTATTAGGTAAGATGTATTAATGCAATAAAATGGAATATTTATTAGTAAATTAAATTTTTATAATACCTTACCTAGTGGACCAAGGAATTCCCACTCTGCCTTTTCCACAATATACATCACAGAGGGATATATTATGGTTAAAAACAAAAAAAGAGATGTACATTGCTCTATATAGCAGGAGCTTGGGGCATCACAACCACCTGGTCAGTGAACAGGACACTACCGGTCCCAGGTAGAACCCAGTTCAGGATGTTTTTAACACACCCAGCAAAAGCATTTGTCCACTAGGTAAGGCATTAACCTATAAAAATTTAATTTACATCAAAATTTGTACTGGACCCAACCCTGTTCTTTCATCAAGAAGTTTGGCCATTTTTACTATACCTTATAAAAGCTACATTTAAAATATAATTTCAAACTTCGTTGCAAAGGTTGTTTTAAAGAGTGTAAGATCCACACTTTTGGGTTTCTGAGTTCTTGATTATCCCTCATATATATATATATAACATATCTTTTTAGCTGTTCGTAAAGAACTAACACGGAGATCTAAGTGGCAGGAAGAAGAATGGAAAGACAGGATGGAAAGTGCGGAGAAAATACTACTTGAGCACCAAAGTGTGCATCGTAATGTCAGTGCAGGTGAGAACATGGCCTTACGTCAGTATTCCAGTAGCTGTATTATTATTCGAGGGGAGTATGTCCAGTGGTGGGGGACTATTATGTATTTGAGCATAAATACTTCAATAGAAGCAGGACGCACTGTTTAAGGTAGCTGAAACACAGAATGGCATAGAAATACAAATTATCATGTGTAATCTCCAATTTGTAAATTCCGTAAAAGAGTAAAACTGATAAATCCACTTCTACACTAAACTGCACTTTCTCTGAAGTGATAAATATTAACTTTGTCCTCCTGCACTGTTGGCGTCGTCACATGTCCTTCGGAACAGTAACTCAAAAGTGGTGTGACAGAGTAAATTAAAATTTGGCATGTAAATCCAACTGATCCTCAAGGTTTACCCAATTTTAAGGTGATCTTAAATCCCAGTAATAACGTAATAACAGAATTATATTCACTTTAAGTTTGGCAAACAGTATTTCAAACACTATGCAATTCTAAGCATCTTTCAAGTTGTGAATGTAACAAACCGTGAACAAAACCTACAGGAAAAGATTCCCTTAAACTCCCTCACAGCTGCAAACTAACTTTGAGTTTAAGGTTGGGACAATTTTTTGGCATTTAAAAGATATTTGATGTGCTAATTTAGACTTTATTCTTTGATATTCATCATGTACATCTGTCTACACCAAAAAAGTTTCTTTTGTAAGGTTATAGTAAATTCCTGATATTTCATAAACTTATTAGTTTAAGGTTACATCACATTTGTGTCACTAGCAGCTATGTTGGAGGACAAGTATGGACAAGGACAAGTATGGTCCTTCCCAGACAGTATCTCAAAAATGGCATGATGGATGAAATTCAAATTTGGCATGTCGATGTGACTGGTACTCAAGGTGTGCCCTGTTTTAAGGTGATCTTAAACTCCCACTAGTAACATCCTTATGTTGATTTTAAGTTTTTCCATTTTCAGACAGTATCTCGAAAAGAGATTGACGGAATTAATTCAAATTTGGCATGTGGTTGTAACTGGTATTTAAGGTGTGTCCTATTTTAAGGTGACCATAAACTCCAATGTATAAAAGAATTATGCTGAGTTTAAGCTTTTTATTATCTCCCGCCCGGCTCGCCAGTGGGAGATTATAATTTGCACCATGTGTGCGTGCGTGCGTGGGTCACGCAGTTTTCTCTGAAACTACTACAGTTACACATTTTTGGTAACTTACTTGTCCTAATGAATTTTTATGATCTTCAAAATTTTTTGGATTTGGTGAACTTTGGCCTACTTTTGAGTGAGTAATAGCACTTTTACCTAATATAATTATATGGCTTATAACTCTCAAACTATTGCATTTTAGAGTATTTTGTTGCAATATGGTGTTCGGCTACTTTCTCCACAGCTACAACATGGTCAGTAGTTTGGAAGTGTATCTTCAAAATGGAAATGGCTTATATCTTCAAAAGTATTGCAGCTACACAATTTCTCTCAAATATGTTGTTCATCTACTTTTTTGTGAACTGTAACATATTGAAGTTTCACAACTGTTGCTCTATGTACAAGTGAGTAATGGCTACTTTATTGCTACTTTTAGTGGAAATGTGAAAAATCACAAATATCTCGCAAACTGTAAGAGATAGAGCAATTTCGAGCGAATTTTTGACCCACAGGGTGGTACAACAATGTCCTATGCTAAGGGGATTGCTGAACTTTGGCCTACTTTTGAGTGAGTGATAGCACTTTTACCTAATATAATTATATGGCTTATAACTCTCAAACTATTGCATTTAGAGTATTTTGTTGCAATATGTTGTTCAGCTACTTTCTCCACAGCTACAACATGGTCAGTAGTTTGGAAGTGTATCTCCATAGCTAAGTGAGTAATAGCTACTTTGTCAATTTTTAATGATAACCGTAATGAGTAAATGGCTTATATCTTCAAAAGTATTGCAGCTACATAATTTCTCTCTAATATGTTGTTCATCTACTTTTTTGTGAACTGTAACATATTGAAGTTTCACAACTGTTGCTCAATGCACAAGTGAGTAGTGGCTACTTTATTGCTACTTTTAGTGAAAAATCACAAATATCTTGCAAACCGTAAGAGATAGAGCAATTTCGAGTGAATTTTTGACCCAGAGGGTGGTACAATAATGTCCTATGCTAAGGGGATTGCTGAACTTTGGCCTACTTTTGAGTGAGTGATAGCACTTTTACCTAATATAATTATATGGCTTATAACTCTCAAACTATTGCATTTAGAGTATTTTGTTGCAATATGTTGTTCAGCTACTTTCTCCCCAGCTACAACATGGTCAGTAGTTTGTAAGTGTATCTCCATAGCTAAGTGAGTAAAGCTACTTTTTCAATTTTTAATGATAACCGTAATGAGCAAATGGCTTATATCTTCAAAAGTATTGCAGCTACACAATTTATCTCAAATATGTTGTTCATCTACTTTGTTGTGAACTGTAACATATTGAAGTTTCACAACTGTTGCCCAGTGTACAAGTGAGTAATGGCTACTTTATTGCTACTTTTAGTGAAAATGTGAAAAATCACAAATATCTCGCAAACTGTACGAGATAGAGCAATTTCGAGCGAAATTTTGACCCACAGGGCAGTACAAGAGTATCCTATTGTACTGGATTTGGTGACCTTTGGCCTACATTTGAGTGAGTAATAGCACTTTACCTAATATAATTATATGGCTTATAACTTCCAGACTATTACATTTAGAGTATTTTGTTCCAATATGTTGTGCAGCTACTTTCTCCACAGCTACAACATGGTCAGTAGTTTGGAAGTGTATCTCCATAGCTAAGTGAGTAAGAGCTACTTTGTCAATTTTTAATGATAACCGTAATGAGTAAATGGCTTATATCTTCAAAAGTATTGCAGCTACACAATTTCTCTCAAATATGTTGTTCATCTATTTTTTACCCGACAACCCATGGTGTCCGGATGGGTGGGCGGGTGGGCGGTCAGGCGGCAAGAAAAAGTTTGTCCAGACTGTATCTCACAAACCGTAAGGTGTAGGGAGTTGGTACTTGGTAGGGACATTCTTTAGGATGTGTAGGTGTGCAACGTCATGGTCTGACCCTGATTTGACCTTGCCGCAATGACCTTGAGTTTGAAGATCTTGTCCAAGCTATATCTCGGAAACTGTAAGGTGTAGGAAGTTAATACTTGGTAGGAACATTGGTTAGGGGATGTAGGTGTGCAACGTCATGGTCTGACCTTGATTTGACCCTTGACCTGGCTGTAGTGACCTTGACCTATAAAATCTTGTCTGGGCTATTTCATGCTCATCAGGAGATACACACCGCAGCAGTGGTCTTGTTTTTTCATAGAGTATACTGAAAATAACTTAAGAAAATTCATTCAAATTGTTACTTTTATTACGCTACAATAGCTTACCATGTGGGACTTAATGCTGTTCTCGGGTTGCCACACCCGGGACCAACGTCTTAGAAAAAAAGACAGTTCTTGTTAGCCACCGGATACACTGCTAGTTGTCGTCACGTGATAACCTCTGACCTCTCGCCCTACTTTCTCGTTGGCCACGCGAATTAGCAATGCTTTATTTTGCAAGGAATATTGTTTCATTTTTACAAGGATATACTTATTGTTGGATATGGAAACTACACCAGTTTCTTTATTTTATTGCATAGAATCACAATTCGATGTCTTTTCATAGTTCAGATAAGTATCTTTACTATATTTTACAACTGAAGTCCACTTCCGGATTCACGTAAAGCAATGGCGACTCGTTTATGTGGTTTCTAATACAGGATATATATATATGCCTGTCAGTAAAATAAAATAAAACAAAATATTTAAGCCCTATCTGCTTCATTATTGGACCCCTTTTAGGGTTTAAAAGTGTATAAATGTAACACAAACGAGTCCTGGCCGAGTAAAATCTCCGGAAACAACTTCCGTTTTATTGTCGAGACAGCAATTTCTTGTAATGCGCGTCTCGCGTTGGTAGTTTTTATACAGGAATATATGCCTGTTGAAATCAAATTAAATAAATTTTGCAAGGGTTTACCCCCGTTCTTTTACTCTGTTGGTCCATTTTAAGGGTTAAAATATGATATAAAGCACGATTCTAACTGGGGGAATCCTCGGGGAAACCCCTGTGATGACGTCACGTCTAGACCGCATGTGCTGAGAGACGCGGGTTTCTTACAGTACGTATATAAATAAAATAAAATAATATATTTTATCCCTTCTTTCCTGTATTATTGACCATTTATAAGGTTAATACTTAAATAAACAGGAATAGCATTCTTCATTAATCGTCTAGACATTACATGTCTCTTTAGGCTATAAGGTAACCTTGGTTACCCATTATTTTAATTATATTTTAATTCATCCAGTTTTAAATTATAATTACTTGTTTTTTAGATTCTATGTTATTTAATAAAATTCTGTGTAATTTCTGCTTTCATTATCTCACAACTAGCCCTACCTGCAGTGAGGCGGGTGGGGCAGGTGACCTTGTGTCACAGTTGATTTACTTACGTAAATCTAGTTGTGTAGTTCCTTCGAAGAAGGAAAGGCAAAGCTTCCTTGGAAGCTTACCTTAAGGAAAGCTTACATAGAAATTATAATATCCAACTTCTTTCTCCAGGGTGGATCAGATCCCTGCTTAAATTCAGATAAGATCTTAGTTCATCCGAGATTTTTAATGCATCCGAGAATCGGATGCAGTATTCTCAACTTTTATTCAACCCAGTATGATTTGATACTTGGTTTTCATTGCATCTCTCGGATCATCTGAAATCTAATGCTTGGTGGATTGTATGTAGATCTGATCCTCGGATGATCGGATCATCTACTCTGATGTTCGGATGTTGATTCCAGATCAGAACACTAACAATCCTCACACACACACAAAAAAAAAAAAAAAAAACTTGGAGTAATAGTTCACCAGCCTGGCAGTAAATATCACCTATTGGAGGCTTGGGTCCAAGTTTAAAAAGTCCAAGTCCTCAAGCCCAAGAGGCCTTCTAAACAAGGTCCTTCATTCAGTCCTGGCTCTATATTTTAGGGAAGTAGGTTGCCTGACTTCACCCTAACCAATTTTTGAGGACATTGAAACTTAGGCAGTTTTTTTAACCTCCCTGCCCCCAGGGAATTTATGCCTAGATCCTCCACAGTCTGGACTCTGAATGATTTACTAGGCCAACAGGAACTTGGGCAGTTTAATTTCCCTTAAAATGGAACAAGTTTTCAAATTTGTATCTCCTTAGGGGCCTCCTTGGGTAAGCCCCTCCTCCCCTTCTGGTCAGCAAGAGTTGAGCTTCAGGCTGCTCTTCACTAGGTTTTTTTCTGAATACAACCTGGTTATATATATATATGTTAAGACAGTAGCAAGGCTACTACCAGACAGGTCAAACTCAATTCCATGGTGCATATAAGTAGTCAGAAGGGGTATGGTGAATTCAGGTGAGATACTGGATTTTTAGATCTTAAAGTTCCCCATTCACAACTACTTTAGGAGGGACAGGAGTCCCTCATCAAGGCACCTGTAATAACACTTAGGGTTTAGGCCCTGTTAATCAACCCTTTCCAATTCCCCACATCTAGAGGCTCCTACAGGAACCACCCCAATGGGGGTCATTCCATCCCTAGCAGTATCCATCGTTTTCCCCAGGTAGGGGGAAATCGAGTAGCCGAGACTCCAAGGTCTTTTGACCCACTCCAGGGGACGAGGGCATCAAAACCCTTCCCCCCCAATGACTCCTCCAGCCTCACTCAGTCCACCAGTAGGAGTTCTCCGTTCTTTCAGATTAGACTGGCAAACAAATCCTGTCATTCTTTTTAATCCAAGTTCAGTCAGACTCCTGACCCGGTCAGAATACAAGGCTCTTCAAAGACCAAGTCCTGGCCTCTGTATCCAGTCTCTTATGTCAAAGAACGCAATAGAAAGGGTGGAAAATGTAAAATCTCTCGGGTTTTACAGTCGCCTGTTCCTAGTACCAAGCCTCACCTAAGGTGGAGGCCAGTCATAGACCTAAACAGGCTCAACACTTTTCTACACGTAGAAAAGTTCAAAATGGAAACTCCAGAGTTCATCAGGACCTCCCTGATTCCAGGGGAGTGGGTATCGTCGATAGATCTATCGGACACTTACCCACACATCCCCATCCATCCAAACTCAAGGAAATACCTAAGGTTTTGCTACAAGTCACAGGTGTTCCAATTCACCTCCCTCCCATTCGGACTAGTCACAGCCCCCCAGGTCTTTACAATGATCGTAAAGGAAGTGAAACTAATGGCCCTCTCAAGAGGACTCAGAATTCACCAATACCTGGACGACTGGCTGATCAGGTCCCAGTCTCAGGAGGAACCCCAAGTGAACACATAGGCAGTGGTAGACCTAACTCAGTCCTTGGGGTGGATAATAAATCAGGAAAAATCAGAACTGAAACCTTCTCAGGTGTTTTTCGTTCATGGGCTACGAATACCACCTAGATTCAGCCCTTGTAAAACCCACTCAAGAGAGATGGCTCAAACTTCAGGATTTGATCCTACTACTCAAGTCAAAACGTGTTTTGACTGCAAGATGTTTGATGTCTCTAATTGGGTTGCTAGCCTCAATGGAGAAATGGTCCCGGAGGGACGCCTTCACAGGAGGCCCTTTCATTTTCATCTCAAGGAGCACTGGAGATATCCTCAGTCGCTGGACAACCTCCTTCCTTGGACAGAAGCCATTGCAGCCCACCTAGATTGGTGGCAAAATCCCTCAAACGTGATGAAAGGTGCAGACCTTCATCCCAAACACCACAGTATCCAACTCTTTACCGACGCCTCACACGAAGGTTGGGGCGCTCACTTAGACCAAAAATTCCACAAAGGGTCTGTGGTCAGATCGGGAAAAAAGGCTACACATATATGTCCTAGAATTGAAGGCGGTCTCCCTGGCCCTTCGAGACTTCAAGGACCAGTGCCAGAATCAAACAGTGTTAGTTGCGATGTACAACTCAACAGTGGTAGCCTACATCAACAACAAGGAGGAACACACTCAGTAGAGATGTGCGCTCTCCTGTGGAAGATCACGACCTGGGGTCATCACTACCTCATAACATTGAAAGCCAGGCACGTTCTAGGGTGCCTGAATGTGATGGCCGACCTACTGTCCAGGTCCAACCAAGTGCAATCAACAGAATGGTCTCTTCACCCCCAGGTGTTCAAACAGATCTGCCAGAAGTGGTTCACAACTCATGTAGACTTATTTGCCACTCACCTGAACCACAAGCTCCCACTGTACGTGTCTCCTGTCCCAGACCCAAGGGCCTGGGACATAGATGCTCTAAACATAAACTGGACCAACCTCACGGCCTAGGCGTACCCTCCTACGGCTCCTTCACAAGGTGATCCAAAAGATCAGGCAATGTTATTGTCTGATCATCGTAATAGCCCCAGGCTGGCCAGGGATGCCCTGGTTTTGGGACCTAGTGCAGCTCTCAACAGAGATCCCACTACAACTCCCAGTGTCAACGACCCTACTCAAACAGTCCCACAACTATGTGTTCCACAACAATCCACAACAGCTGAACCTCCACGCCTGGTGTCTAGGAGTGGACAACTCCAAGAACAAGGCTTCTCTGTGGAGGTGGCAGAGAGAATTGCTGCCCCTCAGCGGTCATCAACAAGGACCATCTACAGGTCAAAGTGGGCCCTATTTGAAAAATGGTGCAGAGAAAATTCGGTGGATTTCTCCACTCCATCTGTGAAACAAATCTCAGATTTTTTCATGTACCTGTACCAAGACTTAAACAGGCGCCCCTCGACCATTGATGGTTACGGGACTGCAATCGTTGACACTTTGGGCCCAACGGCCCAACACATTGCACACAATGCAGACCTTCATAGGTTACTCTCCAGTTTTCACAGGGATCGTCCTAAGAGTTCCAGAAATTTACCCAAGTGGAACCTTTCTGTTGTCCTTAACGAGCTCACTAAAGCACCATTTGAGCCCATGAAAGACACAGACCTCAAACATCTTACTCTAAAACTGCTTTCTTGCTAGCTTTGGCCTCCGGCAATCGCCACAGCGAAATCCATGCCTGGGTCGCAAACAAGTATCTAATCTAGGCCAATGGGAAAAGGTTGCCTTGTTCCCTTCTTCTGATTTCATAGCCAAAAACCAACTCGCAAGAGAAGGTTCTCAAAGTGTATCTCCGGTGACTATTCCTGCTTTGACTACCATTGTAGATAGACAATTTAAGGAAGACAGGACCCTGTGTCCGGTGCGGGCCCTGAGGTTTTATTTGGACCGAACAAAGACCTGAGAGGGTCTCGTTCTCTCCTTTTCATCTCCTTTACGAAAGGACATACCTCAGACATCAGACCCCCTACTCTCTCTTCATGGTTGAAACAAACCATCCTACTTTGTTACAAACAAGCAGATCAACAAGCCTTGGACTTGGTCCAAGTCAAAGCGCATGACATCCGGGCCTTCGCGGCCTCTAAGGCCTTTTATGGTGGGGTATCGGTGGACCAATCATGCAAGCCTGTCACTGGAAAGCTCACAACACATTTACAAATTTTTACCTAAAAGACCTTACTTGGTCGGACACCGACAACAATATGTATCTGGGACCCGTAGTGGCGGCACAACAAGTCCTAGATCCTTCCCCTCAGACCAGTTGTCCTCGGAAAGAAAAAAAGGGGGGGGGGGCACATCCGCTACAATCAAGTCTTCAGGAGTCTCTCCCAGGATCTAGGTATTCCTTTACCTTCAAGATGTTACGGGTAAGGTCATTTTTGTTTTTCAGTTATCAAGTAACTTCTGTTAAGGACTTATTTAGTTGTCATTAATCTCATATTCAGGTTGTAAAAAATTTATGAGATGTCCAACCATGGGTTGGTCAGTCACTAGTGAAGGGCCCTCAGGGACCCTTAGACCTCGAAGTGAGCACTGCTGCACTTTCGTCCTACAATCAAACATCTAGACAGTTTCAGCACTGTCTCTCATTTTATTTAGGTTTTTGGCTCATTACAGGCCCGGTCTTCGGGATCGGGGCACTGTAAATGGGACTCAGACTGGTATTTCTGGCACTATTCTATACATATTAATTCAAAATCTTAGAAAAAATGACATACCTTCCAGTCTCAGCTGTAATCCCGCCACCGGGCGGTTGAATTCAGCATTAAGTCCCACATGGTAAGCTATTGTAGCGTAATAAAATTGAAAATTTTAATTACTTAAATGTAGCTTTTATAAGCTACAAGCTTACCATGTGGGACTTAGAAGAGTCCCACCCTGCCTCCCCGCTGTTTACAGCTGAGGGGTAGGTTTTAGAAAATTTCAACGAGAAAGTAGGGCGAGAGGTCAGAGGTTATCACGTGACGACAACTAGCAGTGTATCCGGTGGCTAACAAGAACTGTCTTTTTTTCTAAGACGTTGGCCCCGGGTGTGGCAACCCGAGAACAGCATTAAGTCCCACATGGTAAGCTTGTAGCTTATAAAAGCTACATTTAAGTAATTAAAATTTACAAATGTATATGTAACTGGCCATAGACAAGTGCATACATTAAGGTGACTCCCAGTAATAAACACTTTGTCAGTGTCGTTGTCACACTTCCTTTCCAGACAGTATCTCAAAAATGGCATGATGGATTAAATTCAAATTTGGCATGTGGATGTAAGTGGTATTCAAGGTGTGTATTATTTTAAGGTGACCTTAAACTCTCACTAGTAACATACTTATATTGATTTTAAGTTTTTCTGTTTCCAGACAGTTTCTCGAAAATGGGTTGATGGATTAAATTCAAATTTGGCATGTGGTTGTAACTGGTATTCAAGGTGTGTCCTATTCTAAGGTGACCTTAAACTCCCATGTATAAAAGAATTATGTTGAGTTTAAGTTTTTTTATTTTTCCATAGATTATACTGAAGATAACTTGAGAAATTTCATTCAAATGTTGCATATATAAGTAACTGGCTATAGATAAGTGCCATACATTAAGGTGACCTTAAACTCCCAGTAATAACACATTGTTAGTGTCATCGTCACACATCCTTTCCAGGCAGTATCTCAAAAATGACATGATGGATTAAATTCAAATTTGGCATGTGGATGTAACTGGTATTCAACGTGTGTATTATTTTAAGGTGACCTTAAACTCATATGTATGAAAGAATTATGTTGAGTTTAAATTTTTTACTTTTCCGTAAAGCATACTGAAGATAACTTGAGAAACTTTATTCAAATTTTGCATGTATATGTAACTGGCCATAGATAAGTACCACACATTAAGGTGACCTTAAGCTCCCAGTAATAACACATTGCGAGTGTCGTCGTCACACTTCCTTTCCAGACAGTATCTCAAAAATGGCATGATGGATTAAATTCATATTTGGCATGTGGATGGAACTCGTACTCAAGGTGTGCCCTGTTTTCAGGTGATATTAAACTCCCACTAGTAACATACTTATATTGATTTTAAGTTTTTCCGTTTCTAGACAGTATCTCAAAAGTGGGTTGATGGATTTAATTCAAATTTAGCTTGTGGTTGTAACTGGTATTTAATGTCTGTCCTATTTTAAGGTTACCATAAACTCCCATGTATAAAAGAATTATTACCTCTGTGGGTTTGAGTCCCACAAGTGGCAATTCTGAGGACCTGTCCCAATATGACACTGGCTGTTGAACGGGACGTAAAACCCCAACTTTGACCTTTGCCAAGGAGGTTATGGTTTCGCCTGGGTTTGTCTGTCTGTCCGTCTGTTTGTTTGTTTGTGAACAAGATCACTCAAAAACGTATGGACGGATTTTGGTAAAATTTTCAGGATATGTCTGAAATGGTAAACGGAAGAAGTGATTAGATTTTGGGATTGATCCAGATCACCGTCTGGATCTTCTGACTCCCTGAATTCTTAAAGGAAGATAATTTGAAAAGTTACGGACGGATTCCGATGAAATTTTCAGGACATGTCCAAAATGAGACAAGGAAGAAGTGATTAGATTTTGGGTGTGATCCGGATAATTGTCTGGATTTTCTGGATCCAGGTATTTTTTAAAGGAAGATAACTCAAAAAGTTATGGATGGATTTGGATGAATTTTTCATTAAATGTCTGAAATGGAACAAGGAACAAAGTGTAAAAAAATACAATATCAATGCTAATGGTAGGTTTTCAAAGCCCAGGAATTATTGTATGGAGTAGACACAGCATTGGGGGACTGAGCTGCCTTGACGGTGGTCTGCACTCTCTGAGTGCTCTTGTGTTGAGTTTAAGTTTTTTTAATTTTTAATAGAGTATACTGAAGATAACGGCTTATATATCAGAAACCGTAAGGTGTATGAAGTTGGTACTTGGTAGAGACATTGACTAGGGTGTGTAGATGTAAAACATCATGGTGTGACCTTGATTTGACCTTTTACCTTGTCCGGGCTATATTTCAGAAACCATAAGGTGCAGGAAGCTGATATTTGGTAGGGACATTGGTCGGGGGTTATAGTTGTGCAACGTCATGGCGTGACCTGGATTTGACCTTTGATCTTGCATATCTGATGCTATTTTATCTCTCTACAGGGATATGTGATACTATTTTATCTCTCTTATATCTCTCTCATATCTTTTTACTTGAATCTTGGTTGTTGCACCTTTGGGTGTCTTTTGATGTAGATTAACCACTGTTAAAGTCATATTAGAATTCATTAAGGGTTTACTTTTGCAAGTTCCCATTGTAACAGATGGTATTGCATCAAGTGAGTTACAGGTTTTGCCCCAACTCCACATATAAGCATGTATTGCCACATCTGTATGTATGGGTAATATTCAAAACATTCAAACCATAATTCGACCATACATAATTGTGATATTTTCATTGACAGCTATTCTCCAGTTAAGAAATTTTACAACTTCATAACTTTTAGTTTACTGAATTGTCTTGTTTTAATACTTAATCTTTACATGCAGTGCTCTGAAAGTATCCCAATCTGTGTACTGTTTCACTACTTTTATATTTCATGGTGTTGAAAAATATTTCCCCAGGCTGTGGGATACAGGCATCTCTGATGCTATTTTTTGTGGTGTCTTTCTTGAGAGACTTATTTCTCACATGTAACAGTATAAGCAGTAGCTTTCCATACTGCCCTTACTAAAGGTGCCTTTGTTGAGCTTTCTGCTTTAGCCTCTTGAGGTAAACCAATAAAGGTCTTTCTCCTCCCAACTAGGGAATCTTCTCTCTAACTTAGTGCTAAGGGGATGTGGTTCCATTCCAGGTTCCAACATTCTGATGGTGGAATGCCTTCCAGAGGCAGAGGCTCAGCCTCCACCTCTATAATGATGTCCTTCAGGAGATAAGAATGATTTATGTCTTTCAAACTTTCACAACGACTTCCAGATCCCTCCACTTGCCAGTGGGAGGTCAACTGATTTTTTTCCATTTCAGTTGAAATGTTTGGGTTCCAGCCTTTCTTCTTCCAGAAATCTGGAACTTGGTTTTACCTTCCAGTGGTCTCTCAGATTCCACATTCTTCAGCTTTTTTTTTCTCTTTAGAAGGATGCTGTTCTTTGTCAATTAGCCTCACACTTGCTGTTCGTAGGAGCAGTTCAAGTGCCTGGGCTGCCTTTTACCTGATTTTCTCAAGTCCTTTGACAAAGAGATAGTAGACTGGAAACCAGCATTAGATTTAGATCTTTTATGGTTTTAAAAATTATCAGGATGGAAACTTATCAGTTGATCATTTTCTCCCTTCTAGTTGGCCAGTGGACCACTTCTCTTATCCTCTATATGCCTCCTTTCTTTCCTTTGGCTCCCTCTTGTTCAGATTTTTTTCTCTTGGGCAGGGTGTACTGGTTTGTGGCAATGCTTTTGGGCCTAGCCACTGACCCTTCAGGATTTACTTCCTTAGTCAAGGAAGTAAGAAAGTTGGCTTTGAGGTTGGGCATCTCAGTGCACATGTTACACCACAATTGACTCATCACAGCCAATAGTTTTCAGAGGTCATTTCGCATTTCTTAGTGTTGACTCTTAACTTGGGATGGTTCTTAACGGGAAGTATTAGATCAGTTCCTACAACAGGTCTCCCTCTTAGGCCAGGTTTTCAACCTGTCCAAAGGTGTTCCTCACAGGGGCAAGGTTTTCTGTCTATTCAGCAGCTCTTCCTTCCTCTGCCTTAAAATACCTTTAATTTTCCTCTCCAAGTATGCACCTTTTACTTCTCTGGCTTCCACTAAGAAGATACTTCTTCAAGGTCGCCTGTACATGACACTTCTTCACTGTCATATTGGGACACTTTGCTTTTCTCTTCTGAGATGCTCTGGATTCTCCTTTCTTGAATCCTTCTGTGAAGGTTTCATTTTACATGGTAGTTTCCCAGGAACTTTGTCTTTGTATTCCTCCCTTCTAACACCCTAGTTGTTACATCCACTTACATGGATGCCTCAATTCAGGGTTGTGGAGCTTGTTCGTGCTCTTTGGATCACCTAAGTTCCATGTTCTCTGTAGCAGTCTAATCTACTCATAAGTTTCTAGAGCTCATAGCTGTGCTTTTTTGCTCTTAGACTTTTTTGTTCCTGTGTGAACATTCATACATCCTCAGACAACACAGATGTCTTGTTCTCAAGGCATTTGTTCTTCACTTGTCCTTTCTTCAAAGGATACTTCAGATAGTCTCAGGCAACACTGCTGTCTGTACTTTCTTTTTCTAACAAGAGAGCTTCCACTCTTGGGACATGTGTCACTATTTTGGCACCTGTTTGCCTTTTTGTCTACAAGAACAAGTCTGTTCTTCCACCTACTCATGCTCCATGGGCATGAATCTTTTTGCAGACCATCTCCTGAGGTCTTATCAGACCCTTCATATAGCATGGTCTCTCAATTCTTGGATCTTCAGTTGGCTGTCTCAGACTTCACATCTAATTTAGATCTCTTTTGCCATGTGATTCAATCAAAAGCTTCTCTTGCATGTGCCTCCTGTGCTAGATCCTTGAGCTCTGGCAACAGATGCCCTGAATTTCTTTTGGTCCAGAGTACTTGTTTACTCTTTCCCTCCTTCAGCCCTTTGTCCACTAGTGGTCAGAAGTTAATTAATTGTCAGAGCTGTCTGATACTCCTTGTAGCCTTGGTAGACCAAGGTTTGGCTTCAAGATCTCCTTTAAGAAAGCCAGTAGCTCTTCCTCTAACTATAACAACCTCATATACAGGTTTGTTATCTATTTTATGGAGTTTCTTTCTTCATGCCTTGTGGCTGAAGTCTCCTTACAGAAGAAGTTTTAGAAAAGATGTCCTGGTGGATTTTTAATCCTCCATAACTGTCTGTGAAGCAAGGTGAAACTGCTTCAAAAACTTGAGAAACATGGCCACACTGCCATGCTTCAACTGTCCCATTCATTGCTGAATGTTCCTTTTAAGAAACTATTTTCTCAGGCAATAGGGATATAGGTAAGCTCTCTCCATATAGTGTTTGGAGTTGGGTTCTTATTAGGAGCTTAGAAGACACATTTAGATATTCTTTAAGTTCGGGAAAGGGGTAGTCATCAACTACCCTTTGGGAAGGAGGAGTGACTGTTTCCTTTACTTTAAAGGCCTCTTCTCACTCTCTAATGATGGCCTAAGTCATCTTGAAGTCAGATCTTACTTTCCTAGCTTAAGAAAGTTTCCTTCAGAAGACTCTTCCTGCTTTGACTTTTGTCTTGGTCAGGGTGACTAAGAGGACAGTTCCTTCCTTTTTGTCAGATTCCTAAGAGGACAGTTCCTTCCTTTCTGTCAGATTCCTTAGATACTATCTATCTAGCAATTCTGGCTATCTTAAGGAGGATTTCTTCTTTGTCTTTCTTCTGAAGTCCAAAGAGGGAGATATTTGTGCTCAGACAATATCTATTTGGATTAACACTTTATCCTTTATTCCCTCAAATTCTGTTTCACATGTAAAGGCCCATGATGTTTTTGCCCAGGCTTCTTCCTTATCCTTTAGGTGGTATTCCACTGCTTTACATCATGGGAGATTCCTCTTGGAAATCTTGCACTTTCCTTTTGCGATGTTGCACTGTGGAATCTTTTATGGTTTCTTTAGTGTAGTGGACTCTGTTTCTATTCATCCGATTACCTTTCTTCCACTTAGATTTTTAGTCTCAGAAAAAGGGGGGTGGCTTTTCCCTTCTAGGGAATCTGTTCTTCCTCTCCATTTTCAGAACTGTGCTTCTTAATGCCTCTTGGCATGTTTCCTATTCTGAGCACAGTGGCATTGTTATGCCTTCTCCTTTGAGCTGATCTAATAAGGGTGTAGACAGCAGTGCTGGAGTTATTTTAGTGTTAATTCTTCTCACTTAACTCAGTAGAGTTATTGTTTCAGCACAGAGGTTTTGGGTTCAATTGCAACAGAAAGTATCCTCTTTATGCAATATAACCTTAGGGTGATTTTCCTCAGTCTGTCTTTTTCCCATAATCCTTCCATGTGGGCATTCAACCCAAATGTTTTCATATGGTAGGCTACATTACATTTTTATGAAATAAAATTTCATATTTTTACATGTAAAATACATTTTATGAAGAAAAATGTATATACCTACCATATGAAAACAGCAAATCACCCTCCTGCCAGCCCCGCTTTTTAAAAAGACCTTTTTCCAGCATTTATGTTTATTCACAAAAAGAATGAAATGTTTCTGCATTACTGCACATGGCACAATGAATTAGGTCACCTGGGGTCAAAGGGTAGCAAGTACATAGGTTTAAACAGGGTTTCCCCTTATATTTTAAATTCTATGTATGGTGTACGTGGCGGTCACCTAACCGTCCTTGACCCAAGTATTTTCATAGACTACATGCAAGACAAAACAGCCATAGATTTTACTGAATAAATTGCCTTTTTTATTTCACCCCCATACAATCTGCAAGATATGTGCATACACACACAACCACACATATGCAGAGATAGACAGAGACATCTGTATTAATTACTATGCATTTTTCACTGAGCAATAAATATGCACACTGACAAAAGCCGTGATTGCCCTTAATATTTCATGCATAATTATTAACCCCAGCCCATAAAGGCTGGGGTTATAGTCATCCCCTGCACCATCCGGGTGACTGTGGCAGGCATAAAGCTTGTGGGTGTTCCACAGCCTAAACCCCTGCACAGACAGATTTTCACCAAATTTTCAGGGAATGTTTACCCAAAAGGATCTAGAGCTAATTAGGTTTTTGGGGGTATCCGGTAACAACTGTTGCCGTGGCAACACTTTTAAAACTTTTGGGTCGTAAAGTTTGTGGGTGTTCCACAGACTAAACCCCTGCACGGAATTTTACCAAATTATCAGGGTATGTTTACCCCAAGAGGATCTGGAGCTGATTAGGTTTTGGGGGATATCCGGTAACAACTGTTGCCATGGCAACACTTTTAAGATTTTTGGGTCTTAAAGTTTGTGGATGTTCCAAAGCCTAAACCCCTGCATGGATTTTCACCAAATTTTCAGGATATGTTTACCCCAAGATCTAAGCTGAGTAGGTTTTGAGGGGTATCCAGTTACCACTGTTGCCATGGCAACACTTAAGATTTTTTGGTCTTAAACATTGTGTGTTCCACAGCCTAAACCCATGCATGGATTTTCACGAAATTTTCATGATATGTTTACTCCAAGAGGATCTACAGCTGATTAGGTTTTGGGGGTATCCAGCGGCAACTGTTGCCATGACAACACTTTTAAATTTTTCGGGTCTTAAAGTTTGTTCTAAAATCTTTAATGTTTTCTGTAACCTAAAATATTGCAGATAGCTTCATCAGATTTGCACAAAATGTAAATGGATAGGAAAGCTTGCCTTGTTTTAGAAACAAAATGGCAACCATATCACATCTTTAATGCCAAATAGGAGGGTTATCATATCAAAAAGGCCTTATATCTCCCTTATAATTGTTTCTTGGGCTTCAAAATATGAGAACTACTTGTAAGAAATCATGGCCTGTGAATCTTTTGTAGAACATCTTGTGGGTTCTCTATACTTTTTACAACAGAAGTTGTTCCTAAGATTTTCCGAAATCTCAATGTTGTTGGCCATTTAGCTGTACCTGCGGGCTGGGGTTCTTGCCTGCCGAGGCTGGCTATTTTTGTAAATGTCATAAAACGTGACCCGAGCAATGTTAAATCAAATAAGGTAATAATGTAAATAATGTTTGTCTCTGTTGTATAGAAACAGCTAATAAACTAAAGGATGTTATAAACCATCATTTAGGTAGAAGCCAGTTTGAATCATTGCTGATTGTTTATGTCATGAACTAGAAAGAATTATGTGCTCACTTACAGCTGTTGTCTCTCTCTATAGACATGACTCGCCAGTACAAAACAATGCAGACAGAGATGGGATACAGGGTTAACATGCTGGAAGATGAATTGCAGCGCACACGTAAACAGCTAGGTAAACATTCTAATTTAATATTCACACACAACATTTATTTCAGCAAAGAATGTGTAGGACGTTATCCAAAGACAGAAGTCTATTCAAATTAGCATAAGTCAAGGTTTTGTGGTCTTGTGCACGGTTTACCACATGGATATTATTTTGTGCTGCAATATATACCCTTAGGGACTCCTTGCTATTTGGGAGGCTTGCCTCCCGGGCGGCCAAACTTCTTGAAAAATAAAATTATATTACTGTTTGCTGCCCATGGTATTAGGAGTCAGCTAACCAAATTAATTTTTTTATTGCGTTAATACATCCTATCCAATGGACAATTGCTAATCCGGTTGGCGTAGACCGGCCTGCCAAATGTCAGAAAAAGATGTCCTGTGTATCCACCCGCCGGCCGGTCCCAGTACTGTGCACTCGCCAAGTGGCGCATCATACTTCCTTCCTGTCTAGATAGCGTGACGTCATAGCATCTTTTTCATTTCAGGTTCACACAGAATTTTGTGATTGCGAGTTTTTGTGGATTTCTGCAAGAATATTGTTACTTATTTTGTGTTTTCACACTTCTAAGACCAGGACAGAAGAGGGGTAGTTGCGGCCATGCTATGGCCAGTTTTGATGGACACTCATTCTGCGCGCTGCAGAGACAAGGGGAAGGACCACTGTGTAGAGAACAAGGACACTACAGAATGAACAGGTTTTTTTATTGCGTTATTACATCTTATCCAATGGACAATTGCTAATCCGGTCGACACGGACTGGCCACGGACTGTGGTTTCCACAGGCCAGGTCGGTCCAGTACTGTGCATTCGCCAGGTGGCACATCATACTTCCTTCCTGTCTAGACAGAGTGATATCATAGCATCTTTTTCGATGGAAGCTTTTACTGTGCAGATGAATTATTTTGTGTGAATTTGAAGTTTGAATATTTGTGGATTATCACAAGTTTGTAACTTTTTATGTCACTCTGTGACGTGGGCGTCTGCGCGAACAACTGTTTTTTTTAAAAGATACCTTAACTATCGAGGATGAAAATTTGTTCAAGGAATGCAAATCTGTGTGTTCGTCTGTTTGCTAGAGCTATTACAGGTGAGGTACCCCCACCAAAAGTTTGATTTTAACACTTTATCACAATTTTCTCAATGACTATTGCAGGGATTTCTCTCGTATACTGCATATGTGTGCTAGGTGACAAGCAGATTCCCCTGTCTGAGTATCAGGCCTGGATCTTTCTTACTTTTTTTATGAATTTTTTAAATAATTTTTAATGCACTAAAATTAATGAAATCATGCACTAAATCACTTATAACTTGAAAAGTATTGCATTTAGAGCATTTTGTAAAAATATGTTATTCAGCTACTATATCTATAGCTACAACATGGTGAGTAAGTTGGGAGTTAATCTCTCTAGCCAAGTGAGTAATAGCTAGTTTCTGACTTTTCAGTACCTTCCATAATGAGTAAAATCACTTGTAACTTAAAAACTATTGCAGTTAGAGAATTTATATATGTTATTCAGCTGCTTTTGGGTCAGCTATAACATAAAATTTCAGACATGTAGCTCATTGCATAGCAGAGTAATAGCTACTTTGAGGTTATCACTGTTGAGTAAATCAGTTGTAACTTGAAAACTATTGTTTTTACAGTAGTTTCTTTAAATGCCTTATTCATCTACTTTTCAGTCAACTATAACATACTGCAATTGCAGACCTGTAGCTCATAGCATAGGTGAGCAATAACTACTTTCAGGTTCTCACTGTTGAGTAAATCACTTCTAACTTGAAAACTATTGCTTGTATTGCGCTACAATAGCTTACCATGTGGGACTGAATTCGGGAGGCCACAGGACTCCAGCCAACGAACAAGAAAATGGATGTTTGGATTTGGCCAAGTCCGTGGTTCAGTATGTACCATAGCAGTGTCGTTTGATAATTCGTCCTTCTTCTCTCATTGGCCGCCATATTGGAAAGCGTTTGAAATATCTCTCAAGATTTTTACTGTTTTCTCAGAATATGTTGGATATTCATTTTTTGGCTTCTTTTTATTATATAGTCATTCTGATATAGTTTTAATTTTCACAGGATAAGTATTTCCTTGAATATTTGTGTCTTGTGAGTTTTCCGCATTTCAACCCACCAAACGAGTGCAAAGCCAAGATCATCTAAATGCCGTCACTTCTGTTTTCCATTCTATTCTCACAATTATTGCCCCACATGCAGGGAATCTGGCAAGGGAGACAACTCCTGTGTCACTAAACAATCTCCATGCAATATTTGTGCTAGTTTCTCCGAGGAACAGCAGGTTAAAATTAAGCATAGGCGTCGGTACATCAGGAAACAGAAGGCATCCGATCCTTGCAATACTAGCAAGGAAGATGATCTTTACCTACTGGGGGATGATGTAGAGGCGTTTTCTGGCTCTCAAGCAGACCTTGAGGGTGCTGCTGATAATCTATTTTCTTCACCTCCCCGTCCCAACCCCTACGTTTTGAATCTTTATCATTAAAGACTCCTCAAACAGTCCCACCTACCCCAGGTACTGCATTGCAGAACAAAATACAGAGTAGACTAGAAAAATCCCTGGGAGCTCATTTTAACATCCAACTTCAACAACAAATGGGGGTGTTTCAGGCGTCCATGCTGGAGGCTATGAAGTCTCTCCGAGACGAAATGCACTCCATAAAAAAGCCTCCGAGTCGGATGTAGTTCAGATGTCTCTTTACCTAAAGGTGGTCCCAGTAAACAGCCCGACCCTATTCTGACTCGGTTTCTATTTCTACCACTCGGGCATCCGACCACTCGGATGCCCAACCAATGGACACTGAACATTATGGACCTCCACTTCCTCCTCAGTCCTCTCAAAGTGTCCAGTCAGAGCATGCTTCCAGGCACTCGGATGTTGAATCCCACCACTCGGATCATCATTCCTAGTCGGAACAACCTAAAAGGGTGTGTTCAAAAGCCAAAAAAGGCTCCAATTAAAAAGTCTACAAAACCTCAACAAAAGGCTCCGCCCGAGCCTGAACATCAGGACAGCACAGATCCAGTCTTCTACACGGAGGTAGACATGTCTGACCTCCCTTCACAATATGCTAAAGAAATTCTGGATCTCCCTGACCCCAGGGAGACCTTGCCTAGGTCCTCTACCACTGTGCTAGGCCTGGATGACGAGAAAGGCCAACAGGAGCTTAGGCCAAGAGGCCCTTCTGCTCTGCCCCCTTTAAACCCCATTCTCAAAGATGCTTTTGAGAAACTTGAACAAGATTTCTTGGCCTCCAATTTAGCTGAGGGTAAATACATAAAACCCCTGGCTTCTAGAACTCAATACAGAAAATAAAACCTGTATTTCCCCTACAAGTTCTTAAGGAACTTGAACATCAAGCTAGGCAAAATCAATCTACCATCAATTTTTCAGCTACTTTCGCTAGGACTGCCTCCTTCTGTAACACTGTTATGGAGAAGTGCCAGCACAGTATCAAGGCTACCTTCAAAAGGGTCAAGACCTAAACAGGCGCCCCTCGATCATTGATGGTTACAGGACTGCCATTGTTGACACTTTGGGCCCACCGGCCCAACATGTTTTGACTGCAAGAAGTTTGATGTCGCTAATTGGGTTGCTTGCCTCAATGGAGAAGATGGTCCCGGAGGGACGCCTTCACATGAGGCCCTTTCAGTTTCATCTCAAGGAGCATTGGAGATATCCTCAGTCGCTGGACAGCCTCCTTCCTTCGACAGATGCCATTTCTGCACACCTAGACTGGTGACAGAATCCTGCAAACGCGATGAAAGGCTCAGACCTTCATCCCAAAGACCACAGTATCCAACTCTTTACCGACGCCTCAAACGAAGGTTTGGGTGCTCACTTAGATCAAAGTTCTACCAAGGGTCTGTGGTCAGACCAGGAAAAAAGGCTACACATAAACGTCCTAGAGTTGCAGGTGGTCTCACTGTCCCTTCGAAGCTTCAAGGACCAGTGCCAGAGCCAAACAGTTCTAGTTCCAACAGACAACTCGACAGAGGTAGCCTACATAAACAAACAAGGAGGAACTCACTCAGTAGAGATGTGCGCTCTCCTGTGGAAGATCATGACATGGTGTCACCGCTATCACATAACATTAAAAGCCAGACACATTCCAGGGTGTCTGAATGTGATGGCCCACCTCCTGTCCAGGTCCAACCAAGTGCAGTCAACAGAATGGTCACTGCATCCACAGGTGTTCAAACAGATCTGCCAGAATTGGTTCACTCCTCATGTAGACCTGTTTGCCACTCATCTGAACCACAAACTCCCTCTGTACATGTCTCCAATTCCAGACTCAAAGGCCTGGGACATAGATGCTCTGAAGATAAACTGGATGGGTCTCACTGCTTATGCTTACCCTCCAACGGTTCTCCTTCACAGGGTGATCCAAAAAAATCAGGCAATGCCACTGCCTAATCATCGTAATATCCCCAGACTGGCCAGGGATGCCCTGGTTTTGGGACCTAGTAAAGCTCTCAACAGAGATCCCACTACAACTCCCAGTGTCAACGACCCTACTCAAACAGTCCCACAAGTATGTGTTCCACAACAATCCGCATCATCTCAACCTCCACGCCTGGTGTCTAGGAGCAGACAACTCCAAGAACAAGGCTTCTCTGTAGAGGTGGCAGAGAGAATTGCTGCCCCTCAGGGTCATCAACAAGGACCATCTGCAAGTCAAAGTGGGCCCTATTTGAAAAATGGTGCAGAGAAAATTCAGTGGACTTCTCCTCTCCATCTGTGAAACAAATCTCAGATTTTCTCATGTACCTGTACCAAGACCTAAACAGGCGCCCCTCGATCATTGATGGTTACAGGACTGCCATTGTTGACACTTTGGGCCCACTGGCCCAACATGTTTTGACTGCAAGAAGTTTGATGTCGCTAATTGGGTTGCTTGCCTCAATGGAGAAGATGGTCCCGGAGGGACGCCTTCACATGAGGCCCTTTCAGTTTCATCTCAAGTAGCATTGGAGATATCCTCAGTCGCTGGACAGCCTCCTTCCTTGGACAGATGCCATTTCTGCACACCTAGACTGGTGACAGAATCCTGCAAATGCGATGAAAGGCTCAGACCTTCATCCCAAAGACCACAGTATCCAACTCTTTACAGACGCCTCAAACGAAGGTTGGGGCGCTCACTTAGATCAAAGTTCTACCAAGGGTCTGTGGTCAGACCAGGAAAAAAGGCTACACATAAACGTCCTAGAGTTTAAGGCGGTCTCACTGTCCTTTCGAAGCTTCAAGGACCAGTGCCAGAGCCAAACAGTTCTAGTTGCAACAGACAACTTGACAGTGGTAGCCTACATAAACAAACAAGGAGGAACTCACTCAGTAGAGATGTGCGCTCTCCTGTGGAAGATCATGACATGGTGTCACCGCTATCACATAACATTAAAAGCCAGACACATTCCAGGGTGTCTGAATGTGATGGCCGACCTCCTGTCCAGGTCCAACCAAGTGCAGTCAACAGAATGGTCACTGCATCCACAGACTTCTATCCATCTGTGAAACAAATCTCAGATTTTTTCATGTACCTGTACCAAGACTTCTCTCCATCTGCGAAGCAAATCTCAGATTTTTTCATGTACCTGTACCAAGACCTAAACAGGCGCCCCTCGATCATTGATGGTTACAGGACTGCCATTGTTGACACTTTGGGCCCAACGGCCCACCATATTGCACATAATGCAGACCTTCATAGGTTACTCTCCAGTTTCTACAGGGATTGTCCCAAAAGTTCCAGAAATCTTCCAAAATGGAACCTTTCTGTTCTCAATGAGCTCACAAAAGCACCTTTTCAGCCTATGAAAGACACAGACCTCAAATATCTTACTCTCAAAACTGCTTTCTTGCTAGCTTTGGCCACCAGCAAGCGCCGCAGCGAAATCCATGCCTGGGTTGCAAACAAAGTATCGAATCTAGGCCAATGGGAAAAGGTTTCCTTGTTCCCTTCTTCTGACTTTATAGCCAAAAACCAACTAGCAAGAGAAGGTTCTCAAAGTGTTTCTCCGGTGACTATTCCTGCTTTGACTACCATTGTAGATAGACAATTCAAAGAAGACAGGACCCTGTGTCCGGTGCAGGCCCTGAGGTACTATTTGGATCGAACCAAAGACCTGAGAGGGTCTCGATCCCTCCTTTTCATCTCCTTCAAGAAAGGACAGACATCAGACCCGCTACTCTGTCTTCCTGGTTGAAACAAACCATTCTACTTTGTTATAAACAAGCAGATTCAGCATTCAGTCACACATGGTAAGCTATTGTAGCGTAATAAAATTGAAAATTTTAATTACTTAAATGTAGCTTTTATAAGCTACAAGCTTACCATGTGGGACTGAGAAGAGTCCCACCCTGCCTCCCCGCTGTATTACAGCTGAGGGGGTATGGTTCTAAATTTCAACGAGAAAGGAGAACACAAATGGAGTGTGTCACGTGACGACAACCTGAGGCTACGTCCAACTATAAATGTTTTTCTTAGACATTGGCCGGGCCTGGCGGCCATCCAAGTACAGCATTCAGTCCCACATGGTAAGCTTGTAGCTTATAAAAGCTACATTTAAGTAATTAAAATTTTCAAATTTAGACAATTTCCTTGAAATATGTTATCCAGCACATTTTTGGATCAGCTATAACATGGTAAAGTTCCAGACCTGTAGCTCATAGCATAGATGAGCAATAGCTACTTTGAGGTTATCACTGTTTGTAAATCAGTTATATCTTGAAAACTATTGCATTTAGAGTATTTTGTTTAAATATGTTATCAACGTACTTTTGGGTCAGCTATAACATAGTAAAACTGCAGACCTGTAGCTCATTGCATAGCTGAGCAGTAGGTATTTTCAGGTGTTGACTGTTGAGTATTTCAGGTATAACTTGAAAACTATTGCATTTAGAGAATTTCCTTGAAAATATGTTATTCATCTAGTTTTGGGTCAACTGTAACATAGTAAAGTTGCAGACCTGTAGCTCATAGCATAGCTGAGCAATAGCTACTTTGAGGTTCTCACTGTTCAGTAAATCAGTTGTAACTTGAAAACTGTTGCTTTTATTACGCTACAATAGCTTACCATGTGGGACTCAATGCTGTTCTCGGATGGCCACAAGGCATCATGGCCAACGTCTAAGAAAAATAGACATTTATAGTTGGCCGTAGCCTCAAGTTGTCGTCACGTGATAACTTCTGACCAATCGCCCTACTTTCTCGTTGGCCACGTTGAACTGGTAGCTTTCTGTAAATTATACAGACATTTTCATTTATTTCTCAGCTTTTACATATTGTTGGAGGTTTATTTTTGGTTATTTCTTTTATTATATATCATGGATTATTCTGTAAAATTTCTGTTTTGAAAGGATAAGTATATTTCTTATTTTCGCGTGTTTTCAGTTTTCCTCGGTTCAGGCTTTTTACATCTACGTCTTTTATTACGTTTAAAATGTCCACCCACCAAACGAATAAAGACAAACCGAGAGCTAGAAAATGCTGTCATTTTTGTTTTTCTTTTAATTTACACAACTATTGCCCTACCTGTAGGGAATCTGGCAAGGGTGATGACCCCTGTGTCACCTTTGAAGCACCCTGTATGCGCCCATATCTGTGCATCTTTCACAGATGACCAAATGAACAAAATTCAACACAGGAAACGCTGTATAAAGAAACAAAAGGCGGACGCTTCCAATGCAAAAGATGATGAACTTGATCTTTTGGGTGAGGGCGACGGGGATTCTTTCACTGGTTCAAATGCAGACCTTGAGAGTGCTGCAGACAATTTATTTACCTCACCCCCCCACCAATTCCCCCCTTCCCCCACCCCCCATCCTCAGCCCCTACCCTTCAGTTCATTGTCGCTCAAAACTCCAGCCAAAACTGTCCCACCCACCCCAGGTACTGCCTTACAGCAGAAAATTGAAACAAATCTAGAAAAATCCCTGGGCAATTCACTAAACATCCATTTACAGCAGCAAATGGGTTCGTTCCAGGCATCTATGTTGGAAGCTTTTCAGTCACTCCGAGAGTTGACTTCTAAAAAACGAAACAGAGGTGGATCAGACCTCGGTTTCTGCTTCCAAATCTGGTACATATTCTCGTTCTGCTGTTAATCTGGACATACCCCCTCCGAGACATAGAACTACCATTCAAACCGAGGATATGGATGTGGACTATGGTCCAGCACTTCCTCCACGTCTCAGAACTGATCCTCATAATGCATCGGATCAGAATGCTAGTGCATCCGAGGAACCTTCTAAGAAGGTCTCAGATAGACCCAAAAAACACTGTCATTCTCGCAGTAGACATGAAGTTGAATCCAGGTCTGCCTCAGATCAATTCAATGAGGAATCCGATGAATCTCCGATCCCATCTGCTAAACCTAAAAAACACTCTGATAAGAGTAAACATAAAACCAGGTCCAGATATGTGTCATCTTTCTCAGAGGAGGATCAGTCCTCTGTAGCCAGACACAGGTCTTCTAAGCCCTCTGGGGGTCAGCCCTCAGGGGCTGTTTCTGATCAAGACCAACCTCAACATGATCCAGACCCCCCTTATTATAAGGAAGTAGCTCTGTCTGACATTCCCTCACAGTATGCTGAAGAGGTTGATACTTTTAGGCGCATTCTTTCCCTCCCTGACCCCAGGGAGTCTATGCCTAGGTCCTCAACTTCAGTCATGGTTTTGGACGATGAGAAAGGCCGTCAAGAGCTCAGACCTAGAGGTCCTTCCTCTATACTTCCACTTAGCTCAGTTATCAAAGACGCCTTTGATAAATTTGAACATGACTTTAAGGCTGCTAATTTACCTGAGGGTAAATATATCAAACCTCCTCCTTCCACTAGTGGTACAGGGTGGAACAGCCCTGTTATCAGGAAAAATTTCAGGAGTTGAATACGGATTTTGCCAAAATCTGTATTACTCCTAAACCCCCTGGGGCTCCTATGGGCAAGATTCCCCGACCAATTCTTAAAGAATTGGAACACCAAGCTAGGCAGAATATCTCCACGTTCAACTTTACTTCATCTTCTTGCAATGCTTCTCTTGAAAAGTGTCAACATAGCATTAAATCAACTTTCAAGAAGGTTAAGACTCAGATCCAGAAAGGTGCCAATCCTGAGAAAGCAGCAAAGCGTGGCTATGAACAAGCCTGTGAGTACTTAGATTTTTGGAATGAGACGGTTCTTATCCAACACAGGGCTCTTACATGCCTCAGCAAATCCCTAGCCCATATACTCCAGAGGGAACTATATTTTATGGGTAACACTGGCTTGCCTAGGCGCGAAGCCGAAATGACCCTCTTGCAACCACAATTAGGGGAAACGAGACGCCAAGAACTCAGGAACTCGCCCTTTTGGGACCCCTCCTTGTTCCAGTCTCAACTTGTGAAGGAAGGTGAAGACTTCCTCCTCAAAAAAGGTACCTCTAAAGACTCTCAGGGTTTCGGACCCTATAAGCCCTTTCGTGGTCCCCACAACAAGAAAAGAGGCTCCTACAGGAAACGCCCCTATGGGGGCAACTCCTCACAAAGCAGTAACCAATCGTTTTCCTCAGGAAGGGGGAAACCGAACTTCAGAGGCTCCAGGGGTCGTTTTTGACCCCACCACAGGGGGCGGGGGCATGGAAACCCCTTCCCCCAATTACTCCTTAAAAGCCTCCTTCAGTCCACCAGTAGGAGGTCGCCTCCGTTCTTTCAGAAGAGACTGGCAAGCAAACAAATGTTCTTCAAACGTGTTAAACATTATCACCAATGGCTACATACTGCCATTCCTTTCAAAACCAAATTTGGTCAGATTCCCTCTGATTCTGTCAGAGTACAAGGCCCGTCAAAAAGACCAAGCACTGGCCACTTGTATCCAGTCTCTTCTGTCAAAGAATGTAATCGAAAGGGTGGAAAATGTAAAATCTCTCGGGTTTTACAGTCGCCTGTTCCTAGTACCCAAACCTCACCAAAGGTGGAGGCCAGTCATAGACTTAAGCAGGCTCAACACTTTCTACACGTAGAAAAGTTCAAAATGGAAACTCCAGAGTCCATCAGGACCTCCCTGATTCCAGGGGAATGGGTATCGTCGATAGATCTGTCGGACGCTTACCTGCACATCCCCATCCATCCAAACTCAAGGAAATACCTAAGGTTTTGCTACAAGGCTCAGGTGTTCCAGTTCACCTCACTCCCATTCGGACTAGCCACAGGCCCCCCAGGTCTTTACAATGATTGTAAAGGAAGTGAAGCTTATGGCGCTCTCCAGAGGACTCAGACTTCACCAATACCTGGATGACTGGCTGATCAGGTCCCAGTCTCAGGAGTCACTAGAAAAGGTGATTCTAATACCAAGGTCCTTGCACCCACAATTACAATGGTGGCTGCAAGAGGACAATGTCCTTACAGGCCAACCATTACAATCAATAAAACATGCTCTGCAAATCTTTACAGATGCATCAAAAGAAGGGTGGGGCGCTCACTTAAACAAACGCACTGCAAGAGGCACCTGGTCCCTTCTGGAAAGCAAGTTGCATATCAATTACCTAGAACCCAAGGCAGTCTTTCTAGCCTTAAAAGAGTTCCAAGACCTCTGCATACACAAGATAGTACTTGTAGCGACGGACAACACCACAGTGGTGTCATACATAAACAAGGAAGGAGGCATGAGGTCGGGCCCACTTTGAGCTCCACTATGGAGAATCTTGACCTGGTGCACCAGAAATCAAGTAACTCTCAAAGCCCGACACATTCCAGGCCAGTTAAATGTGGTAGCAGCAGGCTATCCAGGTTAGGCCTGACCATCCAGACAGTGTGGTCTCTCCTTCAGGAGGTCTTCCAAGCAATATGCAGCAGGTGGCATCAGCCTAAAATAGACCTATTTGCCACGAGGTTCAACAACACATTGCACTTGTTTGTGTCGCCGGTACCAGATTCCCTGGCCACAGCAGAGGATGCACTAAGTCTGCCATGGGAGGATCTGGATGCATATGCCTTTCCACCAGCAGCCATCTTGGGCAAAGTGGTGGAGAAGTTGCAGGACTCCCCATGCAAAAGAATCATTCTGATTGCTCCGGGGTGGCCCAACATGCCTTGGTTTTTGGGACCTAGTGACCATGTCCTGTCAGATCCCACTGAGCCTGCCCTTCTTACCCAACCTGTTAACACAGCCCTTCAATCAGATCCCTAACAGAAATCTGCCCAAACCTAAATGTCCATGCATGGCTCCTAGAGCCACATCAATCAAGGAGCAGGGTTTTCTCTGAAGCAGTCGCAGCAAGAATTGGGGCTCCTAAAAGAGGATCAACCAAATCAGTCTATGAGGCAAAGTGGACCATTTTTACACAGTGGTGCATCACTAATCAGATGGACTTCAGGGCACCCCCATGTAAAGTCGGTTGCTGACTTCCTTATGTACCTATTGAGGACAGGAAGCTACAACCCAGCACCATTGATGGTTACAGGTCAGCCATTGCTGATAAACTGGGAAATTCACCCTTCAACATCAGCAAGGACAAAAATCTCACTCGTCTCCTAGATAGTTTCCATAGAGACAGACCCAAAGATAGGAGGGGAATCTCCTCCTGGAACCTCTCACTGGTCTTGCACCAGCTGACTAAGGCTCCGTTTGAACCAATCAAGGGGTCCTCTTTGAAGCATTTGACCTTCAAGATGGTTTTCCTCTTGGGTCGGGCAAGCGCAGAAGTGAGATTCATGCTTGGCAACACAGGAATGTTAGACACCAATCTGATTGGTCAAAGGTGTCCAAGAATCAGCTGGTCAATGAGGGTCCTGACACTGTGGCCCCAGTGGTTATACCAGCCCTGGCCCCTAACTCTGGATAGATCCCTCAAGTCTGACAGGTCCCTCTTTCCAGTTAGAGCATTGCGCTAATAAGGGAGTGGTTTTTTGTCTCCCTTAAGAAAGGTTTCGACAAAAGACATCTCACCTGCCTCTATCTCCTCTTGGATCAAGCAGACTGTGATCCTATGTTATGAGCTCTCTGACCAGGAGGCCCACTCTTTACATCAGGTTAAAGCCCATGATGTCAGGGCCTTTACTGCTCTTAAGGTCTTCCAGTCGGGATTTTCCTTTGATCCAGTCTTGTCAGTCTGCCACTGAAGTCACATAATACCTTCACACAGTTTTATCTGAAAGGTGTGGCTTGGGCTGACTCAGAGCTTTACCAATTGGGCTCGGTATTGGCTGCTTAGCCGATCCACAAGTAGCCCTTAGATTGAGGAGATTCGTATATATGTACATAGTGTAAACAGTTCTTCATGTACATAGTATCAAAAAAAATGTGATGTGCTTCCTTCAGGAGGTTTATTTGCATTCTGGGACTGAACTCATCCCTCTCTTCCCTTACCTCAGAGCAGGTCTGCTAAAAAAGGGGGGGGCGACGTCGGTATAGCCCCGGGTAACCGGCTGCTGGCAACCGACCATGGCCTTACAGGGTTTCCTGACCTTGAAGTCAGCCCAGGCATGGCGCTATAGTTCTCCTGACGAAGTCAGCCTAGACTATTGTGAGTTCACATAAGTCCCTAGTAACTTACCCGCCGACCAAGCGGTAGTTATTCAGCAATTGTCCATTGGATAGGATGTGTTAACGCAATAAAATTGCAAATTTAATAAGTAAATTAAAGTTAATACCCTATCCAACCCTCCCACCGACTCCACTATCAGCTTACTAGGGGTCTAATAGGTTTAGACAACGAAAAAGATGCTATGACGTCATGCTGTCTAGACAGGAAGGAAGTACGATGCGCCACCTTGCGAGTGCACAGTACTGGGACCGGCCGGCCGGTGGAGACACAAGACGTCTTTTTCTGGCATTTTGCGGGCCGATCTGCGCCAACCAGATAAGCATTTGTCCATTGGACAGGGTATTAGCTTATAAAAATGTAATTTACTTATTAAATTTGCAAATTTGTTTCTGTCTCCTTAACCATGCGAGATAGAGCGATTTCGTCGAAATT
Source organism: Sabellastarte sp. h YS-2021 (assembly GCA_964017235.1). NCBI lineage: Eukaryota > Metazoa > Annelida > Polychaeta > Sabellida > Sabellidae > Sabellastarte > Sabellastarte sp. h YS-2021. The sequence continues at coordinate 111,820,903 of OZ024932.1, forward strand.
TTCGACCCAAAGGGTATGTTAAGAAATGTACTATTGGCAATTTTCAAAATATTGTCCTCTTTTCAAAAATGGCGGCCATTTTGAATTTTCGAATTTTAGCCAAAAATGGAAAAACACAAATTGCTTCTATCTCCTTAACCATGCGAGATGTAGTGATTTCATTGAAATATTTGACTCAAAGGGTATCTTAGCAAACTACTGCAATTTTCAAAATATTTTACTCTCTTCAAAAATGGCGGCCATTTTGAATTTTCGAAGTTTTGCCAAAAATGCAAAAACACAAATTTGCTTCTATCTCCTTAACCGTGCGAGATAGAGCGATTTTGTCGAAATATTTGACCCAAATGGTATCTTAGCAAAGTACTCTTTGCAATTTTCAAACAAAATATCCTCTCCCCAAAAATGGTGGCCATTTTGAATTTTCGAATTTTTGCCAAAAATGGAAAAACACAAATTTGCTTCTATCTCCGTAACCGTGCGATTTCGTCGAATTTTTTGACCCACAGGGTATCCTAGCAAACTACTTCTCTTTGCAATTTTGAAAAAAATTTACTCCCCAAAAATGGCTGCCATTTTGAATTTTTGCCCAAAATGGAAAAACACGCAAATTTGCTTCTATCTCCTTAACCATTCGAGATAGCTCGATTATGTCAAAATTTTCAACCCCCAGAGTATCCAGAGTGTACTGGTGACTTTTTACAAAAATCACTTTCCCACCACTTTTGGAGGCCATCTTGAATTTCTGCATGCACGTTAAAAATACTTATCTTGGAAATGGTGCGTGATAGAGCGATTTTGACGAAAGTTTTTGTCCCACTGGATATATGCAGAGTCTACTGGCGACTTTTTCGCAAAAATCGCTTTCCCGCCACTTTTGGCAGCCATCTTGAATTTCTGCGTAAAGCGCAAAAGCGCATTCATCTCGGAAATGGTGTGAGATAGAGCGATTTTGACAAAATTTTAGACCCGCAGGGTATCTGCAGAGTGTACTGGCGACATTTTGCAGAAATCACTTTCCGGCCATTTTTTGGTGGCCATCTTGAATTTATGCGTAAAACGCAAAACACATTTATTTGGCAAACCGTTCAAGATAGAGTGGTTTCGACGAAATTTCTGACCTGTAGGTTATCTGCTGAGTCTACTGGTAGCTTTTCACAAAAATCACTTTCCCGCCATTTTTGACGGCCATCTTGAATTTCGGCATAAAATGCAAAAACGCATTTATCTTGGGAACGAGATTTTGGCTGCCACCTTGAATATTGGTGGAAATTGAAAATGTCATTTATCTCAAAAACCGTCAGAGATAAAGTGATGTCAAGCAATGTTTGGACCCTTTGGGTACTAGAGACCTTAGATATAGTGCCTATGAAAAAAGTTGAATTTCCATAATTTTGTCGGCCATCTTGAATTTTGGCGGAAATTGAAAATGTCGAAAACTGTAAGGGATAGAGCAATTTCAAGCTAATTTTTGACCATTTGGATATTACAGATCTTTGGTATATTGCCTCTGAAAAATGTCAAATTTCTCAAATTTTACCCACCATCTTCAATTTTATCGGAAATCTAAAATGTTGGTTATCTCAAAAACCTTTACAGACAGAATGATTTTGAACAAATTTTGAACCAATGCAAAAGGGCATGAAGCCGAAATAATTTACATGTATACTAATAAATATTTAAGCATCATTGATATATTTTACAAATGAAACAGGGTCTTGTAAGACTACTGTACAATTGTTGCAAAATGTTCATGGGGTGGACATTACACATGATAATGTGTGTTCTTCTATGCTATCCTGTTTCTTTTCATATGTTGCAGCTACTGTTAACAGGGCGTCCTATTTCTAGTTTAACTTTGGTTTTATCATGGCCTCACCTGGACAGTGACGAGGAGCCTGCAGGCATATGATTGCAATTTTTGATCAGCTCTAATGGTGCATGAGATGCAGGGAGAAGGGCCAGTGTAATGACCCCTGCGTCTTTAAACAGGGAAACTATGAGTACTGTAGTGTTCTTTACACCAGACCAAGTTGCTCAGTTATCAACACCAACCTGTAAATTAAGAACGGAAAAACAAAAGGGAAAAGCCTCAATGGTGGACTCTGCTAGTGTAATGGTTCTTGCCCCTGTTTAGAATGAAGAGTTGGATCAATCTTCATCTTCTCACAGCCAGTCTATTTACCTTTGCTACCTACCTTCAAAGAGGAATTACAGGATATGGGTGAAAAAATGGTCTCTGAGAATTGCTAGACTAGAGGCACTTATCATGTTGGGTCATCATCCCTCTCCAAAGCCATCATTCTCCCCAGTCAATACACGAGTCGACCATCCACCTCCAGCAGGTGCTCTCAGCAAGAAACCATTTATGCTATCTTCTGTTCCGTCCGACCAAACCAGCACGGCTTCTGGCCTGGATGGTACGCAAGCTTGCCAGTCTATGGGCATGTCATTTCCTCTGGAAAACCTTTACCTTGATGGTGTCTCTTTCTCATTCTGCCCGAGATGTTCTGCCATCGGATCAGCAGGAAGATCAACCAGACACGGATTCTTGTGTCTCTGACAAGGCAATTAGCGAGGATCAAAATTACAGGGAGACTGGGGTGTGACAGCTTTCATGGGATGGAGTCACATCTCGGACCTAGAATATTCACCTACTTTGCGGGCTGATAACTCTTTGGTGGGCCACAGGATAACAACCTAAATCTTCAGCTTCAGCACATCATACAGATGGCCAACCTCACCCTTGTTACCCGAGACTCATACCTGAAGCATCTCAAGCAAGGTCTCAAGCAGGATATCTTCTCAGCTCTCAGGAATTGCCCATTGAATGGTTATGCTCTCTTCCCTGATGTAGTGATTAAACGAGCGGATGATGAGATAAAACAATATGAGACAAACAAGCATACTTCCCAGCCCGGTCTGGACTGTGGGGGATTTGCTTCCACTCAAAAGTGACAGCAGCATCCCTGTCAGCCTTCTCAAACTAATTGGAAACAAAGCCAAGAACCTACCTGTCTATCTCCTCCCTGGAAATTATTGGTGGATGGCGGACGTCCCGTGGTAGAGGTCATGGGGTTAATACCAGTCATGGTATCTGACCTGCCAAGGTTAACTCACAATATAAATGACAATTACAGTTTAGCTGGTCCGGTGTTCTGGTCGCAGGACACTTCTGTTCAGTGTGGGAGAGACAGAGACATTGCTGTATTTGTACCTTTGGATGTTGTTTGTCATGTTGCCAATCTTGCACCTTCTGTAACAAACCCACAAGGGCAGTCAGTCCTCCATTAAACTCAAAGAAAAGAATAAAGTGTGTGAAAAATGCTTCTGTTGTCTGTCATTGTGTTCTGTCCCAACTATTACCATTGTCCCCAATGTAGCACATGTTCAGCTAGTACAGCTAGGCTTTAGTGCGTGCGTGGGTGCGTGCTTGCGTTAGTGTGTCACACAGATTTCTCCAAAACTACTACAGCTACAGATTTTTTGTCAATTAATTGTCCTAATGAATTTTCATGCCCTTGAAATTTTTTTGGGTTTTGTTGACTTAGGCCTAAAGATAATTGAGTAATAGCAATTTTAGATACTTTGAGTAAAGGACTCATAACTCAAAAAGTATTGCAGTTAGAATATTTTCTCCAAATATGTTGTTCAGCTATTTTGTCCTTAGCTATGATACATAATTTGGAGCTCCATTGCATATAATAAATGAGTAATAGCTATTTTCTCATTTGTAGCTAAATAATAGAAGAAGTTAATGTAACTGAGTAATAGCTGCTTTGCTAATTTGCTAATGAGTAAATCACTTGTAACTTCATAAGTATTAAATTTAGAAGTTTGTTATCAAATATGTTGTTTATCTACCTTTTAATGTTCTGTGTCATGACGCAATCTCAGAGCTCTAGCTATAATGTCAACTGAGTAATAGCTACTTTGACATTTTGCCACTGAGTAACTCACTTTTAAGTTCAAAAGTATTCAGTATAGAGTTTTGCTATAAAATATGTTATCCTTAGGGCACAAAGGACAACCCCGTTAGGATCTCTCAAACACTTAAGACTTGTCTGATATTCAGCCGCCATCTTGAATTTTGGCACAAATGGAAAATGCCATTTATTTCGAAAACTGTAAGAGACAGAGAGATTTCTGGCAAATTTTGCCCCCCCCCCCCCCCCCCCCCCCAGTGTACTAAGGATTACTCCACCTGGACCTCTAAAATATTTAGACTTTTCCAAATTTTGGCCGCCGTCTTGAATTGTGGCGGAAATGGAAAATATCATTTATCTCATAATCCATAAGAGATAGAGCGATTTCGAGCAAATTTCGGACCCCTGGGATTAAATGGGGCTACTCCTGTTGCACCTCTGAAAAGTTTAGACTTTTCCAATTTTCGGCTGCCATCTTGAATTTTGTCAGAAATGGAAACTATCATCTCGAAAACTGTAAGAAATAGAGCGATTTCGACAAAATTTTTGACCCATAGGGTATGTGTAGATTTATCTGCAACTTTTTGTCAAAAATGGTTTTCCCACCATTTTTGAAGGCCATATTGAATTTCTGTGTAAAATGCAAAAACATATTTATCTCGGCAACGGTGTGAGATACAGCCATTTTGATGACATTTTTTTACCAATAAGGTATATGCAGAGTCATCTGCAACTATTTGGCAAAAATAACGGCCATATTTGCCAAAAAAAAACCGGCCATTTTGAATTTCTACGTAATATACAAAAACATGTTTATCTTGGAAACAGTGCGAGATAGAGCGATTTCGACAAAATTTTTGACCCCCCAGGGTATACACAGAGTCATCTGCAACTGTTTCCCAAAAATCGTTTTCCCACCATTTTTGGCGGCCATCTTGAATTTCTGTGTAAAATGCAAAAACACATTTACCTCTGAAATGGTGCGTGATAGAGTGATTTCGACAAAATTTTTGACCCACAGAATATTAACAGAGTCCTCTGCAACTTTTTCCCATAAATTGTTTCCCCGCCATTTTGGCAGCCATCTTGAATTTCTCTGTAAAATGCAAAACGTGTTTATCTCGGAAATGGTGCAAGATAGTGATTTCGACAAAATTTTTGACCCACAGAATATAAACAGAGTCCTTTGCAACTTTTTCCCATAAATCGTTTCCCCGCCATTTTGGCAGCTATCTTGAATTTCTCTGTAAAATGCAAAACGTGTTTATCTCGAAAATGGTGCAACATAGAGTGATTTCGACAAAATTTTTGACCCACAGAATATAAACAGAGTCCTTTGCAACTTTTTCCCAAAAATCGTTTTCCCGCCATTTTTGGCGGCCATCTTAAATTTCTGTGTAAAGTGCAAAGACGCTTTTATTACGCTACAATAGCTTACCACGTGGGACTTAATGCTGTTCTCGGGTTGCCACACTCGGGGCCAACGTCTTAGAAAAAAAGATTGTTCTTGTTAGCCACCGGATATACTGGTAGTTGTCGTCACGTGATAACTTCTGACCAATCGCCCTACTTTTCTCGTTGGCCACTTTCAGTTTGTAAATATACAGACATTTTCATTTATTTCTCAGACTTTACTTATTGTTGGAGGCTAATATTCGGATATTTCTTTTAATATATCTCATAGATCATTCTGTAAAATTATTATTTTCACACGATAAGTATATTTCTTGCTTTTGCGTGTTTTGAGTGTTCCTCGGTACAGGCAATTTATATTGTACGTCTTTTATTGCGTTTAAAATGTCTCTCCACCAAACGAATAAGACCAACCGAGAGCTCAGAAATGCCGCCACTTTTGCTTTAGTTTCGACCTACACAACTACTGCCCTACCTGTAGGGAGGCTGGCAAGGGAGATGACCCCTGTGTCACCTTCGAAACTCCCTGTCAAATCTGTACATCTTTCACAGATGAGCAGTTGAAGAAAATCCAGCACAGGAAACGTTATCTTAAAAAGCAAAAGGCGGAAACTAGTTCCAAAGATGATGAACTCTATCTTTTGGGCGAAGGCGACGGGGATTCCTTCACTGGCTCAAATGCAGACCTCGAGAGTGCTGCTGACAATCTTTTTACCTCACCCGTCCTCAACCTCTTGCCTTCAGTTCTTTATCTTTAAAGACCCCAGCCAAGTCTGTTCCACCCACCCCAGGTACAGCTTTACAAAATAAAATTCAGAAAAATATTGAAAAATCCCTGGGTGATTCCTTAAATATCCATTTACAGCAGCAAATGGGTTCCTTCCAGGCATCCATGTTGGAAGCGTTTCAGTCACTTCGAGAGGAGTTGACTATTAGAAAGAAACCCGGGGTAGAATCCTCGTTTCCTGCTTCCAAACCTGGTACATCCAGTGACAATGCTGCCCATCTGGACCTACCCCCTCCGAGATCTAGTACTAATATTCAGACCGAGGCAATGGATGTGGACTACGGTCCAGCACTCCCTCCTCGTCTAGTACTCAACCAAGATACCTCGGATCTACGTTGCTCCCTCTGAGGTTCTACCGAAAGAGGTCTCGTACTCTCACAAAAAGCATACCCATCGGCAGCCAGTTGATCCGGGATCTGCCTCAGACCAACTAAATGAGGATTCCGACAAACCTCGGATCCCTTCTTCCAGACCTAAAAAGCACTCTGCTAAGAGTAAACACAGATCAAGGTCCAGATATGTGTCATCTTCTTCAGGGGAAGATCAGTCCCCTGTAGCCAGACACAGGTCTTCTAAGCCCTCTAGGGCTCAGCCCTCAGGGGCTGCTTCTGATCAAGACCTTCCACAACATGATCCAGACCCCCCTTATTATAGGGAAGTAGCTCTGTCTGACATGCCCTCACAATACTCTGAAGAAGTCGACACCTTCAGGCGTATTCTTTCTCTCCCTGACCCCAGGGAATCTATGCCTAGGTCTTCAACTTCAGTGTTGGGTCTGGACGATGAAAAAGGCCGTCAAGAGCTCAGACCTAGAGGTCCTTCCTCTATTCTACCCCTTAGCTCAGTTATCAAGGACGCCTTTGATAAATTTCAACATGACTTTAAAGCTGCCAATTTATCTGAGGGCAAATATGTCAAGCCTCCTCCTTCCACTTCTAAGTGGTACAAGGTGGGACAGCCCACTTTTCAGGATAAAATTCAGGAGTTGAATACAGACTTTGCCAAGATCTGTATTACTCCTAGACCTCCTGGGCCCCTGTAGCCAAAGTTCCCCTGCCAGTTCTCAAGGAGCTGGAACATCAGGCTAGACAAAATATCTCAACCCTCAATTTCACCGCTGCCTTTGCAAAAACTTCTTCTTCGTGCAATGCTTCCTTGGAGGAATGCCAACATAGCATCAAGTCAACTGTCAAGAAGATTAAATCTCAGATTCAGAAAGGTGCCAATCCTGAGAAAGCAGCAAAGCGCGGATATGAGTAAGTCGCTGAGTACATGGATTTCTGGAATAAGACAGTTCTTATTCAACACAGGGCCCTCACCTGTCTCAGCAAATCTCTAGCCCATATTCTCCAGAGGGAGTTATATTCTATGGCTAATACAGGCTTGCTTAGGCGCAAAGCCGAGATGACTCCACAGTTAGGGGAAACGAGACGTCAAGAACTTAGGAACTCGTCCTTTTGGAACCCGTCCTTGTTCGAGTCTCAACTTGTGAAGGAAGGTGAAGACTTCCTTCTCAAAAAAGGCACCTCAAAAGACTCTCAGGGTTTCGCACCCTACCAGAATAAGCCCTTTCATGGTCCCCACAAGAAAAGAGGCTCCTACAGGAAACGCCCCTATGGGGGCAATTCCTCTCAAAGCAGTAACCAATCCTTTCCCTCAGGAAGAGGAAAACCCAACTTCAGAGGCTCCAGGGGTCGTTTTCGACCCCACAATAGGGGAAGGGGGCGTGGAAACCCCCCTTCCCAATGACTCCTCCAAAGCCTCACTCAGTCCACCAGTAGGAGGTCGCCTCCGTTCTTTCAGGAGAGACTGGCTAACAAACAAATGTTCTCAGAACGTGTTAAACATTATCACCAATGGCTACGTTCTGCCATTCCTTTCAAAGCCAAACTTGGTCAGATTTCCTCTGATTCTGTCAGAGTACAAGGCCCAACAAAAAGACCAAGCCTTGGCCACTTGTATCCAGTCACTCCTGTCAAAGAACACTATCAAAAGGGTGGAAAATGTAAAATCTCTCGGGTTTTACAGTCGCCTGTTCTTAGTGCCCAAGCCTCACCAAAAGTGGAGGCCAGTCATAGACCTAAGCAGGCTCAACACTTTTCTACACGTAGAAAAGTTCAAAATGGAAACTCCAGAGTCCATCAGGACCTCCCTGATTCCAGGGGAGTGGGTATCATCGATAGATCTGTCGGACGCTTACCTGCACATCCCCATCCACCCAAACTCAAGGAAATACCTAAGGTTTTGCTACAAGGCTCAGGTGTTCCAGTTCACCTCCCTCCCATTCGGACTAGCCACAGCCCCCCAGGTCTTTACAATGATTGTAAAGGAAGTGAAACTAATGGCCCTCTCAAGAGGACTCAGAATTCACCAATACGTGGACGACTGGCTGATCAGGTCCCAGTCTCAGGAGGAAGCCCAAGTGAACACACAGGCGGTGGTAGACCTAACCCAGTCCTTAGGGTGGATAATAAATCAGGAAAAATCAGAACTGAAACCTACTCAGGTGTTTTCGTTCGTGGGCTACAAATACCATCTAGATTCAGCCCTTGTAAAACCCACTTAAGAGAGATGGCTCAAACTTCAGGATTTGATCCAACGGCTCAAGTAAAAACATGTTTTGACTGCAAGATGTTTGATGTCTCTAATTGGGTTGCTAGCCTCAACGGAGAAAATGGTCACGGAGGGACGCCTTCACATGAGGCCCTTTTAGTTTCATCTCAAGGAGCACTGGAGATATCCTCAGTCGCTGGACAACCTCCTTCCTTGGACAGAAGCCATTGCAGCCCACCTAAATTGGTGGCAAAATCCCTCAAACGTGATGAAAGGCGCAGACCTTCATCCCAAAGACCACAGTATCCAACTCTTTACCGATGCCTCAAACGAATGTGATGGCCGACCTACTCTCCAGGTCCAACCAAGTGCAGTCAACAGAATGGTCTCTAGCACCCGCAGGTGTTCAAACAGATCTGCCAGAAGTGGTTCACACCTCATGTAGACTTATTTGCCACTCACCTGAACCACAAACTTCCACTGTACGTATCTCCTATCCCAGACCCAAAGGCCTGGGACATAGATGCTCTAAACATAAACTGGACCAACCTCACGGCCTATGCTTACCCTCCTACGGCTCTCCTTTACAAGGTGATCCAAAAGATCAAGCAATGTCATTGCCTGATCATCGTGATAGCCCCAGGCTGGCCAGGGATGCCCTGGTTTTGGGACCTAGTGCAGCTCTCAACATTGATCCCACTACAATTCCCAGTGTCAACGACCCTACTCAAACAGTCCCACAAGTATGTATTCCACAACAACCCTCAGCAGCTGAACCTCCACGCCTGGTGTCTAGGAGCGGACAACTCCAAGAACAAGGCTTCTCTGTGGAGGTGGCAGAGAGAATTGCTGCCCCTCAGCGGTCATCAACAAGGACCATCTACAAGTCAAAGTGGGCCCTATTTGAAAAATGGTGCAGAGAAAATTCGGTAGATTTCTCCACTCCATCTGTGAAACAAATCTCAGATTTTTTGTACCAAATACCTAAACAGGTGCCCCTCGACCATTGATGGTTACAGGACTGCAATCGTTGACACTTTGGGCCCAACGGCCCACCATATTGCACATAATGCAGACCTTCACAGGTTACTCTCCAGTTTTCACAGAGATCGTCCCAAAAGTTCCAGAAATTTACCCAAGTGGAACCTTTCTGTTGTCCTCAACGAGCTCACAAAAGCACCATTTGAACCCATGAAAGACACAGACCTCAAACATCTTACTCTCAAAACTGCTTTCTTGCTAGCTTTGGCCTCCGGCAAACGCCATAGCGAAATCCATGCCTGGGTCGCAAACAAAGTATCTAATCTAGGCCAATGGGAAAAGGTCGCCTTGTTCCCTTCTTCTGATTTCATAGCCAAAAACCAACTAGCAAGAGAAGGTTCTCAAAGTCTCCGGTGACTATTCCTGCTTTGACTACCATTGTAGATAATTTAAAGAAGACAGGACCCTGTGTCCGGTGCGGGCCCTGAGGTATTATCTGGACCGAACAAAAGACCTGAGAGGGTCTCGTTCCCTCCTTTTCATCTCCTTTAAGAAAGGACATACCTCAGACATCAGACCCGCTACACTATCTTCCTGGTTGAAACAAACCATCCTGCTTTGTTACAAACAAGCAGATCAACAAGCCTTGGACTTGGTCCAAGTTAAAGCGCATGACATCCGGGCCTTCGCGGCATCTAAGGCCTTTTACGGTGGGGTATCGGTGGACCAAATCATGCAAGCCTGTCACTGGAAAGCTCACAACACATTTACAAATTTTTACCTAAAAGACCTTACTTGGTCGGACACTGACAACAATATGTATCTGGGACCCGTAGTGGCGGCACAACAAGTCCTAGATCCATCCCCTCAGACCAGTTGTCCTCGGAAAGAAAAAAGGGGGGGTGGGGGCACATCCGCTACAACCAAGTCTTCAGGAGTCTCTCCCAGGATCTAGGTATTCCTTTACCTTCAAGATGTTACGGGTAAGGTCATTTTGGTTTTTAGTTATCAAGTAATTTGTATTAAGGACTTATTAAGTTGTCATTAATCTCATATTCAGGTGGCAAAAAATTTATGAGATGTCCAACCATTGGGCGGTTGAATTCAGCATTAAGTCCCACATGGTAAGCTATTGTAGCATAATAAAATTAAAAATTTTAATTACTTAAATGTAGCTTTTATAAGCTACAAGCTTACCATGTAGGACTTAGAAGAGTCCCACCCTGCTTCCCCGCTGTTTACAACTGAGGGGTAGGTTTTAGAAAATTTCAACGAGAAAGTAGGGCGATTGGTCAGAAGTTATCACGTGACGACAACTACCAGTATATCCGGTGGCTAACAAGAACGATCTTTTTTTCTAAAATGTTGGCCCCGGGTGTGGCAACCCGAGAACAGCATTAAGTCCCACATGGTAAGCTTGTAGCTTATAAAAGCTACATTTAAGTAATTAAAATTTTCAAGTTTATCTCGGAAATGGTGTGAGACAGAGTGATTTCAACAAAATTTTTGACCCACAAGGTATTATCAGAGTCATCTGCAACCGTTTGCCAAAAATGATTTTCATGCCATTTTTGGCAGCCATCTTGAATTTCTGAATAAAATGCAAAAACTATCTTGGTAACGGTGCGAGATAGAACAATTTCGGTGATAAATAAGTGAGTCACCTACTTTTGGTTGATCTACCACATGGTGAAGTTGCAGATCTATAGCTCTTTGCATAGCTGAGTCTAGATAAATAAGTCGTTCACCTACTTTTGGGTAATCTACCACATAATGAAATTGCAGAACTGTAGCTCTTGCAGAACTGTAGGTAATTTCTTTTAAATAAGTCATTCACCTACTTTTTGTGTCACCAGCATTTATGCTGAGTGGCAAAAAGGGATCGCTTCATCATCCAATTTTGTGGCGGTGTCGGCGGCGTATGTCGTCGTCACAATTTGTATTCCGGACAGTATCTCAAAAATGGCTTGTCAGATTTAATTCAAATTTGGCATGTGGATGTAACTGGTCCTGGGGGTGTGCTGTATAGTTTTGTGACCTTAAACTCCCACTAGTAAATACTTGAACTCAATTTAAGTTTTTTTGTTTCCGGAGAATATCTCAAAAATGGCTTGATGGATTCAATTCAAATTTGGCATGTGGTTGTAACTAGTTTTGAAGGTGTGTCCTATTTTAAGGTGACCTTAAACTCCCTTATATAAAAAATGTATGTCCAGTTTACATTTTTTCTTTCTCCATGGAGTATACTGAAAGTAACTTCAGAAATTTCATTCAACTTTTGCAATTATATATAACTGGCCATAGGTAAGTGCCACACAATAAGGTGACCTTAAACTCCCATGAATAAGAGAATTATTTCACTTTAAGTTTGCTAACCTTTGAACAATATTTCAAATATTGTGCAATTCTAGGTGTTTCAGTTGTGCATGTAACAAACCTTGAACAAAACTTTCAAGAAAAGATTACCATAAAGTCGCTAACATATAGCAGTGCAAACAAACTTTGAGTTTAAGGTTGGGCAATATTTTTGGTGTTTGGAAGATATTTTATATGCTAATTAGGACTTTTTGCATTGATATTCATCATGTTCATATATATCCACCAAAAATGGTCTCTTTTGTAAGGTTATAGTAAGTTGCTGATATTTTATAAACTAATGAGTTTAAGGTTGCATTAATTTGTGTCACTAACAGCTTTGATGGAAGACATACATGGTCAGAGTAGTCTTCACACTTACTTTCCAGAGAGTATCTCAAAAATGTCTTGATGAATTAAATTCCAATTTGGCATATTGATGAAACTTTTCCTCAAGGTGTGCCCTATTTAAGGTGACCTTAAACTCACAGTAGTAAGATACTTATATTGATTTGAAGGTTTTTTGTTTCCGCACGGTATCTCAAAAATTTGTTGATGGATTCAATTCAAATTTGGCATGTGCTTGTTTTGAAGGTGTGCCCTACTTTAAGGTGACCTTAAACTCTCATGTATTAAAAGGTTATATTGAGTTTACATTATTTTTCAATAGAGTATACTGGAAATAACTTGAGAAATTTCATTAAAATTTTGCATGTGTAACTGGCCACAGGTAAGTGCATTTCAATAAGGTGACCTTAAACTCCCAGTAATAACAGAATTATATTCACTTTAAGTGTGGCAATTTTTCAACAGTATTTCAAACACTGCAATTCTAAGCATCTTTCAAGTTGTGCATGTAACAAACCGCCAAGAACAGCTACAGAAAAAGATTCCCATAAACTCCCTCACATCTGCAAACTAATTTTGAGTTTAAGGTTGGGACAATTTTTGGTGTTTGAAAGATATTTGATTTGCTAATTAAGACTTTAATCTTTGATATTCATCACGTACATCTGTCTACACAAGAAAAAATCTCTTGTAAGGTTATAGTAAATTCCTGATATTTGATAAACTTATGAGTTTAAGGTTGCATTACCTTGGTGTCACTAGCAACTATGTTAGAGGACAAATATGATGTATCTCAAAAATGGCATGATGGATTAACTTCAGTTTTGGCATGTGCATGTAATTGGTCCTCAAGATGTGCCCTATTTTAAGGTGATCTTAAACTCCCAGTAGTAACATATTTATATCAAGATTAAGGTTTTCCGTTTCCAGACAGTATCTCAAAAATGGGTTGATGAATTCAATTCAAATTTGGCATGTGGTTGTAACTGGTTTTCAAGGTGTGCCCTATTTTAAGGTGACCTTAAACTCACACTAGTAACACACTTATATTGATTTTAAGTTTTTCAGTTTCCAGACAGTATCTTGAAAATTTGTTGATGGATTCAATTCAGATTTGGCATGTGGTTGTAACTGGTATTGATGGTGTGTCCTATTTTAAGGTGGCCTTAAACTCCCAAGTATAAAAGTATTATATTGAGTTTAAGTTTTTTTTACTTTTCCATAGAGTATACTGAAGGTAACTCAAGAAATTTCATTCAAGTTTTGCACGTATATGTAACTGGCCACAGGTAAGTGTTACACATTAAGGTGACCTTAAACTTCCAGTAATAACACATTGTCAGTGTTATCACACTTCCTTTCCAGACAGTAACTCAAAAATGGCATGAGGGATGAAATTCAAATTTGGCATGTGGATCTAACTGGTACTCAAGGTGTGCCCTGTTTTAAGGTAACCTTAAACTCCCACTAGTAACATACTTATATTGATTTTAAGTTTTTCAGTTTCCAGACAGTATCTCAAAAATTTGTTGATGGATAATGTTGAGTTTAAGTTTTTTCACTTTTCCATAGCGTATACTGAAGGTAACTGTATATGTAAGGTTACAATAAATTGCTGATATTTTAGAAACTAGAAGCTAAGGTTGTAATAGTTTGGGGTCACTCATCTGTAATGGGTCACCTATAGGACCAGCATCGTCCTCACACTTTGTTTCTGGAAAATATGTCAAAAATTGCAAGTAGGATGAAATTCAAATTTGGCATGTGGGTGTTGCTGGTCATCGACATGTACCCTATTTTAAGATGACCTTAAACTCCCATTTATAACACATTTATATTGAATTTTACTTTTGCGATTTGTGGGCAGTAGCTTAAAGATGGCTTCACAGATTCAAATCATATTTGGTACGTGGATGTAACTGATCAAGGTGTGGCCCACTTTAAGGTGACCTTAAACTCCTAGTGATAATATAACTATTGAATTTAACTTTTTCAATTTCTGGAGAGTATTTCAATTCTGCATGACAGATTTAATTTAAATTTGGTATGTTGATGTATCTAGTCCTGAAGGTGTGGCCTATTTTAAGGTGACCTTAAACTCCCATGTGTAAAAGAATGTTACTGAGCTCAACTTTTTCTATGATTCCACAAAGTATACCAAAATGGCATGACATATTTGATCTATATTTTACAGGTACATGTAACTGATGTTGCAGAAATGCCCTGAGACCACATTGAGGTGACCTTTAACTCTCAGTAGTGGCATAATTTTAATTACTTTTCTTTTAAAATTTTGGATAATATCTTAAATTATGTGCAGTAAATTTTAAGCACATTTAAATTTTGGCTATAAGTAGCCTTGAACAGAGTCTACATGGTTAACATGAACTTAAACTCTTAACATTTACATTGACTTACATTCAGTTTAAGGTTAGGACAAATTTCTGTGATTTTTGGCAATATTAAAGTGACAGGTTAGAGTTTTTCATTTAAATTAAACATGTACATGTGTCTAGACCAAAATAGGATCTTTATTGTAATGTTACCATAAAAACCTGAAAGTTAAAAAAGTAAGTTTAAGGTTACAACTTATTTTAATTATTATATCCATCCTGCTGGACATGGATATTATTTTTATTTTTCATCTGAATTACCCTTCATTGCTGCTCATTTACAGGTACAGTATTTTATGTGTCTCAGCTAAATTTGGTGTGGAAATTTAATGGCATGAGAGTTTGTATGTGATTGCTTTCTTGGCAATATCTGGCAACAAGTGCCGTGGCAACACTTTTTCATGTTTCTTGGGCTTTAATATCTTTTGGGGAGTTCTTAGCATTCCAAACCCCTGCATGGATTGGAGCTGATTAGTTTTTTAACGATAACTGGCAACAAGTGTTGCCATGGCAACACTGTTTTTCGTTTCTTGGACTTGTAAATATTTTTATGGGTTCTTTGCTTTCCATACCACTGCACAGATTGGAGCTGATTAGTTTTTCGGCAACACCTGGCAACAAGTGTTGCCATGGCAACACTTTTTTCTGTTTCTTGGACTTATAAATGTTTTATGGGTTCTTTGCTTTCCATACCCCTGCACAGACTGGAGCGGATAAGTTTTTTGGCAAACCTGGAACAAGTGTTGCCACAGCAACACTTTTTTTATTTGTTTCTTGTAAATATTTTTATGGGTTCTTTGCTTTCCATACCCCTGCACAGATTGGAGCTGATTAGTTTTTCGGCAACATCTGGCTAGTGTTGCTGTGGCAACAGTTTTTTCTGTTTATCCGTTGTGGGTATAAAAAGTCCTAAAGAAACCTGTATGGTAAAGTGACCTAACACTCCACAAGATTAGACAATGCTCGTTTGCTGTCCCACAAAATGGTGGACAAATAGATGTCCTTCTTTCCTCAATGAAGAGCCGAGGCAGACAAGACACGACCCATCTTGTACAATGCATTTACATGTATTATGACTAGCTGAGCGTGCTTTACTAGTGGATTATCAGTGCAGAATTGATAGACAATGATCTTGCTTGTTTGCTCTCCCACAAAATGGCGAACAAATATAAGCCCTTCTTTCCTCCATGAAGAGAGGATGTGAACAAATATAAGTCCTTCTTTCCTCCATGAAGAGAGACAAGACAGGACATCTTGCACAATGCATTAATTTGTATGGTCATATGACTAGCAGTTTAAGTTATATTTTTCAACAAGATGGGGCTTCACCATGACTCAGTCCTTCTGAAAGATGGTCTGGATTTACAGAAATGCTGCACGTCAACTATTTTTGTCTATCTGGCATAAGTTATGTCCTTCTGAATTTCATCCGATTCAGTCTTTAACCAAAGCTGGTGACACAGTACAATTCTGTTGAATTCTTGTGGGTGATCTACCACATAGTGAAGTTACAGAACTGTAGCTCTTTGGATGGCAGACTAAGAGATACTAAAATCCCTTTTATCTTTGAAAGTATTGCAATCAAACATTAAAGTGCCTCTTGCTTATTTTTTTAAACATAAGATACTGCTTTCTCTTTTTCAGAAGTATATATAAAGGCAAATACATAAACAATATTTTTATTGCGTTAATACATCCTATCCAATGGACAATTGCTAATCTGTGCATTTGCCAGGTGATGCATCGTAATTCCGTCCTGTCTAGACAGCATGATGTCATAGCGTCTTTTTTGTTTGGCGCGTGTACTGTGCAGACAGATTTTTCGTGAAAGTTCTTCCAAGTGAATTTTGGTGGCGTATTATTGCATAAACTTAAGTTTATTTTACACCAAAGTGTTGATAACAGCTTATAGATCATTATGGCTTCACCTGGCAGAAACGGGGGTCTTGTGAACATTTAATGCCAGGGTTCGATTCCTATGTGTACTGTGCCCGTTGCAGAGACAAAAGAAAGGCACTGACTCCTGTATGAAACAAAACGATTGTCAGTTTTGCAACGTTTTAACCCAGGATCAAAACGCACGTTTGTCTACCCCATCTTATCAGAAGAATAAAGAAAAACTTGACCAAAAATCCATCCCAAGAAGAGTCGTGTAACACTCTGTTATATCCGCTTTAGTTTCTGTGCTGGAGGTAGTGAAAGACAGATAAGATTTGAACTCAGAAGAGGCGAGTAGTACCCCTGGTGCGAAAGCCAAGAAGACAAAGAGTTCAAAAGAGTCGAGTAGCAGAAATGGGAAAGACAAGAAGACTGATTCATCTGTGTCCAAAGACAAGAGCAAGTCTGTTAAGAGGTCACCAGCTAAGGTTGCAAAACCTTCTACAGACAGTAAATTGGAGACAGTGGATCAAAAGTGGTCAGAGTGCTGCAGTAGGCTGGAAGCTATGCTATTGTCAAGATCTTTCAACCAGCCAGTGGTTGTCTCTCCAACCAAGCCTCCACCAGCCAGTGCTGTGGACAATACTCAGCCATTTTTTGAGCCTACACCGACCGACCACTGTTCATCAACAACAGCAACGGACCAACCAACTGGCCATTCTTCATCAGCGGCCTAGGTCTAATAAACAGGCATTGTACTACCGACCAGCCATGTACCAACCAGGTTACTAAGCATATACCCAGCACTTAAACTGTGGATGTCCAGTAGACATCAGAGACTGATACAGATACTAGTTTCGACTCTGACTCAGATTCGGTAGTGCATGAGCTCCCTACTAGCAAAGTAGATGAGGGCGAGTTGTGGGATCTGGACCAAGACGTCTCTGTAACCGACACCGACCAGGCCTCCACTTAAAAACAGAACTACACAGAAACTATGTGTTGTGTACGTTCACACATGGGCTGGACACATATACCAGACATTGATTCAGCTGCGTCCAGTGCTGAGGATAACCAGTGGGTAAAGTGAGTGTTAATCTTCCGACTGGCTATGTAGAAAAATGGACAGTTTGAACCTTACACTTGTGCAAGGATACCCGTCCAGAAGCTCAGAAACAGGGGGTCTGCATAGGGACCAGTTTATCAAGCCAAGTAAATTGCAAGCCAAGTGGTTAGGGCTCCACCCCAAGCAGGACAGACCAGCCAGTTTTGTGTCATTCTGGCATTGTGACTCAGCCAAGTTACACAGTGCATATGGTCAGATAGCAAGATCATCCAGACTTAACACATTGGCACTGATCTCACACACCTTATCACAGGACACCCTCAGACGATGAGAGAAGGCTGCAAGGGAGTCCACTTATGTATGTAACTAGGCACCCAGACTCAATAGGTGCCTCAGCAAATTTCAACAGGGAATGCAGTCTCAGCTGAAAGTGTTACAGTCTGAACAGACTAAAGGAAAGTCGGCTGGTAAAGTGGGAACTGCTACAGAAGAACTACAGTACCTGATGAACTTTAATGCCAGTATCACACAGTGTATGGCCAAGGCCATGGAACATCTATCTGACTTTGCTTTTGTTTCCATGGCAAATGTGATATTAGTGAGACAGAACTCTTACTTAGCTTGTGTAAAGTCCGGATTGAAACAGGATACATTTGCTGCGTTATGTCAGGCTCCACTGGACTTACCTGCTCTGTTCACAGATTCTGTGTTAAGAAAGGCTGAGGAAGACATTTGTAAGTTTGAGGACAAGGGTTGGTCACACACTCAGTCTGCTGGTCGCAGGGACAGTTGGTTCCATCACTATAGAAGGTTGGATAAACAGTCACAGGACCAGAAGTCCGGTAAACCAGCCTGGAAGACACTGGGATGTTTCAGCAAGAAGAAAGGTGGTCGTCAGTCCAACAAGTTTTCATCATGTACAGTCAAGGGTCAGTTGTCATATAAAATACAATAACTGTGTAAGTGTTCCAGTACCAAGACGACTGACCCGGTGCACAAGACTGTAAAGTTTGTAAATTTGTATCAGCTCAACCGGACCGGACAACCAGAAGACCAGAGAGACTGTAAACTTGTATCAGTGTCACCAGACCAGACCAGTGTCTGGAGAGACATTAAAAGTTTGTCAGACAGTAACAAATGTTGTAAACTCAGTTGTTGTAAATCATGCACATATTGTACAAGGGCAGCCACAAAAGAAAGGCGTAAGTCTGTTATTAAAATATGTAAACAATGTTTTCTGTGTCGATCAATTATGTTCTGTCAAACATGTACCAAATGTCCAAACTGTTGCACAAGATCTGCCTGTGGGGGCCATACTAAACCAGTTTTGGGAAACTTGAAAAAGCCTTGGGGACTGGACCAAACATCTTTCAAATGCTGAAAGAGGGCTACACCCTCCCCGTTCTGACCAGACCAAACTTGATAAGGTCACCGATCGTCATAGGCTACTATGTCAATTGTCACAGGCACCTCTGCATGATAGAGGCATTACATCAGCTTATAAACAAAAATACAATAGAGTTAGTCAAAAATTAAGAATCCCTGGGATTTTACAACCAACTATTTTTGGTCCCAAAACCAAATAACTGGTTTGACTTGATAGAGGGCAAGGTCAGACCATCCCTTGACTGGTGGCAGACCCTCAAAGCAAAGACCCAAGAATTACTGACCAGACCAACCTATCCGGTCCGGCAACTGATGTCTCTCATACGGCTGTTAACAGCCACAAAAAACAGGTCCACCTAGTTCGACTCCATATGAAGCCCATACAGTGGCACCTAAAAAACAACTGGAAGGTTCCAGAGTTACTAGAAAAGGTGATACCTTTTCCAAGGTCACTCTACCCTCATCTGAAATGGTGGCTGGACGAAAGCAATGTACTTCAAGGTCAGCCATTACACCCACTAAAACATGCGCTGCAGACCTTTACAGACACATCAAAGGAAGGGTTGAATGATGTAGCAGACAAGCTGTCCAGGCTTTGCCAGACCATTCAAACAGAGTGGTCTCTCCTCCCAAAGGTCTTAGCAATATGCAACAGGTGGCATTAGACTCAGGTAGACCTTTTTGCAACAAGATTCTACAAGAACTAGCTCAGTTTGTGTCACCAGTTCCAGACCCGCTGGCCTGGGCAGTCGATGCACTCAGTCTGCCATGGGAGGATCTGAACCCATATGCCTTCACACCGGTAACCATTTTGGGCAAAGTGGTGGAGAAGTTGCAGGACTACCCGTGCAGAAGAATCATTCTGATTGCTTCAGGGGAGCCCAACATGCCCTGGTTCTGGGATCTAGTGACCATTGCAAGTCAGATCCCATTGTGTCTGCCCAATCTACCCAACCTGCTCGCTCAATCATTCAGACTCCACACAGGAATCTGTTAAACCTAAATCTGCATGCTTGGCTCCTCGAGTTTCAGCAATCAAGGAACAGGGCTTCTCTGAGGCAGTGGCAGCACAAATTGAGGCTCCTCAAAGAGGATCAACCACATCAGTCTTTGAGGCAAAGTGGACCGTTTTTACAAAGTGCTGACTCAGTAATTAGGTGGACTTCAGGGCACCCCCTATAAAGTCAATAGCTGACTTCCTTCTGTTCCAGGACAGGAAGTTACAGGCAAGTACCATTGATGGGTTCAGATCAGCCAGTGCTGACAAATTGTGGAATTCACCCATAAATATCAGCAAGGGGACCCAAGGGTCAGAGGGGCATTCCCTTCTTGGAACCTCTCCCTGGTGTTGCACCAACTGATACAGGCTCCACTTGAACTGATTAAAGAGGCCTCTTTGAAGCATTTGACCTTCAAGACTGTTTTCCTCTTGGCCATGGGGTTGGGCAAACACAGGAGTGATATCCATGCTTGGCAAAACAAGAACATCAGACTCCAGTCAGATTGGTCAAAGATATATTTGTACCCATCACCCAGCTTTCTTTCCAAGAACCAGCTGGCCAAAGAGGGTTCAGACAGTGTGGCCCCAGTGGTTATACCAGCCCTGGCTCCCACTCTGGATAAGTCTGATAGCTCCTTGTCTCCAATCAGAGCATTGCGCTACTATTTGGACAGGACCTCAGACCTCAGGCAGAAGAAGGAATTTAGTCTTTATCTCCTGTAAGAAAGGTTTTGAAAAGGACATCTCACCGGCCACTATCTCTTCATGGATCAAACAAACTGTGATCCTATGTTATGAGCTCTCTGATCAGGAGGCCCTCACCTTACCTCAGGTTAAAGCCCATGATGTCTGCTGCTTCTAATGCCTTCCAGTCTGGAATCTCCTTAGAACAGATCTTATCAGCCTGCCATTGGATGTCACACAACACCTTCACACAGTTCTATTTGAAGATTGTGGCTTGGGCTGATTCAGAGCTTTTCCATTTTGGGCTGGTGGTGGCTGTTCAGCAGATCCACCTGTAGTCCCAAGAATGAGGATATATGTATATATGTACATAATATATAGTTTTCTGTACATAAGGATATATAAAAAATTGAAAAAAAAAACTGGCATGCTTCCTTCGGGAGGTTTATTTGCCTTCCAGGACTGAACTCATCCCCCTCTTCCCCTACCTCAGAGCAGGTCTGTAAATAAAGGGGGGGCACTGTCAGTATAGGCCCTGCAAACGGGTACTGATAACCATCCATAGGCCTACAGGTTTCCTGACCCTAAGTCATCCTAGGCCAGAGGAAAATTTGTTATCATTTATGAGTTTACTTAAGTCTGTAGTAACTTACCGCCTACCAAGTAGTAGTTATTCAGCAATTGTCCATTAGGTAGGATGTATTAACTCAATAAAATTGCATGGACAGGCAAGGCCCTCCCACACCGGCTCCGCTCTCAGCTTACTAGGGCTCTTAATAGGTTTATATAACAAAAAAGATGCAATGATGTCATGCTGTCTAGACAGGAAGTACTATGCACCACCTGGCAAATGCACAGTTGGACTGGCCTGCCGGTGGAAACACAGGTGACTTTTTCTGTCATTTCGCGGGCCAGTCTGTGCCGACCGGATTAGCAATTGTCCATTCGATAGGGTATTAATTTATAAAAATTTAATTTACTTATTAAATTTGCAAATTCAAATAAATACTACTAAAAGATAGGGACAGTAACTGTCAGTAAATGTTTCTCGAAAGAAAAGTTCTTTTAAGAGTTGTGGTTGTTTCAGAGTGTACAGAGTTGGATTTGAAGAGAGAGAAGGAGGAGCGTGAGCGCATGGAACGTGATAAGAATGACATTATCTCAGCTCTGGAGATTCAGGTCAACAAAATGCAGTCCCAATTTGAAAGAATTCTAAATGTAGGTACCATTGTGAAGTATATTTAACCACACATTTTTGTGTATATATATCAAGGGGTACATCCCGGTTCTGATGTCCTGAAATGATTGAACTTCAGTATTTCATTGTGTCCTGGACATGATCCATCTATCTGAACTATACAGATTTCCTTTGAGACACAATAACTTAAAAATCATTTTACATGGACCTTTTAAATCCAGTATGTGAGTATATATATGGGTAAGGCCTCAGAGCCTACTGTTTTGTGGCCTTTCCATTCCACTATAAGACCAATGGCAGTCTTTGTAGATCATATTTTGGGTATTTTCCAAGACTGCGAAGAGTGGCTTAAATCCACCCCGGTACCTGAGCTACCTAAATTTGTCTTACAGTTTGGTATTCATGTGTTTTAGTATGCAGTTTTTCCTCGCCATAAACAAAACAGTGGTTTCTGGGAATGATGTCTTTGCATTAAAATAGTGAGGAGTATTATATAAAACTTCCCAATATACAACGAATTCTGACATTTTGCAGTGTTGTCATTCTTTGTTATCCTAAAAAATGTCATAAAGTGGGTGCCAGTATAATATATTGTAGTAGTTAATGACTCTCGAGTGGACCAGCAAGCACTCGAGATCTTCCCAAATCGACCCCGATCGCAAATACCGACCACCTGGTCGCAGCCTTAGTTTTTTCACATTTTGGCCTAGTTCTCACAGAAAGAAGAGATCATACCTTGGCTTATGACAAATATATATGTCCCTTATAACCATACAGAAATTTTACCTTCAACCTCTTTCTTCCAAGGTCATGAATATCCTTCAAACATAAGCATGTCACCCTTTTAGTGTCACCAGTATCTGTGCTGGGGGATCATTAAGCGTCCCGAAATGGACGCTTGTTTGTGTATGGGAGACCTTCAGGCTCCGCCGGCTCCGCATTTTGTTTTCCTTATAACCCTGTAACCGTTGGGCAGTTTTTTTAAATTTGGCAGGTTTATGCAGTAGCCTTGGGGAATTTTTTTTAATATGCTGCAGCGACATTTCAACCAATCAGAGAGGTCACATGACCAAAAATGTCTTTTTTCGATGGGGAAGCTTGTCCGGATGATAACTTGAAAGGGATTTTATCAATTCACCTGAAACTTGGCAAATACATTCATTCTATTAAAATCTGGAAATCATTAGATTTTGGCATTGATTGGTTAAGAAATGGCCGAATAAATTAATGATTAGTTAAACATTATGAATTTTCCAACTAAGGAAAACACAAAAATGCTTATATCTCGAAAACCATCCTAGATAGAGCGATTTCGACAAAATGTTTGACCCGCAGGGTATCTCTGCACAATAGCTATCCCAATTTTGAAAAAAAAATTTGTCTCGCCAAAAATGGCGGCCATTTTGAATTTTCGAATTTTTCACAAAAATTGCAAAACATAAAAATACTTGTATCTCGAAAACCGTGCTAGATAGAGCATTTTCGACGAAATTTTTGACCCATAGGGTATCTCTGCAGAGTAGCCATGCCAATTTTCAGAAAAAATTGACTTACCAAAAATGGCGGCCATTTTGAATTTTCGAATTTTACGCAAAAATTGCAAAACACAAAAATGCTAATATCTCGAAAACTGTGCTAGATGGCTAATTATCTCTTAAAAGTATTGCAGATAGCCAATTTTTCTCAAATAAATGATTCACCTACTTTTGGAAGAGCTTTCACATGGTGAAGTTTCAGACCCATAGCTAATTACTCACCTACTAAAAATGAGTAAATGCGAATTATCTCTAAAAGTATTGCGGATATCCAATTTTTCTCAAATAACTCATTTACCTACTTTTGGGAGAGCTTTCACTTGGTGAAGTTTCAGACCTGTAGCTAATTATTCACCTACTCAAAATGAGTAAATGCTAATTACCTCTAAAAGTATTGCAGATACCCAATTTTTATCAAATAACTTATTCATCTACTTTTAGGAGAGCTTTCACATGGTGAAGTTCCAGACTCGTAGGTAATTACTCACCTACTCAAAATGAGTAAATGCAAATTATCTCTAGAAATATTGCAGATAGCCAATTTCTCTCAAATAACTCATTCATTTACTTTTGGGAGAGCTTTCACATGGTGAAGTTTCAGACCCGTAGATAATTACTCACCTACTCAAAATGAGTAAATGCGAATTATCTCTTAAAAGTATTGCAGATAGCCAATTTTTCTCAAATAAATGATTCACCTACTTTTGCAAGAGCTTTCACATGGTGAAGTTGCAGACCCATAGCTAATTACTCACCTACTCAAAATGAGTAAATGCGAATTACCTCTAAAAGTATTGCAGATAGCCAATTTTTCTCAAATAACTCATTCATCTACTTTTGGGAGAGCTTTCACATGGTGAAGTTCCAGACCCCTGGGTAATTACTCACCTACTCAAAATGCGTAAATGCTAATTATCTCTAGAAGTATTGCAGATACCCAATTTCTCTCAAATAACTCATTCATCTACTTTTGGGAGAGCTTTCACATGGTGAAGTTTCAGACCCCTGGGTAATTACTCACCTACTCAAAATGCGTAAATGCTAATTATCTCTAGAAGTATTGCAGATAGCCAATTTCTCTCAAATAACTCATTCATCTACTTTTGGGAGAGCTTTCATATGGTGAAGTTTCAGACCCGTAGATAATTACTCACCTACTCAAAATGAGTAAATGCGAATTATCTCTTAAAAGTATTGCAGATAGCCAATTTTTCTCAAATAAATGATTCATTTTTGACCCACAGGGTATCTCTGCAGAGTAGCCATGCCAATTTTCAAAAAAAAATTTGTCTCGCCAAAAATGGCGGCCATTTTGAATTTTCGAATTTTGGGCAAAAATTGCAAAACACAAAAATGCTAATATCTTGAAAACCGTGCTAGATAGAGCAATTTCGACGACATTTTTGATCTTCAGGGTATCTCTGCAGAGTAGCTATCCCAATTTGCAAAAAATTTTCTCTCGCCAAAAATGGCGGCCATTTTGAATTTTTTGCAAAAATTGCAAAACCTAAAAATGCTTATATCTCGAAAACCGTGCTAGATAGAGCGTTTTCGACAAAATTTTTGACCCAGAGGGTATCTCTGCAGAGTAGCCATGCCAATTTTCAAAAAAATTGACTTGCCAAAAATGGCACTAGACTGAAAGAATTTTATAAAGAAGAAAAGCTCCTGGCAATTCTTAAGGATAAGCTTTGTGAATTTAAAAAAAAATGGGAAACATGGAAACATTTGGTTGAATAGCCGCTGCCCTCTCCTCTTTTTTTTAACACAATTGCTTCTTGTTGAATGCCATATATGTCTTACTATTCTACTGTAATATTTACTATTAAGTGATTATTTTGTAAACTTTCAAATCTGTTTTTGTTGTACTATTGTATATTGTATATTTTTGTCATATCATGCTCAATATCAAATCTGATTTGTGTCACGTACTGTATATTTTGTTTTGTGTTTTTTTATTTTTTTCCTGCTTATGTCGTACTTAAAGATGGTAAAAAAGATCAATAAAAAAAATTAAAAAAAAAAAATGGTGGCCATTTTGAATTTTCGAATTTTACGCAAAAATTGCAAAACACAAAAATGCTAATATCTCGAAAACTGTGCTAGATGGCGAATTATCTCTTAAAAGTATTGCAGATAGCCAATTTTTCTCAAATAGCTCATTCACCTACTTTTGGAAGAGCTTTCACATGGTGAAGTTTCAGACCCATAGCTAATTACTCACCTACTCAAAATGAGTAAATGCTAATTATCTCTAAAAGTATTGCAGATAGCCAATTTTTCTCAAATAACTCATTCACCTACATTTGGAAGAGCTTTCACACATGAAAATGAAAAATTGTGAATATCTCGGAAAAGCTATTTCTTCTCCTTTAATGCTCGGTGGGAGATACACACCGCGTCAGTGGTCTTGTTTTCAAAAATTTTTGTCTCACCAAAAATGGTGGCGATTTTGAATTTTCGAAGTTTTTGCAAAACACAAAAATGCTTAGATCTCGAAAACCGTGCTAGATGGAGCGAATTCAACAAAATTTTTGACCTGCTGGATATCTCTGCAGAGTAGCCATGCCAATTTTCAAAGTATTTTTTTCTCGCCAAATATAGCGGCCATTTTGAATTTTTTGCAAAAATTGCAAAACACAAAAATGCTTATATCTTGAAAACCGTGCTAGATAGAGCAGACTGCGCTGACTTTGGTTGCCACAACAGTATAAGGCTAGGAACGGAGCATTTTCTTAATACTTTAGCACTCACCTTTATATCCTTTTTGGGACGCTTTGTTTTTGCTATGCAAAAACATTACCTTTTTTTTGGCGAGCGATCCTCTAGTTAGGATTGCTTTGTCCTCTGTCATTGGCATCATCAGTGTGATCATCACACTTCATTTCTTGACAATATTTCAAAAAGGTTAACAAATTAAAATCAGATTTGGCATGGGGATGTAACTGGTCCTGAAGGTGTACCTTATTGTATCCATAGGATACTATTCGGTGGATACTATGGTATATGCATGGCAGTGTGTAGAGATTTTCCCATACCCCTCTGTAGGAAAAACTATTATTGGTAGACTTCTCAAGTTTCCAGGATATGTTTGTTATTACAAAAGCTTGCCAGGGAATATATTTGGCCTCTTTTTCAAAAACGAGATTGAAGCCATGGGTGTTTTGTTGATTGTCATCAAGGATTTTTACACATTCTGAGGCTAGTTCTCTTCCATGGAAGGTTGATATTTTTACTGTGTTAATGCATCATACCTGGTGGGCGAATAGCATTTGTCCGGCGCCCTACTAATCTTGTCAAAAGTTAGGAAAAATGAGTCTGAGCTGGGCTTTAGCTGGAACTGGAAGTGACCTGTTTATTTGCCAGGTGGAGCAACATACTTCCTCTCGTCCTCGTTTGTTTGGCAGTAGGAAAAGATCCATCTGTTACTGGTAATTGGATTTGTAATGCATTATCTGACAGCCAACATGAGATGCTTACAATTCCATACTATCAGATACATTAACATGAGAAATCTGGGATGCCCATTTCTCACAAATAAGTTACCATACTGGGTACCATTGATACACAGCAGGAAAACTTAAAGTCCTCTGCTCATGCGCAGCCTGTGACTGATACATCTGCTTCTACTGATTATCTGTCCAAAAAAAATTATTGCCCCACTTGTAGGGAATCTGGCAAGGGAGACGACCCCTGTGTCACTAACCAGTCTCCTTGCAATATCTGTGATAGTTTCGCCAAAGAACAGCAGATTAAAATAAAACATAGACGTCGGTGTATCAGGAAGCAGAAGACGTCAGATCCTAATACTAGTAAAGATGATCTTGACCTGTTGGGTGACTATGGTGATACCTTCTCTGGCTCTCAAGCAGACCTTGAGGGTGCTGCTGAAAATTTGTTTTCTTCACCTCCACGTCCCCAACCCCTGCGTTTCGAATCTTTGTCATTAAAGACTCCACAAACTGTCTCACACACCCCAGGTACTGCATTGCAGAATAAAATAGAAAGTAGGCTAGAGAAATCCCTGGGTAGTACCTTTAACATCCAACTTGGCGGTCTTCCAGGCATCTATGCTGGAGGCAATGAAATCTCTGAGACAAAATGCTTTCTTTCAAAAAAGCCTCTGAGTCGGATGTTGTTCAGACATCCGACTCTACTAAAGCTGGACCTAAACCTGGACCCAGTAATCAGCCTGACCCTATTGCGACTTGGACTTCTATTTCTAGGGCATCCGACCACTCGGATGTTCGACCTATGGACACTGACTTTTATGGACCTCCACTTCTTCTCAAAATGTCCCATCCGAGCATGCTTCCAAGCAATCGGATATTGAATCCGACCACTCGGAACATCATTCCGAGTTGGAACACCCTAAAAAGGTGTATCGTAAAGCCAAAAAGCATTCTGACAAAAGGAAGCACAAGACACAGGCAAAATATTATTCTCAGTCGTCTTCTTCAGAGGAAGATGAGTCCACTCCCCCAACTAAAAAGCCTACTAAACCTCAACATAAGGCCCCTCGGGAGCCTCAACATCAGGATAGCACAGATCCAGTCTTTTATAGGGAAGTAGACATGTCTGACCTCCCTTCTCAATATACTGAGGAAGTGGAAACTTTTAGGCAAATTCTAGATCTCCCTGACCCCAGGGAAACTTTGCCTAGGTCCTCTACCACTGTGCTAGGCCTGGACGACGAGAAAGGCCAACAGGAGCTGAGGCCAAGAGGCACTTTTGCTATGCTCCCTCTAAACCCCTTCTCAAAGATGCTTTTGAGAAATTTGAACAAGATTTCTTGGCCTCCACTTTACCTGAGGGTAAATATATCAAACCCCTGGCTTCAACAGCCAAGTACTACAAGGTGGGACAACCTTGTTTTGAAGATAATCTTCAAGAACTTTTGCAAAAATCTGTATCTCTCCAAACCCCTCTGGGGCCCCTGTGGGCAAGGTTCCCCTACTGGATCTTAAGGAACTTGAACATCAAGCTAGGCAGAATCTTTCTACCATCAATTTCACAGCTACTTTCACTAGGACTGCCTCCTCCTGTAACACTGTTATGGAGAAGTGCCTACACAGTGCCAAGGCTACCTTCAAAAGGGTCCAAAACCAAATTCAAAAGGGTGCCGACCCCGAAAGAGCTGCCAGACGTGGTTATGAAAACGCCTGTGATTATTTTGAACTCATGAATAAGAGGATTCTTATTCAACAGAGAGCCTTAGCCTGCCTTAGCAAATCTGTAGCCCACATACTCCAGAGGGAACTATATACCATGGGCAACACTGGCCTTCTGAGAAGAGAGGCTGAAATGACCCTTCTTCAACCACATCTAGGGAACTCGAGACATCAGGAATTGGGGAATTGAAGGATGGAGAGGACTTCCTTCTTAAAAAAGGCACCCCTAAAGACTGTCAGGGTTTGGACCCTATCAAAACAAGCCCTTTTGTTTTCCCCACCACAACAAACAAAGAGGCTCCTACAGGAAACACCCCTATGGGGGCAATTCCTCTCAAAGCAGTAACCAATCGTTTTCCTCAGGTAGGGGGAAACCGAACTTCAGAGGCTCCAGGGGTCATTTTCAACCCCACTCAAGGGGACGAGGGCATGGAAACCCCTCCTCCCAATGACTCCTTTCAAGCCTCCCTCAGTCCACCAGTAGGAGGTCACCTCCATTCTTTCAGAAAAGACTGGCTCACAAACAAATGTTCAGACGATGTGTTAAACATTATCACCAATGGTTATGTTCTTCCATTCATCTCAAAACCAAATTTAGTCAGAGCCCCTCTGATTCAGTCAGGTTACAAGGCCCTTCAAAAAGAACTAGCTCTGACCTCTTGTATCCAGTCTCTTCTGTCAAAGAACGCAATAGAAAGGGTGGAAAATGTAAAATCTCTCGGGTTTTACAGTCGCCTGTTTCTTGTACCCAAGCCTCACCAAAGATGGAGGCCAGTAATAGACCTAAGCAGGCTCAACACCTTCCTACTTGTAGAAAGGTTCAAAATGGAAACACCAGAGTCCATCAGGGCCTCTCTGATTACAAGGGAATGGGTGTCGTTGATAGACCTAGCAGACACCTACCTTTACATCCCCATCCACCCAAACTCAAGGAAGTACCTAAGGTTTTGCCACAGATCGCGTTTCAGTTCACTTCCCTTCCCTTTGGACTAGCCACGGCCCCTCAGGTCTTTATAATGATTGTAAAAGAGGTGAAGCTGATGGCCCTGTCAAGGGGAATCAAACTTTACCAGTACCTGGACGACTGGCTGATCAGGGCCCAGTCTCTGGAAGAAGCACAAGTAAACACTCAGACAGTGGTGGACCTAACTCAGTCCTTAGGGTGGATAATAAATCAGGAGAAGTCTGAACTAAAGCCAACTCAGGTGTTTTCCTTCGTGGGCTACGAATACCATCTAGATTCAGCCCTTGTAAAACCCACACATGAGAGATGGCTCAAACTTCAGGATTTGATCCTACGACTCAAGTCAAAACATGTTTTGACTGCAAGATGTTTGTCGCTAATTGGGTTGCTTGCCTCAATGGAGAAAAAGGTCCCGGAGGGACGCCTTCACATTAGACCCTTTCAGTTTCACCTCAAGGAGCACTGGAGATTTCCTCATTCGTTGGACACCCTCCTTCCTTGGACTGAAACCATTTCAGCACACCTAGACTGGTGGCAAAATCCCACAAACGTGATGAAAGGCGCAGACCTTCATCCCAAAGAACACAGTATCCAACTCTTTACAGATGCCTTAAACGAAGGCTGGGGGCGCTCACTTAGAGCAAACCTCTGCAAAAGGTTTGTGGTCAGACAGGGGAAAAAAGGCTACACATAAATGTTCTAGAGCTGAAGGCGGTTTCTCTGGCCCTTCAAAGGTTCAAGGACTAGTGTCAAACCCAAACAGTGTTAGTTGCCACAGACAACTCAACAGTGGTAGCCTACATAAACAAACAAGGTGGAACCCACTCGGCAGAGATGTACGCTCTCCTGTGGAAGACCATGACCTAGTGCCATCATTACCAGATCACACTAAAAGCCATTCCAGGGTGTCTGAATATAATGGCCGACCTGCTGTCCAGGTTCAGTCAACACTGCATCCGCAGGTGTTCAAAGAACGCAAGAACTTTTCTCAAACAGTCCCACAATTATGTGTTCCACAACAATCCACAGCATCTCAACCTCCACACCTGGTGTCTAGGAGTGGACAGATCCAAGAACAAGGCTTCTCTGTGGAGGTGGCAGAGAGAATTGCTGCTCCTCAGAGATCGTCAACAAGGACCATCTACAAGTCAAAGTGGGCCCTATTTGAGAGATGGTGCAGAGAACATTCGGTGGATTTCTCCACTCACTCTGTAAAGCAAGTCTCAGATTTCTTCATATACCTGTACCAAGATCTAAACAGGCGCCCTTCGACCATTGATGGTTATGGGACAGCCATTGTTGACACCCTGGGCCCAACGGGGCTCTATATCTCTCAAAGTTCAGACCTGAACAGGTTACTCTCCAGTTTTCACAGGGATCGTCCCAAAAGTTCCAGGAATCTTCCTAAATGGAACCCTTCTGTTGTTTAAGGGGGTCTCGATCCCTTCTTTTCATCTCCTTTAAGAAAGGACATACCTCAGACATCAGACCCGCTACACTCTCTTCCTGGCTAAAAAAACTATCCTACTTTGTTATAAACAAGCAGACCAACAAGCCTTGGACCTGGTCCAAGTCAAAGCGCATGACATAAGGGCCTTCGCGGCCTCTAAGGCCTTTTATGGTGGGGGTATCGGTTGACCAAATCATGCAAGCATGTCACTGGAAAGCTCACAACACATTTACAAATTTTTACCTAAAAGACCTTACTTGGTCGGACACCGACAACAATATGTATCTGGGACCCGTGGTGGCGGCACAACAAGTCCTAGATCCTTCCCCTCAGACCAGTTGTCCTTGGAAAGAAAAAAAGGGGGGGGGCACATCCGCTACAACCAAGTCTTCAGGAGTCTCTCCCCGGATCTAGCTATTCCTTTACCTTCAAGGTGTTACGGGTAAGGTCACAATATGTATCTGGGACCAGTAGTAGCGGCACAACAAGTCGAAGAAAAGAAGTGCGGACACACCCGCTGCAGCCAAATCTTCAGGAGCCTATCCTAGGGTCTAGGTATTGGTTACCTCTCTAGATGTTTACAGTAAGGTCTCTTATATTTTTAATTGTATAATGTACTTAGTGTTTATCAGTGTACCATAGTCTCATATTTAGGGTGGCAAATTTGATGAGATTCAAGCCTAGGGCTGTATTATTATAGCAGTGATGCCCTTAAGGGCTACTATCTTGAGTGAGCACAGCTGCACTCTCTTCTCTCAAACATCCAGACAGTGCCCGTACTGTCATTCATTAAATTTAGGTTTTTGGCTTCTTACAGACCCGACTTTAGAACTGGGGCTCTGTAACTGGGACTTAAGCTAAGAATCCTTTATGACGTATGCATAAGCGTATACGTATAACCCATCCACTATCCGTATGCGTTTTATGTGGCTCCATTAACACGTATATTTACACACGTAAAAAACTTTTCCCGACAAAAAAATGAGGAAAATTTATAAATAACACAGACTAAATGCTTACATTTATCTGTTGAAGGAAAAAAACACTTTTGTTGCGTTGATACATCCTATCCAATGGACAATTGCTTTACCGGTCGGTGCGACCTCTCCTGCCAAACGTCAGAAAAAGACGTCCTGTAAAACTACCAGCCGGACCGGTCACAGAGTGTGCATTCGCCAGGGGGCGCAAGGTATATCATTTCCTGTCTGGTCATAATGACGTCATAGCATCTTTTTCGTTTGGTGCGAAAGTGTGCAGACGTTTTTCAACAGAGATACGTTTTTGAAGTTTTACAACGAACTCTTCCATTTTATTTTATTTCAAGTAGTACGCATTAATTCTACTAGTTTTCTGATCATCATGTCGTCTCCTGGACATAAATGGGGTTCTTGCGGGCACGTTATGGCCATATTCGACAACCACAAGAAATGTGCGCGTTGTCGTGAGAAGGGGGTGGGAGACGACCCCTGCGTAAAGAAACAGGATTGCCAGATATGTAAGGCGTTTACGCCTTCTCAGATTATTCAACTGGCCACCCCGACTTACAAGGCAAGAAAAGAACGTGGAGAGCAGAAGAAATCTAAAGCTAGCAGTGACGCGGTGTCTGTGGTGCCCAGAGAACCAGTGTTATGTTTGCTGAGAGTACTGGCTCCGGTCTTGCTCAGACTGCCAGTGTTGCTTCACAGTTGACGGCTACCCAACCTCCGCTGGGGGTTCCCGGTACAAGTGCTGTGAGAGATGAGAATGGGAGTGCTACCCGCTCTGTTCAGGGTCCTGGTACCTCTGATGTGGCCACCCAGCCTTTACAGGCTCCCGGTGCTGAGTTAGCCACACAGCCTATACAGGCTCCCGGTGCAGGGACAGCCACCCAGCCTCCACAGGCTCCTGGTGTAGGTCCTGAAGTTCTGCCCACTGGCATTGAGTCTACGCAGTTGAACAAACCACTGATGAGTTTGCCAATGAATCTGATAGTGAGGCCGAAGTGGATGGGGAACCGGCTTCACCAGCTAGTGTTCACGTCCAGGCTGATTTACCGGAAGATGCGGCTGACCAGGACATCTCTGAAGATGCTAACTACAGGGAGACTATCAGAGGGGTCAGATCCTTCATGGGTTGGCATCCGATCCCTGACTACAACCATTCATCTTCTTCCCTGGATGATAATCCTTTTGCCGGTTCCCGAACCAAACCAGCCGGCAAAGTTTCATTGAGGTTGCCGGTAGATGAGTGGCTATGCAGGAAATTTGAGAGACTTAATGTGACTGTTGCTGAAGGTTACCCTTCCAGGAACTCTGAGACTGGTGGACTACTATAGGACCAGTTTGTGAAGACAATTAGGTCATCAAAATGGTATGCTATGCATGCAGATAAGAAGGATTCTGCTTCTTCAACTGTATGTGACTGGTCTCCGGAACGGGCTAAACTCAACAGTACCTTTACCAGAGTGGCCAGACGTAGTTTGCCTTCTGCCCCTGCTTCCCGTACTTTTAGCCAGGACACTTTGAGAAGGTGGGAGAGAGCATTCCGGGAACAGTCAGTGATGTGTAACCAGGCTGCTGGTCTGTCAAGATGTTTGACAAAAGTACAGGACTCCATGGTTACACAGTTGAAGTCACTCAGGGTGGACACCAGAAAAGGCAAGGCAGCAGAGAGAACGCAGCAAGCTGTTGAAGAACTTGAATATCTGGTTACATTCAACTGTTTTATTTCACAAGCAATGCAGCATACAATGCAGGATCTCTCAGAGGGAGTTTTTCTCAGCATGGCCAACCTCACTCTGGCACATCAAGATCGTTATTTGGAGTTTTTACGTGGTGGGGTAAAGCCGGATAGCTTGACTGCCTCACGTACAGCACCAGTTCATCTTAACTCACTGTTTCCGGACAGTTTGCTGGTCAAGGCTGAAGATGAAATTTCCTGTAGTAAAGAGAGGCATTCTTCTGGCAGTGTGCACCGGAAACCCGGACGTTTTCATCCGTACGTTTCCTCAAATGGCAGATCAACACAGCAACTGAACCGGAAGCCCACTACACCGGCCTGGAAGCAAATTAGGGAGCGGCAAGTTGTACAAAAAGGTCATGGTAAAGCCTCAAACTTCACCCAAAAGGCGGCCAAGGGTTTCAAGAAGCATAAATGACAATTACTGTGTTTTGAATGTAGCCAGAGTGAAGAACTCTGTCCATGTATCCAGCAAGAAGCAAGTTTTAAACCCTTCACCAGTGATAAAAAAGGGCGAGACTGTAGTTTTACATGTAAACTCTTTTGCTGCAAATGTTCATTCTGTCACCGGGTTGCCACAAAAGAAAGGTGTAAATCCCACTTATTGTTGTACCCATACAGAAATAAAGCATGTGAATGATGTTTCCTGTGTAGGTCACTTGAGTTCTGCAAATATTGTCACAAATGTCCCAACTGTTGCTATAAATCCACCTGTAGGGGCAAGGTTACATCAGTTTTGGGAGAAATGGGAAGCTCTGGGTTCGAGTCCAAAAGTGGCAACAGCACTCAGAGAGGGCTACACCCTCCCCTTCCGGTTCAGACCCAATTTAACCAGATCACCAACTGTCATAAGCAACTATGTCAATCCACAAAGACAGTCCCACCTTTTGGAGGTACTGTATCAGCTTGTGAACAAAAATGCTGTAGAGCCTGTAGCAAACCAAAACTCACTGGGGTTTTACAACAGACTATTTTTGGTACCCAAACCCACCAACCAGTGGAGACCCATCCTGGGCCTGAGCACCCTGAACACCTTCCTAAACACAGAGTTGTTCAAAATGGAGACCCCAGAGACAATAAGGACCTCCCTGCAGACAGGGGGGTGGGTCACCTCCATAGACTTCAAGGACGCTTATTTCCATATACCAATTCACAGTCAGTCCAGGAAGTACATGCGTTTTCACATCCATGGCCAGTCCTACCAGTTCAAAGCTCTACCCTTTGGCCTGTCCACAGCACCCATGGAGTTCACAGTGCTGGCCAAAGAGGTCAAACTGATGGCTTTACAGAGGGGTATAAGAATCCACCAGTACCTAGAAGACTGGTTGGTGAGAGCCACATCCCACCGAACTTGTCTCCAGCATACATAGACCTTGGTAGCTCTCTGTCGAGAACTAGGTTGGCTGGTGAATGAGGAAAAGTCAGAACTTTTCAACTTCATAGGTTACCAGTTCGACCTCAAGGAGGGCAAGGTCAGACCCACGCCAGAACATTGGCAGACCCTACAGGACAAGATGTTGTCAATTCTGTCCGGTCCGGTGTGCCTGGCCCAGCAGTTCATGTCCCTCATAGGGCACCTAACAGCCACAGAAAAGCAAGTCCACCTAGGTCAACCTGTTCCCAGATGACTCCAACCCCACCTAAGGTGGTGGCTGGAGGAAAGCAATTTGCTTCTAGGTCAACCATTACACCCGCTAAAATGTGCTCTGCAGATATTTACAGATGCATCAAAAGAAGGGTGGGGTGCTCACTTAAATGAGCCCACTGCAAGGGGAACCTGGTCCCTTCCAGAAAGCAAGTTGCACATAAACCACTTGGAACTAAAGGTGATCTTTCTGGCCCTAAAAGAATTCCAAGACCTCTGTTCAAACAACATACTCCTGGAAACAGGTAACTCTCAAAGCATGACACATTCCCGGCCAGCTGAACAGAGTGGTCCCTTCACCCAGAGGTGTTCCAAGCTATATGCTCCCAGCGGCACCAGCCCCAAGTGGACTTGTTTGCCACCAGATTCAACAACAAACTTCCACAGTTTGTCACCGGTTCCAGACCCCCAGGCTTGGGCAGTGGATGCACTCAGTCTGTCTTGGGAAAAGCAGCCATCTTTGGCAAGTGGTGGAGAAGTTACAGGACTACCCTTGCAACAGGATCATTCTGATTGTACCAGGGTGGCCCAACATGCCCTGGTTCTGGGATCTAGTGGCAATGTCCAGTCAGATCCCTCTGTGTCTGCCCAACCTGCCCAATCTGGTATCTCAACCATTCAACCAGACCCTGTACAGGAACTTGTCAAACCTGAACCTACATGCCTGGCTCCTAGAACCACAGCAATCAAGAACCAGGGATTCTCTGAGGCAGTGGCAGCACAAATTGAGGTGCCTCAGTAATCAGGTGGACTTCAGGGCACCACCTCTAAAAGCCATAGCCGACTTCCTGTTGCACCTGTTTCAGGACAGGAAGTTACAACCTGGTACCATTGATGGATACAGATCAGCCATTGCTGCAAGTTGGGTAATTCTACCATTAATGTCAGCAAAGATGAGAATCTCGCTCCTATAGTTTCCATAGAGACAGGCCCAAAGACCTGTCCCTGGTCTTGCACCAGCTGACAAAGGCTCCCTTTGAACCTTTAAAAGAGGCCTCACTAAAACACTTGACCCTCAAGACTGTTTTTCTGTTGGCCCTGGGTTCTGGTAAATGCAGGAGTGTGATCCATGCTTGGTTACATAAGAACATCAGACACCAGTCAGATTGGTCTAAGGTGTCCGTGTACCCCTCACCCAGCTTTCTATCCAAGAACCAGCTGGCTAAACAAGGTCCAGATAGTGTGGCTCCAGTGGTCAGACCAGCCCTGGCACCCACTCTGGATAAGTCACTCAAGGGTGACAGGTCCTTGTGTCCAGTCAGAGCCCTTCGCTATTACTTGAACAAGACTTCAGATCTTAGGCAGAACAAGGAGTTGGTGTTTTTCTCCTTCAAGAAAGGTTTTGATAAGGACATCTCCCCTGCCACCATCTCCTCATGGATCAAACAAACTGTGATCCTTTGTTATGAGCTCTCTGACCAGGAGGCCCTCTCACTGCATCAGGTCAAAGCCCATGATGTCAGGGCCTTTGCTGCTTCTAAGGCCTTCCAGTCGGGGTCTCCTTAGAGCAGATTCTGTCAGCCTGTCACTGGAAATCCCACAACACCTTCACTCAATTCTATTTGAAGGATGTGGCTTGGGCTGACACAGAGCTTTTTCATTTAGGGCCAGTGGTGGCTGCCCAACAGATCCACCACCAAGCCCCAAAATGAGGAGATATGTATATATGTACATAACTTGTATATAATACCAAAAAATTTAAAAAATTGTGACTTGCTGCCTTTGGGAAGTTGATTTCTTGGGACTGAACTCAACCCTGTCTTCCTGTTCTCAGAGCAGGTCTGAGAAAAAAGGGATGGGGGCAACATTGGTAGACTCCTGGGCTTCCGGTTAGTCTTAGCCTACCTTGACGTTTGGGGTCATCTGACCCTAGGTCAACTGGGCCTTCTCAACTTTGTTTTGTTTATGAGTTCACTTGAGTCCGCTATCAGCTTACTAGGGATCTTAATATGTTTAGACAACGAAAAAGATGCTATGACGTCACACTGTCTAGACAGGAAGGAAGTACGATGCGCCACCTAGCGAATGCACACTCTGTAACCGGTCCTGCCGGTAGTATATACAGGACGTCTTTTTCTGGCATTTGGCGGGACCGGACGCGCCGACCGGAAAGGCAATTGTCCATTGGATAGGGTATTAACTTATAAAAATTTAATTTACTTATTAAATTTGTATATTTGTAAGGTTACAATGAATTGCTGATATTTTAGAAACTTATGAGTTTAAGGTTATAACAGTTTGGTGTCTCTCAGCTGTGATGGCCCACCTATACAGGCATCCCAGGGGAACCTTTTTGAAAAGGTTTTAGCCTTTTTTTTCATTTTTTAAGCTGAAAATGGCTTGAAAACCTTTTTTAGCCTTTTTTTCAAACTAAAACCTTTTTTTTTCCCCAGCCCTCAAGTTTGTCGATGAAAATTTAATTTTATTGTATATAATTTTAATCTGTATGTAGCTATAATTTGAGTGTTTCAAACTGTTTTCTGATCAGACCATACAGTGAAGTTGATATTGTGATACAGTGTCAAATAGCAGTAATCAGTCCCCAAGAAAGCCTAAAAAGTAGGAACTTGTACATTTGTTATATTCCCAGCAGAAAGTCAGGGATATACTGGTTTCACGTTTATTAGACTACCACTGTACGTTTTGTTTGTGTGATAACTCAAAAACACTTTCATGGATTACATTTCAACTTGGCACACACATGTATGTGGAGTTAAACCATATTTAGGATAACCTTAAACTCTAAATAATACTGAGGTTATGGCCACCTTAAATTCAGAAATGGAGCTTCAGCACAGTGTATATAATTTGATAAAAATTACTGCAGGCCCAGCTTGAAAGTTGCAGGTCTTACAGTAAATATCTGGTTATATAGTCATGTTTATGCAGTTTCGTATCACCAGAAATTAAAGAACACACAATAATTATTGCTTAAACTGAAACAGAGTGTTTCCCCTATTACTGTTTGTTTACTTTAAATCCAAGATGTTTGCCTTCTCACCTCGGAATACGTGATCCATGCATATGCAAGATTTATCCTCTTAACACTCAACATACCAGGCCAAACTCGCTCTTTATAACTTCCGCTTGCAGAAAATCTCTACTGTGCTGGATGTCGATGAAGATATAAGGTTGGCACATGCACCAAGGTGAGTTATGTTTACAAACAGTGGATCCTTTGTTAGGTTTTTTGTCCAATTTGTCTCCATTTGACTCAAATTTACACGAAAAATACCAATTAAGTAAAATATTCATGTTTACCGGCTACCAAAAAGATGCAGGACTCCGTGTTTACGTCTTATACAAATTTTTTGCTGGCCGACAGGGCCAGTAACTTGAAAAAGTTAATGGCCCAAGGTCATTTGCTGGAAAAGTTGCTGGTCAAATTTTAAAACCTAAAAATGAAGAAATTTACAAATGAAAGTCAATTTTTTTTATTCAACATACTTTACAGCTCACAATATACCATCACTTGCAGGAAAAAATAGATGTAAAATTATTGAAAAATCTTAAATGTATATCTCTGAGATAAAAGAGCCATAATCGGACTCATCATCTGACTCCTAATCAGAGTAACAAGGGTCATTGTTCACTACCAAATTTTCATCTTCATCAATGGTAAAAAAGAAGAAAAAGAAAGAAAAGAAGAAAAAAGGAACAAAAAAATCTTCATCATTGGTCAATCACATTTTTCCTTTATTTTTATACATTAACCAACCAAATTCCTCTGTTACGTCATCCAATAGTTTTCCGAAAAACTTTATCAAAAACATATCAGACAGGGTCTTAAATTGTACTAATGGCATAGAAAGTTGAGTCAAAAAGCATAAAACACACCAAAATGGATCAAAAGGACATATTAAACAGATGGGAACGAAAACCTCATACCGAATATTCTTTCGATTTGAATGGCTAAAATATTAACTGCAGAAAAGTTTCCCAACCCAACCATATATTTGCCAGCCTCGGTCCACAGGTCCGGCATGAATTTTCCACACTTTTTAAGCCACTTAAAGCCATCTAGGTTACAAACTATGTGGCTCATATGACCAATTTTTTTCTGAGAGCAAAGTAATATGTCCTCTTACATGGGTCAAAAAATCAGGAATTTAAGTTCAGGTTAAAATATTGTTTGAGGTCTATAAAGACTTAACTTATCACAAATCTGACTGGACTCAAACTGTAGTAAATATAAGTTCTATATATGTGATCTTTGTGGAAAATGTAAGGTCTGTCGTTTTAATATTAAGGCCACCTAAAGGTTTCTAAAAATGGCAGTAGCCACAAATTTTATGAGCTTTTTCCCACTTTAAGCCCTGTAGCTTTCAAACTATGTCCCTCACCCACCTAATATCTTGTCTGATAATATTTTAATATGTTCTTTTTCCATACGCCAAAAATGAAGGCTTTAAGTTGACATTTAATCTGTGGTATGATACTCAAAGACCCTATCCGGGGGACATTTTCTGGGGGTTTTTTTGCAACAAATTCTGCCTTCTAATTTTGAATTGCAAAGTCTGACCAGCCTCAAACTGTACTAGTATAACTTATATGTGTGACCTTTGTCTGTGGAAAATTTTAGTTCTGTAGTTTAGATTTTTAAGGTCAGCTTTAGGACTCTAAACATACCCACCAGGACCCATTTTATGTACTTTTTGCCACTTTAATGCAGCTTACCGAGCTAAAACCTCACATGGGACCAGTTGGTTTTTTTTCATATATGGGAAATTCAAAGTTAGTTGATATATAGACAAGTTTTAAAGCCCATAAAGATCCCACTTGTAACTTATTTTTTCTGCATTTTTACCCCACACCCATGGTGTCCGGATGAACGGGCGGGCGGCCGGAAAAGTTTGTTCGGCCTGTATCTCAGGAACTGTAAGGTGTAGGAAGTTGATACTTAGTAGGGACATTGATTAGGGGCTGTAGGTGTGCAGTGTCATGGTGTGACCTTGATTTGACCTTTGACCTTGCCGTAGTGACCTTTACCAATAAAATCTTGTCCGGGCTATATCTCGGAAACTGTAAGGTGTAGGAAGTTGATACTTGGTAGGGACATTGGTTAGGGGGTGTAGGTGTGCAATGTCATTGTGTGACCTTGATTTGACCTTTGACCTTACCGTAGTGACCTTGACCTATAAAATCCTGTCCGGGCTATATCTCGGAAACCGTAAGGTGTAGGAAGTTGATACTTGGTAGGGACATTGGTTAGGGGTTGTAGCTGTTCTGCATCATGGTCTCACATTGATTTGACCTTTGACCTTGTCGTAGTGACCTTGACCTTTTAAATCTTGTTGCACCTTTGGGTCTGTCTTTTGATGCAGATTAAGCTCTGTTAAAGGTCATATTAGAATTCATTAAGAATTTTACTTTTACAACTTCCCATTGTAACAGATGGAATTTCATCAAGTAAGCCACAGATTTTGCTCCAACACCACACATAAGCATTCATTGAATGTATTACCACTTCTGTATGCATGGAAATATTCAAAACATCTCAACCATAATTCGGTCATGCCAGATGTAGATAAAGAGTACATGCATTATCTTTCTTTTAGACATCATTTTCTCTATTTAAATGTTGTTTGGACCTTTATATAACTGAACTTTGTACTGATACAGTACCTCTAAATCTCATGGTTTTAAAAATATTTCCCTAGGTTGTGGGGTACGGGCATCTCTGATGCTATTTTTATGTCGTCACTCTGCGGCGTACGTGTCCGTGTCCGCTTGAACAATTTCTCCTCCAAAACTACAAGACATGCTGTTTTTTAAAAAGATACCTTATCTATCGAGGATGAAAAATTGTTCAAGGCATGCAAATCTGTGTGTTCGTCTGTTTGCTAGACACATTACAAGGGAGATACCCCCACCAAAAGTGTGAAAATTATGTCCACCCACTGGGGGGTGGACATATTATTTTTGCTTTTTCCGCCATCCGGCGTCACACTTGGTTTCCAGACATTTTAGGCAACAGTTCTTATCCTATCTTTACCAAATTTGGCATGCAGGTTTATTGGGTTAATAGCTTGTATGGGATTGCTTTTGGTGATGATAGCTCTATAGCTAACTGAGTAATAGCTACTTTGCTACTTTTGATTATCTCTTTGGTTTCCAGACATTTTAAGGAATGCTATTAAGCCTATCTTTCTGAAATTTGGTATGGAGGTTCATTGGGTTAATAGCTTGTATGGGATTGCTTTTGTGGGGAATTGCTTCATAGATCAGTGAGTAATTAATTAAATAAATGAGCAATTGGCTATATTGAGTACTCAAATGGCAAAACACGAATTTGCTTCTATCTCCTTAACCGTGCGAGATAGAGCGATTTCGTCGAAATTATCAAGCAACAGGGTATGTGACCAATGTACTCTTGGCAATTTTTAAAAAAAATTTTCCCCTCCCCAAAAATGGCGGCCATTTTGAATTTTCGAATTTTTCCTAAAAATGGCAAAGCACAAAATTGCTTCTATCTCCTTAACCGCGTGAAATAGAGGGATTTCGTCGAAATTTTCAACCCACAGGGTATCTGAGCAATGTACTCTTGGCAATTTTCAAAAATTTTCCTCTTCCCACATATGGCGGCCATTTTGAATTTTCAATTTTTTCCCCAAAATGGCAAAACACAAAATTGCTTCTATCTCCTTAACCATGCGAGATAGAGCGATTTTGTTGAAATTTTCGACCCACAGGGTATCTAAGAAATGTTGGCACTTTTCAAAAAAAATTTCCCCTCCCCACATATGGCGGCCATTTTGAATTTTCGAATTTTGGCCCAAAATGGAAAAACACAAATTTGCCTTAACCGTGCAAAATAGAGTTATTTCGTTGAAATTTTCGACCCATAGGGTATCTAAGAAATGTACTCTTTGCAATTTTCAAAAAAAATTTCCTTTTCCCAAAAATGGCGGCCATTTTGAATTTTCAAATTTTTGCCAAAAACAGAAATTTGCTTCTATCTTCTTAACGGTGCAAGATAGAGTGATTTCGTCAAAATTTTCGACCCAACCAATGCAAAAAGGCATGTAGCTCAAATAATTTACATGTACACTAATAAATATTTAAGCATCGTTGATATATTTTACAAATGAAACAGGGTATTGTAACACTACTGTACAATTTTGCCAAAAGGTTCATGGGGTGGACATTACACATGATAATGTGTGTTCTTCTATGCTATCCTGTTTCTATTCATATGTCGCAGCTACTATCAACAGGGCGTCCTATTTCTAGTTTCATTTAAAATACTGATCACGGACAGCTTATATAAAAAGAAGAAAAGACAAAGCAAAACGGATGTATGAAGTCACGTGATAGTACCAACAGGCTGTAGCCTCGCTTCCAACAAAATCACGAGATAAGTTCTAGTACTACATTTGTCAAACAAACAAACCATAATGAAATTATGAATGAAGTGATGTCATTGTAGTACAATCTTTCATTCAACAAAAATGTGGGGCATGCGCAGACAACGATTTTTGTAGCAGACTGCGAATTAAGTAAAACGTTTTGTATGTGTGCATGAGCTGTATCTGTATGTTATAAAATAAACGAAGTGGCTGAAGTAACCAGTGAAAACAATTGCTGCTGAGACCTCACTCGAGACAAATATTTTACTCTTACTGCAACTACTGTTGAAGTTTTCTAGCAATATTTTACAAACAGAATATCAAATGCTAATACCCGTACTTGCACACACAGACTTAAGAAAGTATTAGGTTAAGATGGGTATTTCCAGCCATATTTTACAAATGGGAGATATAGACAGTTTTTCGTCTGCAAACGTGATTAATTCAATTAACCAATGAAAACAATTGTCACTGAAACCGCACTCGAGACAAAGTTCTGAAGTGCAGCAATCCGTACTCCAGCATATTTTCTAGGGAACGGTTTTACCGTACCGCAGCCACGCCCTAAAATAAAATGCATTTTTATATTATTTCACTTTAAAATACTGATCATGGATAGCTTATATAAAAAGAAAACAAAACGAACTAGCTTAAACGAACCAGAGTAAAAGATCAATTTGTGAACTTCTACATCTCATTAATATTCATGAGCTTTCCTGTGAGAGTTTCGAAAGCTTTCATCAGGGAATATAACTGCTACAAAGATATATTTCTTTTGAAAATAAGGTAATTTATTATGAATAATTTATTAAATTACTTACAGTTTGCTTGTGTTAAGTATCCGTGTTACAATATTTTATAAAATCCAAATTGCTTTGATATTATATGTACTACATCTAAGCTGGGGAGCGGGGATTTTCTAGAAATATTTTATAAACTAACAGAGATCCCAACGTGGAGTGTTACACCCAATATTCAGCATATGCTTTTGAAGAAATATGAGGCTCCAGAAGGGGGCTTTCCAACAGTACTTTATAAATAAAAATATCTCCTGGCCATCGCCGCCCCACACCCCCTCCCCATTTCCAAGTTGGACAGGAAAGCCATCGCTGCATGCTACATTAATGTTATTGAGAAAACATGAGGCTCCAAGTGGGGGTACTTTATAAATAAAATACCTCCTGGCCATTGCCCCCCCCCCCCCCCCCCCTCCATTGCTGTGTACGCTTCAAACTGAAAATAGGTCTTCTCCCTTCGAAATCC
This sequence comes from Sabellastarte sp. h YS-2021, assembly GCA_964017235.1. Taxonomy (NCBI): domain Eukaryota; kingdom Metazoa; phylum Annelida; class Polychaeta; order Sabellida; family Sabellidae; genus Sabellastarte; species Sabellastarte sp. h YS-2021. The sequence continues at coordinate 111,864,963 of OZ024932.1, forward strand.
AAATTATAGCCACGAGAAATATTGAGGAAGACTGCACAGGATGCAGTTGAATATTTTATAAAAATACTTACAGTTAGCTAGTTTCACATATCCATAAAACAATTATGTTTGTAACTATCTTTGCAAGTTTTTTTTGCAAATGGGCGATAGTTCACAGACCTTAATTCCCAGTGCTGTCCAAAGATTTGACTCCGTCTTTGGCAGAAAGCCAGCCACTGCACCCTTATTTTAAAATATTGCTTGGGGGGCGACGGTGTTACACAGGTCTCTCAACTCTGAGGTCAGAGGTTCAAGCCACGGACCCTATGTGGGAAAGTTGTTAGTTTCTTACCAGTGGTTGGAAGTTTATATTTTATAAGTACCAAAATTGGACTAACTGTATGTACTGGTTTCCTCTGGCCATAAAACTACCGGTCATGATATGACCTTTACAGTGTTGAAGCCGATGTTAACTAATAATAATAATGAAATAAATAAAATACTGCTTGGAAATCTAATTTGCATATAAATTTCAAGAAATATTTGGAAAAAAAAATCATCACCATAGTTGGATATATGTTTTTATATTTCTTGGAAAGTTAACATTATTGTATCCACCGGATAGCATCTGGTGGATACTATGGTTTCACTTTTTTACGCCGTCGCAGCCACCGCAGTGTGTACAGAGATTTCACTGTTACCACTATAATGAAAAAAATATTATAGCTAGCCTTCTCAAATTTGCAGGATATATTCATAACTATAAAATCTTGCCTGGGAATATTTTTGGCCTCATTTTGAAAAACAGGATGGCCTTTTGTTGGCCCTCTAGAGCAAAGGATATTATAGCGAGAGATCTCAAATACGCAGGATATGTTCCTCATTACAAAATCTTGACTGGGAATATTTTTATCCTCATTTTCAAAATGATTATTATTATTGGTCGTATAGGTTTGGGATGGTAAACCAACATATAGGAAGTCATGGGCTGGGAATCTTTTGGTGTGGTGAGATTTGACCTTGGACCCCTCCTTCAAGGTCAAACGAGGATAGCCAAACTTAAAAGTGCTTATAACTCGCTTATTATCTGTTGCACAGGTTTGGGATGGTAAACAAACTTACAGGATATCATGGGCTGGGAATCTTTTGATGTGGTCAGATTTGACCTTGGGGCCCCTTCTTCAAGGTCAAACGAGGATGGCCAAACCTAAAAGTGCTTATAACTCGCTTATTATTGGTCCTAGAGTTTTGGGATGGTAAACCAACCTATAGGAAATCATGGGCTGGGAATCTCTTGGTGTGGTCGGATTTGACCTTGGACCCCTCCTTCAAGGTCAAACGAGGATAGTCAAACTTAAAAGTGCTTATAACTCGCTTATTAATGGTGGTACAGGTTTGGGATGGTAAACCAACTTATAGGAAATCATGGGCTGTGAATCTGACTTGTCAGTCAGCTGACATTATGACAGCACTCTGTGGCATACACATAGGCATCCATGAGAACAACTTTTCTGACAGCATAAAGCCAAGAGGCATGCTTTTTTATGTCAGCTGACAACCCTTAAGGGCTGTCGGGGTATTGTTTCACCCATGGTGTCCGGATGGACCAGCGGGTGACACGAAAATGTTTGTCCGGGCTGTATCTCGGAAACTGTAAGGTGTAGGAAGTTGATACGTGGTAGGGACATTGGTTATTAGCTTATGTGTGCAACGTCATGGTGTGACCTTGATTTGACCTTGCCGTAGTGACCTTGACTATAAAAACCTGTCCGGGCTATATCTCGGAAACCGTAAGGTGTAGGAATCTGATGCTTGGTAGGGATATTTGGTTAGGGGGTATAGGTATGTCATGGTCTAACCTTGATGTGACCTTGACCTATAAAATATTGTCTGGGCTATATCGCGGAAACGGTAAGGTGTAGGAACTTGAAACCTGGTAGGGACATTTGTTAGGAGGTGTAGGTGTGCAACGTCATGGTGTGACCTTGATTTGATCTTTGAAATTGCTGAAATTTGACCTTGCCATAGTGACCTTGACCTATAAAATCTTGTCTGGGCTATATCTCAGCAACCGTAAGGTGTAGGAAGTTGATACTTGGTAGGGATATCTGTTAGTGGGTGTAGGTGTGCAACATCATATTGTGACCTTGATTTGACTATTGACCTTACCGTTGTAGTGGCCTTGATCTTTAAAATATTGTCCGGGCTATATTTTGAAATTCGTAAGGTGTAGGAAGTTGATACTTGGTAGGGACATTGGTTTTGGGGTGTGAAACGTCATGTTTTGACCTTGATTTGACCTTTCTGTTGCCTGACTTATCCTGTCACTCAACAAGGTCTGTACCAACTCTATATGTGACCGATTCATATCGGTCACTGATTGCTTGTTTCTATTTCTTGGACTTATAAATATTATATGGGTTCTATGTTTTCGTTTGTGGGCCTTCGTTTGGGGCGCTCACTTAGATCAAAGTTCTACAAAGGGTCTGTGGTCAGATGGGAAAAAAGGCTACACATAAACGTTCTAGAGCTGAAGGCTGTCTCCCTGGCCCTTCAAAGCTTCAAGGACCAGTGCCAGAACCAAACAGTCCTAGTTGCAATGGACAACTCAACAGTGGTAGCCTACATAAACAAACAAGGAGGAACTCACTCAGCAGAGATGTGCGCTCTCCTGTGGAAGATCATGACATGGTGTCATCGCTATCACATAACATTAAAAGCCAGACACATTCCAGGGTGTCTGAATGTGATGGCCGACCTGTCCAGGTCTAACCAAGTGCAGTCAACAGAATGGTCACTGCATCCGCAGGTGTTCAAACAGATCTGCCAAAAGTGGTTCACTCCTCATGTAGATCTATTTGCCACTCATCTGAACCACAAACTTCCAGCTCTCAACAGAGATCCCACTGCAACTCCCGGTGTCAACAACTCTTCTCAAACAGTCCCACAATTGTGTGTTCCACAGCAATCCACAACACCTCAACCTCCACGCCTGGTGTCTAGGAGTGGACAGCTCCAAGAACAAGGCTTCTCTGGAGGTGGCAGAGAGAATTGCTGCCCCTCAGAGGTCATCAACAAGGACTATCTACAAGTTAAAGTGGGCCCTATTTGAGAAATGGTGCAGAGAAAATTCGGAGGATTTCTCCGCTCCATCTGTGAAACAAATCTCAGATTTTTTCATGTACCTGTACCAAGATCTAAACAGGTGCCCAAGATCTAAACAGGCGATCTAAACTCGACCATTGATGGTTACAGGACTGCCATTGTTGACATTTTGGGCCCAGCGGGCCACCATATATCACAAAGTTCAGACCTCTCCAGTTTTCAGAGATCGTTCAAAAAGTTCCAGGAATCTTCTTAAATGGAACTTTTCTGTTGTTCTTAATGAGCTCACAAAAGCACCCTTTGAGCCTATGAAAGACACAGACCTCAAACATCTTACTCTCAAAACTGCTTTCTTGCTTGCTTTGGCATCTGGCAAGCACCGCATCGAAATCCATGCCTGGGTTGCAAACAAAGTATCTAATCTAGGCCAATGGGAAAAGGTTGCCTTGTTCCCCTCTTCGGATTCATAGCCAAAAACCAACTAGCAAGAGAAGGTTCTCAAAGTGTGTCTCCGGTGACTATTACTGCTTTGACTACCATTGTTCCAATTCTAAGAAGACAGGACCTTGTGTCCGGTGCGGGCCCTGAGGTATTATTTGGATCGAACCAAAGACCTGAGAGGGTCTCGATCCCTCCATTTCATCTCCTTCAATAAAGGACACACCTCAGAGATCAAACCCGCTACTCTTTCTTGGTTGAAACAAACCATTCTACTTTGTTATAAACAAGCAGACCAACAAGCCCTGAACTTGGTCCAAGTTAAAGAGCATGACATTAGGGCCTTCACGGCCTCTAAGGCCTTTTACAGTGGGGTATCGGTGGACCAAATCATGCAAGCCTGTCACTGGAAAGCTCATAACACATTTACAAATTTTTACCTAAAAGATCTTACTTGGTCAGACAATGACAACAATATGTATCTGGGACCAGTGGTGGTGGTACAACAAGTCCTAGACCCTTCCCCTCATACCAGTTGTCTTCGGAAAGAGAAGAGGAGGGGGGCCACATCCACTACAACCAAGTCTTCAGGAGTCTAATCCCAGGGTCTAGGTATAGGTTTACCTCTCAAGATGTTATGGGTAAGGTCATTTTTTATTTTTAGTTTATCAAGCATAATATGTATTAAGGACTTAGCAAGGTTGTCATTAATCTCATGTTAGGTGGGTAAAAATTTATGAGAATTCCAACCATAGGGCTGGTTTTTCACTCGTGAATGGGCCCAAAGGGCCCTTACACTTCTTAAGTGAGCACGGCTGCACTTCTCTCCTACAGTCAAAACATCCTGACAGTTTCTGGCACTGTCATTCATTCTATTCAGGTTTTTGGCTCTTTAAAGGCCCGGTCTTTGGGATTGGGGCACTGTAAACTAGACTCAAACTGGTATAAACATTCATTATAATCTATTACTTCAAAGTCTAAGAAAAATTGACATATCTTCCAGTCTCAGCTGTAATCCCTCCACCATGCGGTTGGATTCAGCATTCAGTCCCACATGGTAAGCTATTGTAGCGCAATAAAATTGAAAATTTTAATTACTTAAATGTAGCTTTTATAAGCTACAAGCTTACCATGTGGGACTGAGAAGAGTCCCACCCTGCCTCCCTGGGTGTATTACAGCTCAGGGGTAAGGTTTAAATATTGCAACGAGAAAGTAGTAAGAGATCTCGTAGTGTACCACAAGAGGACAACCTGAGGCTACGGCCAACCATATGGCCTGCGGCCATCCGAGAACAGCATTCAGTCCCACATGGTAAGCTTGTAGCTTATAAAAGCTACATTTAAATAATTAAAATTTTCAAATTCATAGGAATTTTAGAAGATAAAAGGCTGGAGCTTGAGATTTTGCAGAATGAAAAGGTCAAAGGGCAAATTGTCAGAGCAACGCATGCAATGGCTGACTGAAGGAGAGAAGCCTAGCTCATATTTTTGTAAATTAGAAAATGATAATTTCATTACTAAAACAATAAAAAAGCTTAAATTGGCAGATAATTCAGCTGTCACAGACCAAAAAAGGATCTTGAAAGAAGTTCAGGAATTTTACTCAGAACTGTTTAATAATAAAGATGTTTGTTTAGCAGAAACTTGTCTTGTTGAAAATTCATTGACAAATAAAATAAAAACAATCCCGAATTTAGATTTGGGAACAATTTTGAATGTAAATGATCTAGGTGCTGTATTAAAAAAGATGAAAAAAAATCTCCTGGGATGACATATCAGAATATTTGAAAATATTTTGGGGCAAGACAAAGTATTTTTGTGTCACCAGTATTTATTCTGCATGACATATTGGGATTTCCTGGTCATCTCATTATGTGGCGTTGGCGGTGTCGTCAGCGTTGTCGTCTGTCATCGTTAGGGACGTCACAACTCTAAATATTTCATGTCGACTAATCGGTAAGTACTATTCATGTCGACACCGAATAGCCGTCTAATTTCTAAAACAACCAAAAATCTTACAAAGTTTCATATTGTAAAAAGCATTGAAAACGATAAATATGTGAAATAAAATGAAAATATAGGTATATAATCTGTAAAGTTTAATAAATTTGCTGTTTTCCTGCAATTTCTGCTTCAATTATTTCAGACAGGAAGTGGGCGATATAAGAGGTATATGGTACTTCCGGTTTTACGTGAATCCATAAACAATGCAGAAAACGTGGCTGTTTTTGGTTTTAAGCTTATTATATGTAACAATTTGGACATATTTCATAGATTCAGACCTTCTGCCATCTTTTACACTACAGTGAGCGATTGTTCCAACTTTAAAATATGAACCGGTTAATAGCACTATTCTAACCGTTGTCGGTTAGTCGTGACGCCCCTAGTCATCGTTACACTTTCTATTCCGGACAGTGTCTCAAAAATGGCTTGCCAGATTAAATTCAAATTTGGCATGTGGATGTAACTGGTCATCATGGTGTGCTGTATAGTTTGGTGACCTTAAATTCCCACTAGTAACATACTTAGTTTAAGTTTAAGTTTTTTCTTTTCCAGACCATATCTGAAAAATGGGTTGACGGATTCAATTCAAAGTTGGCATGTGGTTATCATCATATATATATATCTAGGCGAAAAAGGTCTCTGCTGTAAGGTTATAGTAAATTGCTAGTATTTAAAACTTATGACTTTAAGGTTGCAACAGTTTTGTGTTACTAGCAGCAATGATGGAGGACATACATGGTCTGTGTCATCACACTTTCTTTCCAGACAGTATATAAAAAATAGCGTGATAGATTAAATTCATAGCTATTATGTGTATGTAAGTGGCCATCAAGGTGTTCACTATTGTAAGGTGACCTTAAACTCACAGTATTAACATACTTATATTGAGTTTAACTTTTTCCATTTCCGGACAGTATCTCAAAAATGGCTTGACTGATTCAATTCAAATGGGCATGTAGTTGTAACTAGTTTTCAAGATGTTCCCTATTTTAAGGTGACCTTAAACTCCCATATACAAAAGACTTATGTTGAGTTTAAGTTTTTTTTTATTTTTCCATAGAGTATACTGAAAATAACTTAACAGATTTCATTTTTACCCCACAGCCCTTAAGGGCTGTCGGGGTATTGTTTTCACCCATGGTGTCCGGATGGGCAGGCGAGCGGTGGGAAAAAGTTTGTCCGGGCTGTATCTCAAAAACAGTAAAGTGTAGGAAGTTGATACTTGGTAGGGACATTGGTTAGGATGTGGAGGTGTGCAACGTCATGGTCTGACCTTGATTTGACCTTTGACCTTGCCGTAGTGACCTTGAGTTTGAAAATCTTGTCCGGGCTATATCTCAGAAACCGTAAGGTGTTGGAAGTTGATACTTGGTAGGGACATTGGTTAGGGGGTGTAGGTGTGCAACATCATGGTCTGACCTTGATTTAACCTTTGACCTTGCTGTAGTGACCTTGACCTTTACAATCTTTTTGCACATTGGGGTCTGTCTTTTGATGCAGATTAAGCACTGTTAAAGTCATATTAGAATTCATTAAGAATTTTACTTTTACAACTTCCGATTGTAACAGATGGAATTTCATCAAGTGAGCCACAGATTTTGCTCCAACACCACACATAAGCATTCATTGAATGTATTACCATTTCTGTATGCATGGTAATATTCAAAACATCCAAACCATAATTCGGCCATGCCAGATGTAGATAAAGAGTGTCATAATGTTTAGTTTACTGATTAATGCTGTCATTTTTAGGCGAGTTGCATGTAACCAACCCGCCTATTAGATTGATGTGTCCGACGTCCGTCTGTCCGTCCACATTTTTCGTTTCCGGACTCTAACTCGAAAACAGTTTGTCCAATTGATTTCAAACTTGACAGGGACATAGATCACCATCACATCTAGGTTGCTTTCGAAATTGGTGTAATTCTGTCTGTTTGTTTGTCCGTTTTTTGTCTGTTCGTAAACATTTCTGTTTCCGGACTCTAACTCAAAATGCTCTGTCCAATCAAATTCAAACTTGACAGGGAGATACATCACCATCATAGCTAAGTTGCTTTCGAAATTGGTGTAATTCCGTCCTTTCATTTTTTCCGTTTATAGCATAGATACATTTATATAACCTAGATTACAAGTTTTACATTTCTTAGCACGTCTAACACATTCACCTTAACTGGGTGACCTAACATTTCTTTCCTTGTTTCTAAATACAATTACAGCAGTCGCTAACCTTATTGCTACCTGCATCTTTGACCCTCTTGTGTTATTGAATTGTCTTGTTTTAATGCTTCATCTTTACATGCATTATCTTTCTCATAAGACATTATTTTCTCTATTTAAACATTGTTTGGACTTTTATATAACTGACAGTGCTCTGAAAGTATCCTGAACTTTGTACTGATACAGTACTTCTGTGTCTCATGGTGTTAAAAATATTTCCCTAGGCTGTGGGGTACGGGCATCTCTGATGCTATTTTTCAAATTTTGCATCTATGGTGTAACTGGCCATAGGTAAGTGTCATACTTTTATTGCGCTACAATAGCTTACCATGTGGAACTGAATGCTGATCTCGGGAGGCCGCAGGCCCCGGCCAACGTCCAAGAAAAATAGACATTTATTGTTGGCCGTAGCCTCAGGTTGTACTCTCATGGATCTCTTCTCAATTCTTCCTCCTTTTCTCATTGGCCGCATGATTTGGAAGCATTTGCTTTTTGCATTCATAAATCTTATTTTTCTCAGTATATACATATTGTTGGATGTTTTTATTTAGCCAGTTTTTGTGATTATTGTTACAGTATATTCTGTGAAAGTCTGGCTTCAACAGGATAAGTATTTCTTAACTTTTCAAACTTGTTTTACGGTTCAGCTTGCACAGATTTTATTGCTGTAAAAATGTCTTCCCACCAAGCAAGCAAGGACAAGCCCAGATCCAGCAAATGTCGTCATTTCTGTTTACCCTTTGATTCTCACAATTACTGTCCTGCCTGTAGAGAAGCAAACAAGGGAGATGATCCCTCTGTTACTTTTGAAAAGCCATGTGAAATCTGTTCGGGTTTCTCCGAAGAGCAAATTCTTAAGATTAAAAACAGGCATAGGTATGTTAGAAAACAGAAGGTAACAGACACATCCAAAGATGACGATTTGGATCTTTTGGGAGATGACCTTGAGGCTGCTGCTGACAATTTATTTGCTTCATCTCCACGTCCCCAACCCCAGCATTTTGAGGCTTTGTCATTAAAAACTCCAGCTAAAACTGTCCCACCAACCCCAGGTAAAGCTTTACAACAAAAGATCGAGTCTAAACTGGAGAAATCCCTGGGTACTCAATTTAACATCCAACTTCAGCAACAAATGGGGGTTTCCAGGCTTCTATGCTTGAAGCAATGAAGTCTCTCAGAGACGAAATGCAGTCTATGAAAAAGTCTGCTAAAGAAGTGGAGTTGGATCAGAGCTCCACTTCTGCTTCAAAGCCTGGCCCCAGTAAACAGTCTGATAATTCGAACTCTGCTCCGAACACTCATTCCGAATGTACTGATGAAGCCATTGAGTTGGACGTGTATGGCCCTTCTCTGCCTCCACAGTTCGGAGATGCTCAGTCCGAACATTGCTCAGATCTGAACCACGGTTCGCATCACCAGTCAGATCTATCCGAACAACCCGAACAGGTATGTTTGACCAGAGCCAAAAAACATTCGGACTAACACAAACACAAGGTTTGGGCCAAATATCTTTCTCAGTTGTCATCCTCAGAGATGGATCAGTCCTCTGCTCACAAGAAGAAGTCTACTCAGCCCCCTGGGGCTCCTGCTGAACTAGACCAACCTCAACATGACCCAGATCCCCTCTTCTATAGGGAAGTAGCCATGGCAGACTTACCCTCTCAATATGCTGAAGAAGTGGACACACCTTCAGGCATATTTTAGATCTCCCTGACCCCAGGGAAACTATGCCTAGGTCTTCCGCTTGGTTCTGGGCCTGTGTTACATATATGGGTACTGTATAAGTGCATTGTTTGATCTAAGCTTTATGTCTATATATGGCCATATTCGGTAATTGTGTTATTGATTCTTTTTATGTTTTATGCAGTATGATCTATTTATAGACTGGGGAAATCCTTCTAATAACCTCAGTGATTATATTAGTAGATCTGGGGAAACCCAATTACCAGTAGTCTCTAGAACTTCCTTGGTGAATCTGGTGACAGGTGTTGCTTTCAAGTTAGTTCTTTAACATTCTATAAGCTTGTATAAGTTACTGGCCACTGCCAATATATATAAGGACTGTGCACCTGACCACAGATGAACATAGTATTTGCTGGCTATAAGGAAGGCTATTTGTGTTTTAAAAGTACTTCTGTTGTTGTGAACTTTTGCTGGAGTGAATTTTCTACAGTGTGTGGATAGATTTGCTGTACTTTGGATACTTTTTTTCTCTGCATGTAGTGTGTGGTTCTACCAGAGAGTGGACTTAATGCATTTTGGACATTGTTCATATCTTGAAGCAGAGAGTACAGTTGTGCAGACTTTCTGAATACTTCTATACAGAGAGTGGACTTAATGCATTTTGGACATTGTTCATATCTTGAAGCAGAGAGTACAGTTGTGCAGACTTTCTGAATACTTCTATACAGACATCCCCTATGGGCAAAGTTCCCCTACCAATTCTTAAGGAACCGGAAGATCAGGCTGGGCAGAATCTCTCTACTATCAATTTCATAGCTGTTTTTGCCAAAACTTCTTCTTGTAAGAACACTATGGAGAAGTGTCAACACAGTTTGAAATCGACCTTTAAAAGGGTCAAAACTCAGATTTAAAAAGGTGCCAATCCTGAGAAAGCAGCCAGGCATGGTTATGGCAATGACTGGGACTATTTTAAGATTCTGAATAAGACCATTCTTATTCAATAAAGAGCTCTTGCCTGCCTAAGTAAATCTCTGGCCCATATACTCCAGAGGGAACTCTATACTATGGGCAACACTGGCCTGCTAGGCGCGAGGACGAAATGACCCCCTTACAACCACACTTAGGGGATACGAGACGTCATGAACTGAGGAATTCACCATTTTGGCCTTCCTCATTGTTCAAGCCTCAGCTAGTAAAGGAGGAAGAAGACTTCCTCCTCAGAAAAGACCTGACTCAGTCCTTAGGGTGGATAATAAATCAGGAGAAATCCAAACTAAAACCTGCTCAAGTGTTTTCGTTTGTGGGCTACAAATACCATTTAAGTTCAGCTCTTGTAAAACCCACTCAAGAGAGATGGCTCAAACTTCAGGATTTGATCATACGACTCAACGGAGAAAATGGTCCCGGAGGGATGCCTTCACATAAGGCCCTTCCAGTTTCACCTCAAGGAGCACTGGAGATATCCTCAGTTGTTGGACATCCTCCTTCCTTGGACAGAAACCATTGCAGCACACCTAGGATGGTGGCAAAATCCCACAAATGTGATGAAAGGTGCAGACCTTCATTCCAAATACCACAGTATCCAACTCTTTACAGATGCCTCAAACGAAGGCGGGGGCACTCACTTAGAGCAAACCTCCACAAAGGGTCTGTGGTCAGACAGGGAAAAAGAGGCTACACATAAATGTTCTAGAGCTGAAGGTTCAAGGACCAGTATCAAATCGAAACAGTACTGGATGCCACGGATACCCAACAGTAGTAGCCTACACAAAGAAACAAGGAGGAACCCACTCGGCAGAGATATGTGCTCTCCTGTGGAAAATCATGACCTGGTGCCATCATTACAAGATAACATTGAAAGCCAGACACATTCCAGGGTGTCTGAATGATCTGTCACAAGTGGTTCACTCCTCATGTAGATCTATTTACCACTCATCTGAATCACAAACTGCCACTGTACGTGTCTCCAGTCCCAGACCAAAATGCTTGGGACATAGATGCTCTAAACATAAACTGGTCAGGTCTCACAGCTTATTCTTACCCTCCAAGGGCTCTCCTTCACAGGGTGATCTAAAAAATCAGACAGTGCAATTGCCTGATCATTGTAATAGCCCCAGGCTGGCCAGGGATGCCCTGGTTTTGGGACCTAGTGCAGCTCTCAACAGAGATACCACGCCAGGTACCAGTGTCAACAACCCTTCTCAAACAGTCTCACAACTATGTGTTTCACAGTAATCCACAACATCTCAACCTCCACGCCTGGTGTCTAGGAGTGGACAACTGCAAGAACAAGGCTTCTCTGTGTAGGTGGCAGAGAGAATTGCTGCCCCTCAGAGGTCATCAACAAGAACCATCTATAAATCAAAGAGGGCCCTATTTGAAAAAAATGTTGCAGAGAAACTTTGGAGGATTAATCCACTCCCTCTGTGAAACAAATCTCTGATTTTTTCATGTACCTGTACCAAGACCTAAACAGGCGCCCTTCGACCATTGATGGTTATAGGACTGTTATTGTTGACACCCTGGGCCCAGCTGGGCACCATATCTCCCAAAGCTTAGACCTCAACAGATTACTCTCCAGCTTTCACAGGGATCATCCCAAAAGTTCCAGGAATCTTCCCAAATGGAACCTTTCTGTTGTTCTCAATGAGCTCACTAAAGCACCCTTTGAGCCTATGAAAGACACAGACCTCAAACATCTTACTCTCAAAACTGCTTTCTTGCTAGCTTTGGCCCCTGGCAAGCGCCGTAGCGAAATTCATGCCTGGGTTACATTTATTTGGGGTTATACGTCGCTTTCAACACTATACAGGTCATATCACGATGGGTAGTTGGAAGGGCAGAGGAAACCAGTACATATAGTTTGTTAGGGTTCTGTACTGTAAACTGCCGACCAACGGCAAGCAACTACCAGCTTTCCCACTTGAGGCCGTGCCGGGAACCGAACCCCGGCCTCAGAGGTGGGAGGGTTGCAAACAAAGTATCTAATCTAGGCCAATGGGAAAAGATTGCCTTGTTCCCTTCTGATTTCATAGCCAAAAACCAACTAGCAAGAGAAGGTTCTCAAAGTGTGTCTCTGGTGACTATTCCAGCTTTGACTACCATTGTAGATAGACAATTCAAATAAGACAGGACCTTGTGTCCGGTACGGGCCCTGAGGTATTACTTGGATTGAACCAAAGACCTGAGAGGGTCTCGATCCCTACTCTTCATTTCCTTCAAGAAAGGACACACCTCAGACATCAGACCCGCTATGCTCTCTTCTTGGCTGAAACAAACCATCCTACTTTGTTATAAACAAGCAGACCAACAAGCCTTGGACTTGGTCCAAGTTAAAGCGCATGACATTAAGGCCTTCACGGCCTCTAAGGCCTTTACGGTGGGGTATCGGTGGACCAAATCATGCAAGCCTGTCACTGGAAAGCTCACAATACATTTACAAATTTTTACCTAAAAGACCTTACTTGGTCAGACAACGACGACAATATGTATCTGGGACCAGTAGTAGAAGCACAACAAGTCCTAGACCCTTCCCATCACACCAGTTATCCTCAGAAAGAAAAGAAAGGGGGGTGCATCTGCTACAACCAAGTCTTCAGGAGTCTAAATCCCAGGGTCTAGGTATAAGTTTACCTCATCAGGATGTTTTGGTAAGGTCTTTTTATTTTTTCAGTATATATATTATGTATTAAGGACTTATTAAGGTTGTCACTAATCTCATTTCAGGGTGGCCAAAAAAATTATGAGAATCCCAAGCCTAGGGCTTGTTTTCAGCATGGCTTAGCTCTAGGGGCTTTACTCTTCAAGTGAGCATGGGCTGCACTTCTCTCCTCCAATCAAAACATCCAGACAGTTTTAGCATTGTCATTTATTATCTTTGGTTTTTGGCTTATTGCAGACCCAGCCCCTGTGACTGGGATCTGTAAACGGGACTCAGACTGTCATTTCAAAAACATTCATTCTATCTTGTAATTCAAATCTAAGAAAAATTGACTACTTCTTCCAGTCTCAGCAGTCTCCACGGGAGGGTTGGATTCAGCATTCAGTTCTGAATGGTAAGCTATTGTAGCGCAATAAAATTGAAAATATTAATTACTTAAATGTAGCTTTTATAAGCTACAAGCTTACCATGTGGAACTGAAGAGAGTCCCACCCTGCCTCCCCGCTGTCTTACAGCTGAGGGGTATGGTTCAAAATTATAACGAGAAAAGGAGGAAGAATTGTGAAGAGTTCCGCGAGAGTATAATCTTAGGCTACAGCCAACTATAAATGATAATTTTCTTAGACGTTGGCCGGATGCCTGTGGCCATCCAAGATCAGCATTCAGCTCCACATGGTAAGCTTGTGGCTTATAAAAGCTACATTTAAGTTATTACAATTTTCAAATTTATTGCTCATATGGAGAAAATCATTTTCAATTTTGTCTGGAGTAATAGAAAGCATTTGGTTTCAAAAGAAGTGTTGATATTACCAGTTCCATTGGGTGGCTTAAAAATGATTTCCACAAAGGCGATCATTTATACAGCTCGAATAATTTTTGTTATTCAATAACATTAATGCTCATGAATTAATGGGTTTTAGCAAAGAAGATCTTTTAAACAGAACCAACCCATGCTATGTTTACAAAACATGCTCAACAAAATTTTATTCGTCTTTACACTTGGTTTAATTTTACAAACACAGAACCATGCCAGAGCTCTGAAATTTTGCAACAAAATATTTGGAAAAATGTGTCAATATGCATAGGCAATGATATAGTTTATAAAAATTATAAAGATTGGGTAAATGCAGGAATAATCTCAACAAAAGATATATTTAATGTAATGAATTGTAGTTTTATGAAAAGAGAAGAGCTTGAAAGAATATAGAATATAAATATAGCTATTATGAAATGTAATCAAATAATCTCAGTTATCCCAAGGAAATGGAAGAGACTTCTACAGACACCATTGCTCACTAATGTTGGTTCAAGTGATCGAATTCCATATAAATGTTTCAGTAATATACAAAAAGTAAAAAATAGTCAAATTTATAAATATTTTGTTACCCAAAAGATAATAACTCCTGTCAGTCAAAATAAATGGGTTGAGTATTACACCTTTCTTGAACATGTTGACTGCAAAAAAATATACATGCTATGTTTCAGTATTGTAAAAGACACGTATATACAGATTATGCAGTTCAAGATCCTACATTGAGTTGTCACAATTTGTCGTCGAATTTGTATTCCGGACAGTATCTCAAAAATGGCTCGTCAGATTTAATTCAAATTTGCCATGTGGATGTAACTGGTCCAGGGGGTGTGCTGTATAGTTTTGTGACCTTAAACTCCCACTAGTAAAATACTTAAACTCAATTTAAGTTTTTTCGTTTCTGGAGAATATCTCAAAAATGGCTTTATGGATTCAATTCAAATTTGGCATGTGGTTGTAACTAGTTTTGAAGGTGTGTCCCATTTTAAGGTGACCTTCAACTCCCTTATATAAAAAATTTATGTCCAGTTTACGTTTTTTTCTTTCCATGGAGTATACTGAAAGTAACTTCAGAAATTTCATTCAACTTTTGCAATTATATATAACTGGCCATAGGTAAGTGCCACACAATAAGGTGACCTTAAACTCCCATTAATAAGAGAATTATTTCACTTTTTAAGTTTGCTAACTTTTGAACAATATTTCAAATATTGTGCAATTCTAGGCGTTTCAGTTGTGGATGTAACAAACCTTGAACAGAACTTTCAAGAAAAGATTACCTTAAACTCGCTAACATACAGCAGTGCAAACAAACTTTGAGTTTACGGTTGGGCAATAGTTTTGGTGTTTGGAAGATATTTTATATGCTAATTAGGACTTTAAATTTCATTAAAACTTTGCATGTATATGTAACTGGCCACAGGTAAGTGCATTTCAATAAGGTGACCTTAAACTCCCAGTAATAACATGGCAACACTTTTTTATGCTTCTTTGGCTTAAAAATTTTTCTCAGGTATCTTTGCATTCCAAATCCTTGCATTGATTTCAGCTGATTAGTTTTTCGGCAAAACCTGGCAACAAGTTTTGCCATGGCAACACTTCTTTCTGTTTCTTGGACTTATAAATATTTTATGGGTTCTTTGCTTTCCATACCCCTGCACAGACTGGAGCGGATTAGTTTTTGGGCAAACCTGGCAACAAGTGTTGCCATGGCAACACTTTTTTTGTTTCTTTCTTGGACTTGTAAATATTTTTATGGGTTCTTTGCTTTCCATACCCCTGCACAGACTGCAGCTGATTAGCTTTTCGGCAACACCTGGCAACAAGTGTTGCCATGGCAACACTTTTTTCTTTTTTTTTTGACTTACAAATATTTTTATGGGTTCTTTGTGTTCCATACGCCGCAAAGATTGGAGCTGATTAGTTTTTCGGCAACATCTGGCAACAAGTGTTGCCATGGCAACACTTTTTTATGTTTCTTGGGCTTAAAAATTTTTTTCGGGTATCTTTGCATTCCAAACCCTTGCATTGATTTCAGCTGATTAGTTTTTCGGAAACACCTGGCAACACTTTTTTCTGTTTCTTTGACTTATATTTCTGTGGATTTTTTGCATTCCAAACCCCCTGCATGAATAGGAGCTGGTTAGCTTTTTCAGCAATATCAGGCAGCTAGTGTTGCCATGGCAACAGTTTTTTCTGTTTATCCATTGTGGATATAAAAAGTCCAGAAGAAACCTGTATGGTAAAGTGACCTAACACTCCACAAGATTAGACAATGCTCGTTTGCTGTCCCACAAAATGGAGGACAAATAGATGTCCTTTCCTCAATGAAGAGCCGAGGCAGACAAGACATGACCCATCTTGTACAATGCATTTACATGTATTATGACTAGCTGAGGGTGCTTTACTAGTGGATTATCAGTGCAGAATTGATAGACAATGATCTTGCTTGTTTGCTCTCCCACAAAATGGCGGACAAATATAAGCCCTTCTTTGCTCCATGAAGAGAGGATGTAAATAGAAGTCCTTCTTTCCTCCATGAAGAGAGGAAGCAGACAAGACAGGACATCTTGCACAATGCATTAATTTGTATGGTCGTATGACTAGCAGTTTAAGTTATATTTTTCAACAAGGTGGGGCTTCACCATGACTCAGACCTTCTGAAAGATGGTCTGGATTTGCAGAAATGCTGCACGTCAACTTTTTTTGTCTATCTGGCATAAGTTATGTCCTTTCGAATTTCATCTGCTTCAGTCTTTAACCAAAGCTGGTGACACAGTACAATTCTGTTGAATTCTTGTAGCATATTTAGATTTGATTCAAAAAGTCCTTGTAGTAGTAGAACAAAGTGCAAATGTCAAGGATGAAACAGAGTCATTCATGGAAAATTTTGGTTTATTAAAATATGTTATATGAGGTAGTTATTACAGTATAGACTGTTGTATAATATAGTATTTTAGTAATGGAACGAAATGCAAATGTCAAGGATTAAAAAGAGTCATTCATGGAAAAAGTTGGTGTATTAAAATGTGTTATATGAGACACAGTTATTACAGTATAGACTGTTGTATAATATACTATACTTGTTGTAAACTTGTAATGTAATGTTGAACTTTAAACACATAAATAAACATATGAAATACAAAAAAAAACTTACCCGCCAACCAAGCGGTAGTGATTCAGCCATTGTCCATTGGATAGGATGTATTAATGCAATAATATTGCAAATTTAATAAGTAAATTAAATTTTTATAAGTCAATACCCAATCCAATAGACAGGCAAGGCCCTCCCAACTGGCCCTGCTATCAGCTTACTAGGGGTCTTAATAGGTGTAGACAATGAAAAAGATGCTGTGACGTCACACTGTCTAGATAGGGAGGAAGTATGTATGCGCCGCCTGGCGAATGCACAAAACGTGACCGACCTGCCGGTGGAAACACAGGCCAACTTTTTCTGACGTTTGGCAGGCCGGTCTGCACCAACCGGATTAGCAATTGTCCATTGGATAGGGTATAAAATTTAATTTACTTATAAATTTGCAGTTTTGTCCACATGTAAAATAGATAAATGGACTCAAATCGGGGGATTTTAGGATCAAAATACAACAAATACAACAAATTTTATCTCATTTTCATTCATGCACAAGGAAGCTTGCGTTTTTGCTTTACAAAAAACATATAATTTAATTGAAAATATATACAAAATAATCAGAAACTTAATCTACAATATGAAAAAAAATAATAAAAATTTCAGCACACAAATAGCATTTAAGCGGAATCTGCCCAACCTCCCCAGCTTTCGTTAAAGAGGAAATTTTTTTTTTCATCCTAAAATTACGCTTTGGCGTTTTACTAATAAAAACAGGCCTGCATTTCAAATGCGTTACAAAAGCTATGCCGAATTGCATTTTTGTGCCCTAAAGGCTATCAGATCTTATAATTTCTGTTACAGTCATTTAAAGTCACTTTTATATTGTTGTAGGATGCCTTGGATTCACTGATGGATAGAATGGAACAAACAAAGCCAGACTGGGAAGATCATTCAACTTATGTTCAGTCTAAAAATAAACAGACTTTGTTAGAGTTTGGGCTCAATCCACTAGATATTTAATCATATAAATTTGCTGCCACGTACAAAATGGTTTCTGCTTATCTTATGAGAAAACAATGATTACTTTGTTCATAAAAATTCATGTGTAGGTATTTGCTCAACAGTTTTTGGCAAATTGTTTTGTGATGACTGTCTTAAAAATGGTTTCTAAAAATACAGAAAGCCAATTGAGAGATAACTAAATTATATATTATTATATATTGCACTTATCACTGAAAATGGATGAACACAGGATGTGTGAATATATAGGTCAGTTATGTTAGTAGCATGTTTTATTTGGTTTTTGCCCATATCAATCTCTCTAGTGACATCATATTTTGGCCTAACATGATTATGTTGAGGCTTTTGCATATAACGTAAAAAAGTTTTTAATTATGCCACATATTTCACCTGCATCTTCCAATATTTTCACATAAAAACACATTTTTTATGAATTTCTGAAAAAAGGCATTCATTAACCCTTGGGGTCACTGCTATGAGAATGTCACAGAAACTTGGGCGAAAAACAACACACATGAAATTTCCATGTAACTGTGGCTAAAAACAGTACCAAATTCTGATTTCATTGCGTTAATACATCTTACCTAACAGACGATAGCTATTGTCCGGCGCCAGCCGGTCCCGCCAAACGCCAGAAAAAGACGTCCTGAGTTTCACCTCCGGCCGGACCGGTACACTCCAATCCACTCGCCAGGTGCCCTAGTTCCTGCTTTATTTGCCAGGGGGACGTGACGTCATAGCATCTTTTTCGTTTGGCGCGAGATTTAAAGTTGTGTTATTCGAAAGTGCTTTCTTTTTTGTGGATATTCTGTTTATATCTTTTGTTGTGTGGCTCAGTGAACTTATTAACGTTTATCTACCATCATGTCTTCACCGGGTCAAAGAAAAGGGGCGTGCGGACACATAATGGCGAATTTTGACAAACATTCTAGATGTGCCCGCTGCCGTGACAAAGGTCATGGGGAAGACCCTTGTGTTAAACATCTTCAGTGTGAGTTCTGCGATTTACTTACTCCAGAACAGGTAGTTCAACTTGCAACCCCTACCTACAAGCTTAGGAAGGAAAAACAGAAGAGTAAAGACGTATTAATAGACCCTGCTGCTGTTACCGTCATCTCTCATGTGGAACAGGAAGTTGTAGATCGCCCTGCTTCCCACAATTCATCTGTTGACCTCTCTCTACCAGCTCCCTCATTTCAAAAGGAATTGCAGGACCTGGATGAAAAATGGTCGTTAAGGATGGCCAGATTAGAAGCTCTTATTACTATGGGTCACAAATCGTCTCCCCATCAACCGGCCTTTTCTCCAGTCAAAGTCCCGGTTTCACATCAGCCACCTCCGGGGTCAATATCTCAAACCCCTTTTTTGCAGTCTGCAGCTCTTTCCGGCCAAGCCGGTCCCGCTTCCGGCCCGGATGAAGCTCAGGCATTGCCTGTGTCAACTGTCACCAGATCTTCACCATTGGATAATTTATACCCGGACAATGACCCGGAGCCGGTCTTCCAACAACCCAGTCCGGTGCCTTCTGCTCAGTCCTCTACCGGACCTGTTCTTTTCTCAGCCCGGGATGTTATTCCACCGGATCAAACTGAAGAAGGAGAGCTCTCTGATCTGGAACAGGAACCGGACGATCCACAGGACTCTGACTCCGGCAAAAAGGATAAGATTATTATTGAAGATCAAAATTATCGAGAAACTGTGAGAGGAGTTAGGGCTTTTATGGGATAGACACATATTCCCGATTTAGAATACTCTCCCACTTCTCGCACTGACGATCCTTGGACTGGGCATCGCTCTCAGCCAGTGGGGAAAGTATCAGTCTTGCTCCCGCCAGAGGACTGGCTATGCAAAAAACTTGAAAATATGAACTTGTTTCTTCTAGAAGGCTACCCGTCGAAATCATCGGAACCAGGGGGACTTCACATGGACCAGTTCCTCCGTCCTCCCAAGTCCCAGAGTCGTTGGTACGGGATTCACCCAGCCGAACCCAAGGACCCTACCAGGCCCGGGAAGTATGTAAACACCTGGCCCAATAACGCGGCAAAGATTAATAGTGCTTTTCCCCGTATTGCTAAACAAAGTGTGGCTAATTCTCAACCTGCAGTGCGCCAGTTATCCCAAGACACCGTCAGGAAATGGGAAAAATCTGCCAAAGAATCTAGTTACATCTGCAACCAGGCAGCTGGATTTAACAGGTGTATTACCAAGCTACAGGATTCCATTCAAGAACAGGTCAGAATCTTACATCATGAAATGGGAAAAGGGAAATCGTCAGCCAAAGCACAAGCTGCCTTGGATGAGCTTCACTACCTAACAACATTCAACCAAAATGTGAGTTTCGCCATGGGCAAGTCTTTACAGCACCTGTCAGACTTTACCTTCACTCAAATGGCCAACCTGACTTTGGTCCATAGGAACTC
This sequence comes from Sabellastarte sp. h YS-2021, assembly GCA_964017235.1. Lineage (NCBI taxonomy): Eukaryota > Metazoa > Annelida > Polychaeta > Sabellida > Sabellidae > Sabellastarte > Sabellastarte sp. h YS-2021. The sequence goes on from OZ024932.1 coordinate 111,885,392, forward strand.
GTACCTGGAACATTTAAAGCCAGGCGTTAAACCTGACACCTTTTCCGCATTAAAAAATTGTCCGCTGAATGGTTATGCCCTCTTCCCAGATGCGGTTATTAGGAAGGCGGAAGATGACATTGCTCAACATGAAGCTGCCAAGCGTACCTCCCAGCCCGGTCCGGGCCATGGGGGGGTTCGCCGGGGCACATAAAAAAGGTCAGACCAGATATCAACCTTACTCCACAGGGTGGAAAAGTTAGGATGCTACTAAACCTTCAGGCAACTCTGGCAAGGACATGCCAGCATGGAAGTCTTTCGGTGGCAGAGGCAGACCACGCGGTAGGGGACGCGGAGGTCCTGCTAATCGCGGTTCCCGAGGATCCAAGGATGTACATCCATATAAATGACAATTATTGTGTAACAAAACCGGCTTTAGAGAGCCGGTGCTCAGGGACAGTAACAGAAACTCTCAGAACTTTAAAGTCTCTTGTAAATTACTGTGCTGTCAGTCCTGTACTTTTCGCAACAAGAAATGTAAGGCAGCCGTAAAAGAAAGGCTCTCTCAGAAATCAAAGAAATAAATTCTGTGAATTGTGTTTCTTTTGTCGATCATTGTGTTTCTGCCCCAACTGTGACAAATGCCCACAATGTTGTTCATGCTCCACTAGTAGGAGGGCGCCTTCAGCCCTTTTGGCAAACTTGGGCCCTCCTAGGAGCAAATTCAAGGGTGGTGTCTATCCTAAAAGAGGGGTATATCCTCCCATTCAAACTCAAACCCCCTCTGTTGAGGCACCCCCTGATAATTAGTGGTTATGCCAATCCCGACAGAAACAAGTTCCTAAGGGATGCGGTTCAAAGCCTAGTGGACAAAAAGGCAGTAGAGATGGTAAGGGTTCAAGCATCTCTAGCCTTTTTCAACAGGTTGTTCATAGTTCCCAAACCCAGCCAAAAATGGCGACCAGTCTTAGATCTCAGTACCTAGACGACTGGTTGATTCGAGCCCCTACCAAAGAATCCTGCCACCAGGGCACTCAATCCCTCCTCGCCCTTTGCCAGGAGTTGGGTTGGATAGTGAACCTACAAAAGTCAGAACTGGAACCCAAACAGATTTTCGAGTTCGTGGGTTACAGGTACGATCTTTCTCAAGGACTGGTCTTACCGACTCAAAACCGTTGGGAGTCGATTATCCAAAAGTTGGAATCCATCCTATCCAAGCCAAGTTGCCGAGTCAGGAGATTTATGTCCCTGATAGGCCTGCTTACAGCAACGGAAAAACAGGTTCCCCTGGGCAGACTCCACATGAGACCCATCCAGTGGCACCTAAAACGACATTGGAGAGTTCCAGAATCCCTGGAAAATGAGATTCCTGTCCCAAGGTCACTTCACCCACACCTTCTATGGTGGACCAAGGAGACAAATGTCTTGACAGGACAGCCTTTACATCCGTTGAGTCATGCCGTTCAAATCTTTACAGACGCCTCAAAAGAAGGCTGGGGTGCTCACTTAGGCGACTTCACAGCAAGAGGCGTTTGGTCAGTTCCAGAAAGTCATCTTCACATAAACTTCCTGGAACTAAAAGCTGTCTTACTAGCCTTGAAAAGATTCCAACACTTAGTGCGAGGAAAAGTAGTTCTAGTTGCCACAGACAACACCACATTTGTGGCATACATCAACAAGGAAGGAGGTATGAGGTCAGACTCACTTTGTGCCCTTCTTTGGCGGCTCCTGTGTTGGTGCAATCTGAGACAGGTAGTCCTAAAGGCCAGGCACATCCCTGGTCATCTGAATGTGATTGCAGACAAACTATCTCGTCAAGGCCAAGTCATTCAGACAGAATGGTCACTTCTTATCCGTTATCCTTTGCTAAGATCTATCAGATCAGGATTCTCTAACCCTTCACCAGGTGAAAGCACATGACGTTAGAGCCTTCGTGGCTTCTAAAGCCTTTCAAGGTGGCATCTCGCTAGACCAGATCTTAGCTGCATGCCACTGGAAGTCCCACAACACCTTTACTCAATTCTACCTTAAAGATGTGGCGTGGGCAGATTCGGAGCTTTTTCACCTAGGTCCAGTGGTGGCTGCTCAGCAGATCCACCAATGAACCTCCTAGGCTCCTATTTTGTAAATAGTGTACATAATAGTTAAGGTTTTTTACTAGGTTGCCTGAGGCACTGAGTATGAGACCATTATTCCACTCTTACAGGCTAAATGGAATCTCTAGGACTGAACTCTTCTCTCTTCCTACTCTCAGAGCAGAAAAAAGAGGGGGGGGCTAGTGGCACTGCTCGGTAACTTAAGGAGCAGTTTTGAGCTTCTTTATCAGCCGGGCCAGAGGTTACGTGCCTATTTATAGAGTTCCTTCTAGTCCTGAGGAAGCTGCCCTCCTTCCACTGGGTAGTTATTCTAGCTATCGTCTGTTAGGTAAGATGTATTAACGCAATGAAATTGCAAATTTTAATTGGTAAATTAAATTTTTATTAGTTAATACCTTACCTAACAGACGGGAGATTCCCACCCGGCCTTCCCCGCTTTTCAGCTTCAATTAACGGGATTTGGGACGCAAAAGATGCTATGACGTCACGTCCCCCTGGCGAATAAATCAGGAACTAGGCCACCTGGCGAGTGGATTGGAGTGTACCGGTCCGGCCGGAGGTGAAACTCAGGACGTCTTTTTCTGGCGTTTGGCGGGACCGGCTGGCGCCGGACAATAGCTATCGTCTGTTAGGTAAGGTATTAACTAATAAAAATTTAATTTACTAATTAAAAGTTGTAATTTTATCACCTGTCATTCAATTTTGATATTTAAAAATGTTTTAGATTCTTGGAAGTTTAACGTTTCTACTTTTTTAAGTGATGAGATGTACACTGGTGGTGTCAGAATACAAGAAAATGTTGTGCATAAGACGTGTGATAGGATTTGCGAGCAGAAGCAATATTTTTAAATTAAAATATGCTAAAGTAATCTTAATTAGGTATTTTATTGCGTTAATACATCCTATCCAATGGACAATTGCTTTACCGGTCGGCGCGACCGGTCCCGCCAAATGCCAGAAAAAGACGTCTTGTATAGAATACTGGCAGGACCGTTCAGGAGAGTGCATTTGCCAGGTGGCGCATCATACTTCCTCTTCCTGTCTAGACATCGTGACGTCATAGCATCTTTTTCGTTTGGCGCGTGGAGAGTGAAGACATGTTTTCAACGACAAGGAATTTTTGGTTTTATACCGAACTCATCCGTTTTATTTCATATTTGAAGTAATTCAGAAGTTTTATCTACAATTATGTCATCACCAGGACAAAGAAGAGGTTCATGCGGACACACTATGGCTGGGTTCGACACCCACTCCAAGTGTGCGCGGTGTAGGGACAAAGGGCTAGGCGACGACCCCTGCGTCCTGAAGAGGGAATGCGTTGTTTGCAAAGGGTTTACCCCTGAGCAGTCCCTTCAACTGGCTACACCTACCTATAGGGACAGAAAAGACAAGAAGACATCCTCCAATTCTACAGCCTCATCCACCCCCAATTCTCGTGGACCCAGCACACGTTAGTGTACTGGGTAAAGTGGAAAAGGTCAAGGCTGTGCAGTCGACCCCTACCAAGAAGACGAAACGTAGTGAGTCTCCCAAGCCGTCTGCCAGCAAGAAGAGATCTTCAGGCAGTAGACCTTCAACTGAAGATCTCAAGCAACTGGATGACAAGTGGGGAGAGAGGTTTTCCAGACTGGAGGCGATGTTGCTAGCCAAGGTTTTCACAGTGCCGGTTGAACCGGTTGTGAAGCCAGCTTCAGAGGTGACTCCCACTCAGAAGCCCTTTTTTTGACCCTGGTGCCTCCACCAGCAGTCTACCTGTGGAGAAGAGTCTGCCAGCTGAGAAATCCGGTCCCTGCCTTGACCAGGCTACCGGTATTGCTGTAGAAGAGATGCAGACTGCCACCCAGCCCCTTGGGGCTCCCGGTGCAGGGGTAGCAACCCAGCCTGTTCAGGCCCCCGGTTCGTTCCCAGAGGTTCAGCCCACCGATGATGTAGATCTGAATGCAGCTTCTGACAGTGAAGATGAGCAGTTCAGCGAAACCGGTTCCCTGGATGGTGACATCCACTGGGACCGGTCAGCAGACAAAGAACCTTCTAGAGATGACCCTGAGACTGAGCCCACTGAGGAGGCTAACTACAGGGAAACCATGAGGGGTGTGAGGAGTTTCATGAGCTGGCACAGGGTTCCTGAGTTCGAAACTGTGTCCTCTACTGCAGATGACAACCCCTTTGCCAGTACCCGTGTCCAGCCAACCGGTAAAGTCAGTGTGAAACTTCCTGTGGACGAATGGTTGTGCAGGAAGATGTCCATCCTTAACCTCACAATCAAAGAAGGCTACCCTACTAGGAATTCTGACAACACTGGCCTCCTCAGGGATCAGTTCATCAAAACCCTAGACCTTTTAGATGGTACGGGATGCATGCTGAAAAAGACCGTGAGAGTTCTACGGTTCGTAGCTGGTCACCGGATGCGGCCAAACTCAACCACTCTTTCAGCAGGGTTGCCAGAAGAAATTTGCCATCTGCTCCACCCTCTCGAGCTTTCAGTCGGGATCTCCTCAGACGCTGGGAGAGGGCAGCTCGTGAACAGACAATAATGTGTAACCAGGCTGCTGGTTTGTCAAGGTGTCTGACCAGGGTTCAGGACTCAATGAACTCTTAGTTAAAAACCCTGCGTCTGGACAGTAAAGGCAAGTCATCTGAAAAGATGAAACAGGCTGTCAGTGAACTGGAGTATTTGACCACTTTCAACCGGTCCGTATCTCAAGCAATGGCCAGGACTGTCCAAGACCTTTCAGAAGCAGTATTTATCAACATGGCCAACTTCACCCTTGCTCGCAGGGATAGTTACCTGGACTATTTACATGCTGGGGTGAAGCAAGATACATTGCACGCCTTGAGAACGTCGCCAGTTCATTTGAATTCTTTATTCCCGGACCAGCTTATATCAAAAGCTGAAGAGGAAATCTGTAAGAGTGAAGAGAGGCGTTCTTCCGGTACTTCACACCGACAGCAAGGTCGCTTCCACCCATATGCTGCAAGTGACAAGGTTACTAGCCATCACACCGACAAGAAGAACGTCCCTGCTTGGAAACAGATCAAAGACAAGCAGCAGGCTAGGAAAGGTCATGGCAAGGCCTCAACATTTACACAGAAGCCTTGCCAAGGGGTTCAAGTCTCATAAATGACAATCACTGTATAATTCCTGTGACCGGTCAGAAGAACTCTGTACTTATTACCGGTCAGGGAGACTTGAACCCAGCACCAGTGGTGTCAGAGAACAGCAAAGTGACTTTAAATTTCAATGTAGACTCTCATGTTGCAAATGCTCATATTGTCACCGGGTTGCCGCAAAGGAAAGGCGTAAATCCCAATGCATGTCAATTGTACACAGAAATAAAATATATGAAAGATGTCTTTTGTGTAGGTCACTTGCCTTCTGTAAATCTTGTCACCAATGCCCAACATGCTGTTTTAGATCCTCCTGTAGGGGCGAGGTTAAACCAGTGTTGGGAGAAATGGGAAACCCTGGGTTCAAGTCCAAAAGTGGTAAACATTCTGAGGGAGGGTTACATGCTCCCCTTCCGGTTCAGACCCCACTTGACAAGGTCACCGACTGTAATAAGCAACTACCACAATCCAACCAAACAGTCCTTCCTTTTAGAGGCACTGTATCAGCTGGTAAACAAAAATGCAGTCGAACCGGTGGAAAATCCAAACTCACTGGGGTTTTACAACCGGCTATTTTTGGTACCCAAACCCAACAACCGGTGGAGACCGATTCTAGACCTGAGCACCTTGAACACCTTTTTAAACACAGGGACGTTCAAGATGGAAAACCCAGAGACAATAAGAACCTCCCTACAGACAGGGGAGTTGGTCACATCTATAGATTTCAAAGACGCATACTTCCACATACCAATTCACAGTCAGTCCAGGAAGTAGATGCGTTTTCACCTCCAGGGTCGGGTCCTACCAGTTCAAAGCCCTTCCCTTTGGCCTGTCCACAGCCCCCATGGAGTTCACAGTGGTGACCAAAGAGGTCAAACTCATGGCACTTCAAAAGGGTATAAGGATCCACCAGTACCTAGACGACTGGCTGGTGAGAGCCTCTACCCACGACACCTGTCTCCAGCATACTCAAACCTTAGTCACACTGTGCCAGGAGCTAGGGTGGCTGGTGAACAGGGAAAAATCAGAACTGGTCCCACAGCAGGTCTTCAACTTCGTAGGTTACCAGTTCGACCTGAAGGAGGGCAGGGTCAGACCAACAGAGGAACGTTGGCAGACCTTGACAGACAAGATCAGATCAATACTGTCGGATCCGGTATGCCCGGTCCGGAAATTTATGTCCCTCATAGGGCTACTCACAGCAACAGAAAAACAAGTCCACTTAGGACGACTACACATGAGACCCATACAGTGGCACTTGAAAAACAACTGGAGGGTCCCAGAATCACTGGAAAAGGTGATACCGGTTCCCAAGTCCCTCCACCCCCATCTAAGGTGGTGGCTGGAGGAAAGCAATGTGCTACTAGGTCAACCATTACACCCTCTAAAACATGCTCTGCAGATCTTTACAGACGCATCAAACGAAGGGTGGGGCGCTCACTTGGACGACCACACTGCAAGAGGAACTTGGTCCCTTCCAGAGAGCAAGTTACACATAAACCACTTAGAGCTAAAAGCGGTATTTCTAGCTCTAAAAGAGTTTCGAACCCTGGTCTGCAACAAGACAATGTTGATAGCTACAGACAACACAACAGTGGTTGCCTATATCAACAAAGAGGGGGGGATGAAGTCGGGGTCACTGTGTGCCCTACTGTGGCGAATCCTGTCCTGGTGCACCAGACAGCAGGTAACCTTCAGGGCACGTCACATCCCCGGCCGGCTGAACGTTATAGCAGACGAGCTATCCAGACTTGGCCAGACCATTCAAACAGAGTGGTCACTTCATCCAGCAGTGTTCCAAGCTGTATGCCCAAGGTGGCACCAGCCACAAGTGGACCTGTTTGTCACCAGGTTCAACAACAAACTGCCACAGTTTGTGTCACCGGTTCCAGACCCCCAGGCTTGGGCAGTGGATGCACTCAGCCTCTCCTGGGAGGACCTGGACCCATACGCCTTCCCACCGGCAGCCATCTTGGGCAAAGTGGTGGAGAAGCTCCAGGACTACCCCTGCAACAGAATAATTCTGATTGCTCCAGGGTGGCCCAACATGCCCTGGTTTTGGGACCTGGTAGCAATGTCAAGCCAGATCCCACTGTGTCTGCCCAGCATACCCAACCTAGTGTCTCAGCCATTCAACCAGGTCCTTCACAGGAACCTGTCGAATCTGAACCTACATGCCTGGCTCCTAGAGCCTCAGCAATCAAGGAGCAAGGTTCTCTGAGGCAGTGGCAGCACGAATTGAGGCTCCTCAAAGATCAACCAGATCTGTCTATGAGGCAAAGTGGACCATTTTTACAAAGTGGTGCCTCAGTAATCAGGTGGACTTCAGGGAACCACCTCTGAAAGCCATTGCTGACTTCCTCCTGCACTTGTTTCAGGAGAAGAAGTTACAACCAGGCACTATTGATGGCTACAGATCCGCCATTGCTGATAAACTGGGCAATTCCACCATTAATGTCAGCAAAGATGAGAATCTCACTCGTCTCCTGGATAGTTTCCATAGAGACAGACCTAAGGGCAGGAGGGGCATCCCCTCCTGGAACCTTTCACTGGTTTTACATCAGCTCACAAAGGCTCCCTTTGAACCCCTAAAAGAGGCCTCCTTGAAACATCTAACTTTCAAGACTGTTTTCTTGCTGGCCTTAGGTTCAGGTAAACGCAGGAGTGAGATCCATGCTTGGTTACATAAGAACATCAGACACCAGTCAGACTGGTCTAAAGTGTCCTTGTACCCCTCACCCAGCTTCCTATCCAAGAATCAGCTGGCTAAGGAGGGTCCAGATAGTGTGGCTCCAGTGGTCATTCCAGCCCTGGCACCATCTCTGGACAGGTCACTCAAGGGTGACAGGTCCCTATGTCCAGTTAGAGCCCTGTGCTACTACTTGGACAGGACTGCAGATCTCAGGCAGAATAAGGAGCTAGTCTTTGTCTCCTTCAAGAAGGGTTTTGACAAAGACATCTCACCTGCCACCATCTCCTCATGGATCAAACAGACTGTGATTCTGTGCTATGAGCTCTCTGACCAGGAGGCCCTCACCTTACATCAGGTTAAAGCCCATGATATTAGGGCCTTTGCTGCCTCTAAGGCTTTCCAATCAGGGATCTCCTTAGATCAGATCTTGTCAGCCTGCCACTGGAAATCTCACAACACCTTCACCCAATTCTATTTGAAGGATGTTGCCTGGGCTGACTCAGAGCTTTTCCATCTGGGACCTGTAGTGGCTGCCCAACAGGTGCACCACCAGGCCCAGCAGTGAGGAGATATTGTATATATGTAAATATGTACATATTGTAAATATGTTAGACATGTACATAATGTAAATATGTTGAATGTACATATATTATAAAAAAAAAAAACTGTGACTTGCTTCCCTTGGGAAGTTCATTCTTCTGGGACTGAACTCAGCCCCTCTCTCTCTATCTTTCCCTTCTCAAACCAACTCTGGAAGGAAAGAAAAAGGGGGGGGGCAACGTCGGTAGACTCCCGGTTAACCGGTGAGTTGGTGGCCGACCTTGACCTGTCAGGGTTCTCTGACCCTAGGTCATCAGAGTTCACATAAGTCCCTAGCTGCTTACCCGCCTACCAAGCGGTAGTTATTCAGCAATTGTCCATTGGATAGGATGTATTAACGCAATAAAATTGCAAATTTAATAAGTAAATTAAATTTTTATAAGTTAATACCCTATCCGATGGACAGGCAAGGCCCACCCAACCGGCCCCGCTATCAGCTTACTAGGGGTCTTACTAGGACTAGACACGAAAAAGATGCTATGACGTCACGATGTCTAGACAGGAAGAGGAAGTACGATGCGCCACCTGGCGAATGCACTCTCCTGACCGGTCCTGCCGGTATTCTATACAAGACGTCTTTTTCTGGCGTTTGGCGGGACCGGTCGCGCCGACGGGGAAAGCAATTGTCCATTGGATAGGGTATTAACTTATAAAAATTTAATTTATTTATTAAATTTGCAAGTTTATATGAAGCAGTGTTATTTGGGTGTTTTATATAAGCAAAAAAGTAAGCAGTTTTTTAAAAAATGTTCAATAATTGTGATTGAGAAGGTATCTCAAGAGTTTTATTGACCTGTTTGTTTATATATTGTATTCCTTCTGTTTATTAATTTGACAATGAATTAAAGTAAAATATACCAAAATATGATGAAATAAAAGAAAGGCTTAAATGCTGTCTCAAAAAAGAGCTTCATAGTGCATGTCAAGAGTGTTCCATTTGTCATCCATTCCGAGTTTGCCCACTCTATCTTGAATCCATTCAATGCTGTTAAAAACTCATCCTGTTTGTGTGAGTGGGGAGAGTGGGGGGTGCTACAACAATTCTGGTTAGTTTGGTTCACCAAGTGTTTGAATCAAAGGTTCATCTGTCTTACTCGCACATTCCTATCCTACAAAATCAAGGAAATGCTACTGTCACAGAACAGGTTTTTCAGCTCATAGTACACCATTTGTCCTTTCTATAGCCCCTTAGAGTTTACCATTACAGTGAAAGAAGTGAAACTTATCATTCAGGTGAGAGATATCAAACTAATTAAGTAATGATGATTTACCCCATCCAGGGACCATTATGTATCCCAGACAAAAACACTCTTTATCATGTGTAAGGATCTAGGCAGGATAGTAACCTTTAGAGGTCAAAATTGGAACAAGGTTACTAATACAACCTCCTAAAAGGTGTGTTCAGACCCCACCCCAAACCATTGGCAATTCCTGTGTTCAAATATTCAGTCATTGATGACAAGGTACTCTTACTCATTATAGATCAAATGTCTGATATGCCTGCTTGTAGCCACAGTGAAGCTGATATCCTCCATCTGTTTTCACATAAGGCCCATTCACAGGCCCTTAAGAACTATGGCATGTATCAAAGTTCATAGAGAAGCAAATTCCTATCAAGAACTGAACATTTATTCCTTTCCACCAGTCTCATTCCTGGTGAAGATACTCAAGAAATTCAAAAGCCATCATTGCAAGAGAGTAATTCTGAGCACCCAGGATAGCCACACTTACGTTTGTTTTGGGATCAGGTGGTGCTTTCATTTCAAATCCCTGTCTGCTAACTTAAGTAACCTGTCACAGCTATTTAATGGGACCTTTCACAGGGTTCTCCCAAAATTGAGTGCGGTGATTGTTTTCACCCATGATGTCCAGCGTGAAATATCTTGTACAGGCTGCATCTCAGAAACTTTTAGGTGTAGAATCTTGATACTTAATAGGGACATTGGTTCTGGGTGTAGGTATGCAACATCATGGTGTGACTTTGACTTGACAGTTGACTTAGAGTTTAGTGACTTGTTTGGGCTATATCTCAGAAACCGTAAGTTGTAGAAAGTTGATACATGGCATGAACATTTTGGTTTGGATATGTAGGTGTCCAACATCTTGGTGTGACTTTGATTTGACCTTTAAACTTGCTGGTAGTGACCTTGACCTTTAAAATCTTGTCCAGGCTATATCTCAGAAAGTTGATACTTGGTAGGGAGATTGATTTGGGAATGTTCTTGTAAGCACTGTCAGATTTAAAAGGGAAAATGCAGACCTTTCCCTTTTAGGCTTTAAATTTTGCAATATGCAGGGTTTTGGTGCAAATTTTGAAATTTCTCTCATGAAATATGGTAGCTTCATGCAAAAAATTGCACCATTTGAGACATTTATCGAAATCCTGTAGAGTGAAAAAACTCATAAGGCCATTAAGAAAACACTTGTCCACGTGGAAAAAGGGTGTGCCCTAAACACATAAACTGCAAATTTCATCTTTTTGTAAATGGGGTGTGCCCTTGTTCCTGGCTGTTTCACAACCTCGGCCATTTAGAAACGGCCATTGGCTGTTTCAAAATGGCCAAATCATTCATTTGGCCATTTCAAAACCTTACTTGGTTTCAAAACGGCTTGGCCATTTCAAAATCTAACTGATCAGAGTTACTTAAGCTATGATGTTCAATAGGACCCTTTGACTTGAAAGGATTTCATATGCAGGCAATTAGTGACATCAGAAGCTATAGTAAGTTATGAACCTCAATTGTGCCTGTTGTTTTACTATAGTGATTAGTTTGTGATTTGTTTATGAAATGAGAATAACAGAAATTAAATGCAATTAACCTTTACACGTAAAAAGACCATCCACTTGAAAGGAATGGCTTCCTCCCTGACCCTGTGTTAGATATTTCTTTGATGGTGATTTGTTAATCACTCAGTGATCACTTGATTGGATTCCCCTATAATTAAGGAATCAAAGAAAAGTCATATAATTATAACAAAGTACAAACTTCATAGGATTAAGATTGTTTTTAACACATCTTCAATTGCATAGCTTTATAAAGCTGGACATCAAAATTGCAGTATAATGATCATAAAAAGTATACTAGTAATATTATATTAGTACCACTACATATTTGTAACAATTATGTTTTAAAATAATTATTAAAAATATTGGATGTTAGAAACCAGTGAGATGGTTTCAAAATGCCCAAGCAATTTCAAAACCTCTGCCATCAGATTTATTTGGCCATTTCGAAACAGCCAATGGTTTCAAAATGGCAAGTAACACCCTAAACACAGAAACTGCAAATTTCATCTTTTTGTAAATATGGTGCACCCTAAACACGGAAACTGGAAATTTCATCTTTTTGTAAATAGGGTGCACCCTAAAATTTCATTTTTTTTTTGTAAATAGGGTGTGCCCTAAACATGGAAACTCCAAAATTCATCTTTTTGTAAATAGGGTGCACCCTAAACCTGGAAACTGCAAATTTCATCTTTTTGTAAACAGGACATGCCCTAAACACGGAAACTACAAATTTCATCTTTTTGTAAATAGGCTGCACTCTAAACTCGGAAACTGCAAATTTTATTGCGTTAATACATCCTATCCAATGGACAATAGCTTATCCGGTCGGCGCAGACCGGCCCGCCAAACGTCAGAAAAAGACGTCCTGTGTTTCCACCGGCCAGGCCGGTCCAGTACTGTGCACTCGCCAGATGGCGTGTCGTACTTCCTTCCTGTCTAGACAGCGTGACGTCATAGCATCTTTTTCGTTTGGCGCGAGATCTGTGCAAGCGGAATTTCTTCAGAGTTTGAATTTTGCAGAATATTCTGTTATATTGTGGAATATTTGTTTTTTGGTTATACCAAAGTGATTAATATATATCATAGCTCAGAATGTCATCCCCGGGACAGCGAAGAAGGGGTTGTGGCCATGTTATGGCGAGTTTTGACCAGCATTCATTTTGTGCACGCTGTCGTGAGAAGTTCAAGGGGGGGACCCCTGTGTTGAGAAGAAGGACACTTCTCAATGTAAGTTTTGCTTGGCCTTGACTCCGGAACAACTACCTCAGATTTCTACACCTTCATATAAATTAAAAAAGGAAAAACGTGAGGCTAGGAAGTCAGAAGCTGCCACCCCCTCTAAAGAATCGTCTGAACTTGTTGACCCTTCTAGTGTGTCAGTTATAGGGGTTGTTGACCAGAGCAAGAAAGACAAACTGCCTTCAAAAACTAAGAAATCTTCTGATGCTTCTGATGCTAAAGCCAAGAAAACGGACTCTACTGACTCTAAGATTGCGGAGTTGGACAGCAAATGGTCAGAGCGTTTCAACAGGCTTGAAGCCTTGCTTTTATCTAGAACTCTTCAACCGACTTTCTCGTCTGAGATCAGAGTTTCACCTCCTCACTCACCACCAGCTAACATCCCTAAAGATTCTGAGCCCTTTTTTCAACCCACTAGGCGCACTGGCAAGGACTCAGCCAGCCAGTCGGAGTCGGATACTCAGTCTACATCTACAGAGCGCACTGGCAAGGGTTTCTCTGCTCCCCAGCATCAACCAGCCAGCCAGCTCACATCCGACCGACAGAAATCATCATCTTCTTCAACATCTAAGCGCACTGGCAAAGGTTCCTCTGCAACTCTGCATCAACCAGCCAGCCAGCTTGTCACCGACCGGCCGACTTCTGAATCACCTCAAAGGCGCTCTGGTACCGACTCATCTGTTTCCAAACAGCAACATACCAGCCAGCCTCTCAAGAGCCGGAGCCGACCTTCCATGTCTGGCCATTCCACTACCAACCCTTCACACAAGCATCCCTCAGACAAGACAGACCGACCAGTTTCTACTGTGGTTACCGACACCGGCTCCCCTCCTCTTAAGCAAAGACAGGACAGTGTCTCTAGTATCAGCTCTGGTTTCAGACCAACCACCGGTCGACATCTATGCTGAGGAAGGGGAATTGTCTGAGGATCCGGACGCTACTGCCATGGAGTCGGAACAAGTACCTTCAGAAGAGCAGACTTACAGAGAAACGATGAAAGGCATTCGTTCATATGGGTTGGTCGGATATTCCGGACTTAGATAACACAACTACTGCCTCAGATGACAACCCCTTTTCTGGACCCAAGGCTACTACACCGGGGAAAGTTTCTGTACAGATGCCTACGGAGGACTGGTTATGTAAGAAGATAGGTAAACTGAACTTGACTCTCGTTGAGGGATATCCCTCCCGTAGTTTGGAGGCCGGTGGTTTGTTAACTGACCAGTTTTTGAGAACAGCAAAGTCGCAGTCCAAGTGGTACGGGCTGTCATCCGACCACAAAGCCGACCCTGAAGCTGTGTCACGCTGGAGTGTTGAGGCGTCTAGGTTAAATAGCTGTTACAGTAGGATAGCTAGGCAGCCAGGCCTGACCTCTACCCCCCCTGCTTCCAGATGCATTTCTCAAGAGTCATTGAGAAGGTGGGAAAAGTCGGCCAGAGAAGCGACAGTCATCTGCAATCAAGCAGCTAGTTTCAACAGATGTCTGTTCAAAGTACAGGAAGATATGCAGGGCCAGCTTAAATCCTTGCATAGTGAGTGGAAAGGCAAGGGGTCTTCAAAGACTACAGTTGCTCTGGATGAACTCCGTTATCTTATGGACTTCAACTCTAGCATAACCCAGGCGGCTGCTAAAACTATGGAGCGCTTAAGGGAATTTGTCTTCATCTCCATGGGCAACCTCACCTTAGCTAGGCAACCTCACCTCTTCACGTAACAAGGTCCGTTTCCAGCCTTATGACAAATCGGACAGAAGATCGGACAGACGTCCGGATAAGAAAGGTGACAAGCCAGCATGGAAAACATTGGGAAGGGTCGGTAAGAAAGCCTAGATCCAAGGCCTCAACTTACTCATCGCGACCAGCCAAGGGCCAACAGTCTTTTAAATGACAATTACTCTGTAACAAAGCTCCATACAAGACTGTTGGCCGGGAGCACACCACAGACAATAGACTCTTGTACATTTTTAAATGTAAAGCCTCTTGTTGTTCAAAATGTTCATACTGCGCCCGGGCATTCACAAAAGAAAAGAGTCCTGGGGCAGCAGTTTGTTTTTCAACAAATTGTGCATTCAAATCTGTCAAAGGTGTTTCTGGTGTCACTCAATTGCCTTATGCCCGACCTGTGACAAATGTCAGAAATGTTGTGTCAAATCTGCCTGTAGGGGCCAGACTTCAAAACTTTTGGCAGACCTGGCTGGACCTGGGTGCCGGTCCGAAAGTGGTTCAAATCCTCCAAGAGGGCTACACCCTCCCCTTCCGGATCCGACCAAAACTCACAAGAATTCCCACAGTCATAAGCTGCTATGCCAATCCTTACAGGAACAGCTACCTGTTAGAGGCATTGCATCAGCTTATCGACAAAAATGCTGTATAACCGGTGTACAACCAGGCCTCGTTGGGGTTTTACAACCGACCCTTTTTAGTCCCAAAACCCAACAACAAGTGGAGGCCGATATTGGACCTAAGCAATCTGAATCAATTTCTCAAGGTGGAGACACCGGAAACCATCAGGACCTCCCTACTACAAGTGGAATGGGTTACCTCGATAGACTTCAAGGATGCTTACTTCCATATACCGATACAGGAACAGTCCAGGAAATATCTGAGATTTCATGTCCAGGGGCGGACATACCAATTCAAAGCACTGCCCTTTGGTCTATCCACAGCACCCTTGGAGTTCACTGTGATAACGAAAGAGGTGAAACTGATGGCGACCCACCAGGGTATAAGGATCCACCAGTACCTAGACGACTGGTTGGTGAGAGTCAGATCCCACCAAGTTTGTCTTCAACATACCCAGTTGTTAGTGACAATGTGTCAGAAACTAGGTTGGCTGGTGAATATAGAAAAGTCGGAGCTGGAGCCCAAACTAGACTTCGATTTTGTAGGTTACCAGTTCGACCTCAGGTCCGGCCGGATCCGACCGACACAGGACCGGTGGCAAAGCCTTCAAGAGAAAATTCAGGCACTGTTATTAGTACCGGCCTGTCCGGTCCGGCAGTTCATGTCCTTGATAGGTTTGTTAACAGCCACGGAGAAGCAAGTCCACCTGGGTCGTTTGCGTATGAGGCCTATACAGTGGCACCTCAAAAACAACTGGAGAGTACCGGAATCACTAGAGAAGGTCATTCCGATACCCAAGTCACTGCACCCTCATCTCAAATGGTGGCTGGAGGAAAGCAATGTGCTTCAAGGTCAACCATTACACCCCTTAAAACATGCGCTACAAATCTTTACAGATGCATCAAAAGAAGGGTGGGGTGCTCACTTAAACGAACGCACTGCAAGAGGGTCCTGGTCAGTGCCAGAAAGCAAGTTGCACATAAACCATCTGGAACTAAAAGCAGTTTTTCTAGCTCTAAAAGAGTTCCAAGACCTCTGTGCAGGCAACATAGTCCTAGTGACCACAGACAATACGACAGTCGTGGCTTACATAAACAAAGAGGGAGGCATGAGATAGGGCCCACTTTGTGCGCTTCTATGGAGAATCTTGACCTGGTGTTCCAATTCCCAAGTGACTCTAAAAGCCCGACACATACTGGGCCATCTAAATGTGATAGCAGACAAGTTATCCAGGCTGGATCAGACCATCCAGACCGAATGGTCCCTCCTCCGAGAAGTCTTTCAAAGGTTGTGCAGCAAATGGCACCGGCCTCAGATAGATCTGTTTGCCACGAGGTTCAACCACAAGTTACCTCAATTTGTTTCTCCAGTACCGGACCCCCTGGCTCTAGCAGTGGATGCACTCACTCTGCCATGGGAGGATCTGGATGCATATGCATTCCCACTGACCGCCATATTGGGCAAAGTGGTGGAGAAGTTACAAGATTCCCCGTGCAGGAGACTCATCCTGATTGCTCCGGGGTGGCCCAACATGCCTTGGTTTTGGGATTTGGTGACCATGTCCAGTCAGATCCCTCTCAGCCTGCCCAGTCTGCCCAATCTGTTGACACAGCCCTTCAGTCAGATCCCTCACAGAAATCTGACAAATCTAAATCTCCATGCATGGCTCCTAGAGCCTCAGCAATCAAAGAACAGGGCTTCTCTGAGGCAGTGGCAGCACGAATTGAGGCTCCTCAAAGAAGATCAACCAGATCAGTCTATGAGGCAAAGTGGACCATTTTTACAAAATGGTGTATCACTAATCAGGTGGACTTCAGGTCACCACCTGTAAAGTCGGTCGCTGACTTCCTACTGTACCTCTTTGAGGACAAGAAGTTACAGCCCAGCACCATTGATGGGTACAAGTCTGCCATTGCTGATAAGTTAGGTAATGCAACAATTAATATCAGCAAGGATGATAATCTCACTCGTCTCTTGGAAAGTTTCCATAGAGATAGGCCCAAAGGGCGGAGGGGAATACCTTCCTGGAACCTTTCCCTGGTATTACACCAGCTGACAAAGGCTCCTTTCGAAACCCCTTAGGGAAGCGTCTTTGAAGCACCTGACCTTCAAGACTGTCTTCCTTTTGGCTCTGGGCTCTGGCAAAAGAAGGAGTCAGATCCATGCATGGCAGCACAAGAACATCAGACACCAATCAGATTGGTCTAAGGTGTCTTTGTTTCCATCTCCCAGCTTTCTTTCTAAAAACCAGCTGGCTAAAGAGGGTCCGGAGAGTGTAGCCCCAGTGGTCATACCAGCCCTGGCTCCCACTCTGGATAAGTCTGACAGATCCCTTTGTCCAGTCAGAGCCTTGCGCTACTATTTGGACAGGACCTCAGGCAGCACAAGGAGCTGGTCCTTGTCTCCTTCAAGAAAGGCTTCGACAAAGACATCTCCCCTGCCACTATCTCCTCATGGATCAAGCAGACTGTGATCCTATGCTATGAGCTCTCTGATCATCAAGCCCACACCCTGCATCAAGTTAAAGCTCATGATGTCAGGGCCTTTGCTGCCTCTAAGGCCTTCCAATCGGGAGTTTCCTTAGAGCAGATCTTGTCAGCTTGCCACTGGAAATCCCATAATACCTTCACACAGTTTTATCTGAAGGATGTGGCCTGGGCTGATTCAGAGCTCTTCCATTTAGGTCCTGTAGTGGCTGCTCAGCAGATCCACCAACAAACTAGGGCCTAGAGGAGATTTGTAAATATGTAAATAGTGTACATACAGTTAAAGCAAAAAAAAAAACTCAGACGTGCTTCCTTCGGGAGGTTTATTTCTTCTCAGGGGACTGAACTCAGCCCTCTCTTCCCCTACCTCAGAGCAGGTCTGTCAAAAAAAGGGGGGGAGGTAAGTCGGTTGGACCGGTTAACCGGTATCTGTTGACCGACTATAGCCTTAAGGGTTTCCTGACCTCAGGGTCGACTCAGGCCTGAAAAGTTGTTAGTTTATTTTATGAGTTCATCTAAGTCCCTAGTAACTTACCCGCCTACCAAGCGGTAGTTATTCAGCTATTGTCCATTGGATAGGATGTATTAACGCAATAAAATAATTGCAAATTGAATAAGTAAATTAAAGTTTTATAAGTTAGTACCCTATCCAATGGACACAAAAGACCCTCCCACCGACCCCGCTATCAGTTTACTAGGGGTCTAATAGGTTTAGACAACGAAAAAGATGCTATGACGTCATGCTGTCTAGACAGGAAGGAAGTACGACACGCCATCTGGCGAGTGCACAGTACTGGACCGGCCTGGCCGGTGGAAACACAGGACGTCTTTTTCTGACGTTTGGCGGGGCCGGTCTGCGCTGACCGGATAAGTTATTGTCCATTGGATAGGGTATTAACTTATAAAAATTTAATTTACTTATTAAATTTGCAATTTCCTTTTTATTTGTATATAGGGTGTGCCCTAAACGTGGAAACTGCAAATTTCATCTTTTTTATAAATAGGGTGCACCCTTAACAGGGAAACTGCAAATTTCATCTTTTTTGTAAATAGGGTGTGCCCTAAACACAAAAACTGCAAATTTCATCTTTGTGTAAATAGGGTGCACCCTAAACATACCGCAAGTTTGATCTTTTGTAAATAGGGTGTTACCTAAACACAGTAACAGAAAATTTCATCTTTTTGTGCAAAGGCTGTGTCCTAAACACAGAAACAACAAATTTCATCTTTTTGTAAATAGGATGCGCCCTAAACACAGAAACTGCAAATTTCATTTTTATCTCACGCCCGGCTCACCGGCGGGAGATTATAATTTGCACCATGTGTGTGCATACATGTGTGCGTGCGTGCGTGTGTCACGCAGTTTCCTCTGAAACTACTACAGTTACACATTTTTGGTAAATTAGTTGTCCTAATGAATTTTTTCCTCTTCAATATTTTTTGGGTTTGGTGAACTTTGGCCTCCTTGTGAGTGAGTAATAGCACTTTTAGCTAATATATTTATATGGCTTATAACTCTCAAACTATTGCATTTACAGTATTTTGTTGCAATATGTTGTTCAGCTACTTTCTCCACAACTACAACATGGTCAGTAGTTTGGAAGTGTATCTCGATAGCTAAGCGAGTAATAACTACTTTGTCAATTTTTAATGATGACCATAATGAGTAAATGGCTTATATCTTCAAAAGTATTGCAGCTACACGATTTCTCTCAAATATGTTGTTCATCTACTTTTTTGTGAACTGTAACATATTTAAGTTTCACACCTGTTGCTCAATGTACAAGTGAGTAATGGCTACTTTATTGTTACTTTTACTGAAAATGTCAAAAATCAAAAATATCTCGCAAACCGTAAGAGATAGAGCAATTTCGAGTGAATTTTTGACCCACAGGGTAGTACAAGAGTATCCTATGCTAAGTGGAAAAAAGGTTTGGTGAACTTTGGCCTACTTTTGAGTGAGTAATAGCACTTTTACCTAATATAATTATATGACTTATATCTGTCAAACTATTGCATTTACAGTATTTTGTCCCAATATGTTGTTCAGCTATTTTCTCCACAGCTACAACATGGTCAGTGGTTTGGAAGTGTATCTCCATAGCTAAGTGAGTAATAGCTACTTGGTCAATTTGGAATGATAACCATAATGAGTAAATGGCTTATATCTTCAAAAGTATTGCAGCTACACATTTTCTCTTAAATATCTTGTTCATGTACTTTTTTCTGAACTGTAACATATTTAAGTTTCACACCTGTTGCTCGATGTACAAGTGAGTAATGGCTACTTTGTTGCTACTTTTAGTGAAAATGTGAAAAATCACAAATATCTCAAACCATAAGAGATAGTGATTTCGAGCAAATTTTTGACCCACAGGGTGGTACAAGAGTGTCCTATGCAAAGGGGAAAAATTTCAATTTTCGCCACTTTCAGCGCCACTTTCAGCATCTTGGATTTTCGCGGAAAATGGCAAAGTGTCAATATCTCGAAAACCGTAAGAGATAGAGCGATTTCGAGCGAATTTTTTACCCACAGGGTGGTACAAGAGTGTCCTGTGGAAAGGGGGGAAATTTCAATTTTATTGCGTTAATACATCCTATCCAATGGACAATTGCTAATCCGGTCGGCGCAGACCGGCCCGCCAAACGCCAGAAAAAGACGTCCTGTGTTACCACTGGCTGGCCGGTCTGTAGTACAGTGCACTCCCCAGATGCGCCTCGTACTTCCTTCCTGTCTAGACAACCTGACGTCATAGCATCTTTTTCGTTTGGCGCGTGTACTGTGCGAACGTGTTTTCAACATCTCCAGATTTTTTAAAGAAAAGTGTGCATTATGACGGATTTTCATCCCCTTTTGTGGATATTCTCAGTGTAGAAACGCTCCCTAGTTGACTCAATGTAGTGCTGATGATAGGGCAGTAATCGACGAGAAATATGAAGGCAGCCATTTTGCTAGTTTCCTCCCATTCAACCATTGTGTTGTTAGGGGCAGATCTACAATATTGAGGAATTATGGATATACTACTTACAGGTATTTTTATCCGTGTCTTTGTTTGAATTTACCTTCTGCACCCTTCCAGCTACAGTCACCATAGAAACGTCCTTTCTAGTACTACATACAAATAAAATCATGGGGAACTTCAGTCTACGTAGTTTTGAACCCTGTAAATGGAAGGAATTCCCCAGGCAAGAGATGCATTCTTCAGATTTCTTCAGAGCGCACTGGTACCGACTTCTCTGCTGTATAGCATCAGTCACACCAGCCTAGCTCAAGTATAATCAGTGTTTTTCATCAGAAGCAAGAGATGAATTCTTCAGATTTCTTCAGAGCGCACTGGTCCAGACATCTTTGCTGTAAAGCATTAGTCGACCGGCAAGCTCCAGTTCAACCGACTTCACTATAGAAGGTGATATCAGTCCCTCCCTTGCAGAACCGGCTTTGTTGTCGGTAGTGGGGGTTGTGGATGGCCAGTTCACTGGTTTTATCACAAAAGAAGGAGGATTTTCATCTACACATCTACAGAGCGCACTGGTCCAGGCTTCTCTGCTTTTAAACCATCAGCCGACTGGCCAGCACAAAAGAACGCGACCTCTGACATCATATCCAGTCAGTCAATCGCGTGTCCTTTCTACCAAATCACGAAGCTGGACACGTGGTGCACCGACTAGGTCAGGAAGTTTATCACGTGATTCACCGAACAAGAGGATCGGAAGTGCATTATTTGCACTCACGTCTACTGTGACTCCAGTTTTTAGTTCCTGAAATTCACCTCCAGCACACTGGTACAGACTTCTCTGCTACAGGCATCAGTCGACCAGTCAGCTCACGTTTACTGTGATATAAAGAAAGAACGCGTCCAGTGAGGGCATTTCCCCAAAGTTGGTCACGTGATTCACCGACCAGGTCACGAAGCTGATCGTCATCTCCAATCAGCCAATCACGTCCCTCCGACCAGGAAACTGGTCATGTGACACACCGACCAACAATTGTTTCTATATATAGATCTCAAGGGCCTTCCCAGCAACTGTCAAATCTACAATAAGAAGTACTTTGATTACTGGCGAAACCTACAGCCAGCTGATTTCAACACAAGATAGTTGTAAGTACAGTTACTTCAACAACTGGTTACAGTGCACCGACCGGCTACACAGCCTTATACAGTAGCTTTTAACAACTGGTTACAGTGTACTGGCTACACAGCCCTGTAAACTTGCTTCAACAACTGTTTTTCAGAGTGTACTGACAGGTACCGAATACACAGCCCTGTACACTTGCTTCAATAACTGGTTACGGAGTGTACCGGCTGGTACTGGCTACACAGCCTTGTACACTTGCTTCAACTACTGGTTACAGAGTGTACCGAGGGGCCACGGTGGCAGAGTGGTAATACTCTCGCCTCCCACCTCTGCGGCCGGAGTTCGATCCCCGTCATGGCCGTAAGTGGGAAAGCTGGTAGTTGCTTGCCGTTGGTCGGCAGTTTACAGTACAGAACCCTAGCGAACTATATGTACTGGTTTCCTCTGCCCTTCCAACTACCCGTCGTGATATGACCTGTACAGTGTTGAAAGCGACATAAAAACCCAAATAAACAAATACAGAGTGTACCGGCTGGTACTGGCTACACAGCCTTGTACACTTGCTTCAACAACTGGCTACACAGCCTTGTACACTTGCTTCAACACCTGGTTACAGAGTGTACCGGCTGGTACTGGATCCACAGCCTTGTACACTTGCTTCAACCTACGGGTTACAAAGTCTACTAACAGGGTGTTGGCTACACAGTCCTTACTGTACAGTGCTTCAACCCAACTGGTTGCATAAAAAAAAAAAAGCTGGCTAAATATAGACCAGTAGCTGTCAAAATTCATTGATGACCCCAGCCTGCTAGTTTTTTGTTACAGAGAATTACAGTAAAGTACCGAGTATGGAGTCCGGGTACCGGACAGAGTTGCCTCAGGTTTATTTGGTTACAGAGAATTCTTAGACCGGTCAGTGGTCTTGGTGATATGACAGGGATATGACAGTGTCCCAAGCTACTGCCAGGCAACCTTCCCTTATCACACCTCTCAACAACCTGTTATCGGTGCTGGACTTGACTGGAGAGATAATAAATTTTGTCATCATGTCCGACCAGGGGTCAGACATCTCACAAATGACAATTGCTCTGTAAATGCTGCACCTTGCAGGCTGCTGGCCTGGGGCGAAGAGTCTATTAATGTGAAAAGTTGTGTCAGCCCCACCGGACCA
The DNA here is from genome assembly GCA_964017235.1 of Sabellastarte sp. h YS-2021. Lineage (NCBI taxonomy): Eukaryota > Metazoa > Annelida > Polychaeta > Sabellida > Sabellidae > Sabellastarte > Sabellastarte sp. h YS-2021. The sequence goes on from OZ024932.1 coordinate 111,907,970, forward strand.
CAATAAGAACAGGGAGACTGTTAACCTGGATCATTGTCACCAGACCGGACCAGTGTCCGGAGGGACAGAAAATGTTTGTCAGAATACCAAATGTCCCAAATGTGGCACACAATCTGCCTATAGGGTCCAAACTAAGCCTTTTTTGGGAACGTAGGAAGCCTTGGGGGCTGGAACCTAGGTAGTACAACTGTTGAAGGAGGGATACCTATGCCCATATACCTATACAAGAACAATCCAGGAAATGCCTGAGATTTCACATCCAAGGTCGGGCATACCAGTTCAAGGCCCTGCCATTCGGTTCGTCCACAGCACCTTTGGAGTTCACCGTGATACCAAAGCAGGTGAAATTGATGGCCATACACAAGGATTTAAGAAGCCACCAGTACCTAGACGACTGGTCGGTGACAGCCAGATCCCACCAGGCTTGTCTCCAACATACACAGGAACTAGTAAATAATGTGTCAGCAACTGGGTTGGCTGATGTACTTAGAGAAATCAGAGCTGGAGCCCAAACAAGACTTCGATTTTGTAGGCTACCAGTTCGTCTTCGGGTCCGATCGGTTCCGACTGACTCTGGACTGGTGACAAAACCTTCAAGAGACTGTTAAAACTGCTATCCCTACCGGCTTGCCAGGTCCAGGAATTCATGTCCTTGATAGGTTACTAACATCTACAGAAAAGCATGTTAATCTAGGCAGGCTTCATATGAGACCCATGCAGTGGCATGTCAAAAACAACTGGAGGGTACCAGAATCACTGGAAAGGTGATCCAAGTCCCCAGGTCCCTGCACCCCCATTTACAATGGTGGCTGAAGGAAGACAATGCACTTTCAGACCAACCATTACACCCAATAAAACATGCTCTGCAAATATTTACAGACGCATCAATAGAAGGGTGGGGCGCTCGCTTAGATGAGCACTTTGCAAGAGCAACCTGGTCCCCTCCGGGAAGCAAGTTGTATCTATAAACTATCTAGAACTTTAAGCAGTTTTTCTGACTTTAAAGAGTTCTAAGACCTTTGCTCAAACAAGATAGTACTTGTAGCAACTGACAACACCACAGTAGTGTCATACATAAAGGAAGGAGGAATGAGGTCGGGCCCACTTTGTGCCCTACTATGGAGAATCTTGACCTGGTGTACCAGGAAACAAGTGACTCTAAAGCATGACACATTCCAGGCCGGCCTAATGTGGTAGCAGACAGGCTGTCCAGGCTAGGCCAGACCATCCAAACAGTGGTTTCTCCTTCCAGAGGTCTTCCACTCTATGCAGTAGGTGGCACCGGCCCAAAATAGACTTATTTGCCACGAGGTTCAACAACAAGTCGCCTCTGTTTTGTGTCACCGGTACCGGATCCCCTGGCCACAGCAGTGGATGTGCTCAGTCAGCCATGGTAGGATCTAAAAGGATTCTCACCATCAGCCATATTGGGCAAAGTGGTGGAGAAGTTGCAAGACTCCCCATGTAAGAGAATCATTCTGATTGCTCCGGGGTGGCCCAACATGCTGAGCCTGCCCAATCTGCCCAGCCTGTTCACAGCCATTCGATCAGATCCTTCACAGAAATCTGACAAATCTTAATCTCCATGCAGGGCTCCTAGAGCCTCAGCAATCGAGGAGCAGGACTTGTCTGGGGCAGTGGCAGCAAGAATTGAGGCTCCTCAAAGGGGGGTCAATCAGATCAGTCTAGGAGGCAAATGGGTCATTTTTACCAAGTGATGTATCATTCATCAGGTGGACTTCGGGCACCACCTGTAAAGTCAGTTGCTGACTTCCTTAGGTACCTGTTTCAGGACAGGAAGTTGCAGCCCAGTACCATTGATGGTTACAGGTCAGCCATTGCTGATAGTCTGGAAAATTTGCCCATCAATGTTAGTAAGGATGAAAATCTCAATCGTCTCCTGGATAGCTTCCACTGAGACAGACCCAAAGGCCGGAGGGGAACCCCCTCCTGGAACCTCTCCCTGGTTTTTGCACCAGCTGACAAGGTTCATTTTGAACCAATTAAAGGCCTCCTTGAAGCATTTGACCTTCAAGGCAGTTTTCCTCTTGGCCCTGGGTTCGGGAAAGCGTAGAAGTGAGATACATGCTTGGCAAACAGCCCAGCACCATTGATGGTTATAGGTCACCCATTGTTGATATACTGGGAAATTCACCCTTCAACATCAGTAAGGACGAAAATCTCACTCGTCTCCTGGATAGTTTCCTCAGAGACAGACCCAAAGGCAGGAGTGGCATACCCTCCTGGAACTTCTCACTGGCCGTGCACCAGTTAAGACTCCATTTGATCCAATCAAGGAGGCCCCCTTGAAGCATTTGACCTTCAAGACGGTATTCCTCTTGGCCCGTGGGTCGGGCAAGTGCAAAAGTGAGATTCATGCCTGGCAAAACTGATATATTGGACACCAATCTGATTGGTCAAAGGTGTCCCTGTATCCATCACCCAGCTTTCTATCCTAGAATCAGCTGGCCATAGAGTGTCCAGTGTGGCCCCTGGGGTTATAACAGCCCTGGCCCCGACTCTGGATAGATCCCTCAAGTCCGACAGGTCCCTCTGTCCGGTCAGAGCATTGTGCTACTATTTGGACAGGACCTCAGACATCAGGCAGAATGAGGAGGTGGTTTTTGTCTCCTTTAAGAAAGGTTTCAACAAAGACATCTCACCTGCCACTATCTCCTCTTGGATCAAGCAGACTGTGATCCTATGTTATGAGCTCTCTGACCAGGAGGCCCACTTTTAACATGTCAGGGCCTTTGCTGCTCCTAAGGTCTTCCAGTCGGGAGTCTCCTTAGATCCAATCTTGTCAGCCCGCCACTGAAGTCACAATACCTTCACACAGTTCTATATGAAGGGCGGGGCTTGGGCTGATTCAGAGCTTTACCAATTGGGCTAGGTAGTGGCTGCTCAGCAGATCCACAAGTGGCCCTTAGATTGAGGAGATTTGTATATGTGCATAACAGTTCTTCATGTACATAAGAATTAAGTGTGGCGTGCTTCCTTCGGGAGGTTTATTTGCATTCTGGGACAGAGCAGGTCTGCAAAAAAGGGGGGCGACGGCGGTATAGCCCCGGGTAACCGGCTGCTAGCAACCGACCATGGCCTTGCAGGGTTTCCTGACCTTAAAGTCAACCCATGTCTGGACCTATAGGTCTCCTGACGAAGTCGGCCTAGACCGTAGGTTAAAATTTGCTATTACTTGTGAGTTCACATAAGGCCCTAGTAACTTACCCGCCGACCAAGCGGTAGTTATTCAGCAATTGTCCATTGGACAGGATGTATTAACGCAATAAAATTGCAATAAAAACTTATAACTTATAAAAATTTAATTTACTTATTAAATTTGCAATTTTCGGCACTTTTGGCGGCCATTTTGGATTTTCGTGGAAAATGAAAAAGTGTCAATATCTCGAAAACCGTAAGAGATAGAGCAATTTCCAGAAAATTTTTGACCCACATGGTGGTACAAGAGTCTCCTGTCCAATGGGGGAAAATTTCAATTTTCGCCACTTTTTGGCGGCCATCTTGGATTTTTGCGGAAAATGAAAAAGTGTCAATATCTCGAAAACCATAAGAGATAGAGCGATTTTGAGCGTATTTTTGACCCACAGGGTGGTACAAGGGTCTCCTTTGCAAAGGGAAATAATTTCAATTTTCGCCACTTTCGGCGGCCATCTTGAGCAAATTTTTGACCCGCAGGGTGGTACAAGAGTGTCCTGTGCAAAGGGGTGAAATTTCAATTTTCGCCACTTTTGGCGGCCATCTTGGATTTTAGCGGAAAATGGAAAACTGTCAATATCTCAAAAACCATAAGAGATAGAGCGATTTCGAGCGTATTTTTGACCCACAGGGTGGTACAAGAGTCTCCTTTGCAAAGGGGAATAATTTCAATTTTCGCCACTTTCGGCAGCCATCATGGATTTTTGCGGAAAATGAAAAAGTATCAGTATCTCGAAAACCGTAAGAGATAGAGCGATTTTGAGCGAATTTTTGACCCGCAGGGTGGTACAAGAGTGTCCTGTGCAAAGGGGTGAAATTTCAATTTTCGCCACTTTTGGCGGCCATCTTGGATTTTAGCGGAAAATGGAAAACTGTCAATATCTCGAAAACCGTAAGAGATAGAGGAATTTCTAGCGAATTTTTGACCCCACAGGATGGTACAACAGTGTCCTATGCAAAGGGGAAAATTTTCAATTTAGTATTTCTTCCCCTGCGGTACTCGGCGGGAGATACATACCGCGGCAGTGGTCTTGTTTTTTTTATCTCCTGCCGGGCTTTAGCCCGGGAGGGAGATTATAAAATGCATCATGTCTGTGCGTGCGTGTGTGCGTTAGTGTGTCACGCAGATTTCTCCCAAACTACTACAGCTAGAGATTTTTTGTCAATTGTCCAAATGATTTTCATGCCCTTGAAAATTTTGTTGGTTTTGTTAACTTAAGCCTAAAGATAATTGAGTAATAACAATTTTAACTACTTTGAGTAAAGGACTCATAACTCAAAAAGTATTGCAGTTAGAGGTTTTTCTTCAAATATGTTGTTCAGCTACTTTGTCCTTCGCTATAAGATGGTTCATAATTTGGGGTTCCATTGCATGCCACAAGTGAGTTATAGCTATTTTCTTATTTGTAACAAAACAATAACAGAAGTAAATGGCAAATATTTTCAAAAGTATTAAAGTTAAGCAAATCTTTTCAAAAGGGTATTCATGTAGTTTTTCATAAGTTATCACATATTGAAGTTTCAGACCTGTTGCACATTGGATCACCGAGTAATAGCTACTTTGTAATTCTTACTGTTGAGTAAATCCACTATTACTCCAAAACTATTGCAGTTAGAGTATTTTCCTAAAATATGTTGTTCAGCTACTTTGTCTTTACCTATAAGATGGTACATAGTTTGGGGGTTTCATTGCATGCCATAAGTGAGTAATAGCTATTTTATTGCGTTAATACTTCTTAGCTAACAGACTTCCGCTATATGCCGGCACGAGCCGGTCCGCCAAACGCCAGAAAAAGACGTCCTGGGTATACCCCCGGTCGGACCGGTACTGCCCTCTCCACTCACTAGAGGGCTAATGCTTCCTGTACTCGCCAGGTGCCCATGACGGCTCAGCCTGTTTTTTGTTTGGCGCGAAACTACTTGGAAGTGTTTCTCACAGTCAAGGATTAAATTCAATTTATATACTGTTATTTGTGTGAGGTTGTGCATATTTTATGGTGAAGTTTGTTTTGAATATCATGGCATCATCTGGCCAGATAAAAGGAAGCTGCAGCCACATCATGGCCAGCTTTGATACGTTGTCGAGAAAAGGGTTCTGGATCAGACCCGTGTGTTCAAGGGAAGGACGAATTGCGCAGCGTGTTTGCTTTTAACTCCACAGCAGCGTAAACAACTAGCCATGCCTACTTATAAACTTCGAAAGGAAAAGAAATCTTCCAAAAGTGATGTTTTGATTGACCCTTCACAGGTTAGTGTGGTAGGTCCCGTGGACTTAAACCAGTCTGTAGCCTCTGTTGCTTCTTCACCAAGTAATGTGTCTATGGATGATTCGTTTAAAAAGGAACTGTCAGACTTAAAAGATGAGTGGTCCACTCGTTTTGCTTGTATTGAGGCATTGCTAACCATGGGTTCTAACTCTCTATCTGTGCAACCTTTGTCTGCAGTAGGAAACATTGCACCGGTGTTTTCACCGGTTAAAGTGAAGGTTACTCATCCCCCGCCTACAGGGGTCTTGTCTTTCTCACCTTTCCTGCCTCACATTGTTTCCCCCCCCAAACTCCCGCCGGCTGGTTCGGCTCCTGGCCAGGGACAGGAACAAGTGTTGGAATTAGAGGCATCAGTGGACAAACATCAACCGGAAACATTTTCCAGCCGGAATCCTCTGCTTCTCAGCCAAAGCCTCAGGTTTTTGCTTCACCACTGGAAAATCTTTATCTGGCCCGGTCCCAGGACACAGAACCTGCATTTGGGCTACCGGACCGGGAACCAGTCTGTTATGATGATTTGCAGGAAGATCAAGCTGCCGGTTCTGAGGCTGACCCTCAGGAAAAAGACAGGATTATTTCAGAGCATCAGACTTACCGGGAGACGGTTGGAGGTGTAAGGGTATACATGGAATGGTCTTTTATCCCGGACCGGGAGTTTACTGCCCAGTCAAGACATGACAAACCATGGACCGGTACCAGGAGCCAGAAAAATCTCTGTAGCCTTTCCCCCAGAGGATTGGTTTTTTAGGAAGTTCGAACAGATGAACTTATACATTATTGATGGACATATGTCACGCTCTGGGGAAAGGGGTTGTTTGAGAACTGACCAATTTTTAAAAGTTCCCAAGACTCAGAACAGATGGTATGGTTTGCATCCAACTCCAAATCCAGTGGACATCCGTCCCGGGAAAGTGGTCAAATTTTGGTCAAATGATGCCCCACATCTCAACAGCTCTTACAGTCGTATTGCTAACTGACGGTTAGTCGTATTCAGGACTGACGGTTACGCCTCCTGCTTGCCCGATATCCCAGGATACTCTCCGTAAGTGGGACAAGGCATTATGTGAAGGCACAGACATCTGCTATCAAGCTGCCGGTTTTAACCGGTGCATCTCCAAACTGCAGACTGACATTCAGGAAAATGTTAGGGCCCTTGAAGCTGAACTTTCAAAAGGTAAATCATCACAGAAGGCTGAAAAGTCTCTCACAGAAATACGGGATCTTACCGCCTTTAATCAAAATGTGACTTTTTGCATGGGGAAGGCTATGCAGCATCTGGCGGATATACTATTTGGGGGAACATTACCTTACTAAAAAGGGACACCTACTTGGATCACCTTAAACAGGGCATAAAGCCGGACACAACGGGTACGGCTAAAGAAAACAGAACAGGTACCAACCGTATCAGAGCGGTTGAAACCGCAACCTGGAAACTGATGGACTGGCTCCTACCACTCAAGACACGGAAGTCCCAGCTTGGCACTCCTTTGGAAGAAATCGCAACAACAGGGGTAGGGGTAGAGGTGCCTCCTCAGGAGGTCGCAACCCCAAGGCTTTCAAAGGGAATAACAAAAAATGACAATTACTGTGCAAGTTCTGTTCAAACCCAGGACCTTTGAAGCATTGTTCAGTTTGTTTGAAAGACTCTAAATGTTCTGTGTGTTCTAAATGTTCTTGTGTAGAGTCAAAATGTAAATTACATAAATGTTGCAATTCCTGCACCTTCTGTGTTTTTGAACGGGCCACTACAAAAGAAAGGTGTAAGTCCCAGTGTAGATTCAGAAAATGGCCTAATAAAGTCTGTGAAAGATGCCTTTCTGTAAATCTGTCTCCTTCTGCCCCTCTTGTGACAAATGTCTTCAGTGTTGTAGAAGGTCTGCCTGTGGGGGCCCGACTGCAGAATTTTTTCAAGTCTGGGCCCAAAAGGGTAGTATCGATTCTGAAGGAAGAGTATAATCTTCCATTCAGACTCAATCCTCCTCTCACCAGGGTACCTCTGATAAGGAGTGGATATGCCAATCCCCTCAGGAGCAGCTACCTGCAGGAGGCATTGCTTTCCCTCCTTCAAAAACAAGCTGTGGAAAAAGTAAGGGTTCAATCCTCTCTGGGGTTTTACAACAGGCTTTTCATTGTCCCCAAACCAAATCAAAAATGGCGGCCAATCTAAGATCTCACCGCCCTCAACCGGTTTCTCAAGATCAAAACTTCCAAAATGGAAACCCCAGAGTCCATTCGTCTGTCCCTACAACAAGGAGAGTGGGTGACATCGCTCCACTTCAGCGACACTTTCACATCCCTATCAGTCCAAACTCAAGGAAGTTCCTCCAGTTCCATTATCAGGGCCAAACCTTCCAGTTTCAGGGCTCCCGTTTGGCCTCTCTACAGCTCCTATGGAATTCACAATTGTGGTCAAGGAGGTGAAACTCATGGCACAGACAAGAAACATCCGAATGCACCAGTACCTAGATGACTGGCTGATCCGGGCAAGAGACAAAAATACGTGTTTTCAAGATAACCTCAAGAAATCAAAACTGGAGCCCCAACAGATTTTTAAGTTTGTAGGCTACCAGTATGACTTGATCCAAGGAGTAGTCAGACCCACCCCAGAAAGATGGGAGGCTCTCAACTCCAAAATCAATTTCCTCCTAAAGAGGACCAGTTGTTTGGTTCGTCAGCTCATGTCCTTGATAGGCCTTCTCACTGCAATAGAAAAACAGGTTCTGTCTGGTCGTCTCCACATGAAACCCATACAATGGCACCTGAAGAACCATTGGCACATCCCGGAATCTTTGGAAAAGGTCATTCTGATTCCCAGGTCCCTTCATCCCCATCTGCGTTGGTGGTTAAAGGAGGAAAACGTCCTGCCAGGCCAACACTTGCACCCCCATTGTCACACGGTTCAGATCCTTACAGACGCATCAAACGAAGGTTGGGGCGCACATTTAGGAGACTATACCGCAAGAGGCGGTTGGTTCGTTCCGGAAAGCAGACTGCATATCAATTTCCTAGAATTGAAAGCGGTTTTATTGGCTCTAAAGGCATTCAAACCTCTCTGCCGGGGTCAGGTAGTTCTGGTTGCCACCGACAATACTATCGTGGTAGCTTACATAAACAAAGAAGGAGGCATGCGCTCAGGATCTCTGTGTGCTCTCCTGTGGCGACTCCTGTCTTGGTGCAATCTCAGAGAAATTTGACCACGTCACATTCCGGGCCGGCTCAATGTGATAGCCGACAAACTGTCCCGACACCGTCAAGTCATTCAAACGGAATGGTCTCTTCACCCGGATGTCTTTGCTCAGATCTGCCACAAATGGCATCTCCCCAAGATGGATCTGTTTGCGACCAGATACAATTGCAAACTGCCTGGGTTTGTGTCCCCAGTCCCCGACCCCAAAGCTTGGGCCGTGGATGCATTAAGTCTGTCTTGGGAGAATCTGGACCTGTATGCATTTCCCCCAGTTCCCCCTCTGACAAATATTCTGACAAAGGCTCTCAGCCATCAGTACAAAAGGATGATAATAATAGCCCCGGGCTGGCTGAACATGCCCTGGTTCTGGGATCTGGTGGAGATGTCATCCCAAATCTCAATTTGTCTTCCCAACCGTCCGGATCTCCTGACCCAGCCGTTCAATGGCAGCTTTCACAGGGATCTGCAAAATCTGAACCTTCATGTCTGGCTCCTAGAGCCAAAAATATCCGGGAACAAGGGTTCTCTGACCAAGTGGCAACGAGAATTGAAGCTTCTCAAAGACGGTCTACCCGATTTGTCTATGGAGCAAAGTGGGCCATTTTTGTTCGATGGTGCAAGGCACATCAGGTGGACTTCCATTCACCATCTGTAGAACAAATCGCCGATTTTCTCCTGCACCTGTTTCTTCACAGGATGTTACAATCCAGTACTATAGCTGGGTACAGGTCGGCCATTGCTGACAAAGTAGGAAACTTTACTGTTAATATCAGCAGAAATGATAACCTCAACAGATTGTTCGATAGCTTCCACAGGGACAGACCCAAAGGGCGTTGAGGCGTCCCTTCCTGGAACCTTTCTTTGGTCCTTCACCAGTAGGCACTCTTTGAACCCCTTCAAAAGGCGTCCTTAAAGCACTTAACCTTTAAGACAGTTTTCCTTTTGGCGCTGGGTTCAGGAAAATGCAGGAGTGAAATCCATGCCTGGGAAAACAGGAACATCTGTCATCAGTCGGATTGGTCCAAAGTTTCTCTTTGCCCTTCCGTGCTTTCTATCCAAGAACCAGCTGGCCTGAGAGGGCCCGGGGAGCGTTGCTCCAGTGGTCATTCCGGTCCTGGCACCGACATTGGACAGTTCTCTGAAGGAGGACAGATCTCTTTGTCCGGTTAGAGCTCTATGCTATTACCTGGACAAAACCAAAGATCTTAGGGACAAGAAAGAACTGGTTTTTGTCTCCTTTAAGAAGAATTTCAACAAGGATATTTCTCCTTCCACCATTTCTTCTTGGATCAAACAAACCGTAATCCTGTGTTACCAGTTGTTGGATCAGGAGTCGCTGCCTCTACATCAGGTCAAAGCTCATGATGTAAGGGCTTTTGCGGCTTCCAAGGCTTTTCAAGTAGGTGTCTCCTTGGAGCAAATTTTGTCAGCATGCCATTGGAAGTCGCGTAATACCTTCACTCAGTTCTAACTGAAGGATGTGGCTTGGGCTGACTCGGAATTGTACCATCTGGGTCTGATAGTGGCGGCCCAACAGGTCCATTCCTAGATCTTACTGCCTGGTGTCTTAGATCTTAAGACATATGTACATATTGTATATAGTTCGTACATTTAGGTAGTTAGGTTGTTTTTGGTCTCATCCAGGTCCCATGGGGGTTTTGGTTGATGGGCTTGTGATTTCCTGTCTCCTCAGGGCTCAACTCTTCTCTCCCTCTCTCTCATCCCAGGTGAGTAGAGAAAAGGAGGGGGGCGGGACCCAACCAGTGTCACCGGGTCACCTGGGGGCTTTCTCACACTGGTTATTGGGGTCATTCTCCCTTTAGAGTTATTTGCCTGGTCCCTCAGTCAGCTACCCGCCACCACTGGGTAGTTATTCTAGCGGGAGTCTGTTAGGTAAGAAGTATTAATGCAATAAAATAGAAAATTTAATAGGTAAATTAAATTTTTATAAGTTAGTACCTTACCTAACAGACGGTGGAGTCCCACCCAACCGTCCCCGCTCTTCTACCTGCCTGGGGACCATTAACGGTCATTGCAACTGAAAAAGAGGCCACCTGGCGAGTACAGGAAGCATTAGCCCTCTAGTGAGTGGAGAGGGCGGTACCGGTCCGACCGGGGGTATACCCTGGACGTCTTTTTCTAGCGTTTGGCGGACCGGCTCGCACCGGCATACAGCGGTAGTCTGTTAGGTAAGGTATTAACTTATTATTAACTATTCACTTATTAGATTTCTGTTTTCTTATTTGTAGCAAAATAATAACAGAAGTAAATGTCAAATATCTTCAAAAGTATTAAAGTTAAGCAAATCTTTTCAGTATGTTATTCATCTAGTTTTTCATAAGCTATCATATAGTAAAGTTTCAGACCTGTTGCACACTGAATAGCTGAGTAATAGCTATTTTAAAATTGTTACTGTTGAGTAAAGCCATTGTAACTCTAAAATTATTGTAGTCAGAGTATTTTCTTAAAATATATTGTTCAGCTACTTTGTCCTCACCTAAGATGGTACATACATAGTTCAGGGTACAATGACATGCCATAAGTGAGTAATAGCTATTTTCTTATTTGTAGCAAAATAATGACAGAAGTAAATGTCAAATATCTAAAAGGTATTAAAGTTAGGCAAATCTTTTCAAATATATTATTTATCTGGTTTTTTGAAAAGCTATCACATGATGTAGTTTCACACCTGTTTCACATTTTATAGCTGAGTAATAACTACTTTGTACTTCTTACTGTTGATAAGGGCCACGGTGGCAGAGTCGTAACACTCTCGCCTCCCACCTCTGAGGCTGGGGTTCGATCCCCACCACTTACTCAAGTGGGAAAGCTGGTAGTTGCTTGCCGTTGGTCGGCAGTTTACAGTACAAAACCCTAACAAACTGTATGTACTGGTTTCCTCTGCCCTTCCAACTACCCGTCGTGATATGACCTGTACAGTGTTGAAAGCGACGTAAAACCCCAAATAAATAAATAAATACTGTTGAGTAAATCCATTGTAACTCCAAAACTTTTGCAGTTAGAGTATTTTCCTAAAATGTATTGTTCAGCTACTTTGTTCTTAGCTATAAGATGGTACATAGTTCAGGGTTCGATTGCATGCCATAAGTAATAGCTATTTTCTTATTTGTAGCAAAATAATGGCAGAAGTAAATGTTAAATATCACCCAGTGATGACACCCAGTTATACATAACACTTTCAACAGCTAATTCCTCTCATTCTGTGCAAAAACTAAAGAACTGCCTAAACGATATTCAAAATTTCATGTTTACAAATAAATTAAAAGTTAACCCAGACAAAACCGAGTTTATTCGCATAGGCTCCCAAAAAAATCGTAAAGAACTCCCTCACTTCCCTATCATTATTCTGGGAAATCAGGTTTGGCCTGCACAAAGTGTCAGGAACCTCGGAGTGGTGTTCAACTCCAATTTCAATTTCTCGAACCATGTGTCACAGGTCATAAAGTCCACTAGAGAGACCTCTACAGAATCTTTTAAAGTATTCTTTTTTTATTGCGTTAATACAGCTTACCTAACAGACTTCAGCACGTTCTGAGTATAACTCCCAGTCAGGACCGGCATCGTCTTCCATTCACTAGGTGGCTAATGCCTCCCTCACTCCCCAGGTGTCTGCATGACGTCATCTTTTTGTTTCGCGCGAATTCTTCAAGACGAATTTTATTTCGCAGTGTACAAATATTGTTTTCTAAGAATATTCTATCAATTAGAGTATTATTTCTGTGCAAAAGTGTGACTTTAAGTTCATAGATCATCATGTCATCTACTTCCGGCCAGAAAAGAGGAGTTTGTGGCCATGTTATGGCATCTTTTGATCCGCATGATTGGTGTGCAAGATGTAGAGAGAAAGTGGTAGGGTCGGACCCTTGTGTACCTGGTGAGGAACCATGTAAATTCTGTGTTGTTTTTACCCCAGAACAAATACTTAAACTGGCCATTCCAAAATATAAATTTACAAAGGAAAAGAAAGTTGTAAAGATACTGAACTCATTGATCCACAGGACGTTTCTGTCATTAAAGCTGTTTCACCTTATAAGAATCATTCCTCTTCTGCCCCGGTGAGTGCTTCTATTAGTTCTGCTATGGTTTCCAGTCCCTCAAGTGACCTGGACAAATGTTTAGATAATTTACAAGATGAATGGTCAACTCGCTTCACCAGGATTGAAGCATTGCTCACTATGAAACCAAAAACGGGTGAGTCTTCTGCTACCAGTTCTTCTGACAACCCCTGGACTGGAGGTCGCCCACAACCAGTTGGCAATGTTTCTGTTGCCTTCCCTGCTGAAGAATGGCTTTGTAAGAAATTTGAAGATATGAACCATACTACCCTATCTAGATATCAAAGTCCATGGAAAGTGGAGGTTTTCAGACTGACCAGTTCTTGAAACCCCCTAAAAGTCAACTATGCTGGTACAACATTCATAATTTGCCAGATCCAGTTACTGCCAGACCAGGACGTTCTGTTCACTACTGGTCCAGTGATGCATCCAAATTAAACAGCCTGTATAGCAGGGTCACCAAGGCATCGGGAACCGATTTGGTTCATCCACCTTCTAGGCCACTTCGTCAGGAGGTGGTCAGAAAATATGAGAAAGCCGCCTGGGAAACCTCCTATATCTGCAATCAGGCAGCAGGATTCAATCGTTTTGTCACAAAATTGCAGGACGAAATTCAGGAGAACCTCGGGATCCTTCAGAAGGAGCTGTCCAAAGGCAAAGGCTCACAGGTGGCCAAGAAGGCAGTGGATGACCCGAAAGACTTGTGAGCATTTAACCAGAACGTTGTGTGTTTGGGGAAGTCAATGCAGCACATGACGGATTCGTTGTTTATCACCATGTCCAACATCACTCTGATGCGAAGGGACACATATCTTGACCACCTGAAGTCAGGTGTCGAACAGGATAACTGGTACGCTTGAGATAATCCATTGTAACTACAAACCTATTACAGTTAGAGTATTTTCCTAAGATATGTTGATCAGCTTTGTTTTGAACTACCAGATGGCACAGAGTTTCGAGCTCCATTGCATATAATAAATGAGTAATAGCTATTTTCTCATTTGTAGCTAAATCACAGAAATAACTGTCAAATATCTTTAAAAGTTTTACAGTTAAGCCTATCTTTTAAAATAGTGTATTTATTGAGTTTTTGATAACATATCGTATACTACTTTTACATTATTGCATCCACCTGAGCTATACTCATTTTGCCAATGAGTAACTCACTTGTAACTTGAAAAGTATTCAATTTATAGAGTTTTATCAAAGGTGTTGTTCAGCCACTTTTTGATGTTCTGTGTCATGGCAAGTTTTCAAAGCTATAGCTCCACAGCTGAATAATAGTTGCTTTGCTATTTTGCTAATGAGTAAATCACTTGTAACTTCAAAGGTATTTAATTTAGAGGTTTTTTATCAAATATGTTGTCCATCTACTTTTTGATGTTCTGTGTCATGAAGAATTGTCAGAGCTGTAGCTATGATGCCAACTGAGTAATGGTTACTTTGACATTTTTCCACTGAGTAAGTCACTTTTAAGTTTACGAGTGTTCAGTTATCCTTCGGGTACTAATGACTACTCCTCTAGGACATCTGAAATGTTTGACTTTTCTGAATTTTTGCCGCCATCTTGAATTTTGGTGGAAATGGAAAATATCGTTTATCTCAAAAAACGTAAGAGATATTGCGATTTCGGGCAAATTTTGGACCCAGAGGATACTAAGTTCTACTCCACTAGCTCCTCTGAAAAATTTAGACTTTTCCAATTTTCGGCCGCCATCTTGAATTTTGGCGGAAATTGAAAATATGGTTTATCTTAAAAACCGTAAGAGATAGAGCAATTTTGGGCAAATTTTAGACACTGAGGGTACTAAGTTTTACTCCACTAGGACCTCTGAAAAATTTAGACTATTCCTATTTTCGACAGTCGTCTTGGCAGAAATGGCAAATGGGATGTAATTCAAATTCAAATTTGGCATGTGGTTGTAACTAGTTTTGAAGGTGTACCCTATTTTAAGGTGACCTTAAACTCCCATGTATAAAAGAATTATGTTGAGATTACGTTTTTTCTTTCTCCATGGAGTATACTGAAAATAACTTCATTAAACTTTTGCATGTATATGTAACTGGTCATAAGTAAGTGCCATAAAATAAGGTGACCTTAAATTCCCTCTAATAACAGAATTATATTAACTCTAAGTTTGCAAATTTTCGAACAGTATTCCAAATATTGTACAATTCTAGGCATGTTTAAGTTGTGGATGTAACAAACTTTGAACAGAACCTTTAGGAAATGATTACCTTTAACTCCCGCACAACTGCAAACTAACATTAAGTTTAAAGTTGGGACAACATTTTTTGTGTTTGGAAGATATTTCATGTGGTAATTCAGATCTCTTTTCATTTATGTTTATCATGTACATATAGCTAGACAGAAAAAGGTCTCTTCTGTAAGGTTATAGTAAATTGCTGATATTTTAAAACTTATAACTTGAAGGTTGCAACAGTTTTGTGTCACTAGCAGCTATGATAGAGGACATACATCTGTGATCACACTTTCTTTCCAGACAGTATATAAAAATAGCATGATAGATTAAATTCATAGTTATTATGTTGATGTAACTGGCCATCAAGGTGTGCTCTATTGTAAGGTGACCTTAAACTCACAGTATTAACATACATATATTGAGTTTAACTTTTTTTCTGTTTCCGGAGAGTGTCTCAAAAATGGCTTTACAGATTCAATTCAAATTTGGCATGTGGTTGTAACTGGCTTTCAAGATATGCCCTATGTTAAGATGACCTTAAACTCGCATGTATAAAATAATTATGTTAAATTTAAGTTTCTTACTTTTCCATAGAGTATACTGAAAATAACTTGACAGATATTTTGCATGTATACGTAACTGGCCATAGCTAAGTGTCGTACATTAAGGTGACCTTAAATTCCCAGTAATAACAGAATTATATTCACTTTAAGTTTCATCATTATTGAACAGTATTTCAAATAATATGCAATTCTAGGCATGTTTTAGCTGACAGTGTAACAAACCTTGAACAGAACCTTCAGGAAAAGATTACCTTAAACTTTATCACAACTGCAAACTACCATTGAGTTTAAGGTTGGGACAATTTTTGGTCTTTCAAAGATATTTGATGTGCTAATTGAAATTTTTTCATTTATATTTAACATGTACATATATTTAGACAGAAGTTTTGGAAAAGATCATTCCAGTTCCTCAGTCACTTCACCCCCTCTTAGATGGGTGGTTGGACGAAAGCAATGTACTGAGGGGCCAACCCTTGCACCCCCTTCAACACGCTTTTCAGCTGTTTACAAACGCCTCAAACGAAGGCTGGGGCGCACACTTAGGGGACTCCACTGCAAGAGGCATTTGGTCACTCCCAGAAAGTCACCTCCACAATTTCTTCGAGTTGAAAGCAGTCTTTCTGGCCCTCAAGAGTTTCGAGCATCTTTGCAGGGACCAGATTATCCTTGTGGCAACAGACAACACAACTGTAGTCTCCTACGTACACAAACAGGGAGGTATGAGATCAGGCTCTCTTTGTGCCCTCCTCTGGAGACTTCTGTCTTGGTGTCACCCGCGGGGAATAAGCTTTAGGGCTCGACACATTTCAGGTTGGCTGAATGTGATAGCAGACAAACTGTCCAGACACAACCAGCTCATACAGACAGAGTGGTCCCTCTCTCAACATGTGTTCAATCTCTTGTGCTCAAAATGGACCCAGCCTCAGTTAGACCTATTTGCAACCCGGTTCAACCACAAACTCTCAAAGTTTGTCTCACCAGTACTGGATCTGACAGCCTGGGCAGTAGACGCCATGAACCTGTCATGGCGGAATCTGGATGCATACACCTTTCCTCCAGTGCCCCTACCCAGTCAAGTGGTTTCAAAACTGGTGGATCAGGGTTGTCCCAGAATGATCCTAATTGCCCCAGGGTGGCCCAACATGCCATGGTTTTGGGACCTAGTCAACCTGTCAGATTCCATTCAAGCTACCCCTTCAAAGGGATCTGGTGACTCAGCCTTTCAACGGTCTTGTTCACAAGAATCTCAACAACCTGAACCTACATGCCTGGCTCCTAGAGCCTCTGTCATTCAGGAGCAAGGGTTCTCTGACGAAGTGGCAGCAAGAATTGAGGCTCCTCAGACACACTCAACCAGAGCCGTCTATAAATCAAAGTGGGCCATTTTTGTCAAACGGTGTGACTCAAATAAGGTGGACTTCAGGTCGCCCTCTGTGAATCAGATTGCGGATGATTTTCTCTTGCACCTTTTCAAAGATAGAAATCTTCAACAAAGCAGTATTGACGGCTATAGAACAGCCATTGCTGATATGGTGGGCAATGATAAGCTCAACATTAGCAAGGATGAAAACCTGACTCGCCTTCTAGACAGTTTTCATATAGAGAAACCCAAGGGGGAAGGCGAGGAGTACCCACCTGGAACCTTTCGTTGGTACTCCACCAACTGACTAAGGCTCCTTTTGAACCCATGCAAAAGGCCTCCCTTAAGCATTTGACTTTGAAGACAGTCTTTCTCTTAGCCTTGGGTTCAGGTAAGAGACGCAGTGAAATTCACGCCTGGCTCTATAAGAATATCAGGAACCAGGAGAACTGGAGTCAGGTCTCTCTCTACCCTTCACCCAGTTTTCTATCCAAGAATCAGCTGGCTAGGGAGGGCCCCGCCTCTGTTGCTCCGTTAGTTATCCCGACCTTGGCTCCTTCTCTGGATAATTCTCTTAAGGAGGATAAGTCACTGTGTCCAGTAAGAGCTTTACGCTACTACTTGGACAGGACGAAGGATCTGCATAGAGGTAAAGACCTGGTTTTTGTGTCCTTCAAGAAGAGTTTTCAAAAGGATATCCTTCCTTCTACCATCTCTTCTTGGATCAAACAAACAGTGCTGCTTTGCTACCAGCTCTCAGATGAAGATCCCCAGAACTTGCTTCAAGTCAGGGCTCATGATGTTAGAGCTTTTGCGGCTTCCAAAGCTTTTCGAGGAGATGTCTACTTAGATCAGATTCTCTCAGCTTGTCATTGGAAAGCCCACAACACCTTTACCCAGTTCTATCTCAAGGACTTAGCTTGGGCTGACTCTGAACTGTATCATTTAGGTCCTATAGTGGCTGCCCAGCAGATCCACGAGGACAAGTAGCACTGTCCATCATTGAACATCAGTGTACATAATGTATATATTGTACATACCAAAAAAAAACTTCCTCTATCTTGGTTACTTCTGGTTTGCCATTATCCAAAATGGTCCCAGGGATTCTATTCAGATAGTTCAATATTTCCTGTTCTTCTTCCTCATTGGTTTCAGAACTCTCATTCCCCTCTAGGTTTCTCAATACTCTCATTCAAGCCTGTGCTGAGACCTATGTATATGGAAAGGACAAAGGGGGGGGGGGGGGGGGGGGGGGCTAGGGTGGTATTCCTATAGGCGGTTTGCTTAACCAATACCTGATCCACCCTGCATTAGTGGCTAGAGTTCTTAAGAATCCCCTTATTTGGCTACCCTCCATCCACTGGGTAGTTATTCTGCATCTGTCCACTAGGTAAGATGTATTAACGCAATAAAATGGAAAATTTAATAGTAAATTAAATTTTTATAAGTTAATACCTTACCTAGTGGACAGGGGGATTCCCACCCTACCTTCCCCGCTATTTTAAGCCAAAAAAGGGGGACCTTTTAGGGTAGGCAACAAAAAGAGGAAGCAGTACAGTAGTACACCGGCACGTAGGCTACACAGCCACCTGGTGAATGAACAGGACACTACCGGTCCCGGCCAGAGCCCTGTGCATCTGTCCACTAGGTAAGGTATTAACTTATAAAAATTTAATTTACTATTAAATTTTCCAATTGCCCATTTGATGTCCTAAGTAATCTATGATGTTGATAAGAACATCTGGGAACTGAGTTGCAAAGGCACACCACATCTTATTAAGTAACTGTCCCAGTTTCACAAAACAACTCTTCATTGGTATACCAAGGCAAACCCCTAACCCCAAGGTGCAAAGGGGCAGTGGGTTGAGTAACTGCAAGTGTTTCCATGGTAACAAAAACCTGAACTTGCTACTATTTTTGATTAAAACCTCATAACACATTTTAAGTGAGTACACTACAGCTCCAACCAACTGTGAGGGCTCATAACCACAGAAACCAACTTTCAGGGCTCATAACCACAAAATCATAGCCAAAATCTGGAGCAACCCAAGAAAATATGCTGTTAGCCAGAGCCAAAAATAGTACTTCAGGAGTCAAACTCAAAAATTAAATAAGCCTCTGATGAGACTAATCCTATCTTGGATGTCGAAATATACACTCATAAAAAGTGGTACATCAGGCTATAACATCTTCACTTACACCGTAACAACTTTTTCTTTATTTTTACAACTGCTGTCAAATATCAATACCTGCAGGAGTTCAGAGTACATTTAGTCTTTAAAGTTGCTTTACTGTAATTTATTCCCGGAATTTTTGATAGATTAGATGAAAATCCTAGACCCATTAGTGTAGAGTAATGCCAGGGTAACTTGGATATCTCATGAAGCTTTTCTTGGGGTCTTTTTTGCTTCCAATCCATTGTGAGTTTTGTTTTTTTCACAAGTTACTTCTAAGGTTGCCTATAAAGAACTTGTGGTTCTGGCCAGTAGTGTTGGCACTTGCCTCCAATGTCCATTTGTCCGACCAATAACTGAGCCACAGTTCATTTTTTTACTCCATTGTTGCTTACTTTATGAAACCTTTCTGGATGAAGCATAGGCCAATCTTGGTAAGAAAAATGGTGTTTTGACATTTAAAATCTACCAAAAATACCCACTTTTGTGAATGTGGTGGTGGACATTAACTCAAATTCAATGACAAATCTGTTAATCTATTAAACAAAAATGCCTAAAATATTTAAATAAGCAATCATGCCTGTGAACGGGCCCTGTGTCAGCTGTGTTTTTCGAGTTTCAGAATACAAGTGAAAGAAGAAAAGGACACAAAAATTGTGCTTTGCAAATGGTATTCAGAAGTAAAGTACAAAATAAATTGCTACGTTGTAAAAAGTAGGTACAAAACATTTAAACAAAATACTGTAAATGCAATAGCTTTCAGGTTACAAATGATTTACTTAACAGTGAGAACCTGACATTTTCCGGGGGATCCAACACAAGCAAAGATGTGAGATGGGATTAAAATATTATTTATTCTACTAAAAGTTTCTTGTAAAATTTTACATTGTCAAAATATAATTTGATAATTTACAAAGTTTCTTCTAAATGTTAGCATTGTTAACATGCTATAATAGTCTGCTATGCTATAATAATGACAATTTACAGAATACTGTCATTAATCTGACCTTGTAAATCTAAGCTATTGCAATAGAATCCCCAAAATTTTAATATTTACATAACTATACAAAGCACAATACCAATCCAAGCTATTGCAATAGAATCCCCAAAATTTTAATATTTACATAACTATACAAAGCACAATACCAATGCAAATGCATGACACTAAACAGCTCAGGGAAAGGATAACCAGTGACCCTGGTTGTTAGGGCAGTGACCTTTATGACCTAAGGTCATATATGGACTACAAAGGTCAAAGTTAGAAGGTGAAATATGGGTGAATTGGTTTGTAATGGGAGGGGGAAAGTCCACCAAACAGCCAAACTATAAAAGTAGGTGCTGTTAAAAGGTCTGTGAAAAAGAGGAGGAAGGTCTAGGGACATTTTGAATATATATGTGAGAGCTACAGAAATCTGTAACGGGAACCAGGCGATGATGGTGGATATAGAAATAGAGGATAACTAGTTGACCCTGGTTATGTTTGAAAGAGGACATGAGGGATGCTATTAGACAAAGTGGCGAATTATTAAAATGGGAAAAGTAGCAAGGTTTTATACACTAATGGATGCTAGAAGGGATGACATAATAAGACCAGATAGGTCAAAAGGGGCTTTTGATTTGCTAGATATGTGAAAACTGTAGCTGGTAACTTTAAGGGCAACTACAACATTCAACATTTCTAATTGTGTAATATGCAAATGTTGAAAATGATGACCTAGTGGCAGGGCATAAACTAAAGTTCCAAATACACCCCCAGCCCCGACAGTGAGGCATCAAGGTACACCAGATAATCAACTGGTTTGTTATCAAAGAAAGTGACCCCATTATATTGGTTCAGGAAAACATGAAACCAGTTTAAGTCACAATGAAATTGTTGTGAAAGTTTAACATGGGTGCTATTGTGATTATTCTCTAAGGACCTACAACATTTTATTTTAAAAATATCTTGCGGGTTGGACACACTTGGTAATATATAGTAACGAGCCCAATACGGATTGTAATTGCCTTTTGGTACAAGTGGATTTAAAAGTCCATTGTGTGCACATATTTTGTATTTCTTCCAAATTTTCAGGTGGAATTGATATAGTCCTTGTGACAGTATCAACTAATATACCCAAGCAAGTGACCTGGGTATTCGGTGGAATTAGTTTACTTTGACTTATCTGCAAACCAAGATCTTGCAAGAGAGATAAAAGAAATTGATAGGATTCATATAATTTTGAAGGTAATCCTATATAAATCAGATTATCAATGTAGTTCATAAGGGCATTATGACCATGTTTTTCATGATATATCATATGGCATCGCTCAATCTCAAAAATTCCGAATCCGAGACGATATCTGAACGGCATAGATCTGTCCAGATATGTATGTGATGTAACCCCAGCAGATCCATGTCGCCCGGATTAATCCATATGTGTCTGAAAGCTTGACTGATATCTACCTTGCACAATAATCCCCCAGGACCAGTCTTTTTAACCTCTTGAATAATGTGATCAATTGATGGATATTGGAGAGTAAAATAAGACTCGAAATATTTGCATTTATGAACCCCTTTACAGAAAAGCGCTTGGGCCAACTGAGGTCCATTATTATACGATGGTTAGTAGAGGTTTGCTTTTGTCAACCTGCCATTCGAAGTCACATAACACCATGCAATTCTACCTGAAGGATGTGGCTATATATATATTAAAAGAGCTAGAAAAGAGTCAGAAACTGAAATAGGTTTTAGTTCAGCATGATACTTTATGTACTAAACATATATTCATATATATTCAGTCTTATCTCCTACTGCTTTCTCATGTTTATGTCATACAGGGGAGGGACAGGAGGTGTAAAGAATTTATCATTTTTGTTACAGTTCAAAGCAGTCTAGCTTAAGATTCAAATTTGAATATATATTTTAAGATGCACACCAAAAAAATGGTTTTAACCAACTAGATTTATTATTCTGGATTAAAAGTGGAGCCTAAATTTTCTGATTAAACAGGAAATGTTTAAAATATTCCATTGCAAGAAAATAAAGAACCAATTTAATATTAATGCATATTTTGTGGAAATTCAGGCATAAAAATCTATTTAAAATGTTTAAAAATCAATTAACTTATGCACTGCTAAATGAGATGTTTTCCAATTTTTGGGCTCATTCCTAACTTTGATGGTAAGTATTACTTAGATTTCAAGCAAGAGATTATGAAACTGTATTCACGAACGTTGTTAACTCTAAGGTGACCTTAGAACCCGTACTTAAATTTTAAGTGAGGTTGAAAGCTACCTTGGGAGGATAGGACATTGGTATCACATGATTTAGTTCATAAATATTGGGCAATAATGGAGTTGTTTTTGGATAGGGAGATTTATCTATTCAAGTGACATTCTACTTGAGATACTTGAGATTTAAATTTTCACTAGGAATTAATTTTTTACTATCCAAGCTCATCACATTGACTAACAATCATGCCTAGTGGACATTTCAACCTACACATTATTTTTGGGCTTGTCCCAACAGAAAACAGCTGCCAATTAATTTTTATATGTGTGTGATGGAAAAGAGGTAAAGTTTGTTAATTTTTGGGAATAACTTGCCACTTTTCAACGTGGCACTTTTTAAATATGTCTTGAATTACTGTTTAAAATTAACCAAATTTTCCATAGCTCTTGGCCCATCAGATTCACTGACACAACCATACCTAAAGAGTTGAGAGATGTTTTTTCCTTACTTAAAATCTAAGGTGATCTTATATAAGCATTGTTTTGTGAATACCGATTCTAAGAAAAACTTAGTTAAGTGAAAACCCCTATCTAAGTATTTTTCATGAATCTGGCCCCTGATCCTTCCTTTGTGGATACAGATTTGAGCCAAAGAATAGCTGAGCCAATTTTCTTGATCCGAATGATCTTGAGTTAAATTTTCGTTCAGCTTGATCTGTGTTAGTGAATACAGGCCCAAACAAATGACCTAATTAATAAGATAACCAATACTGTCTTGTATGAGTACATATGATGAGCCCTGAAACAAGATACTAAGATCTATCGATACTGCAAGTTAATTTTTTTATCTGTGAAATAAAAAGGGCTTCTCCTTTCTAAAAAATAATTACACTTATTTACAGCCAACATAAGGCTGTATATTTATTTCAAGTGTGGGGAAAACTGACATCAACGTTTACCAGACAGGTTGTTTACGTAGGTCTGCCCCGCTCCCTCGAATGACTGAGTCTGTGTTCACACAAATTTCAGAATAAAAGTAGTGATAAAATGTAGGGGAATCATTACTTTTCCTATCTGTTTAGTCTAAATAAGCTGTAAATGTTGAGAGAGAAGCCTTTAAGTGGCTTATAAATAGACAGATGCATTCTATTTTACGGTTGTCAGATTATGAATAAAGAATTGTTTTCTTTTTGGTGGAGTCAGTTGGCACAAATAAATAACTTGTGATTTTTTTTTATTCTGTTGGGAGGAAAACAAGCCTGTCGGCGGATTTGAAATCCAAGTTATCAAAAAACAATCGCCTAATAACTTTAGCTGTAAAGATAACACTACATTTACCATCAGTAATATTGTCGACTGTGAAAAATCACTAATGTTCCAACTCAAAAACAAACCACACATAGACCAACAGTAATACTGACAGCTGACCATACAAAAGATAACAAAAGTGAAAATAAATTAAAATAAGCCAACAATTAAAACCATTAGCAACCAATGACCAAGTGTTAAACTTAAAAAGACATACACCCTGGGCCAACAGAAACACTATCAGTTGTAACAAAATAACATGAAAAGTTAAAAGTTACAGTGACATCAACAGTAGTAATATGTGAAGTAATATACCACAAAAGTTTAAACCTTCAAAGTAAAAGCCACACAAACAAATATTACTACTGCCAGTTTCAACCACGTGAAATGTTAAGAAAAAACAAGAACAATAGGACAACACTTTAAACTATCAGCTGGAAAAGTCTTACTCAAAATCTTATTGAAAAATTAACACGCCAACAGTGACACCGTCAGCAGTAAGATAACTAATCATCATACTTAAAGTGTAAGACCAACAGTAGCACTAACAGCACTGAAAAAAACACTGGTCTAACTCATGCCGAACCTAATCACAGCACTCAGTAACCACTAGGCTTACACATGCCACACTTAACCATTATTGCTACTATCAGCAGTAATTAGTGTAAGAAAATAAAAATACAGGCCAACAGCACTAACCATCAGCAAAAACTGATGAAATATTACCTAAACATTACTCTAGGCCAACAGTAACACCGTCAACAGTAACTAAGTTACTCTTAAAAATTAAAGTTAAGTAAACACTCACAGTAGTACCTACAGCTGAAAAACTTCAAATGGTACAAGCCACACACAAGCAAGGCCATAAGGTACTACTGGCAGTAAGCATTAACTGTCATAAGATAAGAAATCTTACAAGGCAATTACAATCACAAGAACATGTCAGTTAATAAGTAGATACAAGATACATAGGTCCAAATAAAATAATTACATTTAGACCAATAATAAAAAACGATATTTAAGTGACAGTCTTTAAAGACCCATAACACTGCATTATAGTTACAAAGTTAGCGTTATAGGCAATTCAGACCAACTAAAAATCTGAACCAAATACAATGAAAACAAAGTGAACCCAAGAGGCATTCGAAAAATTAGATGTACTTACAGTTCTTAAGGCCTAAATCCACAAAAGAATAAAAATACCACTTTTCAGTGACAGCTTCATTCTGGTGCAGGTGCTAGGTTAAAAAAATCTCAGCAGCCGGCAGCAGTTCTGTACAAGCAAGGGGTCTCCCTAAATCCACTCTATCAATGCGTCTTCTGTATTAGCAGACATGACATTCTTAGCACGCCTCTTCTTCTTTCCAATAGTTTCTTGGGATAACACATCCCCAGGCTCTGGCTGCTCAGCAGTTGCCAGGTTATCTACTGTATCACTGTCCCTATTATCACTATCAGTAACAACAGGTGTGGGTTTGCGAGTGCAAGCAGATTTCTTCTTATTCCTGGTCAACTTACGTCATACTTACAAGAGTTAAATCTTGAAATAAAAGTCCAGACAAGTAAGAAAAAATAAAGTTCCTTCCACAGCTTTCAAAATGGCCACCCGAATGAAGACGTGTCTTTCAGTGAGTATAACCTATTTCCAAATATGGTTGTTGTGCTGTGCAGTATTTCACCTTCAGGCACCCTCAGATACCTTGTGCAGAACTTGTGTAACAGTGGCTAATCAGAAGCTTGACAGTAATTCACCATCTCCCACTGTCACGGCATTTCCCAATTGAAGTGGGCCACCTTATGTCCCTGTCTCAGTTGGACACCTTATTTGACCTTGTGTCACCATGCGAAAAATTCTTAAAGAGCTAGTTCTTAAACAAGCTAGACCTTACTTTTTATAAATAAAAACATAACAGAAATGTTAGAATCATTGTTTACATTCTTTTTAGTCTTGTCAACAACACTGCAAGAAATTCTGAATAAAAATAGCATATAATAAATATATTTAAATTAGAAATAAAGTAATTGACTTTAGTGTTCTTGTGAAGATAAAAATAACAAGAATTAATGATGTATTTATCTCTATACTCAAAACCAAAGAAGAGTTGAATCAAAATATGACTATAATATACCTATTTTACACTTTAATTCATTAATATATTCTATTACAACCAAATGGCAAAAAAGGAAGTTAAAGGTGCATCAAAGCTCAAGTTAACAAATACAAATGTTAGTCATCTTATGATAAATATAAAAAACTAACAAAAAAAGTTTATGAAAGTCTTACATACAAACACAATGGATCATCAACAGGAATGAAATGCATAGAGTATTACCCTGTACTTGAAGTATTATACTGGAAATCTATTCTTTGCCTTCCATGGTTACCAGAAATATCATTGTAAAGTCTGCAATCTCAAATAATTCATAGATATTTTGTATAAGTAATTAAAATCTTAGTATTTTGAATATTATAGATGATCCTGCTTGTGCATGTTGCAGTGAGATACTATTGAACATAACTTTTATTACTGCAAGGAATCTGCATTGGTTTGGAAAAAATCGAGGTAGATAAGCAATTGTATTTTAGATCAGAGTTGTAGCTTTACAGTTTTGGGGTAATTTGGGTCAGATGTGATAAATTATTGATTTTACTGTAAAAGCATTCATATATTTGGCAAAATACAGGAAATAATATGACACAACAGAAATATGATTTAGAATTTTTTGTAAAAACATTTCAAAATACTTGAGTGCTTGGAAAGGAAAACTATAACACTTTTCTATGTTACTTTTCATCAATAAAAAGTTAAAAACTATTAATGTGCTATTTATACTTTTTACATATGTGCTTTTTTCTCTTTTTTTCACTGAAAAGACTTTTAATTATTTTGTCTAAAAAATCTGTTAATCTTTTATGAAAGAAGAAATAAAGCTTAAAAAATTGATTTTCTTCTGCATCTTTTCCAGGAAAAACATTTTGCAACTTAGCAACATGGATGGCTAAAGGACTGCCATTGCTGATAAGTGGGGAATTCTAAACATCAGCTCCACTGAGAATCCCAACAGGCTCCTGGCAAGGTTCCGATGAAACAGACCCAAGGGGTGCTGGGACATTTCTTCCTAGAACCTGACTGGTTCTTTATAAGTTGACAGAGCCTCTTTTTGAGCTTCTCGGGAATGCTTCACTGAAGTACCTTACTGTCAAGACTGTGTGTCTTCTAGCCCTGGATTTGGGCAAATACAGAAGTGAAATTACATACTTAGCTGAACAAGAGCATTTGACACCGATCAGACTGGTCAAAGGTCTCAGTGTACCTTTCTCCAAGTTTTCAAGAACCAAGTGGTGAGGGATGGACCAGACAGTGTGGCCCAAGTGGTCGTTCCAGCCTTATCCTCCACTCTCAACTTCTCTCTTAAGGATCATAGTTATCTGTCCATTAGAGCCTCTTGCTAATATCTGGACAAGACTACGGATCTCAGGAAAAACAAGGAGCTTGTTTTTGTCTCCTTCAAGATGAACTTTGACAAGGATATTTCTCCTACCATTTCTGCTTGGATAAAACAAACAATGAATCTGTGCTACCAGCTCTCTGACCGGGAATCACTCTTTACCAGATTAAAGCTCATAATAGCAGAGCCTTTACTGCCTCCAAGACTTTCCATGGAGGGGGGTTCATTGGAACTGATTCTATCAGTCTGTCATTGGAATTTTATCACCTTCACTCAATTTTATTTGAAGAATGTAGCTTGGGCCGATCTGAGCTCTACCATATGGGGCTAGAAGTAGCGATGCAGCGTATTTGTCACGGCCCCTTACCTTTAAACTGTTTATAGTGAACATAGTGCATAATTTGTACATAGATTTACTGGACTTGTTTTGACCTGGATTCAAGTCTATGTCCCCATCAAAAGTAGAGGGTTAAACTCAGCTGATCCTCTTACTCTGGCACTAGCAGTGCCGAATGATGCCTTCACCCAGTCTTCCATGCTCCCTCCTCTTTGAATCCTCAGAAACAGAACTCTTTCTCCACCTCCACCTTGCTGTCAGTGGAAGAAAAGAAAGGTTGATACCCGATCTGGAAACTGTTAGACCATGTGAGTGTAATCTTGTGTTATCTTCCCTTTAGAGTTCTTCTCAGTAACCTAGTAAGCTACCCTCCTTTCACTGGATGGTTATTTTGGCATTGGTCTGTAAGGTAAGATATATTAATGCAATAAATAAAAATTAATAAGTAAATTAATTTTTTATAATTTATAAGTTAATATATGACCAAACAGACAGGGGATTCCCACACTTCCATCCCTGCTGTTTGCCTTGCTGTGATCTTAAAAGGAGTCAGGATGCGACATTATAGGCACCTAGTACAGGAAGCATTAGCCCTCTGGCAACTGATGGGGGCATACTGCTGGTCTGGCCAGAACAAACTCAGGATCTCTTTTCTGGCGAGACCAGTTCACATTGGACCAATGGCATTAATGTGTTAGGCAAGACATAAATTTATAAAAAAATAATTTACTCTACTTTATTAGTAAATAGTTTTACTTAATAATTGCCAAAACCAATATATATTAGAAATAAATAACATATCTTTTTTTTTTATTTCCCACCACCGGGCGGGGATTATAAAATGCCTCTTGTGAGTGTGTGTGAAGAGGTGCGTGTGTGTGTGTGTGTCATGAATTTTTCTCTAAAATGGAGGGCTCAGGGATCTTGTGCTAAATAATTTTAGTTCAGTTTCTTAGGTCCTCCATTTTTGCTGCTTTTGCAGATCTAGGTCAATAGCTAAGTGAGCAATGGGGCTAGCTGCTGTTTTGAGTAAATCGCTTATTACTCTAAAACCACTGCATTTAGAACATTTCATAAAATAAGTTGTTCAGCTTTCTCTGTACCAACAAAATGATAACTGTTTTGGATGTTTACCTCAATAGCTAAGTGAATAGTGAGTAAAAAATTAAAGTTTTATAAGTTAACACCTAACCTAACGTATAGTCCCAACTGAAATTTTTATTAATTTTTAACAAAACTTTTATAAGTTAATACCTTATTTAATGGCCAGGAGAGGCCCAACCGACCCTGTATTCAGCTTACTAGGAGCTATCTAGGGTTAGAAGAATGAAAAAGATGTTATGACGTCATGTTCTTTAGTCAGGAAGGAAGTACTACACACCACCCAGCAAATGGTGGCAACCTAGCCAGTCTCACCAGTAGAGACACAGCATATCTTTCACTGACGAGGCAGGAGAGACTGACCAGCACCAGCAATATAGCTAATTGTCCTTTGGGTAAGGTATTAACTTCTAAAAATTTAATTTTATTGTGCAAAAACATCTTAATAACAATCACTTGGAAGGTGATTAGCTTACTAGGGACTCTAGATTGAACTCAAGAAGGCACTGGTGAACATAACAGGACATCAGCTGGTCCTATTGGTTGGATGCCGCTGGTTTCATTGCCTGCAGTTACCAACTTCACTTCCCTTTTTTACAGAACTGCTTTGACTTGGGTGACTTCCTTTTATGACGGAAGAGTATTCTAGCTGGGAAACAATGAACTGGGATCTTGAAAAGCTGCCTACATATCTGGGTCTGTGGTGTATTTGCTGGGCAGCCACCACAGGGCCCAGATGAAAGAGCTCTGAATTAGCTCAAGCCACTTATTAAAGTAAAACTGTGTAAAGGTGTTATGAAATTTCCAGTGACAGGGTAATAATAGTTGTTCTAGGGAAACTCCCAACTAGAAGGCCTTAGAAGCAGCAAAGGCCCTAACATCATGGGCTTTAACCTGATGTGGGGTGTAGGGCATTCTGATCAGATAGTTCATAGCATAGGGTCAAATACCAGCTCCTTGTTCTGCCTGATGTCTGAGGTCCTATCCAAATAGTAGTACAGTGCTCTAACTGGGGATATTGACCTTTCAGCATTAAGTGAAGTATCCAGAGCTGGGTCCAGGGCAGGACAAGCCACAGGGGCCATACTCTCTAGATTCTCTTTGGCCAGATGATTCTTGGAAAGAAAGCTTGGTGAGGGGTAGAAAGACACCTTGGACCAGTCAGTCTCATGTCTAATGTTTTTGTTGAGCCAAGCATGGATGTCACCCCTGCGTTTGAAAGAACCTAGAGCTAAGAGGAAGACAATTTTGACAGTCAAATGTTTCAAGGAGACCTTTTAAGGGTTCAAAGGTAGCCTTTGTAAGCTAATGGAGAACCAGGGATAGGTTCCAAGAGGGGATGACCCTCTGAACCTTAGGTCTGTATCTGTGAAAACTATCCAGGAGACAAGGGAGATTTCTTCACACTAGGTCCCAGAAGCAGGGCATGTTAGGCCTCCCCAGAGCAATCAGTTTGAAACTCCTGCAGGATTAGTCTGTTGGTTTCACCACCACTTTGCCCAGAATGGCTACTGCCATGAAAACATAGGGGTCCAAATCCTCCCATGGCAGACAAGCTAGGTTGTCTGGAACTGGTGACACAAACTGAGGTAACTTGTTGAACCTTGTTGTAAACAGGTCTATCTGAGGTTGGTGCCACCTGATGCATATCAACTGGAAGAACTCTGGAAGGAAAGACCACTCCAGAGGTCTGGTCTGGCCTGGATAGCTTGTCTGTTTATTTATTTGGGGTTTTTCATCGCTTTCAACGCTGTACAGGTCATATCATGGCGGGTAGTTGGAAGGGCAGAGGAAACCAGTACATACAGTTTGTCAGGGTTGTGTACTGTAAGCTGCCAACCAACGGCAAGCAACTACCAGCTTTCCCACTTGAGGCCATGCTGGGAACCGAACCCCGGCCTCAGAGGTGGGAGGCGAGAGTGTTACCACTCTGCCACCGTGTCCCCTGGATAGCTTGTCTGATAAGCTACAAAGTAGAAGACCTGTTTGGGCGCCAGTTCTGATTTGTCTGTGTTCACTATCTAGCCGAGACTCCAGACACAAGGCTACTAGGGTCTGTATTCTAGAGACAGGCTTGGTGGGATGTGGCTACTTTTTGATGTTCTGTGTCCTGGAATATTTACAGAGCTTTAGCTCCAAAGCCGATTGATAACTACTTTGACTTTTTGACAATGAGTAAATTACTTGTAACTTCAATACTACTGAATTTAGAGTGTTTTAGTGAAATATGTTGTCCACCTACTTTTTGATATTTTTAATGGCTACAGATTTGCAAATGTGTTAATTATTTATAACTTCAATATTACTGAATTTGAAGGCTTTTGTGGAAGATGCTGTTCACCTACTTTTTGTTGTTTTGTAACACGGCAAATTTTCAGAGCTGTAGTTGAATAGCAGTTTTAGCTACTTTATAAGTAAGTAATGGTTACTTTTATAATCTCAAAATTGAGTAAATTGCTTATTTCTAGAAAATGAATGCATGTTTTTACATTTTCATGGAATATGTTTTTCAAAAAATTTATCTTTAGCTACAACTTGGATAACTTTTTGGATTTTAGTTGCAAAAGCTTAGTGAGTTACCTATTTTCTCACTTTTCGATAACATAATGAGTAAATGGTTTCTATCTTAAAAAGAAGTGCAGGTTCACTTTTTCTTTTTAACATCACCTGTGAGAAATCATAGACAAAATGAGATTTCAAATGACCCTGGTTACAGGCCCTACCAAACCTCCTTGGTGCAGGAATTGGTGAGGTTTTAGCTGGTCCAATGCTACTTGTACTATAGACTGTTCAGTACTAGTAACAATAGATACTTCTAACTGTTCACTGGAATTACATAATTTTTCACCAGGATCAGGTTCACCAGAAACACTTAAATTCAGAGATCCAAAATTAATTTGAGATTCAAATGATAAATCTCCTGCCTGACTTGTATCCAAAACAACTCCATCCCAAGTGTCTACACAAAGAACATTCACGCCAAGATTCCCATCAGGAGCTGGTATACTTTGACTTTCTTCAGCAGTAGCGGGCACAACGCTTTCTTGTATACTCAAAGTGTCATCAGCATTGAGCAAAAGAAATGAAATCAAATCCTGCTTTGGTCCACTTACAAAAATAACATACATCATCTGACAATATTTCATTGTCAGTGCCATAACTCACAGGTACTTCTGAAGTGGTAGGTATGGCAGGAATAATGCTTTTTCTCGCCCTAGGCACAGGTTTCTTTATTATGGGCAATGCACAAAGTGGCAGAAGGAGTTTCCAGTGCAATGTTTTACTGCACGTTGACCAACTTCCAACTCTACCTGACACACTGGAGTACCAGGATTTGGTTGATCAATAACCACATACACCTCAGTGCTCCAACACTGCTAATTTCTGCATCTCCTTCAGGCCAACTTTGCAAATCAGTACTCTATCTTATTTCAACTCTATTCTCAGTTCCAGTCAAATGACAAAACTCCTCTATGAGCCGGTTTCAAAATTTCTTAGCTGGTCACTATGTATATGCTTCAGAAATCCATAATAAACAAAAACATTTTCAAATAATACTTTTTCTATATATATTACATACTATATTATGTTGATATGACTGGTCTCACTGCACTAGAAGCACATCTCACTGCAAAAGTGCACAGTATACTGCCTCAGTATTGCACTGAACACTACTGTAGGGTACATATAGTGTGCAAAGGGGTGCAGATCAATATTTGAGGAGGGGTTGAAATGGGGGTGAGTTTACTGGTTGCAGATTGATGGGGAGGGGGGGTTTGAGGGAAAAGTGTGGTGATATGTGCATGGGTTTATGTGGCTGAGGGGTTTAATAATTTATAGGTTGCAGGAATTGGATAGGGGATTTTTTTGGGTGGAGGAATTGACCCGCGCAACACCATTGAGGGTTTTTGCCCTGGACTTTCCTGGTCCCCGGTAGTATAAACTACCTACTATTCACTCAGGGTGAGTGAAGGGAGTCCAACCTTTACTCATAATGTTGCCACAGCATAATTTCATAAGGCCAAGACTTTCTTCTACATCTGTTTAGTTGTTTGGTAGCACTATTCTCACAAATGAACATTTGGTAGTATTTAAGAACAACAATCTAAATGAAAATGACTCAACAGTGTGAAAGTAAATTATCATTATCAATAACTCGTGTATGAATATTATTAGGCTATTTGTTTGATGTATTAATGAGCAACCTACAAATTATAATAGTTTACTGGCATAGTCAAATTTAGATATTGATTTTGTCTGTATAAAATATGCTGTTTTGCTTTCGGGAAAGCAAAACACTTTTCTGGTCTTTAAAGATAAACACTATGGAGAAAAAACAACTTCAGTGTATTTTGGAGTACAGTAAATTCGATCTTCAACGATATTTGAGAATTCAAAAAGGGAGTAGATTTATTTGTCTCCCTATGAAAGCAATAAGCATTTTAAGTGAAAATATAACCAAAATAAGTGATGCTGTGAAGAATGGGCTGCCGTGCTCAATCAAATTAAGTGACACAATTGATTTGGAAGTTACTTTGTCCAAAGGAATTGCTTACGTTGTTTTCAAGAGAGGAACATAAATGCTGCATTTGAGGAATGGCGTATCATCAAAGATCTATTCCAAATAGATTTTACCCAGTATGCAGATTTGTCTATACTGCAAAAGACGTGAAGGTGGAAATCTTGCATGTCATTCGCAATGGGGCTTTTCCAAAGTCTTTTACACAGAGGAGGGTGCCAAGTCTTATGCAAGCTCCTTGCCAGGTGTCTGTACAGTAGTCAAGAAAACAGTTGGTGATCCGGATGAAAATTCAATGGTTCACAATACAAAAGTGTACTTGATGCATAATAAACTGAATGATCATCCTAGTCAAATCAAACACTACTGACTGGAATCTTTGGAAGACTCTGTAGATAAGTATTGCATGAAATGTGATATTGGACTGGATGAGTTGAAAGTCTTTTTGAATAAAGTGATGGATAAATTGCAGATCATTCAGGGAGTTAATATTGGATCATAAACTGCACAAAGGAAAAGTTCTTGCAGCTCTAAAGGAAAACAATATACCAGAAATCTGGACAGAGTTATTTAACAAAATTTGTTTTGCATAAAAGCAATGTTTAAATGGGAATTTGTACTGGTAATTGTGAAAAAAAGTTGGTGATACTCACTATTTGTGTAACGAAAATAAAACATTTACACACAGAGTCAGGAGTGTGTATATCCCATCAGAAGTTTCCATTGCTTGAGTTGTTTGTTTATTCACAAGAAAATTCGAATATATATATAGAGTCTGAACATATTACATGAAGCTATCTTAATAATAATAGATTAAAGGGACAATTAATAAAATAATGTGTTTTAATAATGTTCGTTGCAAAATGTACAAGGTTTTGTTATTTCCATACAGCGTTAGATTGTGACATTTTCTATTGCATCTTGTGCTTTCTATATATTTATGTAAATGTATGTATGATAAAGTGTAATTTCATTCAGCTCAGTATTTCACTAGGGCAAACAAAGTTATCTTTTGAAAATTGTATTATATAATCTCAACTTTTCTATATATTTATGTAAATGTATGTATGATAAAGTGTAATTTCACTCAGCTCAGTATGTCACTAGGGCAATAAAAGTTATCTTTTGA
Organism: Sabellastarte sp. h YS-2021; assembly: GCA_964017235.1. Classification (NCBI taxonomy): domain Eukaryota; kingdom Metazoa; phylum Annelida; class Polychaeta; order Sabellida; family Sabellidae; genus Sabellastarte; species Sabellastarte sp. h YS-2021. The sequence continues at coordinate 111,942,071 of OZ024932.1, forward strand.
ACATTGTATCATATAATCTCAACTTTTCTATGATTTTAATATCATTAAAGGGAAGCTTAAAAGGCTGTATTTTAATTAGTTTTTTATAATCTCACATAAACACAAACATAATAACAATAATAATAGAACAAACAGTGTTCACTTTTTTGTGTAAACAGTGTTTACTTTTTTGTGTGCTAGATTTTCCTTAACACTAAAAACTTTAGTTCAATGTTCCTGTAAGGTCAGTTTAGTTACTGAACTTCAACCATGCTTGCATTTTGTCTTAGTTACTTAGTTTAACTTTAAGTATAAAAGTCAAAATTTATGGATTTATAGTATTAATTGCTACTGTTTGAAAATAGGTTTCAAAAAGCTGTTCCATACAGTTCGGTAAATGTTCACAAAATGTTTGGTGAACTGCATTGCTGAAAATTGCTGAACCCGAGTGCTGAACTAATGCTGAACTTCTGCCACAATGTCCTGAACTTTCATGTTCAGTTCAGAACAGTTCATAAAAATACAATTGTTAAAGGGATTGATATACATGGTTATGAAGTCAAAATAAGCCAATTTGCTGATGACACAACCATATTTCTAGATGGTTCACAATCCTGTCTGCAAGCAGCTCTAAACATATTGGAAAAATTTGGAACTGTCTGGACTTGTAATGAACACTTCCAAGACTAAATTGGGAGAAATGGGTTTTCAAAAGACAAACTAAAAGTCAAAGTCAAATTAGACTGGGGACAATCAGTGTGTTGGGTGTAACGTTTGACAGGGACTTGAATCAAATAATTTAATTAAACTATGAAAAGGTACTGGCAGATATACAAAAACTATTAGAACACTGGAAAAAACGAAATCTTACTCCTATTGGCAAAATATCCATTATAAAGACATTGTGTCTCTCAAAACTTAATCACCTGGGTAGGAAGAAACCCCTCCTCATTTGTGCATCTGCTCAATAGAAAAATTGTTTTTTTTATTTATATGGAATCAAAAACCTGAAAAGATTAAAAGATCACTAGTGATTAGGTCTTACAAAAATGGGGGTCTAAAAATGATAAATGTACCGGATTTTATAAAGGCATTAAAATGTACATGGATACGAAGATTGTTAAAAGGGGGACAATGGCCATGGCTGAAAGTTTTTGAAAAGACTGTAGCTAATCATGTAAATTCTTCACAATGGGTATTGGTTGGCTTCAAAATATTTTGCCTCACCAAACAAATATTTTCTGGAAGTCTCTTTTAAACTCATCTCTTACAAAACGTTTCACCAGAGACAAATAATTACATTAAGAAAAATAGGAAAGATGACAGTTTTGATAAAATGTGTCCAAAGTACCCTTTCCATGTGAAGATATTATGTAAAAATCAAAAAGGTCCAAGAGATATGTATCATGCATTTATTAAATCTGAAAATGAAGACAAAATATTAACAGCAAAGTAGCACTCTGACCTGTCTATAAAATTAAATAAGGAAAATTGGGATGCTATTTTTTCCATCTGTCACCATACAGTCAAGGATAATGAAATAATTTGGTTCCAGTATAGAGTTTTAAATAGGATACTTGGAACTAATAAATTACGATTTGCTATGCAATTAGCTGGTCACTCTGATTAGAGTGACCAATGTAGATTTTGTCAATCTCACAAGGAATCATTGACATTTATTTTTCCTTTGTGAAAAAAAAAACAAAAATTTTTAATAAAGACCTGAGTAAGTTTATTGAAAATAAGATAAAATAAAAAATTCCACTTGATATCTTGACTGTTATATTGGGTTACTTAACACATAATCAACATTTTGAAGCCGTCAGTACTTTATTTTTATTTGCAAAGAAATATCTTTTCGGTTGTGCTTATTCTGATGTTTTAACCAACATTTCTGAATTTAAATATTATTTTCAGTTCATTTTCAATGAACAGCAAATGCTTGCTAGGCTAAACAATAAATTTGAAAAATTTAATAAGAATCTTGGAAGGTAGAGGCCCTTGTTTGAGTAACATGTAGTAATGGAATGAACTGTATACTGTGCAGAAAGTGTAATGTATAAAGAAGTACAGGTAATGCTTAGTAATGTTAAAAAAGAAAAACCTGTTGTTACAATTAGTGGTTGTGTGAAAATGATGTGGCATGTTAAAAGAGAAATAAAAATACAAATTGTGTACTGCACGTAAAATATAAATAATGAACTGTAATGATAAATAAGAAAAATATATTGTTATAATTCATGGAAATGTAAAAACGGATGTAGTTTAAAGGAGAAATAAAATTTCATTTAAAAAAATATATATATTAGAAATTGTGCAGAAGGAAACGAATTATATGTGCAAGTTTTATGTTATAATTTTGTTTAACACACATTAAGAAAAATTTTGTACTCTTATGAGAGCTAAGAAACTGTGTTTAATTGACACAATACATTGTAAAATGTTACACAACTGCAAAGACCACCATATTATTAAAAATGTTTTCATCCACAAATAACATTGTGGTGTTATCTGCAAATTGTCAAGGTTTACATACATTTGAAAGGCGCATTGATATCTTATCCTATATAAAAGAAACGTGGGCATCAATAGTGTGTTTGCAAGATACACATCTCACTGAAAGAGAAATAAATTCAGTAAAACAAATTTGGCCGGATTGCTATCTACATGGTTTCAGAAATAATTCCAGAAGAATAGCTATCTTATTTAACAACAATTTTGAATATACTATTCATGATGTAAATAAAGATGATGATGGCAACTGACTGAAACTGATAATAACTGTAAGCAGCATTAAAATAAACTTAATTACAATTTATACACCAAATCAAGATAAACCTACTTTCTTTGATTCAATTAGAGATTTAGCAGAACAAAGTAATACAGATTATGTCCTAATATGTGGAGATTTAAATTTAGTGCTAGACTCATTGACTGCTATAACTATACAAATGTAAACAATCCACGGTCCAGACAAAAAGTTGTTGATCTCATTTCTGGATTAGAGTTAGTTGATATTTATAGATACTTGCATTTGAATCAAAACGATAAACATGGAGGAAAAAGAACCTAATTAAACAAGTAAGCCTTGATTATTTTCTTGCAACTACTTCAATGACAGATATTTATTGATAAATGTAGCATAAATCCAGGTTATCAGTCTGATCACTTTATACTTGAGCTACAAATAAGTATAAATACATTTAAACAAGGTAAAGGATTGTGGAAGTTTAATAACAGTTTGCTGAAGTATGAGAATTATCTTAAATTAGTTAACAATTTAATACAGGAAGAAAACATAAATTATGTTTTGCCTGTATATGACCTTGACTTCTTAAAAGCTAATGACAATATTAAAATGTCGATTGATAGTGACCAATTTCTTGAGCTTTTTTTTCTACGAATACAGGTTGAAACAATTAATTTCGCTACAAATAAGAAAGGCAATCTTATCTTAAGGAAAATAAGATATTGGAAGATATTGGATTCATCACCAGAACACATTTGCAAGGGCTTGAAGAAGAGGAAAAGCCAACATCATATTTTTGTAATTTGGAAAAAAATTATGTAGAAAAAACAATGAAAAAAATTCAACCAAAAAAGCTAAACTGTTGGTGAATCAAATGGAATTATTGGAAGAAGTAAGACAATTCTACAGTGATCTGTTTGAAAAAAGACAAAAATAAGCAAATGCTTATACCTCCACAAATAGCCACACAAGAAAATCTAAATCTACTGTTCAGATATTAGTGGGGAAATTAATAGTAGTGAGTTAAGCACTGCCCTTAAATATACTAAATGCAACAAAACACCAGGAATTGATGGTATCCCTGCTGATTTTTTAAAAGTGTTGGAGTAAACTCAAAATCCATATATTGAATGCATTAAATACTTGTTACAGAAAAGGAAAACTTACAGTTTCATTAAGACAATCAGTGATAACTTGTATACCAAGGGAAGTAAAAATAGAAAACTTATCCAAAACAGGCAGCCAATATTTCTGCTATGCTCAATATATAAACTGGCTTCTGCTGTAATAGCAAACAGACTAAAACCACACCTTGAATACATTATCTCTATCAATCAGGATTTATAAAGGGGCGGCGCATTGAAAAAGGCACAAGATTGGCATATGATGTCATGAGCTACCCAGAAAAGGCAAAAATACCAGGCTTATTAATGCTGATTAATAATGATTTATAAACTGAATTAAACTATTAATGCTGATTTATAAATTGAATTAAACTTTTCAATAGTGACATTAGTGCATATGTTATTCAGTGTGTTTTTTTTGTCAGAACCGATTAACATAGAAAGAGGCTGCCGACAATTTTGCCATATCTATTTATCTTGGCTGCAGAAATACTTACCCTAATGATAGAACAAAATACAGATATCAAAGGAATTACATTTGGAAAAAAAAAACAAATTAAGCTAACACAATTTGCAGGTGTCACCACTGTTATCCTTGATGGAAGTTGAAAGTCCTTGCAGGCCACTTTAAATACTTTAGAGATATTCGGTAGTATATCAGGTCTTGAAGTGAATAAAGATAAAACAAAACTTATCTGGATTGGAAGTAAATAAACTCTAAATCAAGAATAGACACTAACCGTGAAATGCTTTGGGGAGAAAATGAATTCACACTTTAGGGGATTATTTTCTCAACAGACCTAAATAACATTTCAAAAATGAATTTTGAAAAAGTTTTACTTAATACAAGAGCCGAATTAAATTCTTGGAAATACAGAATACTATCACCCATTGGGAAAATAACTTCAAACATTAATTTTGCCAAAATTTATCCATCTATTTTCATCAATACCCACACCAAATTACAATCTAAATGAAATTTTAAAAATGTTTTACAATTATCTTTGGAATGGGAAACCGGATAAAGTGAGTAGGAAAACATTATCTATGAACTATAACAAAGGTGGTCTAAAAATGATAAATATATTCAATTATGAAAAGTCTATGAAACTTAAGTGGCTTAAATATATAATTTTCCAAACGGAACACACTTGGAGTGATCTGTCGATGAGTGAAATACAGAAACTTGACAATATAAATATCTATGGTAGACAATGGTTGTTAAATTTTCAACAAGTTCTAAACCCATTTTGGAATGAGGTATTTAAATATTGGTCAGAGCTATTTGCAAAACAAAAAATCAAATCAAATGAAGATATTTGTAACAGTAGTAACAGTTAAGTGCCAGATACACTTTCTACTTAAACTGGTCAAGAAAAGGTATTAATATTATAAATGATATTATAGATAATCGAGGTAACATACTATCCCATGACACTTTAACAGAAAGGTATAAGATAAATATAATTTTTTTTGCATTATTACAGTATGAAATGGTTGGTAAAATCCTTCATTGAACACAAAAAGGGGAATAACTTTGTTTGTACAAAACCATATTTACCTTTCCATTTAAAAATAATTATGAACTCCATGAAAAAAGAGGGAAATATATGAAGCAATGTCTGATTTTGAAGCAGATCAACCTGGCAAATTAAATGGAATTCAGAAGTTGGAACAGAAAAAATAGTAAAAATTGGTACCATGTGTACAATGCATGCTTTAATACCATAAAAGACAACACTTACCTATGGTTTCAATATAGAATTAGTCAGAGAATACTAGGTACCAATCACTTTTTGAAAAAAAAATTAAAGTTACAAATAATGACCTATGCCAAATATGTGCCGAACAGGCTGAAACTTTGGTTTGTTTCTTTCAGAATGTGAAAAAGTATGCAACTTATGGTACTATGTCAAAGCATGGATAAGATCCAAAATAAAAGTGAATGTAATTTTGACAAAAAAAATATTGGTTTTAGCATACACTGAGGCTGATGCAAACTCTTGCCCATTGAACTTTATTTTGATGATTGTTAGATACTATATTTTTAAATGAACCATGAAAGGTAGTAATTTAAATGTGTCCAGATAATTGCTAAGAAAAAATTCATAGAGCAAGAATTATTATCAAAAATAAATAATAAAAATGATTTCAAGATAAAGTGGACACTTTGGAAAGATCTGTTTTCAGGAATTTAAAAAAAAAACAATTATGAGAGTTTTTGTGGAATTAGTATTCCAAGCAGACAGTCAATGTATAAAGACCTGTTGTTTGTTTTGGCAGACTAGAATTCAGCCTAAATATTTGTTAAATTGATGTTTGTTATCAGTTACTAATATGCCTTTTCTCTACTGATATGAACTTATTGTGATCTTTTAATCTGTTTCACTTATCCATCTTCCATAAATGTGTATGTATATCATGTATTCACTTCTGTACAATACAAATGTAAGTATTATTGAGAGAAATAAATAAATAAATAGATATAGAAATAAATGTCTTTTTCATTCAAAATCTGGACTTTCCTGGTCCCTGGTAGTTTAAACTACCTATTATTCATTCAGGGGTGAGGATATCATGAAGGGAGTCCAACCATCACTCATTGTTGCCAGGATACTATACTCCATCCATCTTGTAGCACTGTAACATTGACTAATATTTCTCCAAATTTAGCACACTGTTCTACTGAGTTGCAGCTTCTCTTGCTTGGTAAATAGTTTATATGTTTGATGACGAATGTATACTTCTCATGTTTGTCCTTTGTTTAACTATCTATTTTTTCAGTTTTTTTAAATTTTTTATGCTTTACCATGGGTTTTGCCTTTATGAACTCTCCAGCTCTAACAATGTTGGGTTCACAATATCATCTATAACACGCTCACTCGTATTGCCGGTTATGACTACCTTAACAGTCCGTTAAACTGTAAAGTGCACTCTTTTTCCTTTTATATTCAGAACATGATATATCTCTGGTTCGTCTGTGGCCCCTGGCAGTTTCATCATTTTAAAGTAATTTACTCCATTGATCAAACTGTAGACTGCTGTATGTGTCACTATCACTTTGTTTAATGATGCAGGATGACCCATTTTAAACAGTATTCTTGTATATTTTTGCATCTGTTGCTTATCCCCATGGCCAATAATTTTTCCAGTACGATACAACATACATCTATGTCTGATTTTTGTGATGCCAATTGATGACATCAGTTTTGTTTTGTACACATCTCAACTATTTACAGCAATATGTCTCAGATCAAGTGGACATAAATCACTGTATGAATTATGCTCACCATGGCAGCTTGTGTCTAAATGAATGTTAATCATTCACTACTAGTCTTTATAACCCATCATACTTCATACAGGAAAAATCAATCGTTCCTTCGCTTGATTGAAACAACATTCTTTATTCGCTTCCTTAATGTGTATATTTCTTTCCTCCAGAATGCCTCTTGATAGGGATTTTAAATTTTTGGGTTGTTAATATTTTGGTAAAACTATTTGGATGTCTTACCCTCTATTTGTATGATCTTATTATTATGTTGATAATAGGTAAAGAAAATATTTTTCCCCAGGGGAGGAGTATGTGTACCAATCTTGTCCCTAAAATGGCTCATTATTTTATTGAGGATACTAATTTCTTGCAAGATATTTATTTTGTTCTTTACCCTTTAATATATATATATTCACAATCTATCTTTCCATTAACAAATTGATATCTTGCACATGTATAATTCTCGCCTGTACCCAATTTTTATAGTAAAGAGTTACATTGTGTGTTTAGTTCTTTGGACCAGTGAGTAATGTGTCTGTTACCCCAAATAATCTGTTGTAGCAAGTCATTTTACCTAAAGGAAATGAACATGCTTTTGACTTGTTGAAACAAGTAATGACATCTTGATAAAAACAAGGTAATTTTTGTAAAAGCAGGAAGTGTTTTATGTGAGTAAAATTTAATTAAAGAATGTTAAAATCATCAAGTAAATTCAAATGAATCTTTCCTAAAAACTCCATGATTCCTTTGATTTTAGCAAATTTACAAATGAAGCTTTTAGTGCCTAAAATTGTGATTCAATATCTATCATTTGTATCCGACCTTCACTTATATTGTCAATTGATGTATTTCTTTTGATTCTGTCATGGCTGTTCCACAAAAATTTATATAGCACTTGTTTACTTCTTTAATATAGTCTGAAGGAACAAATTAAAAATGAGCTGGATATAATAACTGGGGTACTAGTATTGATTTTATGATAGCAACTTTCCCCCAAAAAGTTTCTCTTTTGCCAAGAAATTATTTTTAATGCTTTCCAATTTTTGGTCCCAATTTAGTTTATTGCATTCACTTTTGTCATTTCCAATATAAATTCCTAGACATCTGACTGGTTCAGTTGGCCAATTTATTCCGGCTAAATTGCAGTTTTACAAAACACAAAAATATCTATGTGCCAATCACTCCTAACAGTTCACTATATCAAAGTGTTGTGGGCCTTATACTGTTATGTTTATTCACACACCACTGTATCAGGTAAGTTGTCTCATCAGAGGCTGGAGAATTGACCAAGTCCTATCCCTGAAGTACTTTTTCAATGGTGCAATTGCACTGGCTCATTGCACCGGTGCAGGGGTAGCTGCAAGCTCTTTTATAAAGTGCAATTTGCACTCTATGACCTATTGGTTCAGAATATATTGAGATAAGTGTTCTGGATATGTAGTAAGTATATATAAACCATTAATTATATGTTTTTTGGTATAATTAACATAATGGGATTTATTAGTGTCAAAAATGATTCCATTCTTATATTCATCATGTGTGTATAATGGAATAGTCTTTGCACTTTGTGTCACCTTTGGAACTTGGATTTTATGAAAATGTGACCTGAGTCCCTTTTTGTTTTGTAAGTCTAAGGTGCAATATCCATAGTGTTATTTACACTCTTTGCTGGATAATATGACTTAAAATTAGGATTTCTAAAGTTCATACCAACTCTCAATTGATGTGTTTTTATTGGGTGATAAACAGGTACAGAATCATGTGACCATGGTAAGTCTCAATGAGTCTAAGGTGAGTATTGTAACTGCAGATTGTTATACTGAGAGGTCAGTCTTATTATACAAATAAAACAAAAGTAATTTATTAACTTCTTTTGTATTTTTTCATCCGTTTAAAGACTTTGTTTCAAGTATATATATTTATTATGAAATAATATCTAAAATGCTCCTATTAGTTGTATAGGAGTTGCAGTTTTACCTGACCAAAAACCTTCTGTCTTAGATTTGTTCAATTTTGGGCCTGCTACTTTTGTAATACTCATCAATAATAGCCATCAGGGAAATGGTGGACAGAGCTCACATGGAGTGCACTGAAGGCACGAAAAATGATAGAAAAGTAAAGTGGAAAACAGCTCTGCAAGAACTCTATGATGCCTATGAAAGAATAAGGGAAGAGGAAGCAATGCAGAAAATTGAATAGATTGAAAACGTAATGGATGGACAAAGGTTCAGGGAGGCATGGAAGGCAGTGAACAAGCTCTCTGGAAGAAAGAATGTAAAAGATGGTCAAGTAGCAGGTGGGAGTCCAGAGGAGAGAGTTAACACATGGTTCACACACTTTAGCAAGTTACTGGGCAATACACCAGAAGTAGAACCAGACGAGACAATACCAGCAGTGTATGAGGGTTTTGATATAGATGACGATCCATTTGCTCTTCATAAATTCAAGAAGGTAAAAACATCACTCAAACTAGACAAAAATGCAGGAACAGATGCAATCCCATTGGAAGTCTTTAAGTGCTCTGACTTTGATGACATCTGTCTTAACTTTTGTAAGAATACATACATATGCATATGTGGTACATATGCAATGTGACAAACCACCACAATGGGGGGGTCTTTTATGAACATAATTGCAGTTCCCAAGTCAGGTGATCTATCTGTGACCGACAACTACAGACTACCTGTATAATGGTAAAACTATTTAATAGACTAATATTAAACCGTATTAGAGAGGTACTAGACCTAAAACTTAGGAAAAATCAAAACAGGATTCAGAACAAAAAGAACTACAATATCTCAAATACTTGTCATATGAAGAATTATTGAAGGATTGAAAACAATAACGAACCAGCAGTAATAACTTTCATTGACTTCAAAAACGCTTTTGACTCAATACACAGAGGCAAAGAAAGGCCAGAAAGACTTGTACGTGGCATAGAAACTATGTATCAAAACACCAAAGCTTGAGTACTAACACCAGATGGTGAAACTGAGCAATTTGACATGACCACAGGAGTAATGGAAGGAGATACACTTGTTCTCAACTATGTGTTAAAAGGGGCACTCAATGGATGTGAAGAGCAATTGGGGTTCACCATATCACCTGGAAGATCACAGACAATCTGCAGTTGCATTAACTAACCTAGACTTTGCGGAATATGTTGCACTGATATCAGACAAAATAGAACAAGGACAAAGCATACTGTCAAGAGTTCAGAGAGAGTGCCAAAAAGTTGGCCTTACCCCCAATGCCAAGAAAATCAATTACATAACATACAACAAAGATTTAAAGGGACTGCTCTAAAAACAAATGATGGTATTGAATTAGAAAAAGTAGATTTCTGATACCTGGGATCATGGATTGACAGCACTGATAAAGACATAAAAATTAGGAAAGCACAAGCGTGGCAAGCACTGAACAAGATGAACTGCATGTGGAATTCAAACATGAGAAAGGAAATCAAAAGTTAGATTCTTTGCAGCAGCTGTTGAATCTGTACTTCTATATGGCTGTGAGAGCTGGACAGTAACTCCAAAGATAGAATGTATGTTGAATGGCACTAACAACAAGATGCTCAGAAAAGCCACTAATGTCAAATGGTGGGAATGCAAGACAAATGCTGAGGTGTATGTAGAACTCCCACTTCTTGGCAATAAAACAGCAGCAAGAAGAAGGAAACTCGCTGGTCACTGCCACCGACATCCTGAGCTAGCAGCTAGCAACCTAGCTCTATGGCAGCCCAACCAAAATCTTAGAAGAAGACTTTGTAGAGATGTTAAGACAAGATGTGGGAAATCTGACAACAGAGCTATGTACAGTGATGAAAGACCGGACTCTCTGGAGAAATCATGTGACTGCTCGCCTGACGGCGACCAAAAATTAATAATGATACTTTTGTAAACTGTGATATTGTTTCAAGTACTTTGGGTATTAGACTTTTATCATCTGCATAATAAAAAGATTTATATTCAAACTTCTCTTGGCCCACACTTGCAACTACACCATTCAGTGACTTATCATATTTTATTTATTTGACAATGTTTCTATTATTAAGATAAAAATAAGGGCAGATACTGGACATCCCTGCCTTATTCCCTGCCTAATGTTAACTTTATCTGATAGGTATCCATTATTTTTATAATGACCTTAGGTTCAGTATAAAAAATTTCTATCCATCTGATAAATTGTGTGCCAAAGTAAAATTGTTTTAGGGTGGAAAATAAGAAGCGCCATTCTACATTATCAAAGGCCTTTTCAAAGTCAAAAAGAAGTATTCCAGCTGAGTTATTGATGTCAATGTTTTCACATATATCGAGTATTGCTCTGATATTGGTACCTATGAAACGCTTTTTAATGTATACCCATTTATTCTGCTGAAAATTTTGCTATAACTTTTTGCAGACAATTTGGGCAAATGCAAGAATACGATAATCTACATTTATCAAGTCTATAATTTTTAAGATTTATATGTTTATTTTTCTTGTGTATTAATGACAGTATAGAAATATTTTGTATTTCAGATAATTTGCCACTCAGAAAGACTCACTGAAAAAGTTTATCATTATTTCAGATAGTTCTTGCCAAAAGGTTTTGTAAAACTCCACAGTGAGTCCATCATATCCTGGTGATTTGCTTTTCTTCATACATTTTAGGGCTTGTTCAGACTCTAAAGCACTTCTTTTTCCTTCATTGACTGATCTACTGATGCATTAGTTGAAAGAGGTGGTGAGTGTTCAAACATATATTTCTTTTACTTTTTATTATGCAAGTGCATGCAGAAACAAAAGTAAACCCGAAGGGAATAAATATGGCATATATCTGTTTCAATAATTCTACATGTTCTGGCATAAAATAATCTGCATCTATACCACAGAACACAGTATTGGATCTGGTATGACAATCAGTATCCACATAGATGTTTCTATTTTCAATACTTAAATTACAATTTAATTTACTATTTTCCCTGAGAGTAACCTATTCTAAACCAGACCATTCTTTTAATGAAGGCTTTCAATAATATTTGTCGACAGGATGTCCAAAAATGGTGCGCCCTTTTTAACTTCATCAGAAAATGTTGGTATTTGATTGACATTCATCCCAGCACATAAAATTAGACAGAAATCCAACTGACATAGACACACTGGAGGTGTACCACAGGGCTTGGCTAGAGCTGTACTGAGTACACAAAAAATGAGAAAGAGCAACATTTTTTTAATTAAAGTAATCTAGCTTTTATAATCTAATTCCACATGTCTACTAGCATTAATGCTTGCCATTGCTGGAAATTTTGCCTATACTACTGCTATTACATTCTCTTGCAATGATTTGGCAAATTTTACTCTGACCCTTACATTAGGAAGCTTCGATTCTTTATTTCCAGCAGCTGTTAACGGAAGCAGTTTTCTTTTTGAATCATTTTTATGCATATCCCCACCCCATTTCCAATTAGTCAGTCTTGTTGGCAAATGCCCACTTTTATACCTCCTTCTAACATTAGTATCTGACTTTGGTTTGTCTGTAACATCCTGTTGTAATGACCCAAATTACCTCCTTTGAGTCCACTTTCCTCCATTGTACCAGAGGTATCTTTGTAAAATAACTTGCTTTGGAGCCTCGATGCACGTTCATCATAGGTTCTGTTCAGTGGTACATCTATATAAGCTTTGTATGGGTGATTCAATCCATTGCTAGTCATTATCAATTTCTGATTTAAAGATACACCCACCTGGAAAAAGAGGGAGCCCAGCCCTAAATTAACTCATGCTACTTGGTCATCCTCAGTTAGATCACTTCTAGTGGCATTACTAGATATATCAAAAGATAAATGAGAATCTTTCTTGGGAATAACATTTTGTGCAAAATGCACTCAATCAATGCTTTCGACTGCACACTCTACCAGAGGTTTCTAAAAGGAGCTAGATTAGAACAATGCACATCCATTATCAAAAAAAATTGTGTTTTTGTCCTTTCTTCAGAGCAAAAGAGGCTTTCTTTTTTTCTATATAGGTTTTCTTTTGTTATTTTTCCTGTTCAGTTTCCTTTTAACTGCGACCTTTTTCCCCCAACAGCCTTTTGCCTTTTTGGCCCGTCCATATTTTCACTGCTTTTATAGCTTTCACCTGATCTTTTGTCATTTCTACAGCCTGTTTGGTTGGGGCCATCATTTTTAGAGTACATTACTTCCTTCTCTTTGAAACCTTACCTTCAGACATGCTCATGAAATGTTGTTTCCAGCCTTGTTGTTTCAAGCCTTGTTGTATCCTCACAAATATTGCTAAACACATAAATCAGATGCTTGAAGTTTTAATTCTATATTCTGTGAGAGCGACCTCCCAGGACCCTTCTAATGAGATCAGTTTTGGAAGATTAATAATAAAATTGTTGGGTTTATTCTGACTATTTAAATGGGCAGAGTCATGCCAATTGAGACAATAGTAAGTCATCTTTCATATGTTTTTAATATTGCTAGCTTAGAACTAAGAATCAAACTTTTTGGACCAATGTAACCACCTTACGAGATATTGTTTAGGTTTCCCTTTGGCTCTTTTAGTTCTTAGAATTTTCTCAATCTTTTACAACTTATCTTCTTTTAGGGAAACCTTTTGCAATGCTGATTGGTAAAAACTTCCTTTCATATCTTCAGACAGGAAGTCAACTAGTTTGTATGTTGTAATACTGTCTCTCCTAACTCTTTTGCTTAATTTGAATATTTCTGAAGACCATTTTTGGTAAAATTCCTTAGTAAAGGGGTTTTTAGGGCAAGTAATTCTTACCGTGTCACCTACCTTAAATTTAAACCTGGAAGACTTTGCCTCAGATATTTTTGAGGTTTTACGTTTCACTCTTTGGCCGATACATGTACCACCAAAGACCTCTTTCAAGGCCAAGTGAGGTTAACATCTGTACTGCAGTACTTTATTAACAGTAAGTTAATTATGGTACCTATATCACTGTAATGCCCATTATTGTTTTAGAAAATTCTAAGCATGCTTGCTTGCTGACAATACAAATTTACAAATTGTTATAAATGCTTCCTGGTGTTTATTACAATGATCATGGTTTTAATATGGGAAATCTATAGAACAGATGTAATGTATTCACTGAGGTGCAGATGCAATCGCAGTACAATTTTATGTGAGAGTAAGATCTGTGTTGGAGTACTAAGTAACAGTATTTAATCTTTGTAACATTTATTATTATTTTAGTACATGCTTTAACACACTTGGCTGTTGCTACAATTTGTTATATAGCTAAATACATTTATTGGTTGACAAAATTAAAAGTAATAATGATCACCAAGGAAATATGTTTTTTCTGTGTGGTTGGTTCGTCTGTCTGTTGCTACATAAATCCAACTTCTAATTGCGCATTTGTTATATAGTTAAAACATTTATTGGTCAACAAAATTAAAAGCAAATACATTTCTGGGTGTTTGGTTTGTCTGTTTGTTGCTGCATAGTCCCAATTTCTATGTCAAGTAGAAATGAAGTAATGTATTCAATGAAGTGCAGATGCAATCTCGGTACAACTATATGTGAAGGCTATATCTGTGCTGTAATACTTATTCACAGTACCTAATCACTGTAATATCTATTATTATTTTGGTACATGCTTTAACACACTTGGCTGCTGCTGATACAATTTTTAAAATAGCTAAAAACATTTATTGATTGAGAAAACTAAAAGCTAAAAGTAATTACTATCACCGAGAAAAAAATGTTTCTGGGTGTTTGGTTTGTCTGTCAGTGGCTGCACAGTTCTAATTTTTAAGTGGATTAGGAATGAAGTAATGCATTCACTGAAGTACAATCTCAGTACAACTATATGTGAAGGTTATATCTTTGTTGTAATACTTATTAACAGTATCTAATCACTGTAACATTTATTAGTGTTTTAGTATATGCTTAAATTCACTTTTCTACTGCTGATACAATTTGTTTTATAGCTAAATACATTTACTGATTGACAAAATTAAGAGTAAATACTATTATGGAAAAAAATTTTGGGGGGGTGATAGTTTGTCTGTTGTTGCATAGTCCCAATTTTTATACATTTTTGGGTAATTCTCTAACTTCCGTTTGTTTTTCATTGATAAAATAATGGTTTAGGGAAAACACAAAGTAAACAGAATGGAAATTAAAACAGTTCAAAGTGGTGACAGTCGACAGCTATAAAGTATCTTTCAAAAACTAAATATTTCTTGATGTTTGATAAATCATGGTGAACTTATTGGATTGTTGAAGTGAGAAAAGTGATGACACATTCACTCAGATGTAGACACAAATTAAGATAGATATTGGTGGTTGTAAAACAATGTTACTAAAAACTTCATTAACACTAACTTATTGATACTTACACTGTTGTAACATTTATTACTGCTTAGATATGTACTTCCACAAACTTGTTTCTTGTTGTCACAACTTGACAGGTATCTAAATAAATTTACAGGTTGATAAAGTTAATACCTTAGGATGGTTGATTGGTTGTCTCAAAATGGTTGCTGAAAATTGTATGCCTATGTGTTGTAACAAGATATATTTACAATTAATCTAGTAATCTTCCAGACCTTATATGCAGTTACAAGTCTAAAGTGGTGACAGTTAAAAGTTATACTGAGGCTTATAAAAACCAAAGTCTCCTAGCATTCATTAAACATAATGCAACTTTTATAATATGAAATTATTAGAAGTGACGAGATGAATGCACTCAAGTGAAGGTGTAATGTTAGTACAAGGTTACCAGTGGGGAAAAACAAGATTATATATTTATGGCTAACTGGTTAACTTATGGAAATGTGGCAGCTTGATAACTTTTGTACTTAATGATATAAGCGGTAAAATATGGTTGGGCTTAGGCAGTTGTGCAGAAGCATAGTCTTTTTGTTTCCATACAGTTCTGTGTTAATATTGCTCATAACAGTAAACTTGTGGATAAAAAATACTAAATATATGTTTATGTATTATTGCCAGAAATCATATATTACACCTAATGTAAAGTTAATAATTCATGATCTTATATGTTATATAAAAATTGAAAAGAAACATAAAGTGATGGGAGTTTAGTTAAACTCATTTATTTCACATTCTTCTTAGTAATGGCAGTAAGTCGATAAATATAACCTTTTGCAACTGTCAGGTTGAGAAGTCATAAGGTTGTGCTTTACATGTGTTGATAACGTATTTTACTACAGAAAATATGGGTGAAACATAAGCTTCTAATATACTGGTAATTTTGTTCAATGTCTGCGGAGTCAATGTTTCTTAATCTTTGTTATAATTATTTTAAAGTGAGAGAGAGCTGAAAAAGGGATCCTTCGTTAATATGTGCATCCAATGGGTTTGCTACTTATTTTTAATGTACTTGTTAATATTACATGTAATAGTATACTACTAACATTGCCAGACACATTACTGTATACCCAAATATTGAGATTGACATATTTCTATGGAGCGGCTATGGCTGCCACTAAAATCTATGCTGGTTGTACAATTTCTTTGCAAGAGAATTATTTTGATATGCTATTGTATGCAATGATGATTGAGATTCTAGTTTCTCTAAATATGCAAGCAATAAATACAAATGTGCTGTTAAAGATCTCCATATGCCCATTTTTCTCTTGTAGGGAGTCTCTTATGAGAATAGAATGTCTAACATAGGAAATACTTTAAAAGTATTGTCTGTAAATTGCCAAGGTCTGCGGGACAGAAAAAAACGGACAGACGTTTTAAACTACTTAAAGGAATCAGGTGCAGGAATAATTTGCTTGCAAGATACCCACCTAACAGAAAATGATCTCCCATTAACCAAAACAATCTGGAACAATGACTGCTATTTACATGGTAAAAAAACAAATGCCCGGGGTGTAGGAATCCTATTAAATAATAATTTTGAATGTGAGATATTGGCCTGTAATAAAGATAAAGAGGGCAACTATTTACAACTAATATTGAAATTGACCTCATTTATAGTAAATCTCATCTCAATATATGCTCCTAATCTGGTCAGACCAGACTTTTTTATGACACTCCAAACTTTAATAGAAGGTGACATTGCCACAGACTATAATGTTTTTTGTGGAGACTTTAATCTAGTACTGGATCCAAAAATGGACAGTGAAAATTACAAAAATATAAATAATCCAAAGGCACGGCAAGTTGTATTGAATATTATAAATGACTATAATCTCATAGACGCATTCAGAACATTTCATCCTGACGTTAAACGATATTCTTGGAGAGAAAAAAAATCCAATCAAACAAGCTAGACTGGACTACTTTCTTATTTCAGACAAAATGACCGACATTGTTGATAACTGTATGATCCGCCCAAGTTATAGATCAGACCATTCTATTGTGGAGCTAGACATTATAATGAACAACTTTGAAATCGGAAAAGGAATATGGAAGCTCAATGTTAGTCTCCTTAAAAATATAGACTACATAAACTTAATTAACAATCTAATTGACGAGGAGAAACATAAATATGCACTGCCAGTATATAATCCTGACTATTTGAAAAATACATACAAAAACGTGACTTTTACAATTGACCCTGACCTATTCTTAGAAATGCTGTACCTTAGAATAAGAGGCAAAACAATAAAATTTGCATCACTTCTTAAAAAAAATAATAATAGGAGGGAACAAGAACTAATGAAGGACACAGAAATACTTGAATCTCAAAATGACTCATTATATTCTTCAAATCTTCTTCACAAGAAACAGGAACTGGAGTCTTTACGAGCAGTGAGAGTTCAGGGTCAAATCACGAATGCAATGGCTTAGCGAAGGTGAAAGACCGACTAAATTCTTTTGTAAAATGGAAACTAGAAATTACCTCGAGAAAAATATTTAAAAACTTGAGCTTAAAGATGGCTCAGTAATAACACAACAGCAAGATATTTTGCATAGTATAAGTGACTTTTATAGAAATCTTTTCAAAAGATGTTCAAACTCCCAAAGTCTCCAGGAATTTTCTCTAAAAGATGTATCCCCAAAAGTATCCGATATGAATTTAGGAAATATACTGGATGTTGAAGAGGTCATTGAGGCATTAAAATCAATGAAGAATAATAAAACACCTGGCATTGATGGCATTCCAGCCGATTTTCTCAAAGTCTTTTGGAGACGGTTAAAATTTTTTGTCACAAATGCAATTAACTTGTGCTACAAAAAGGGTATTCTATCTACAACCTTAAGACAAAGTGTTATAACATGCTTACCAAAGGGTAAAAAGGAAAGAAAACTATTAAAGAATTGGAGACCGATATCACTCCTGTGCACAACTTATAAGTTAGCTTCCTCAGTCATTGTAAATCGCTTAAAGCCACATTTGGACAGTATCATCTCCAATACACAAACAGGTTTCTTAAAAGGGCGGTCTATTAGTGAAAGTACAAGGTTAATATACGATCTGCTATATTGTTCAGAGAAATACAATATCCCTGGTCTTCTAATGGCTATAGATTTTGAAAAAGCTTTTGATTCTACATCATGGTCATTCTTATATGATGCACTGCAACTATTTGGCTTTGACAACTCCTTAATTGATTGGATTAAAATGTTTAATCAAAGTATCACTGCTAGGGTACAACAATGTGGGTTTCTTTCTGAGCCAATTATAATAGAGCGAGGTTGTAGACAAGGTGATCCAATCGCCTCCTATCTTTGTTTAATTGCAGCAGAAGTACTTAGCATTATAATAAAAATGACCCCTGATATTGTTGGAATAAAAATTGGTAGAACTGAATTTAAAATGGTGCAATATGCAGACGACACTACAATTACTCTTGATGGAAGTAGAGACTCCCTGCAGGCAACACTGAATGTGCTGGAGATTTATGGTTCATTATCTGGGCTGAGGGTGAACACAGAAAAAACAAAGATCATATGGATAGGTAAAAAGAAACATTCCAAAGATAAATTGTTAATTTCAGCAAAACTTGACTGGGGTAGCTCAGAATTTAATCTTCTAGGAATAGATTTTTCAGTCGACCTAGAAAGAATTCCTCAGATGAATTATACCAAGACTTTGGATAAGGCAAGGAAAACCATGAAAAATTGGAATACCAGACTCCTGACTCCAATCGGTAGAATTACAGTCATAAAATCATTGCTTCTCAAAATTTACCCACCTTTTTAATCTATTCCAACTCCAGCTGATTTTTTAAAGAATCTAAATACAGAACTCTATCGATTTCTATGGAATAAAGAAACGGATAAAATAATGTATAATGTATGCACACATAAGTTACGGGGAGGATTAAATATGGGGAGGATTAAATATGGTAAATATTTTTTTATTTGAAAAGGCATTAAAACTGAGCTGGATTCCAAAAATCCTTTTACATACAGATACTCCTTGGTATTGCTTGTTGGTAGAAACTGTTGGAAATCTTAATAAGTTGTCCTACATGGGGACAAAGTGGTGTATAGCACTGTTAAAAAAATGTAACCCTTTCTGGAAAAGTACTTTTGCAATATGGTCTGAATCTAGTGGTCTCAAGCATATAAAATCAAATTTCGATATACACAACTCAACCCTATGGTTTAACGAGCATATTTCAAAAGAGTCTCTATTCTTTCCAAAATGGGCCAAACATGGAATATCTATAGTGGGAGATGTGATTACTTCAGACAGAGTCCTTCTAAGTAGAGAACAAATCGCACAAACCTATAACTTTAATGTTAATATCCTTGAATATTTCAGATTAAAATCTCTTATAAAGAAATTCATCTCAAAATACTCTAGTGGTGGGACCTTTGATGCACCTAGACCACATGTACCATTCCTACAATCACAAGGCCGCAGCAAAGTGTTTTATAACTACTTAACAAAAGAGACCAATGAGGCAACTAGGAAATGTGAAGTAAAATTGGAAGGAAAATTTAATCTTGCCCTAAATGATAAAATTTGGCACACAATATACAGTATATGTTTCAGAACTATCTATGATAATTCAGTAATCTGGTTTCAGTATAAAATTCTCTTTGGAATTCTGGGCACAAAGGATTTCTTGTTTAAAATGAAGATTGTAGATTCAAACCAATGTAGATTGTGTGGGGAAAATGCTGAAACAATCCAACATCTGTTCTCTCAGTGTGAAATTGTTGAAAATTTATGGACTGATATAAAACAATGGATCAAAAAAAGTAAATTACCGGTTACATATGACTCAAATAACAAAAATTTTTGGGTACTGTATACAAGATCAAAACTTCAAGCCTGTCAATTTTATATTGCTGGTTAGTAGGAAATCATATTTTGGTGTGCTCAGAATAAATTTATCCCTAGCTTTCTTCAACTAAAAAAAATTAATTCAGCAAAGGTACTGTGAACAACAATATCTGGCAAAGCTCTCTTCATCAGATGAATTCGACCGTGAAATGACGACATGGAAAGATTTGTTAAGTGAGGATTAACTATGCAATGTATAAAATATTCATTCTGTTTATCTTTTTTCTCTCTGTGTTCATCCTTTACAAGTATTAGGAAGAAACTATAAGTGTCAATAGTTGCATAGATTGTGAAAAACCAATAAATAGTATTTTTGTCACTTGACAGGTCTGGCAATGGTCTGTAAATATTGTACATATGTATATAGTAAAACTTAACTGCTCACTTGGATATAACTAGTTGTATAATGTTCTTAAGTGATGGACAGGGATATCTTTTCTGTCGGAGATATCTCTCTAGTGTAAATGGCAGTTAAATCAAACCAAATAAAAAAAAGACCTCTTTCATTCAATTTATTAACTTTGCTTGGGGCCATACAAGCTGTGCTATAAAAACTTTGGTTATAGCTGGAAACTAGATCTGGTAATTTTTCAATAAACCTTTCCTTTTGAGTGTGACTTAGGTAGTGATAGATCAAGTTTTTCAGTGTTTTGATACACCTCTCAGCATAATTAGCCTTTCCTTCATTTTGAGTTACAAAATGGTGTATAGCTAGATCTTTAAACAGTTTTAAAAGTTGTCCTTTAAATTCTAAACCTTTATCGAAGTGAGACAGTTTTGGTTTTCTGCCTTCAGAGAATATACTTTTGAATGTTTTTACTACTTGGGACACTGTTTTGTTTTTTAGAGGATGAACAAAAATGTATTTTGAAAATATGTCAATGGCTAGCAGCAGATACTTTACACGATCATTCTTTTTGCCAATGCAGACATGTCCATCAAATCAAAGTCCCACTGATCATCGATGCCATTAACTGTTTCTTGCAAAGGTCTGTGTATACTTCTTGACTTAACTTCTTGACTTTGTAGCCATTTTCGAATACAATTTAAACTTATGTTAAACCTCCCTTCTTTTTTACTTCTTGAAACAGTATGTTGGATCCAGAAAAACTGGCTGGGTGGATGGGGTGATAATAATAAATGGTTGATAAGTATTCTTCCCACTCCATCAATTTCAACCAGTCTTTTGTTTTATTAAAAGGTAAATTTGTCTTGACATAGTTTTGAAATATTTCATAGTCTTTTGGGGGGTATTTACCATATTCTGTCACAATATATCTCACTAAATGAGCTATAAGGGTAAACTTCACCCCAAATCACCATTTCACCTTTATCGGTCCATGAAATACTATCCTTTATATAATCCAATATCATTTTTGCTTTTGCAATAGTCTGAATTATCATGTCCTCATTTATTTTGCTTGTTTGCCCACCTTTACAGTTTTCTGTCGTATAGGGTACCAACACCATTTTCTTTACAGAATAACTGATTTGGCTGATAAAAGCAATAATTTGATTCAATTGCTATTTTGTGCCAGTTTACACCCGCTAGTTCTATTAGCAGGAAATTCCCTGTAAAAAGCTTTATAGCGTTTTTCAATACCTTGTCCACTGGTACATTACCCTGTAACAAATTTGTTGCAACCTCTCTTAAACCCAACACCTGTGTGTTAGATGCATGCTGGACCAAAAACTTCTTTATTGGCCTCGTTCAGAAAAAGTGGGAAATATTTATTTTTCTCAGCCATTATTATAAGCTATTGGAGGTTACCCCTTTTATAAATCTTTTGGGATATACATCCAAGTATCTTTCCCAGGAAATATTCTACTTCTCATTCGATACATATTATCTCTGTGAGCCATAAGATCTAAAATTAGGTATCCATATTGTTTTGTAGCATCTGTATACGATTCGAGCAATGCCATTCCATTACCCGGGAAAAGTTGATAACCAAGTGACACTATCTGTTGTCTGTCACATATTTCGAAACAGAATTTAATAATGCGTATTTAGCACAATTGTTCTGACACACTTTTCCTGCTGAAAACAGTTGTGAGTCAAAAATAAGATGGTCAATTTTAAATAATGTGCCCCTTGGGTAAACAGTCTCTACATTTCTGCATCTTTCACTACCGAATCCATCAAGTCGTCCAAAACTATGCACATTGGTTATAATCTCTGCTAAAACTTTCAAGATTATCAGGTAAACACTTATGAAACATAATATTAGGAATTTCCATTTTCATTTCATTAAAAAGCTCTTGCTCAACCCCATAGCAGTAGAGAATCTTTTCCACTAGAGAGGAAAACATGACGTCTTTGTTTTTCAGCAAGTGAAATACAAAAGTCATTTTCCCAGATTTTGTGACCCCAGCAATCATGAAAGTAGAACAACCTTCAAAAGGTAGTGGCACCTTGGTTGTAAAGACATTACTTTTTATATACTTTTATAAAAAAATTGGGTTTTCCAGTCCCCTAGAGACACCAAAGTGGGGAATTAATTCAATTTGTTGCGCATTATTTTCATATGAACTAAAACCATCCAATGTTTATCCTATGGGAAGTTTTAGACGACACAGGAAAAAGGTTGCTCAGTTGTAATGTAACCATTATTTTACGGAATATGTGACAAAAGAAAGCAGCTTTGAGAAATTGCTTTACTTTTTAAACAGATAAAATTCATATTTTTAAACAATAACTGGTGTAGAACTGATGTATGTAGTTTTGAACATGTCCAAGTTTAAACATTATTCAATGTTGGTGTGCATATAGTTTTAAAAATTGATGTCCAAATTATTGGGGTAAAATTTACTTGTCATTTGCCAAAAAATCAATGTAGCACAATATGTGTAAATTGTTACAATAAGTGTTTGATACAACACTAGATATCTTGGTTCTTATATAAATAATGCCAATCAAACAAATTTATTCACTACAAGGTTATCCCTATGTTATTTGCTCTACAGGCGAGGATTTCATAGAGGGACCACCTTTACTCGTAGCTGGAAGTTCAGTAGCCATAAGGTCTGGTATCAAAGTTTTTGCTCAGTGCTCTTTTGGTATATATGACCCTGTACTTTTTTGTCTTTATTGTCGATTTTTTGCTTAAGTAAATCTCATGATTCGGTTTGGATACAAAGAGCATGTATTTGTGATGCCACCATAGAAGTGCCAGGGAAACACCTCCTCTCTCATCTTATCAAAGTTCAATTCTTTGAAATTTGATGATTCAGGGTGAATCCTTTTATTGTGCACTTTGTTTCTCTATTATTGAGTTTGAAAGAATAATTTTTTGGTCCAGCTGAGACGAATTCAACAATATGATGGCCTTGTAATTCATCGGTCAATTCATTCAAATAATCACCAGTTTTAATGGTTTCCTGGTTTTCATCTGTTTTATATATGGCTGAATCTGTATGAAAATACAATCTGGCAAGGGCAGTTGGTGAAAGATACAAGAAGTACATTCATTTGCATGTTTGTTGGCACAAATTCTTACACATTCTCAAACTCTGACAGCACCATGTCATTGTTCAAAATGTGCCAGTCGGCTATTTTCAGGGTCAGGTTTTCCAGCTTGTGAAAAAATTCTGTTTCATCGGTTGTGCTCATAATTTTTTTAGCATTAGATCTCTGCACTAGCTTTCCCCAGAAGCTGAAAAAAAACAAAAATACAAATAAAAGAAAATAGCTGGTAATTAGGGTATTACTATTACTAAATATGTATGCTTTAACAGTACAGCAATTAAATCATTACCTGTTGAGGCATAATTTGGCAAGGGATCTCAGGCCTGGATTTTTCTCTACTAAATGACTCTGGCTCAACCCCTTCTTTTTCTTTGGGTGTTTGGGTCATACTTTGAAGTATTCTCCCAGTGATATACTTCATATATTTTCACAACTTGGTGCCTCATTTCAAGCGCATTAACTAGTTCATTGGTTGTCCAGGTTCCTAGAATCATCCTCTTTTCTCTGGGGGACATTGACAAGGCTCTTGGTTTTCTTCATCTGCACGAGATTTACAAAGGGGAAACAGGAGCTTTCATTTATTGCGATATGGCAGCACCAGGTAGTACAATGATCTAACAGGTAGTACTTTGACCTTAGCCAGCCCAAAGTACTCTCGATGACTTCTGGATGTCTGATTGGGTACTCATTGTATTTGTTCACTATTGGGTAAAGAGAAGTGAAATCTATACACTTGATTTTTTCTCCTGGGCCAACCTTATTGTAAAGCTTCACTGCATTTGTGCATCCACCAAAAACGTGTCCCTAGGTTCTAACCTGGTTTGAACATCCAGTTTTACTTCAAAGGCAGTCAAACTTGTGTTTATTTTGAGTGCTATGTTAAAGTCATGCTCCCACATACATACATATTGGCACCACATGGAAGTTAAGTCAGCTTTTTTCTGCAGAGTCATGGCATATCTCTGACTGAAAGTTTGGTTACAATCAGGGTGCGTTGTAGCACCTAGGGGAGCCATGGAAGAAACACCCATTAAACTCCATCAAAGTTTTTTTACCGGTACTAGGATTTTCAAAATACCCATCTACTTTATAATTCCCCCATCTGATTTCCTAATTTTAATTTCACCCCCATTTAAAGCATGCTTGATAGTAACACACCTGTTCTGACTCTCCCACTCTAACCACTGTATTTGAAGTCTAATATTGTTGCAAGCCCCATACCCACCAGCCGGTATCACCCCTATATCTGAGCCTTTAAACGTGTCTTCTACATCATAATTTTCGACTACATGCCAATCAGATCCCCTCTTAACTTGGATTTTTTCATTAAATCTCGTAACCTCCCTAACCATTGTTTCACCCTTAAGTTTCACTTCAAGAGTTTCCTTTAAATGTAGGCTTCTGTACACATCCACACACATGGATGCTATGGTACAAAAAGAAAATGAATCAACACCATTTTTGATTGAATGCACAAAAGTATTTGTCTCTGGGTTAAGTAATGCCCCTGTTCCACCAAAAGACTAAGCCCCGATCCTGTCTGAGACCCTTAATCGTGGACAGTCGGTGGAAAAAAAACAAAAATGGGCGGGAATACTGAGTCAATATTGAAGTCTGGGATTAAGTACAGATCGGCCTCAGGAAGCCTCAGGACACCTCAGGCGGCTGCAGACAGTCCCCGACTGGTCTGGGACTAAGAACCGACTAAGCCAGTTTTCTGGTCAGTTTCAACCACGATCCTGTCGTACACATACCGACTGGGTCCCAGGACGCCTCAGGCCTCCTGGGACTAAGCTCCGACTAACACCCGATTAAGTCCCGGCGTCCTCAGGCCTCCTCAGTCTTCCCCAGACCAGGATCGCCGATTCTTGTTTTCCAAAGTTGCTGGATTTTCTGGGTATATATATATAAAATTCGCGATCTAATCACCATTGCTTTTCTAGGAACACAGCAGGATGCCACCTTTTAATGGAAGACAGATTCAACAACAACTTAGGGCTTTTTTGGTCTTTATTCAGTTACAAATAATCATGTACTTTCATTTTTTACGTCAAGCACAGCAACCACCACCACCACCACCACCAGCACCCATACAGAGACCTAGAAGAAGGCACAACATGTGGGTCAGGCCATGGCTACTGCAGAGAGAGGAGAGGGGGGCCTACCATAACATTATGGCTGATCTGTATGCCACAGACATTCCAGGATTCACCAACTACATGAGGATGACCCCAGAATTCTTTGAAATGATAAAGACCAGACTGGAACCACGTCTAGCCAGGCAGGCCACCAACTACAGAGCTCCTATCAGTGTTGGGGAGAAGTTAGCCCTCACTATCAGATATCTGGCCACTGGAGAGTCATACACATCACTATCCTGTCAGTTCAGGGTTGGAAGATCCACCATTTCCAAGTTTTTACCAGAGCTCTACAGGGCCATCCAGGATGAGTTCACCAGAGAGTACCTCAAACGTCCTACTACTCCAGATGAGTGGAAAGAACTGGAAAGGGAATTCAGCATCAGGTGGAATGTTCCACATGCCCTGGGAGCCCTGGATGGGAAGCATGTGGCCCTGAAGAAACCCAAGAACTCTGGAGCCCTCTATCACAACTACAAGGGGTTTTTTTTCCATTGTCATGTTGGCCCTGGTAGATGGACAGTACAAGTTCAGATGGGTGGATGTGGGTACAGCTGGATCTTGCTCAGATGCCCAGATATTTAATGCCTCTCAGCTGAAGAGGAGGATTGAAGATGGCAGTATAGGCTTCCCTGACCCAGCTCTTATAACCCAGGGTGGTAGAGATGTCCCCTACTTCATTCTGGCAGACGATGCCTTTGCCCTGAAGACCTGGCTCATGAAACCCTAAGGTCAACCTGCTGGTCAGCAGCCTGGGGAGGATGATGATGATGATGTGCCTGGTGATTGTGGATTGATTGGTGGTGCTGCTGCTGGTGGCCAAGACAGAAACCCTGCCAGAGAGGCCAAAAGACAGAGGGATTACCTGAAAGACTACTTCAATAATGAGGGAGCAGTGGCCTGACAAGATGGCAGAATACAAGTCCTGTTGCAGTAAACAGTCCTTTTCAGGATTAACTATAACAGTCCTTTTCAGGACTACCAAATATTCCAAAAACAATTAATCAACTATGCTTGCTACATACGGACAAACCCCGTGCCAAACATAACTTGTTCAGATGGACAAACAGACAAACCCCATGCCAAACATAACTTGTAAAGATGGACAAACAGACAAACACAACTTACTCACCCAACAAACAGACAAACCCAGTGTTAAACAAAGACCAAACACAAAGTCACACATAATATCCTAAATTGAATTATTTTTTTATATATTTTGAAATCCACATCCTAATTTCACAAATTTTTTTTGTTCATGGCTTGGAAAATTATTTGTAGCAGAAATGTTTTTATGGAAATCTTCAATTTTAAATCTTCACTTCTATTCACAAAAATGTGGAAAATATAACCATGGAACTAGTTTTGTTTTCAATAATGGGGGATTGTGTTTGCAAAATAGTTTGTCAGTTCGTTTGCGTGGGTTCTATTTACTTTTGGGTTTGTGTGTTTCTTGGTTGGTGGTTACTGGGGTTGGGTTTATTTTTGGTAGTTGGGTGTTAGGTTTGGTACTGGGTTTGTTATTTGGGGGTTATGTTTGGTATTGTGTTTGTCTGTTTGTGGGTTGGTAAGTATGTGATAATGCCTTTTAACTCTAGGGAAAGTGTAAGTGTTGGACTTTTCAATTACAGATTTTAAACTATCCCATGGATTTTAATCTAAACTGGGCTGATTAATGGCCATATTGGGAGTTATTTTCAAATTTTTTATGTGGCCTTTTTTGTTATGTGTGGTACCATGGGTTATTTATTTCATGTTTGGGGTGGTGTAGGTGTTGAACTTTAATTTTTTTCTTGTGATAAGTATTTGTACTGAACTTTTTTGTTTTGGGAGGGGAATTGGAATAACTTGCAGCTAAATAATTGTTTTTGGAAGATTTGGTGGCCCTGAAAAGGGCCTGGCAGGTCAAAGACCCGCCCTGACTGGATGGCTACTGAGGAGGCTGCTGCTGCTGTTGAAGCGATGCTGAAGTGGTGATAGTAAAGAGCTGCTGCTGCGGTTGCTGCTGCTGTTGAGGCTGCTCGATGATCTGTGTTGATGTCAGATCTGGTAGCTGGCTTAAGATTCCACTCAGATTGTGTCTGCTCCCTTCGTCCTGTACAGTTAGGACAGATGTCAGGTTGCTGAACCCAATGGGGCATGGTGTATAGTACACAAAACTGCTGCTAGCTGCTGCTTGAGTGGAACTAGACGCCTGTGGAGTGGTTGTTGGCAGTAGGCCGACCCTCTGGGACTCCGTGGTAACAGTGGCTGATCTTCTGGGCAATGGCTGACGTCTGCGGTTACTCTTAATAGTTTCGATGTCTCTAAATATCTTGCCCTTTAATTCTTCAAATTCTTCTTGAGTCATCTTTTCGGCCTCTGATGCCACGTAGTCAAAGAAGGGCTGCCTGTCTGACTTCTGATGCAGAAAACCTGAGATAAGTGTCCTCATCTGCTCAAAGTGTTCGAGAATCTTGGAGTCTGTAGTTGAAATGGGTGTTGATGTAATGATGGACTGACTCCTCTCCCTCAGGACACTGGACTCGAGGTGTTCTGTGTCAGTAGTTGACCCACGTGATTCGTCCTGCCTGCTGGTATTTGAACTGGCTTCAAAACCTGAACTTCTGTTGGCCCCCTTTCTTCTGATGTGGGTTTTAAGAAAACCCATCTGTTGGTAGACCCAGGACTGTCTCTTGGTCATCTCCCTCGGGGCTTGGCCAGATTGGAGCTTAGACAGCTTTCCATAACGGGTTCACTGGGACTCGAACCAACGTCTCACATCAAAGGGCTGGAGCTTGAGTTCTGCAGATATTTCTGCCCAGAGAGCCTCTCTTTTGGTCCTGTCGTGGAAACGTGAATGTTCCTTGTCATACAGTTCTGGGTGCAGCTTTACAAATTCTACAATGAAAACTTCCTGACTGTCTGTAAAAGTGGCACACACCCTGGCTCTCTTGGCTGAAGAATGGCACTCCGGATCTTCTGCACACCTCTCTTCTTCTTCTGCCACAGCTTCCCCAATAGCTGGACCTTCCTCAATCTCCTCCTCCTCTCTCCTCTCAGTTCCTTCTTCTGTAATAACTTCACTCCGCTCCTCTACTTGACTTTCCTTCTCCCTGTCATCCATCTTTTTCCTTCCTCTCTTCCCTCCTTTCTCTTTTCTCATGATCCAGTTGACAAAATAATAAAAAAATAGTAAAATGTGTCTCCTAACTGTGAAATTTGCCTTAAGCTCAAGTGTAATATATATAAAATAAAAACTAAAAACCCCTACAAGTCAGTGACACACGTCTCTCAGTAGCCAAACAGTCAGTAACAATGACAAAGTGTGCGCGGTCGTTTATATAGTCCCAGACCTGCTCATTGCCTCGTTTTAATTTCCGACGCTCAGAAAACAGTCGGTTCTTAATCGGTTGTTAGTCCCAGGCCTCCTGGGGCGTCCTCAGACCGTCGCAGACTGAATTTGTGCTGTCCCAGGCATCCTGGGGAGGCCGATTTGGATCGGTTAGGGTCAGTTACCCTTAGTCGGGGCTTAGTTCCAGACCTAGATTTTTGGGTCCCAGGACACCGCAGACGGTCTGAGGCTTCCGGGGTCTAATGCAACCGACCCACTTTCACACGCATGAAATTCATACACATCATATTTGAGTCTCGGATTAACAACTGGCCTCTTGGGACTAAGCTATGGAGCTCTGGGACTAAGGGTTGCAGGTGGCCTGGGACAACACACGACTGTGTAAATTTGGGTCTGAGGAGGCCTGAGGATGCCTGCGACTGGACATTTTGTTGACGGCGGGAAATATGAATCGGTTGTAGTCGTGAGAAATATCAAACATGTTTGATTTTTCCCACGGCCCCAACCGACAACAACCGACCCTTACAGAAGGTCTGGGACTAAGCAAATATTTCAAACCGACCCTTAAAAACCCTTAATCGGGAGCCTTAGTCGTGTGGTGGAACACCCACATTTGGTTTCAGCAGTACCCGTTATGGACAATAAAAGATGCCTAAATTTCAGGCAGGCTCTGCACAAAATGTGCACATGTGACACACAGTATTTTTTATTTCCTTTTGAGAGTCAAAAGCTCCCTCCAACTTTGAATACCAGTCAGAAGAAAATTGCTTCTGTCTTTCTCACTCATTCCTTGAATCTCATACATTTCTGGGGAAGGATATTGCCCTATTGATTTTCGTGAGCGCGGAAAATAACCTTTTTTGCAATTCAGTTATTCCAAAAGCTTTCAGGAGACAAGACAAATGCATCGACATGAAGTTTAGCAAATCCAACACTCATACATTGAGGCCCCTCTCTATGGGCATACACATAATTTTTGAACCATTAAAGATCACTTTTGGAGTAATGCTATTTTTTGTGAGATTGGACAACAAAAAGTACCCATCGTATCCCTGGCATTGTGGGCCAGAATAGTAGACCCCTTTCTTTGCTTTTGAAAAAGCCATTTTCCCACAAGATGAGAAGTACTTTCCCCTGTGAATACAATTTCTCATTTACCGCAACCATTACAGGCTTTCTTGGCAAATTCCCCACTTTTAGAGTCCCACTCATCACATTTGAGATACTGATCTCTGCAGGATTGACATATCAAATCGTCTGTAAGATTTTGTTTTACACAATCCTGATATACTGTCTGAATGACCACAAAGTTTGGCACATGAAATCCGGTTGTTTGAACACTCTCATAATCTGGTAGGTGACAAAAGTGATTGCCTGTAAAATTTTGAAGGCAGATTTTACACTATGTGCCCTTTATCAAATCAATGACTTTTTACATGCCTTGCTCTCCCACTTACTATCACAAGGCGAAGAAATTACTACATGCAGAGATTTTGAACAGAAGTAGGACTTGGCAAGCATACCCTTAATATTCACAATACAATCGAAGTGTCTGATTTCCCCAGATCTAATATAATAAAGTTGGGTTTTCACCAACTGGTCGCAAAGTGTCTGGATACATGACTCTGTTTGTTTAAATGGGCAGCAATAACAATAACATTAATGTTTAATACTTGTTAAAACATGGGTATATCCAAAATACTACAGGGCCTATTCGTAGGTACCCCAGCAAGATTGTGATAATGTAAAGAAGTTTTTTTCTGCAGAGTATTCCTATTTCTGTCCCCTTATTTCATATTGTTATAGCTCTTAAGCATTAAAAGCCTATATTTTTGGAAGCTCCTTGTAAACGATTAAAGGCGATACCAACGGCTATGGACCTAGCTAAGCACAAGTAATCGTCATTATTGATTGACACTAATGACCGCTTCGAGATCCTATTAGAAGTAATGTTTGTGATTGGTAAACCTTTACCCCCTTTTAGTCACCCCCAAGTTGACTTCAAAATTCAAATCCCTCTGCTACATTAATATTTTCTTTCCTTTGAAGCACATTTTGTACGGCATCCATATTAGCTTCCAGGTTCAGTTTTTGCAGGGGTTGAGGAGGTACTATTATTGGTTTGTGCAGATCCGGATGATTGATACGGACCCTGCCCACTGTCTCTTCTTTGGCAAAGTCCTGCATCTCTTGCTCTGGTAAATCTTTGAAATACCTGGTGCAGTTCCACTTTCAAGTCTTTAATTTCTTTGCCTTAGTGCATATTGTCAAACTTAACTTGATAGCTAACCTCTTTGACAACACCTCCTGAAAAGAACAAATACTGGTCCAACCATTAAAATTTTAAATAACTGGGGGACTTTACCATTATCAATAACTTGTTTCTTAACTTATGTTTATTATTTTTAGCTTTCCATTTTAAACCCAAGCCAACATTGCCCATCCTGGTATTCCGTACAAAAATATATGGTACTCAAAGATATTCTATACTTACCTTTGAAACTCTTGCTATCCCTGCAGAAAATGCTGTAAATCTTTTCCCCATCTTGTTTTATTTTGTATCCATCACTTTGACTTGATCCAGTCTCATTCTTTTTGGTTCTATCAGATCAGATAGTCCAGATGGTCAGGCTTCTTCTATTAACTGGATCCCATTTATGGTTTCGGGTTCATCTACGATATAAATCCATTATTCTTACACACCCAAAGATTTCAAGACATTTTAGTGACTTAATCTGTCACCCACTTCATCTTTTACACATCCATGAAGTGGGTTCAAATCCACAACCTCAGGCACGGCAGTTCAGTAATTCAAAATCAAGTTGGTTAACCAGAGAGACGGCGAATAGTACACATAAGGTTTATAATTTCAAAAATAACAAGAAAAATGAATTCTATTTTACAGATAACTATTTAAAACCTAACCACTAATCTTCTGAGTTGGGAATGTTGGCATTCTCAAATTTAGCCATAAAGCTATTTTCTGGGGTTGCTGAAAAGCATAATTAAGAAAACCTTAATGATGCTAAATATGTTTGAGGATATATTTTACGAGAGAAAAAACCCAAACATTTCTACAATTGTAGTATGCTGTACCAGTAATGGGGTTTTGTTCCATATCTTCAACAGCTTCTATCAGCTGGAGGTCGCTGTCATTCAATGGTGAACCCTACTCAGCCTGGGCCATATCCAAGGCCTCCAGCAGAATGGGGTTACTCACAACATCGAAGTTCTTCATGCAAGGCAGTGATCTGTTGGACTACATTTTGGATCAGACTCTAGGCCTGCTGACACTGCCCATTGTCTCAACTCATCGCTTGAGTTGAATGAGTTTACTTTTTCCAGAAAGGAAGCCATTCCTAGAAAATAATAAACAATATAATTAACTGAGGACTGGTACTCCTCGCATAAATCTCACCCATAGTCTAAAACTCAAACTTATCCCTCTGTAATTATAAACACATATTACATTTTGTAAAGAGTACTCCTACCTTATATGTTCAAAATCAAATTTAAGGTGTGGTTACATAAGGTAATATAGCCATATTTTTTTTAACTTAACAAGTCAAAACCTTCTTTTTCGCAAACTTTTATAATATTTCTAAATATATAGCGCTTATAAATGGGGTTATGTTACAATTACTACAGTTTGAGTTTTAACTCAAACTTAATGTTCAAAGTGTGAATAATAAGGTTTATATTCAAGTCTTGAATTTGAGAATTCAACAACTTGAATTTTAAGCACATTAATACAAAATTATGTGAGTTAAACAGAAACAAATCATTAAATTATCATAAAAATTTTAAATTTTAAGTGAAATATTTTACATTATAGAACATTTGGTTTAAATAATTTGAAATACCATAAAGATTAAATGTAAAACTTTACAAGTACAACAGACAAAATCTCTTGATATTCCAAAAAATATCAATTTTTGTGTCAAATATTTAAAAAATGAGTATTTGCTGCAATAATTTGAAGTAGCATCGCAAATTAATGCACAATTACATGAGTAAAATGAAAAAAAACTATTCATATTTTTCTGTTTCCATTCAACATAAATTAGATAAATTAGAATGAAAAACTTACTTGCAATGCAGTACACAGGTAAGATGTGAAAATATTTGATCTGAAGTTTAGATCCAAAGAGATTTGTTGTGAAACTGTAACTGTGGAAAAATACTGACTATCTGGCTTTTATACTTGGGGCTCCCTAGCAAGGACTTCTAATATCCAATGGAAAGCCTCCAACTCTGATTTTTTGAAATTTTGAAAAAAAATCATCAATACCTATACTAATGATGGTTTATTTTAAATTTTGAAAGTGGGGGCAAAGATATGCAAATCAATATAATATCCCAGCAGGCACGCGACTTTGAAATCTGGTTGATTCCAACGGTGAAATCTGGTTGAAATACGTGAAGATTTTGCAAACCGTTTTTAGTTGGATCCAACCGGTGAAATCATGTTGAATTCAACTGTTGAAATGTGGTTGAATTCAATGGGTGAAATCTGGTTGAAATACGTGTAGATTTTGCAAACCAAAAGTAGCATCGCAAATTAATGCACAATTACATGAGTAAAATGAAAAAAAAAACTATTCATATTTTTCTGTTTCCATTCAACATAAATTAGATAAATTAGAATGAAAAACTTACTTGCAATGCAGTACACAGGTAAGATGTGAAAATATTTGATCTGAAGTTTAGATCCAAAGAGATTTGTTGTGAAACTGTAACTGTGGAAAAATACTGACTATCTGGCTTTTATACTTGGGGCTCCCTAGCAAGGACTTCTAATATCCAATGGAAAGCCTCCAACTCTGATTTTTTGAAATTTTGAAAAAAAATCATCAATACCTATACTAATGATGGTTTATTTTAAATTTTGAAAGTGGGGGGCAAAGATATGCAAATCAATATAATATCCCAGCAGGCACGCGACTTTGAAATCTGGTTGATTCCAACGGTGAAATCTGGTTGAAATACGTGAAGATTTTGCAAACCGTTTTTGGTTGGATCCAACCGGTGAAATCATGTTGAATTCAACTGTTGAAATGTGGTTGAATTCAATGGGTGAAATCTGGTTGAAATACGTGTAGATTTTGCAAACCGTTTTTGGTTGGATCCAACCGGTGAAATCAGGTTGAATTCAATCGGTGAAATCAGGTTGAATTCAGTGGGTGAAATCTGGTTAAAATACGTGTAGATTTTGCAAACCGTTTTTGGTTGGATCCAAACGGTGAAATCAGGTTGAATTCAATGGGTGAAATCCGGTTGAATTCAATGGGTGAAATCTGGTTGAAATACGTGTAGATTTTGCAAACTGTTTTTGGTTGAATCCAATGTATGAAATAGGGTTGAATTCAATGGGTGAAATCAGGTAGTTTACACTGTCTTCTTTAGTTGAATCATTGTAGCTTGTGTTGCATAATTATAGCTTCTTAATAATATTATATCATAACTATCCATATACATATTTTACAATTTGGATACAACTTCAAAGTAATTAATTCTTTCCAAGAAGACATGTTTTCATGAATCATTGTATATTCAATATTCTATTTCTGATGACGTTGTAATAACACATAATTTTTAAATCAGCTTTCAAATCTGCTGAAGATATGTAAATCCATATATTCCAACTAGATATCCATTTTTATATTATTAATAGGACTGGTATTATCCATTGCCTTCAATTGAAATTCTTTTTGTGAAATTTTAAAATATTTTCTTTTCTTTGTAAATAACAAACAATTGTGACATTATTTATATCTTCAGTATTTTATCCAATCAGTTTCTTTTAAATGTTTTATTAAGTTGGCTATAATTATATGGTAATTATAAAGAAGCTATAATCATGTAGCAAAGCCACAATGCTCAGTTCAGATGCTTGTGTGTCATACAACTTTATCATATAAACTGAAAAAAAACACAAGAAAAGCCACATTTGAAGAACTCCACCCATTACTCCCCAACTTAATTAGTTGTCAGTGCTGACCATAAAAAAACAGACTTAAAGAAGTAAACACCATGCCTGCAACTGAGCAAGGGTAAACCCCCACCTCCACCCCTGATGTGTTATCTAATTACTTTAGTCACAGGTCCAATGTCCTGTGTAGTAGGGTACAGATAAGAAAAACCAGGAACCCCCCCACCAACGACATGTCGACAGACATGGTCCCTTGTTATACACATTGATGTCGACTGCTAGTCGACACACATGGTAGCGAAAGGGTTAATAAGGAGAATGGAGAAAAGTTCATGCACACATAATCTTTATCATCTTTATAATCTTTAAAAATTAGTCTTTGCTTTACAAATACCTACAAATTCAAAAACAATTGCAATAATAGTTCTTTCAAGAAGTTAGACTTAATCACTAAATCACCCTCTAGAAAAAGAATTTTTAATCAACGATTACCAGTCATTCATTTCCCAACATTCAACCTGTTTTCTGTTCAATAACATGACTAAGATTTCATGTCGAAAAACCTAACTTGATTTAGTGGTGATTTTTTTATGAAGTATCACTACTTTTTCCAGTCAGAAATCCAGCTTTGAAATAGTGTTGAAATTGTTTCAGTGTCAGTTTTTCAACCAAAAATCACCATGATTTCTGGTCAAAATATCACTACTTTTTCATGTCAGAAAACTAACTTAGATTTAGTAGTTAAGTTGTCTGAATTGTATTTAAGGATTGTTTGAAGTTTGGTTTAGACAAGTTTCTTAAATTTTTTGTGTAGATTAGAAAATATTCTACCACTTACTAGTATTCCATGATGCGTCAGATAAATTTCATATAAACATGTTTGGTTTAAATTTTAAAAGATGTGTAGTACATGGGTGCACAAATTAAAAAAAAAATAGTTGTGGAAATTGGAATTTTAAGGTAAATATTATTATATTGTATTATCAGAATGGGGAGCCCACAACAGCCATACATGATGTGCCACCACCAACCCCACCAACACCACCCCAAAGAAGAGCCATGTCACAGCTTAATGGGGAGATGAGCATTGTGAGAAGACAACTGAGCTTCTCCGAGTGTAGTGAGGTGAGTGCATAATAAATATATTAAATCTGTCTTTGGGTTCTCATCGCATTCATACTGTTAAAGATTATGGTTCTGGGTTCTAACCCATGGCTTCTGCTAAATGTTTTTTGAACACAAAAGCCATGCTGCTGTTTAAATAATACATTAATAGATATATTATTAAATTATTTTATAGGACACCATCCCCCAATATTGGAGGAACTGCCTCCACACCACTGAGACCCCCTGAGATATCCAGGTGGGGAAAATGTGAGGTGAGCCCTCAACTTTGGTGAGGATGACAGTGCGAGCAGAGTCCCCACCATATCAGCTGCCGTGGAGTCCACTCCAAATGCCAGATATGAACTTTTTGGACATTTTCATGTTGCCTGGTGACAAAGCGTGAAGGTTGGAAACTACCGGGGACAAGGAAAGTCTATAACTAATATAAAGGTCTTAATTTTAACAATAGAATAGTTTTAAATCTGTCAAAAATTCCATAAAATCTGTTTATTTAATTATAAAAAGCTATGCACAATGAACAGACCCATAAACAGACAATTATAATAATTCTGTTGTAATAAAACATTCTTAGATGCTGGTATAAAACTTATGAATGCATAAAAGTTATGTGTATTTCATGAAACTTTAAGTAACTTGTCCACAAAAAATATAATAGTTTTGGCCAAAAAAAAACATTCTAAGATACTATTAAAGTTGAGTATAAAGGTGACATACATCAGCTACATGAAAAAAAGCCTTTTTTTAAATAAGGTATATACAAGAAACTAACATTATCTACATTATGGCTAAAACATTTACTAATTATCATCCTGAGTGTAAATATTCCCAAAAAAATGTCATTGGCACATGCATAGTAAACAGTTCTATGGCGTCACCTGCCACGGTTTCCACATCTTGGTTCCTGGGGTAGTGCATCCTGGGTGTCAGGTAGGTTGTCAGAGAGTAGAGCACACGTAGTTGAAACTGCTAGTACAATATTCAGCAGACTTTCATTTTTTGGGGGTGGATCAGTTGGATGTGGCAGATCAGTAGGCAAAGTTGAGTCCAAAACAGTGAGATTCTGAGGCAATCCAGTTGTTATGTTAAGTATGACAGATGTCAGAATCTTTAACTTTGAATAAGATTTTCATGTCTTGAACTTCCTCCTGGTTGTAGATACAGTTGTCTCCTCAATGGGATCAGCACTTTCAGTCCGGAAGTCTTGTTCAGTATATTTATCAATTTCTTCAGTAGTGCTCAGGGAAGTAGTTAAAATCCTCTGTAAGGGTGTGAGCTTGCATTCAGTCACTTACAATTTTGAGTTTATGAAGTTTAACTTTATTTTGTGGCACAATGAAATTCTTTGGTTTTTAACATTTATGATTTCCAAGTGTTCAGTTTTTCTACATACTCCAGGTTAATTTTGGTTAAACAGTTCTGCTGTAAGTCCAAGACTTTCACTTTTTACCAATATCTTGCCGGTATATTAAGATCACCTATGTCTTTCAATTAAAGCCCTTTACACATAACAGGGGGCCACGGTGGCAGAGTGGTAACACTCTCGCCTCCCACCTCTGAGGCTAGGGTTCGATCCCTGTCATGGCCTTAAGTGGGAAAGCTGGTAGTTGCTTGCCATTGGTCGGCAGTTTACAGTACACAACCCTGACGAACTGTATGTACTGGTTTCCTCTGCCCTTCCAACTACCCGTCGTGATATGACCTGTACAGTGTTGAAAGCGACGTAAAACCCCAAATAAACAAACTTTACACATAACAAAACTCATATCATCAGAGCACTGACAAAGGTTTCCTCCCAAGACACAATTTTCACCACTCATATTCACCAAAAGCACAAGTGCTACAAGATAAAACAACTCCATCTTTGAATTTAATGAATATACCCATTTCATCTTATTACATAGTTGTGTATAAGCTTGGAGTAAGATCCTAAAACACCAGGGGGTTTAATACTAAGAAAAACATGTTGACATGGGGAAGCAAAAAAAAGCAGTATCACTATGTCTTGATTATATCCTTATCTTATTTATCACTAAGCCTCCTCCCCCTTTTCCTCTCCTCTGCCTTACATAACTGGAATAGAAAAAGTGGGGTGTAACTGACAACTCGATAATGGGCCAGGTGTTGATATGAGTAAATGTTTATTTGGTGCCATTAAAAGGAAAAAAATTGTTATAATGATTTATCTACAACTAAACTTAATTCAGTTTGAAATTGTGTTTTTTTTTTTCAAATTTCACACTACCTGCCCAGCAGGCAATAGGATGTCAAAAAGAAATCAAAAAGACACTGGGTATGACATCCAAAACTCATGCTTATTTGAAATTCGAAATGACATCATATGTTAAATGTCAAATAGATCTTTAGTAGCCTAGTCTATTTGACATCTCCAAAAGCCATAAAAATGACATCTAGTAGCTGATTATAAATTTGATATCAGCATAAGACATCAATATGATGACCCAATTTGGACTGATTTCATATCTATGTGACATCAGAAACTGACATCAATTTGATGTACTGATTTAAAAATCTGATTGACATCATTTTGCAAGTGCTTTTTAGAAATACAGTTAAAAGTATTTTTGGTTTCAAAGTTAATACTGTGTTACATTGTTTAAACTCCCAACATACAACTGCCATTTATGCACACTTACCTGACACAGCTTTAAGTCATTTCCATGTGTTGCCGCTGCCCTTCCTGACTCCTGGTGAGTAGTTAGGCGGTGGACTTTAGGTGGACATGAGATGGTGAAGACAAGAAGAACGCTTGACTAAAATCTAATTCTTTATTAACTAGGGGTAGTCATACCATGAATAACTTGAAAACCGCTGGTGATGTACCAACACTTGACTCACAGCATTCTGTACAAAAACACCTTGAAACCGCTGGTGATGTACCAACACTTGACTCACAGCATTCTGTACAAAAACACCTGGAAAATACCAGATCCGTAATCAGAATCATGGCATGATTCAGTAACTGTTAGAAACTGTTAAATTACTACTTAGTTAAATATTAAACCTATTTACAAATAAATATTAAATTACTTTAAAATACATATTACGATAAATATCACAGAATATAAATTATTCGTTGGCTTTCATCACAGAAAATACATATAAATTATCCTGTTTACTTCCACATATAATAACACAAGAATAAATTCCAATAATATATAAATGTCATTTATGTGTAAATGCCAATAATATATACATGCGAATATTAAGTTGCCGACAACTACAAGCTCCTTCAATTATGTAAATATTCAGAATTATTACAGTTAAATTGTTGCTTTTAATGGAAAAAACACTAAAATAGCAAATTACTCAAACCGTAAGCACCAAGTAAATAAACACAATCAAAATCATAGAAGTTTTGTAAATTCATCTTTCCTGGCAAGCAGAATCAAGCACACAATACTATAAACAATCACTGAATAGATAACATACAATCATCATACAACACAAGTGCAACTCACCTGCCTCTCTCCAATCATAATCAACCACCTTCAACAACAAACCATCCTATCAGCCCTCAATCACAACACATCTGTTCTCTCTAAAAACTCTTGAAACAATGAACAAAATGTCCGTTTCCCACTCTTTTCTACCAAACATTCACACTAGCCGAAAGTATTTTACAGCCGGTTAAATAAACGTACGAAATGTCCGAAATCAGCCGAAATTCCGGAAAAACCCGTAAACTCGCGGTGACATATGTACTATACAGATTATTCCATGGGAGAAAATAATGAATGTCATTTGGGAACAAGTTGGGAAAATTTATACCACTTGTAAAGATACAAATTATGGGTACAAACGTTTGAATATTAGAAGCACTTTTTCTAAACTTTTTTTCTTTATTTGTTCAATCTTTGGCTTGATTGCAAAAACTAAAGAATACATTTGTTTACAAGTCAACATATTTATTGAAGGTTTTTGCTGTAACACAGCATTTTAGTTACAGTTTTAAACATAATTGTTTTGTCTATACCAAAAATTAATTATTTCTTTCAAAGCAACATCACACAGACTATAGGACAAGTTGGTTAGTAGGTTCAGCATCTGATCACAGGTTGTCACCTCTGCCTGGGTTTGCCCCTACTCATGCGAAAGAGCTGAGGGCCTGTCCTAATATGACCCTGGCTGTTTTCAGGATGTAAAACCCAACTTTGACTTAACACAGACTAGATAAATTATTCCGACTTAGGCATGATTTAGACATCCATACGATGTATTGGTAATATTCATAAAAAATGAAATCATAATTTTATAGAATACCAATGTCAATCTGATCTCAAATGATATGATGATACTCTACTTTAAATGTCTTAACAAAGTGACATCACATTAATATCATTAAGATGTCAGAAACAATGCCCGTATATTATTCGAACATCATATTTTCATCATTTGACATGACTACACAGAGTCATGTTGGGATGGTGTCAATTTTATGTCATTAAATAGGATAATACGATCATGTTAGGTCTGGTAATCATTTTGACATCTAGTTGATATTATAGGTATGTCATTGACATAAAGTCATGTCATGTCACATAAACTGGATGTCAGATTTGTGTCAGATGATGTGACCACCTAATATCATGTCCGAGTGATAGTTGATGTCACATACTAACATGACCAAAACATGATGTCAAGAATTGGACCTGTGCCTGCTGGGTGGGCTTTTGTTGTATACATACCCATTACCAATTTTACTCTTCAGGAATTCTGACTGGTAATAATAGGGTAAATTCCCCACCTCAGCTGTAAGCAAAGCATGCAGTAAGTTAAACCAGTGTGTCTTTTATCCAAGTTAAATGCTCAATAATCATCTCATGTTAAATTCCCCTTTCTTGACAAAACCCCAATCAATGTGGGAGGCTTTTGAAATTCAAAACTAAAGAGGACACATGTGTTGAGATTCTGGTAGATCAATTAGTGAGGATGTCAGTCAATTGGATGGACTCACAATAATTTCTATCAATGAGCCAGTCTGGTGTTTCATTTTATGCCTGAAATTGAACCAGTAAGGATGCGTTTTTTATCAGGAAAAAAAGTTATTTGGTTTAATTGGTTGAAATAGAATTATCAGAATTTTATAACTTATTATGGTAATCATGAAATGATTCAAGAAAGAAAAGGTTAAAAATAAGACAAATAATTCAAAAACATAATAAAATGAATAACTTGGTTTTAATAATTATTGTGAAATTTTATGGTCAAAGAAATAAAATGATAAAAAACAAAGAAGTAATTCAGTTAAAACAGGGAGACTCACAATGTTTTAGAAATGGCTTTTAACCAAAAGGACAAAAAAAGACACACACTCCATACAGGGATAATTTCAAATATATAATTAGAACACACATAAAAGGGACAACAGAGTTCTACAATGAAACCCCAATGGTGCGTGTACCATTGTGGGAGGGAGGAAGCAATTTCTCCCCCTCTCTCCAATTCCTGCAACCTGTAAAATTTAAAC
The DNA here is from genome assembly GCA_964017235.1 of Sabellastarte sp. h YS-2021. NCBI lineage: Eukaryota > Metazoa > Annelida > Polychaeta > Sabellida > Sabellidae > Sabellastarte > Sabellastarte sp. h YS-2021. The sequence continues at coordinate 111,983,922 of OZ024932.1, forward strand.
CCCTCATCTGCATAAACCAATACATATGCTCCCACACTTGCTCTTCCTCCCCAGCAATCAGCAACCTACAAATTACAAAACCCCTCAACCACATAAACCAATACATATATCACCATACCTCCCCCTTAAATCCCCATTGATCTATGACCTATAAATTCACCCACATTTCACCCCTCCTCAAATATTGATCTGCACTCCCTTTGCACGCTATATGTAACCTACAGTAGTCTGAACTTTCTTATCGTCCATTCAAATCAAGCGTTTTGGTGGCACACTCTGCTGTGAAGTGCTTCATCCCATTTTAAAATATTTAAAATTATTTTTGCTCCATTTTTTGTTTTATTTATTTATTTGTTATTATTTTTAATATAATTATATGGAAGGTCAATATAACATCATAATATACCAAATGATACATTTTTCTAAATTTTGAGTATTGGTGTCAAATTGAGCATCCACAGTCAAACAGTAGGTCAGCAGTGAAGATTTTTCTGCTCAATAGGATTATTTGGAAATTTCCTCAATACGGTAAAAATTATATTTAGCATGTACCTGATTTGTTTACCGGATATTACAGGTGAAAAGTTTTCGTTCAGGTGATCTGTAATAGGATCTCGATAATAGTATATTTGATTGTGGGATGTTCAAACGTTGGTCCAGACATGACCGTTTCCATTATTTGTACCATTATTTTGACCACAGGTGTGTATTCTATCAATTTTTATATCTGATGATCCGTGGGGTTTTCATGGTACACGGGTGGCATTGATTTGGGACGGTCATCAATTTGGGACACTTACATTTGGAGATAATAAACTGTTTGTTTGACTTGGCACCATAAACAATGAATACAGAAGTATTACCTCATTTATACATGTGATTATATCCCACTGGTACTGTAGATTTAGCATTTATATGCAACAATTTATAGAAAAGAAAATACCACCCCTTCTCCATATCCATCTAATGGAAAATATCCTTGTGTTATCACCAAAGTACAAGGTCAGTCCAAAACAATAACCACTAAACATTTTTATTGTATCTTCTATCTGGACACATATAATTAACTTTGAGTGATTTTATATTTATTGTAAACAAGGCTGTTACTACTCTAGTTGACTATACAATACTATTCCAATATGGCAGCCAAAATTCTCATCTCCCATAAAGTACTTTTATAATAAATGTCTTTTTTGGCTCATTTTATACAATTTCTATGGCTCATACACAATGAAAGTCAAGTCACTGATGTTTGTCTTTTATTTACAAAAAATTGGGGACCAATGAAAGTGAATGTCTCAATTTAGTGGATTGTAATTTGGGGGATTCCCAGAAGTGTCCCAAATCAATGACCCTTTGTTTTGGGTACATTATTCAGTTTTTGTCTAATTTCGGCTTTTACAAACATAGAAAAAGAAAAATTGATTAGCACACAATGAAATGTTGGGTGCTCTTCTGTTTATTAATATGCATGAAACCATACGTTTATTTTGATAAGTGGCAAAAAATGTGAAAACAGGATAAAACTGTCCCAAATTGATGTCGCCCGTGTATTACAGGGGGGGACGGCTGTACTGTTTCCCTGCATAAGTTGGCCGCGGGTCGTAAGTTGGCCACCATTCATTTAAATGTATCAAACAGACAAATGTGTGGTTGTACAGGTTTTAAAAGTGGTGGTTATAATAAATCTTATTATAATAGACCATTCAAGAATGATACAGGCCTTTACTGCTCAGCTACCCAAGTTCGTCGCCTACCCAAGTTCGTCAGTAGCCTTAAAAATTATTAAGAATATGCAATATTTATCCCAAAACAAGTGGAATAAATGCTAATAACGATGATTTACAACTCTACAATGAAAGATAATTGTGGCGAAGTTTTAATATTGTCAAAAAATGCAAGTGACCAACTTGGGTAGGCGACGAACTTGGGTAGCTGAGCAGTAGAATTATAGAAATTTCAAAATATGATGATGGTGGCCAACTTACGACCCGCGGCCAACTTATGCAGGGAAGCAGTACGGACAGGACAGTTGTAACGGACACAACTGTATATATTTGTCACATGATCGTGACGTCACTCCTCCTAAGGTCCATCTAGGTCATGAATATTCATGAGAAGAAATCATAGTTTTTGATAATGTACTGCCTTGCTACCAATTATCGCCGGATACCAATTATCGCCAGACAGAATTCAAATGGATATAACTTCACCAAAGTAGCATCCCAAGTCTAGCAAATAAGGTAAAACTATTTTCAAAGTGAATGGAACAAATACACAACTAAAAGCTTTCAAAATATATAACCATAACTGAAATATGAACGTTTTATTTTCTGGTGGCGATAATTGGTAGCCGGCGATAATTGGTAGCAAGGCAGTACACAATATTTGCAGTTACAGTCTGTTTAAAGGTTATTTTATTTCAAAAACCCAGAAAATCCATGAATTCAAAGAAGAAGGTAAATAAACAAAAGACGTGATTTGTTTCTAAAGAAGGGGGTTCAGCACTGAAATGAGGAGGACAGAGTCAGTGTGAATGAGCATACAGTTTTTCATAAAACAATGAACAACACTCTTGATACTTGTTCTTTGACCAATGTTACCTATACACTGAGCCCCTAGCTAGCTCTCCATTATGGAATGCAGTGGGCCTCTACCCCCATTCCCTTATACAGAAATAGACCGAGTTTCTGTCCCATCGCCAATTGCTATTGATATACTGAAGGACGCAATGGCGAGGGACAGAGCTCACATGTACTTGTTTTCTGTGTAAATTTTGAACGGCATATTTGTACATATATTACCACAAGTATAAAGTCTTATTTGGTTTCTTTAAGGTATGTATATGTGCCGTTCACTTATATTTTAGCAAGAGTCTATTGATCGGGTTCCCGTTCGTTAGAAACGCTAGCTATCGATCAGGTCCCCTGTAATATAATATGATGTATTGCATATATTATGTATGACTGTCTTTTGTTGTGTCATGATTTTAATGAAATAAAATAAAGCTAAATAAGTTGAAAGGAGAAATATAGTGGCAATTTACAATGAAAAAAAAATTTTTTCGCCACACTAGTACTGGATCCGGGAATTGTATGAGTGCATTATGATCTACCGATATTTTACTCTCACTGCACCTACTGTTGAACTTGCAGGAAGTGAAGAAAATATAAGGCCATGATGCTGGTTTCTGGCAATATTTTACAAAAAAATTGTCAAATGCTGTTACTTGTACATATGCAAACTGAAGAAAATATGAAGGCACGATCGGTGGGTTTCCTTGCAATAATATACAAATAGAAGATCTAGCCAACCGTGATTAATTTAATTAACCAATGAAAACAACTGTTACTGACAATTTCATCAATTAGTACCAACTAAATAAAATGGGACCTGTTCGTTAGCCACGCTTTCTATTGACCGGGTCCCCGTTCGTTAGCCACTTCGTATATTTTATCCCAATCAAACTGGCATGTATATATTTCAACCAATTTTCAAAATGTAAACAAAGCTTCAACATTACATAGTTATCTACAAAAGAAATTGCTGGCTTCTAAAACAGTTTAATTTTATAACATAAGTATTGTAAATTGGATACAGCTATAATAGACATAACAAGGAGTTTTGAAATTAAATACAATAATTCCCCACAGTTCGAGATTTACACAGAAAACAGGTACATGTGAACTCTGTCCCTCGTCATTGCGTACCCTCAGAAATATCAACAGCAATGGGCAACGGGACAGAAACTCGGTCTAATACAGAAATTGACCAGTCTAACTTGACCCGCATTTACCTACATAGTGGGCCCATAGAGAGTCACGCCGTGGGTTCTAGCTCAGTAAGGCAGAAATAAATATACATAAACACTTACGTATTTGTTTTACTTGTTGTTCATTTCTGCCCAATGTATAATTTCCTATTATATGAACATCCATTTAAAAACTTTATTTATGATTTTTAAATGTCGTTTCATATACATTATACAATTATTAAGAAGTGTCATGGGCAAATTGAAGATCTTGAAGAAATTTCATTTGTAGATTTCTATAGTTGTGAGACTTTCACATAATAAACAGTGAATGTATGCTATTTAAACTGTTCATGATGTACCTTGGCTTCATTTTGTCATTGTGATATGACCTGTTCAATGTATTGTATTGCTATCTACCTCCTTTGGTATGACCTGTACACTGTTTTGCAGTGCTTTCCCACAACACCCAACCCAAAATGCTGCACCTGATATGACCTACGCAATGTTTTGCACTGTTTTCCCTGGAACATCCTACCCAGTTTGATACAAGTGATATGATCTACTTAATGATTCTGACTGACTTCTTGTATTTATAGTGAGATTCTGAAAATATTTTTTACAGGAGTTTCTACTTTATTGATATTAAATAATTTATGCTCTATTGTCTACATTTAGAGACAAATCATGTGACTTTGTTTATGTCCGTTAGACTGTCCCCTTTAACAGAAAGCTACTGTTCATTGGTTGGTGTATATTCAGTGGGAAAAAATAAATTTAATAGTACTGTCTGTTATGCATATGTATATTTATCAACAAAGGAAGAACTCTTCTCCAAAATAAGACGTATACATGCGGCAGAAAAGACGTTTAAACAACTAATTTTAAACATAAACTTTAAAAATACTTTTGCATAAGGTAAACATACATTAGAGCACAGTAAAAATTGTAACTTTAAATTTTGGGTACAAAATGTCCTAGGCTGGGTACGAAATGTCCGGGTACGAATTGTCCTGGTACGAAATGTCCGAGTACGAAATGTCCGTACCCCGAAAACCCCGCCCGGGTATTACCTGCCCGGGAAAACCCAGGAAATCCCGGGCTGGGCAATACTCCAAAAGTGGGCAATACTGGGCAATACTATTTTTAACCCAAATCTGGGGAAAAACCAATGATGAACTTTATTTAGGCTTCATAATACTCTAAACATGTGCAAGGTTTTATTATAAGTATATAACATATAAATGACAGTACATGAATACAATATTTAAATGGAATGAAAGTACTGAATGAGTACATAAATACAATTGTACATAACAGCTTAGGGATTGGGGTCATTTGAGGATTAGAATAGCTTCTACTTATTTCTATCCATTCACTGCCAGTGAAGCCATACTGTTAATGCAATGTCTAAAACCTTATTACTGACAAGCCAGAGTTAAGCTGTCAAGCCAGAGTTTGTACTACCTGATGATAGCCCTAGAATAGTGGGGTAAATAGTTTAATTGCAATTATGAATGGGACAAGTATAAACCCCTCTTATTGTATTATACTTGAAAGTGACACCAGTAGCAAACATGTTTGATTGTTTATATGTGCTAATGTATACAGTTTTAATTCTGTCCACTGATTTAAGTGAAACCAATTCATACTTTACAGGGTGTATAAAAATAGCCAAAGAGATTACCCAGTAATGGCCATTATTACCCAGTTAGGACAAATTTTTATATGTGACAGTATTATAACTTCTTAAAGTATTACAGTGTTCGCTCTCGTCAAAAATGAATGTGAGACAGACTGTCTCCGTGCACTTGAAAAGGTGAGACAACTGTGAAAAAATGTGAGACATGTTTTGCGTCAAGATATTTTGAAATATTCAGTTCCAGTTTGGGACTGCATAAAATCTTCTTCATTTAAATAATAAAAAATAGATGCTAAACTAAAAGTTCAAACTAGAAATAGTACGCCCTGTTGATAGTAGCTGCGACATATGAATAGAAACAGGATAGCATAGAAGAATGTGTAATGTCCACCCCATGAACCTTTTGCAAAAATTGTACAGTAGTCTTACAAGACCCTGTTTCATTTGTAAAATATATCAATGATGCTTAAATATTTATTAGTATACATGTAAATTATTTCAGCTTCATGCCTTTTTGCATTGGTTGGGTCAAAAATTTCAATGAAATCGCTCTATCTTGCACGGTTAAGGAGATAGAAGCAAATTTCTATTTTTCAATTTTTGGCCAAAATTGGAAAATTCAAAATGGCCGCCATTTTTGGGGAGGGGAAAATTGTTTTGAAAATTGCCAAGAGTACATTTCTCAGATACCCTGTGGGTCGAAAATTTTGACGAAGTCACTCTATCTTGCACGGTTAAGGAGCTAGAAGGAAATTTGTGTTTTGCCATTTTGGGCCAAAATTTGAAAATTCAAAATGGCCGCCATTTTTGGGGAGGGGAAAATTTTTTGAAAGTTGCCAAGAGTATATTTCTCAGATACCCTGTGGGTCGAAAATTTCGACGAAATCGCTCTATCTCGCACAGTTTAGGAGATAGAAGCAAATTTGTGTTTTTCCAAAGAAGGAAATTTGTGTTTTTCCATTTTTGGCAAAGTAGCTAAGTAGCTATTACTCAGTCAGTTATATAGCTATTATCACTAAAAGCAATCCCAAGCAAGCTATCGACCTAATAAGTAATGCTCATACTAAATTTGGTAAAGATATGTCAAATATTTTTCCTTAAAATGCCCGGAAACAAAAGAAGTACACAAAAGTAGCTAAGTAGCTATTACTCAGTTAGCTATTGACCTATCTTCACCAAAAGTAATCCCATGCAAGCTATTAACCCAATAAACACCCATACCAAATTTGGTAAAGATCGGATAAATACTTTCCTTCAAATGAGCAGAAACCAAGCGTCTGGACAGCGGACGACGGACGCCGGAAAAAGCAAAAATAATATAATATGTTAATAATAATAACATAATAAACAAACTATTTAATGCTGTTTTTATTTGTCACTTTTTTTTTTAAATTTCACTTCTAAACCACATCTTAATGGCTCTGTGCTACTGTTTTTTTTTTGCTTTTTTTTTGTTTTTTGTTTATATTTTTCTGTTATCTCGATTCATCAAATAAATAAATAAATTGCATTTCTTCTCTTTTCTTTGAAGAAATATATATTTTGTCTCTTCCGATAATAGACAAATTTTTTTGGTCAGTAGTTGTTTCGACTGTTTCGCCTGTGACACAATATGCAGAAGACGAGTTAAAAATATTAGACATAAAGCACGGAAATCTCATGAGAATACCCAAATTCTCGCATGAATTACTGTTAGCTGGATGTATCAAATAAAATAAACTCACTTTCATGTCATTCTCACCTATTTCTATTAGGAAATATATACGTCGTCGCTTCCGATAATAGACCAATTTCTTTGGTCAGTAGTTGTTTCAACTGTTTCGCCTGTGACACTATAAGCAGAAGACGAGTTTAAAAATCGACAAAAAGCATGGAAATCTCGCAAGAAAATAACCAAATTCTCGCGTGAATTACTGTTAGATAGATATATAAAATAAAATAAACTGTGTTTCATGCTTTTCTCAAACATTTCTATGAGGAAATATGTACATCGTCACTTCCGATAATAGACGAATTTCTTCAGTCAGTTTTGAGTGTTTCGCCTGGTAGCGACAGCACAGACGCGTTGGTGAGTTGGTTTTGCGACAACTCGCCCCAGAGTGTGTACAAACTCGCGAAATCGCGCTCGAGAGCGAACACTGGTATTACCCAGTAAGAACAAGTTTTTAAGATGTGACAATATTATCAGATAATTTAATAACACCAGATCTGTCTTTTGGTTTAATAAACCCATTAAGTCCAGTATTGCCCAGTAATGGTCATTATTACCCAGTGAGGACAAATTTTTTTTCTGAGAGTATTTTTACCTCTTAAAATATTGCCCAGTAAGAACAAGTTTTTAATCTGTGACAATATTATCATTTCTAATAGTCACAGACCATTTAATAACACTAGTGCTCTTTATAAAGTAGTTAAAATCTGTCTTTTTGTGTAATAAAGCTATTAAGTCCAGTATTACCCGGTGTAATGGTAAATCTTCCCCCCATAAAATATTCCCCCCCGGGGGGAGGATTTTCTAGAAAATATTACCCCCGGGGGTATATTTTCTAGAAAATATTCCCCTCCGGGGGGGAATATTTTCTAGAAAATAATACCCCCCGCCTGAAAATTTTCCCCCCCCACCTAAGGACATTAATCTTGAACTGTTAGTTTTGTACTTTATTAGTTTTTAGAATATCTGTCATACAGACCTGCTGTTTGCCATTTCATATTTTGCTATCCTTTTAGATTTGTGATAATAATACCTTCCATTTTGGTGGAACTATTAGGTTTCCTTGTTGCATCACTTATTTGAATGAAACAAAAACATGACACATATGCAGACCTGTACCTGTACTTTAGCATTGTATATGTTTATTTCATTAATAATACCTTCCATTTTGGAAGATCCATTAGTTTTACTTGTTGTATAACTTCTTTGAATGAAATAAAAAAATCATTAAACTCATTATGCAGACCTGTACTTTATCAGTGTATGGTTTTACTTCAGATTACTTCTAATATCATCATTACCTAACATTTATTTTTATCTATCATGGTCACTTATGGTGTGAATTCTATGAATGGAATGAACACCCATTAAACAGCACAGTATTTTAGGGTTTGATCTTTTCTTCTGGTTAGGTATATTATAATAATAACTTGCATTCCAAACTTTCAGGTTTACTTTTTGTATAACTTCTAATCATTGAAATTTAAATAAGATATTTCAAAAGTGTAATCTTCAACAGTAATTTAGAATTTGATATTGTCTTCTGGTTAGGCTTATTATTGTAATAGCTTACATTCCAAATTTTCTGGTTTATTTTTGTATGATTTCTGTAAATAAAAAGACAATCATTTTTATTTAAACAAGAGAAATCAAAAGTGTAACCTTAACATATTAGATAATTAATTTGAATAAGATAATAGAACAAAATACTAGACATCTCTATTCTGGTAAAATATTTATAATTGCAATATAGGTTATGTTTGGATTATTTTTTTCTCTATGAAGTGCTTCTGCATTAACATATACCATTAATACAAATGGGTTAATCTTATTATTGATATTCTAACTGGTTCTTTTATGTTGTTTATTGCAATAGAGATGGGTTGACAAAGTCAAAAGTGTGAATGTGGCTTCTTTCTGTTTCTTCCAGCTAATTGAATTAGTATGCATGGCTTCTTATAATCCATGGAACTGACTTTGAATAGAGAAACTAAATCAAAGAAGTTATCTTGTGTCAGTTAATATATGTAGTTCACACCAAAAGATTTGTACACTGTTTAAATAAAGACAATTTGAAAATATTAATAATTTTTTATCATTATCACAGGTGGGGGGGGTAAATTTTCATGGCGGGGGGGGGACTATTTTCTAGAAAATTTTGCCCCCCGGGGGGGAGATTTTACGGGGGGGAAGATTTACTTTTACACCGGTATTGCCCAGTAAAACCCGGGTTTTCCCACTGGGCTGGGCAATACTCATAAAACCCAGGTTTTTCTCAACCCTGACCAGCGTATAGGAAATCATGGAGAAAATCAAACCAGGGAGAAAATTATTTACAAACCTTTAGTATACAACCATATCATTGTCCTATACAAATCTATTACAAGAAAATAAGATGATTTTTTGTTCTGTTTCAGTTTAAAATACTGGTCATCAAAACCTGATATAAAAAGAAGACAAAACAAAGTGGGCCATAGAGTAAAAATAGCTGTAAAATAACTTGTACACCTCATTAATATTAATGAGCCCATCTGTCAGATTGGGTTTTGAAAGTGTGAGAAAAGAAAAAAATTGTAAACAGTTACTCTCATCAGCAGTTATACTACAAAGATCTCTTTGAACATAAAATACTGTTGGTCTTTTCAAATATTTATCACTTTCAAGCACACAAAGATAGCCCACAAGCTGAAAAAAAATTATATCTTTATTGTATGTTGTGTAATCAAAATTATATTATATAACCAATTAACCGCTATTATTTAATGGGGTGATTTTTGAAAAAAAAACCGGGAGCACATGTTTTTTTTTTTTTTTTTTTTGGGGGGGGGGGGGGGATAATCTGGAGACCATTTTAGTGTTCCATTTTGGACTTCATGCATGAGCATTTGCTAAATTTTACAAGTTTCTGACATTAAAGCAGTTTTAAGTCTTTATATTTATGCAAATCGTTAGATATATCATACAACAGTGCTAGTTCAAGTTATTTTTCACATATTTAGCCTTATTAATCTCAAATTGGAATTAATGGATAATAATATGGATTTGACGGTCATCAAGGTCCATGCCAACTCAAGATGTGACCGATTCAACATTGGTCACACGGATCGCTAGCTATATTGTGGATGTGAAAACACTCCACAGGGTTAGTGAATGAAATCCCTTGTTTGCTGCCCTACACAATGGCTGACAATAGCAGACCCTTCTTTTCTTCATAAATAGAGTAGCCAGACAAGGCAGAGAGGAGCTCTCTTGCACAACAAGGACGGTCACCAAATTGAAACACAATAGCGTATGCAGGAAAATGCAGACATCTGGTTGGTGAATAAAAGCTTCATAAAATTATGCCTATCTGTGTGTTTGTCTCTCTGTCTCTCAGTGCGCATAACTTGGAAACTGTACATTGGATTAGGGGTGGAGGGTCTAACCATGGCCTGGTCCTCCTCAAACATGGTTTGGATCTACAAAAATACTTCCAAAAATACTTTCTGTCCAGCATAATATGTGTGTTTTCAAATTTCGTCCATTTCAATCTATAAAGAGGTACAATTCTCATGAATTCTGTTATTTTAAGTTTCAGTACATAATGTGTGGAGTGCAGAGTGCCCTGGAATCACAAAGCTTCTGCAAAATACTGCTGGGATAGTGGGAAGGCAAGCTTCAATGTCATTTACTGCTTGCCAAACTGAAGGAAACCCAGAGTTTGTGGCAATTCAGAGAGATCATCATTCAAAAGGTGAACAGAGAATTTGGGACTCACATCGTCCAGGTGAGATAACTATGTAAATAATCAGACAGGAAAAGTCAAAAAGGGTATTAGTACCACTGGTGCGGTTATTATCTACGGCTGGTTATTAAAATCCCTTTACTTACCAAGGGATTACTTTACTTACTTAATATTGCTTTGGTTGTTATAGCTGCATAGCAAACTGAGTACTGAGTAATTTCCCCACTGCTGCCACTGCATTATGGTTTCCCTTAAATATCTCCATTATTAGTGGACAGACTGTAACCATTTTGGTAGATATATACCTTAGTCATAGGAAAATTTTTCCACATGCATATTTTTTACCTTTGACCATGTCACATGAACAAAAATAGGTTTAATCTTGTCCACCCGCTCGTCATCACCGCTCAGCCAGAACTGCTTACTGTAGAAGGGTGTTATTAAGCGTCCCGACAAGGGATGCGTTTTTGTATTCAGGGGAGGGAGGAGAGAGAGAGGGTCTGCTGGCTCCCACATTTTCTATTGCTTATAGCTCAGCAATCACTGGGGAGATTCTTTTCAAATTTAATATGTATGCAGTAGCCCTGGGAAAATTTTCTGAACATGGTGTCATGACATTTAAACCAATCAGAGAAGTCACATATGACCAAAGGGGTGTGCTTGTCCGCATGATAACTGAAAAAGCGTTTCATCTATTCACATGAAATTTGGCAAGTCAAACCTTTGATTTGAGTTATGTACTGGGTTGCGGCCATGATTTTAAATCGGCTGTTTAAGACCTTAAATATCAAAATTGTGCATAATATTTGTACACATATCTTTACATTAAGGTGTATAGTGTACACTCAGCCATTTTGATTTTTATCTCCCACCGGGCTTTAAGCCCAGGAGGGAGATTATAAAATACATCATGTGTGTGCGTGCATGCATGTGTTAGTGTGTCATGCAGATTTTTCAAAAACTACTACAGCTAGAGATTTTTATAGAGTTGGATGCGTGCATCGCCACCCCATTATTTTCTTTGAGGTTTTTTTGTTTGACAAATTTTAACCAGAAGCTATCATGCGCAGACAACGATTTTACACTAATAGTGACTGTGTGGCACTTGAGGATTTTATTGGATGAGCAATATAATAAAAAAACTTTGTGTACTTTTGTATACTGTTCTCCAATGAAGACATACTAAAACTCTGAAATTCGCCACTTTTTATCCCCGGAAAATGCCTCTGGAAATTGTAATCTTTGTCTGCGCATGCCCCCACATTTTTATTGAATGAAAACTTGTACTATAATGACGTCATTTCATTCACAATTTCTTTGTGGTTTATTTGTTTCACAAATACAGTATCAGAAGTGATCTCGTGATTTTGTTGGAAGCGAGGCTACATACAGCCTAGAGGTTGTCACGTGACTTCATGTATCTGTTTTGCTTGACAAATGACAAAAAGAAATCTATTTGTTATACAATAAGATGCATTTTTACATTTTTATGTCATCACTCTGCGGCGTGTACGTACGCGTCCGCATTCGCATGAACAACTTCTTCTCCAAAACTACAAGGCCTAGAGACATGCTGTTTTTTTTAAAAGATACCTTATCTATCGAGGATGAAAAATTGTTCAAGGCATGCAAATCTGTCTGTTCGTCTGTTTGCTGGAGACATTACAAGGGAGGTACCCCCACCAAAAGTGTGAAAATTTCAACACTTTATCACAATTTTCTCAGTGACTATTTGAAGGATTTCTCTCATATCTTGCATATATATACTAGGCCAGAGGTAGATTCTCTTGTGTGAGTATGAGACCTGGGGCCGGTTTCATGAAAAGTCTCAGTTTGAGACCAGTTTTGGGCTGAGTCTTGGTCTCAAACCTGAGACTTTTGTATCGGCTGAGTTTTTGGCTCAAATTGATTTCACAAAAGGTGACTCAGCTGAGACTGGTCTCAAGTCATAGTCTCAACTTTTAAATTTCATTTAAGATGCTTCCTTGGTTTGTTTTTTATGCAAGTGCATTTATTTCATCATCATTATCGATTTAGATTGCATTAACACTGATAACACATGAAAATAAATTGATATAATATTATTGGTAACAAGCCAATTGTTTGAGACTCTACTGAGACTGAGTTAAGCTTTGAGTCCACTCTTGAGACTAGTCACTTGACAACGGTCAAAAAAGCATGTCAATTCCATTGACTTTTCTTATTATGAATATTGAATATGTAGTTGTAATTAGTAAGCAAAATAAAAATATAATATTTCAAGATTCAACAAATTCATTTTCATGCAAATTATATTGGTTTATACACAAGTATTGGATGACAAACTTTGGACTCAAAATTTGAGACACCTCCTTGGTGGGCTCAAAATTGAGCCCATGACCGAGCCAAATCTCAAGTTGAGCCTGTTTGTGAAATGCTTTGAGTCCGAGTCCACAGACTCAGCAAAATATTTACAAGATTTGAGCCCCAAGTCTCAGATTTGAGCCTGAGACCAGACTTAAGTCCCTTCATGAAACCGGCCCCTGGATCTGTCTTATTTTTTTTTAATAATTTTTTTTAATATTTGTTAATGCATTAAAATTCATGAAATCATGCACTAAATCACTTATAACTTGAAAAGTGTTGCATTTAGAGCATTTTGTTAAAATATGTTGTTCAGCTACTTTTTCCATAGCTACAACATGGTGAGTAACTTGGGTGTCTATCTCAATAGCTAACTGAGTAATAGCTACTTTTGGGCTTTTCAGTAACTTCCATCATGAGTAAACTCACTTGTAACTTGAAAACTATTGCATTTATAGAATTTTGTATAAATATGTTATTCAGCTACTTTTGGGTCAGCTATAACATAGTAAAATTTTAGACCTGTAGCTCATGCCATAGCTGAGTAATAGCTACTTTTAGGTTATCACTGTTGAGTAAATCACTTATAACTTGAAAAGTATTGCATTTAGAGTATTTAGTTTCAATATGTTATTCACCTATTTTGGGGTCAGCTGTAACTTAGTGAAGTTTCAGACCAGTGGCTCATTGGATAGCTGAGTAATAGCTACTTTGAATTTCTCACTGTTGAGTAAATCAGTTGTAATTGGAAAACTATTGCATTTACAGAAATTTGTGTAAATATGTTATTCAGCTACTTTTGGGTCAGCTATAACATAGTGAAGTTACAGACCTGTAGCTCATGGCACAACTGAGCAATAGCTATTTTCAGATTATCACTATTGAGTAAATCAGTTGTAACTTGAAAACTATTGCATTTACAGTGTTTTGCTTAAATATGTTGTTCACCTACTTTTGGGTCAGCTATAACATAGTAAAAATTCAGACATGTAGCTCATTGCATAGCTGAGTAATAGCTACTTTTAGGTTATCACTGTTGAGTAAGTCAGTTATAACTTGAAAACTATTGCATTTAGAGTATTTTGTTTAAATATGTTATTCACATAATTTTTGGTCAGCTATAACATAGTGAAATTGCAGACCTGTATGTCATGGCACAGCTGAGCAATAGCTACTTTCAGGTTCTCACTGTTGAGTAAATCATTGTATCCACTGGATAGCTGCAGTGTGTAGAGAGATTTCACCATTACCGCTCTAACGAAAAAAATATTATAGCTAGCCTTCTCAAGTTTGCAGAATAACCATAAAATGTTGCCTGGGAATATTTTTGGCCTCATTTTGAAAAACAAGATGGCCGCCAGGTACGTTTATTCGACTTTAAACAAGAACTTTTGTTGGGCCTCTAGAGCAAAGGATATTATGGATAGAGATCTTAAATTCGCAGGATATGTTCCTCATTATAAAATCTTGACTGGGAATGTTTTTGGCCTCATTTTAAAAAACAAGATGGCCGCCAAGTGCTTATATCTCCCTTATTATTGGTCCTAGAGGTTTGGGATGGTAAACAGACATTTTGGAATCATGGGCTGGGAATCTGTTGATGTGGTTCGATTTGACCTTGGACCCCTCCTTCAAGGTCAAACGAGGAAAGCCAAACTTAAAAGTGCTTATAACTCGTTTATTATTGGTCCTAGAGGTTTGGAATGGTAAACCAACATATAGGAAATCATGGGCTGGGAATCTTTTGGTGTGGTCGGATTTGACCTTGGACCCTGCCTTCAAGGTCAAACGAGGATAGCCAAACTTAAAAGTGCTTATAACTCGCTAATTATGGTCCTACAAGTTTGGGATGGTAAACAAAACTATAGGAAATCATTGGCTGGGACTCTATTGGTGTGGTCAGATTCGATCTTGGACCCCTCCTTCAAGGTCAAACAAGGATAGCGAAGCTTAAAAGTGCCTATAACTCACTTATTATTGGTCCTAGAGGTTTGGGGTGGTAAACCAACCTATAGAAAATCATGGGCTGAGAATCTTTTGGTGTGGTCAGATTTGACCTTGGACCCTGCCTTCAAGGTCAAACGAGGATAGCCAAACTTAAAAGTGCTTATAACTCGCTTATTATGGTCCTAGAAGTTTGGGATGGTAAACCAACCTATAGGAATTCATGGGCTGGGAATGTTTTTGTGTGGTTGGATTTGACCTTGGACCCCTTCTTCAAGGTTGAACGAGGATATTGCATTTGCAGTATTTCTTTAAATATGTTTTAACCTACTTTTTACACTAAAACAGTTACCTTGTTACTTTCCTTTATAATACCATTTGCAAGGCACAACTTTTTTGTCCTTCTGTCATCTTCGAAATTTCTTTTCTAACATGCTGTTCAATTACCATTTGCTGTACTTCTGTACAGCACTTTCCCTGATAATTATGCTTTCCTCTCATTATCACCTTCACAAATCAAAAACACTCACTCAGCTGACACAGTGCCCGTTCACGGGCACTCTACTCTTGTTTATTGTTGTCACCCATGGTATCCGGATGTGTGGGTGGGTGGGCGGCGGGAAAAAGTTTGTCCGGGCTGTATCTCAGAAACCGTAAGGTGTAGGAAGTTGATACTTGACATTGGTTGGGATGTGTAGGTGTGCAACGTCATGGTCTGACCTTGATTTGACCTTGCCGTAGTGACCTTGAGTTTGAAAATCTAGTCTGGGCTATATCTCGGAAACCGTAAGGTGTAGGAAGTTGATAAGTGGTAGGGACATTGGTTAGGGGATGTAGGTGTGCAACGTCACAGTCTGACATTGATTTGACCTTTGACCTAGCCGTAGTGACCTTGACCTGTAAAATCTTGTCCGGGCTATATCTCAGAAACCGTAAGGTGTAGGAAGTTGATACTTGGTACTACATAGGTTAGGGGTTGTAGGTGTTGAACGTCATGGTCTGACCTTGATTTGACCTTTGACTTTGCTGTAGTAACCTTGACCTATGAAATCTTGTCCGGGCTATATCTCAGAAACCGTAAGGTGTAGGAAGTTGATGCTTGGTAGGGACATTGGTTAGGGGTTGTAGGTGTGCAGCATCATGGTGTGACCTTGATTTGACCTTTGACCAGGCCTGGGATGAATACTTTCAAAAGTATTCGAATACAAATGCGAATACTTTTCATTTCCATGAATACGAATATGAATACATCAGTTTCAAAAGTATTCGAATACAAATACGAATACTTTTTGAAAAGTATTTGAATACATTTACGAATACATTTATTAATACATTTTAACTAAACCCCAATTCATACAATCATTTTTAATAAATCTTAATAATTTTACCTTTCTGGATAAAATATACAAACATGAAAGCACAATTCAGTAAATGATGGTTCAGATTCACATCATATTTGACAAGAATTAATTTTTGCTCCAAGATCTGAATATTCAAGCTAATAAACATGAGCTACTCAAAAGAGGGTTTTTTTCATTTTTTTTTTTGAAAAGGACATCATAGTGCCCTAAACATCTTGTATTTAACTGAGATAGCCATTGTTTTGGAAATCTTTATGATGGGATTACTACTACAACAAGACTGTCACAATAGGTGTCACATAAGTTTGCCTAAGAATTACTCATATATGACCTATGACACTGGTATTGAAACACATACAAGTTAATCCCCTATTGTAGCAAAGGCAAGTTGTCACAGTTGTCATTTTAAGGTAGGTAGCTTGGTGTTTATAATTTCATAAATTTTATAATAACACTACATTATGAAAACCAATGTGGATTAAAACACACATGATGTCATTTAACAATATAAAAGTTAAACACAAACTAATTGCATTTATGAGATGTAAGAGAAGAAGCTATAATCCTAACTATTTTGTTCCAATATGACACTGTCATTATTATGTTATACAATATTTACTGACTAAAAGTATGTATTAAATATGTCTTGTTAGTTTTCTAAGACACATAATGATAGACAGCCAAATTTAATATTTATATTTAAAACTTGTCAGTACAGGGTGAAAAAAATCAACAAAAAGTGAAAAATATTAAATGTATTCATAAAAGTATTCATGAATACGAATACTTTTGAAATGTATTCGAATACGAATATGAATACTTTGCATTTTTCACAAAAGTATTTGAATACGAATATGAATACTTTAAAAAATGTATTCGAATACTTATGAATACGAATACGAATACATTTTGCCCAGGCCTGCCTTTGACTTTGTCATAGTGACTTTGACCTTTAAAATCTTGATGCACCTTTGGGTCTGTCTTTTGATGCAGATTAAGCACTGTTAAAGTCATATTAGAATTCATTAAGAATTTTACTTTTACAACTTCCCATTGTAACAGATGGAATTTCATCAAGTGAGCCACAGGTTTTGCTCCAACACCACACATAAGCATTCATTGAATGTATTACCACTTCTGTATGCATGGTAATATTCAAAACATCTAAACCATAATTCAGCCATGCCAGATGTAGATAAAGAGTACATGCATTATCTTTCTCTTAGACATTATTTTCTTTATTTAAACGTTGTTTGGACCTTTATATAACTGACAGTGCTCTGAAAGTATCTTGAACTTTGTACTGATACATTACTTCTATATCTCATGGTGTTAAAAATATTTCCCTAGGCTGTGGGGTAAGGGCATCTCCGATGCTATTTTTTTATATTATTTCACTTTACAATACTGATCATGGATAGCTTAAATAAAAGAAAACAAAATGAACTAATTTGGCTACAGAGTAAAACATCGATTTGTGGACTTGTACATCTCATAACTATTCATGAGTTTGTCTCGTAGTTTCATGGATGACATGGCTTTCATCAGGGAATATAACTGCTACAAAGATATATTCCTTTTGAAAATATGGTAATTAAGCGTCCCGCAAGGGACGCTTGTTTGTGTATGGGAGACCTTCAGGCTCCGCCGGCTCCGCCTGCTCCGCATTGTTTTCCTTATAACTCTCTAACCGTTAGGCGGATTCTTTTCAAATTTGGCAGGTTTAGGCAGTAGCCTTGGGGAATTTTTTTGAATATGCTGCAGTGACATTTCAACCAATCAGAGAGGTCACATGACCAAAAATGTCTTTTTTCGATGGGGAAGCTTGTCCGGATGATAACTTGAAAGGAATTTTATCAATTCACCTGAAACTTGGCAAATACATTCATTCTATTAAAATCTGGAAATCATTAGATTTTGGCATTAATTGGTTAAGAAATGGCCGAGTAATTAATGATTAATTAATCATTACGAATTTTCCAAATAAGGAAAACACAAAAATGCTTATATCTCAAAAACCGTGCTAGATAGAGCGATTTTGATGAAATTTTTGACCCGCAGGGTATCTCTGCAGAGTAGTTTTACCAATTTTCAAAAAATTTTTGTCTCGCCAAAAATGGCGGCCATTTTGAATTTTCGAAATTTTCGCAAAAATTGCAAAACACAAAAATGCTTATATCTCGAAAACCGTGCTAGATAGAGCGATTTCGACGAAATTTTTGAGCTACAGGGTATCTCTGGGGAGTAGTTATCCCAATTTTCAAAAAATTTTTGTCTCGCCAAAAATGGCGGCCATTTTGAATTTTCGAATTTTTCGCAAAAATTGCAAAACATAAAAATCCTTATATCTCGAAAACCGTACTAGATAGAGCGATTTGGACGAAATTTTTGACCCACAGGGTATCTCTGCAGAGTAGCCATGCCTATTTAAAAAAAAAATTTGTCTCGCCAAAAAAGGCGGCCATTTTGAATTTTCGAATTTTTCTCAAAAATTGCAAAACATAAAAATTC
Source organism: Sabellastarte sp. h YS-2021 (assembly GCA_964017235.1). Lineage (NCBI taxonomy): Eukaryota > Metazoa > Annelida > Polychaeta > Sabellida > Sabellidae > Sabellastarte > Sabellastarte sp. h YS-2021. Next base: position 112,002,909 of record OZ024932.1, read on the forward strand.
TTATATCTCGAAAACCCTGCTAGATAAAGCGATTTCGACGAAATTTTTGACCCACAGGGTATCTCTGCAGAGTAGCCATGCCAATTTTCCCAAAAAAAATTTCTCGCAAAAAATGGCAGCCATTTTGAATTTTCGAATTTTTCGCAAAATTGCAAAACGTAAAAATGCTTATATCTCGAAACCGTGCTAGATAGAGCGATTTCGACGAAATTTTTTACCCACAGGGTATCCCTGCAGAGTAGCCATGCCAATTTTCAAAAAAATTTTGTCTTGCCAAAAATGGCGGCCATTTTGTATTTTTGAATTTTTGCGCAAAAATTGCAAAACACAAAAATGCTAATATTTCGAAAACCGTGCTACATAGAGCGATTTCGACGAAATTTTTGATCTTCAGGTTATCTCTGCAGAGCAGCTATCCCAAAGAGCTTTCACTTGCTGAAGTTTCAGACCCATAGCTAATTGCTCACCTACTCAAAATGAGTAAATGCGAATTACCTCTAAAAGTATTGCAGATAGCCAATTTTTCTCAAATAACTCATTCACCTACTTTTGGAAGAGCTTTCACTTGGTGAAGTTTCAGACCCGTAGCTAATTACTCACCTACTCAAAATGAGTAAATGCTAATTATCTCAAAAACTATTGCGGATACCCAATTTTTATCAAATAACTCATTCATGTACTTTGGGAGAGCTTTCACATGGTGAAGTTTCAGACCCGTAGATGATTACTCACCTACTCAAAATGAGTAAATGCGAATTATCTCTTAAAAGTATTGCAGATAGCCAATTTTTCTCAAATAACTCATTCACCTACTTTTGGAAGAGCTTTCACATGGTGAAGTTTCAGACCCATAGCTAATTACTCACCTACTCAAAATGAGTAAATGCAAATTATCTCTAAAAGTATTGCAGATAGCCAATTTTTCTCAAATAACTCATTCACCTACTTTTGGGAAAGCTTTCACTCTGTGAAGTTTCAGACCCATAGCTAATTATTTACCTACTCAAAATGAGTAAATGCTAATTATCTGTAAAAGTATTGCGGATACCCAATTTTTATCAAATAACTCATTCATGTATTTGTGGGAGAGCTTTCACATGGTGAAGTTTCAGACCCGTAGCTAATTACTCACCTACTCAAAATGAGTAAATGCAAATTATCTCTAAAAGTATTGCAGATAGCCAATTTTTCTCAAATAACTCATTCACCTACTTTTGGGAGAGCTTTCACTCTGTGAAGTTTCAGACCCATAGCTAATTACTCACCTACTCAAAATGAGTAAATGCGAATTATCTCTCAAAGTATTGCAGATAGCCAATTTTTCTCAAATAACTCATTCACCTACTTTGGGGAGAGCTTTCACTCTGTGAAGTTTCAGACCCATAGCTAATTACTCCCCTACTCAAAATGAGTAAATGCGAATTATCTCTAAAAGTATTGCAGATAGCCAATTTTTCTCAAATAACTCATTCACCTACTTTTGGAAGAGCTTTCACTTGGTGAAGTTTCAGACCCATAGCTAATTACTCACCTACTCAAAATGAGTAAATGTGAATTATCTCTTAAAAGTATTGCAGATAGCCAATTTTTCTCAAATAACTCATTCACCTACTTTTGGAAGAGCTTTCACATGGTGAAGTTTCAGACCCATAGCCAATTACTCACCTACTCAAAATGAGTAAATGCTAATTATCTGTAAAAGTATTGCAGATAGCCAATTTTTCTCAAATAACTCATTCACCTACTTTTGGAAGAGCTTTCACATGGTGAAGTTTCAGACCCATAGCTAATTACTCACCTACTCAAAATGAGTAAATGTGAATTATCTCTAAAAGTATTGCAGATAGCCATTTTTTCTAAAATAACTCATTCATCTACTTTTGGGAGAGCTTTCACTTGGTGAAGTTTCAGACCCATAGCTAATTACTCACCTACTCAAAATGAGTAAATGCGAATTATCTCTAAAAGTATTGCAGATAGCCAATTTTTCTCAAATAACTCATTCACCTACTGTTGGGAGAGCTTTCACTCTGTGAAGTTTCAGACCCATAGCTAATTACTCCCCTACTCAAAATGAGTAAATGCGAATTATCTCTAAAAGTATTGCAGATAGCCAATTTTTCTCAAATAACTCATTCACCTACTTTTGGCAGAGCTTTCACTTGGTGAAGTTTCAGACCCATAGCTAATTACTCACCTACTCAAAATGAGTAAATGTGAATTATCTCTTAAAAGTATTGCAGATAGCCAATTTTTCTCAAATAACTCATTCACCTACTTTTGGAAGAGCTTTCACATGGTGAAGTTTCAGACCCATAGCCAATTACTCACCTACTCAAAATGAGTAAATGCTAATTATCTGTAAAAGTATTGCAGATAGCCAATTTTTCTCAAATAACTCATTCACCTACTTTTGGAAGAGCTTTCACAGGGTGAAGTTTCAGACCCATAGCTAATTACTCACCTACTCAAAATGAGTAAATGTGAATTATCTCTAAAAGTATTGCAGATAGCCATTTTTTCTAAAATAACTCATTCATCTACTTTTGGGAGAGCTTTCACTTGGTGAAGTTTCAGACCCATAGCTAATTACTCACCTACTCAAAATGAGTAAATGCGAATTATCTCTAAAAGTATTGCAGATAGCCAATTTTTCTCAAATAACTCATTCACCTACTGTTGGGAGAGCTTTCACTCTGTGAAGTTTCAGACCCATAGCTAATTACTCACCTACTCAAAATGAGTAAATGCGAATTATCTCTAAAACTATTGCAGATAGCCAATTTTTCTCAAATAACTCATTCACCTACTTTTGGAAGAGCTTTCACACACGAAAATGAAAAATTGTGAATATCTCGGAAAAGCTATTTCTTCTGCTTTAATGCTCGGTGGGAGATACACACCGCGGCAGTGGTCTTGACAAAAATTTTTGTCTCCCCAAAAATGGTGGCCATTTTGAATTTTCAAAGTTTTTGCAAAACACAAAAATGCTTATATCTCGAAAACCGTGCTATATGGAGCGAACTCAACAAAATTTTTGACCTGCTGGGTATCTCTGCAGAGTAGCCATGCCAATTTTCAAAATATTTTTGTGTCGCCAAATATAGCGGACATTTTTAATTTTTTGCAAAACACAAAAATGCTTTATATCTTGAAAACCGTGCTAGATAGAGCAGACTGCGCTGACTTTGGTTGCCACAACAGTATAAGGCTATAAACGAAGCATTTTCTTAATACTTTAGCACTCACCTTTATATTCTTTTCGGGACGCTTTGTTTTTGCTATGCAAAAACATTATCTTTTTTTTTTGCGAGCGATCCTCTAGTTTTATTTCATTTTAAAATATTAATAAAAATTAAATATGGCCATGAGAAATATATGAACAAAGACTGCTCAGGACGCTACACGAAAAGTACCGACTGCAACATGTAGTACAGAGATCACGAAAATATGAAGGCAATTTCTTTCATCAGCGAATACGTATAAGTACTACAAATATCTAAAGATTTAGAGGCAATATATTTCTTTTGAAATTGAGGTCATTTTATTTCACTTGAAATATTTATAAATGTTAAATATAGCCATGAGAAATATTGGACGAAGATTGCACGGGAGGCAACACGAAAAGTACCGACTGCCACATGTATGTTCAGACCATGAATATTTGAACTTTGAAGGCAATATATTTTCTTATTTTAAATGAAATGATTGAATATTTTATAAAAATACTTACAGTTTGCTTGTGTAAAATATCCGTGCGATAATATTTCATGAAATCCAAATTGCTTTTATATTATATCAACTAGTTTGCTAATCTTATTTTACACGTATCCACGCTTCAAACTGAAAATACATCTTCTCCCTTGAAAATCAAAATTCAAACTGCACTCACACATAAGTGTTTTATTGTGTCACCAGCATTTATGCTGTGTGGCATATAGGGATTGCTTCGTCATCCAATTTTGTGGCGTCGTCGTCATCTGTCATCACATTTTCTATTCCGGACAGTATCTCAAAAAGGGCTTGTCGGATTTAATTGTATCCCTGGCCGCAGAGATTTCCTTTTGGACGCGATAACTTAAGAAATATTTTAGTTAAACTTTCAAATTTGGTATGTGGGTATATATGGGCAATGCCACGAACACTATTGTTTTGTGACCTTGACCTTCAATCTCAAGGTCACTGGTGGCCTCTTAAAGGTCAGATTTTGGCCATTTTTTCACTTTTTGGCCCAGTTCTTCTATACAGAAAGTCAGATCATCCTATGGCTGGTATATAGAATACATATATATGTCCTCTGTAAGCATGCAGAAATTTGACCTTGAAGCTCTTCATTGAAGGTCATCCACTGACCGCCAAAGTACCTGATCGAGGGTCATTTTTGGCCTTTTTGGAGATATTTTCACACTTAATGCTGACTATATTGCATGGAAACTATTGAAAATGGCTTTGGAGGTTGAGAACATGATGGATTTCTACCATCCAGGCTTACTGGTTACAGATCTTCATTTAAGGTCATCCACTGACCACCAAAGTACCTGACCAAGGGTAATTTTTGGCAAATTTGGAGATATTTTCACACTTAATGCTGACTACATTGCATGGAAACTATTGAAAATGGCTTTGGAGGTTGAGTACATGATGGAGTACCAGCATCCAGGCTTACCGGTTACAGATCTTCATTTAAGGTCATCCACTGACACCAAAGTACCTGACCGAGGGTCATTTTTGGCCCCCTATTTGTTTGTTTGTTTGTGAACAAGATAACTCAAAAACTGACAGATGGATTTTGATAAAATTTTCATGGACTTTTCTGGATCTTCTGGATCCATGAAATATAATTTTTAAAGACAAATGGCTCAGAAAGTCATGGGTGGATTTTGATGAAATTTTCAAGAAATGGGACAAGGAACAAGTGATTAGATTTTGGGAGTGATCTGGATCATCTGGATCCAGGCTGCCAGATGTGTTTGTGTACAAGATAAATCAAAAACTTATGGACAGATTTTGATGAAATTTTCAGGATATGTCTAAAAAGGTAAAAGGATGAAATGATTGAATTTTGGAAGTGATCCGGATCACTATATTGATCTTCTGGATCCATGAAATGTAATTTTTAAAGATAGATACCGCAAAAAGTTATGGATGGATTGTTTCAGCAAATGGCCTAAATGGTACAAGGAACAAGTGATTGAATTTTTGGAGTGATCTGGATCAATGTCTGGATCATCTGGATCCAGGCTGCCACATAATCTTGGGATGGACTTTGATATTTTTAGGATATGTTACAAATGGTAAAAGGAATAAGTGGTAAAAGGAAGAAATGATTCAATTTTGCGAGTGATCTGGACCACTATCTGGATCTTCTGGATCCAAGAAATGTAAATTTTAAAGACAAATAGCTCAAAAAGTCATGGATGGATTTGTATGAAATTTTCAGGAAATGTCTTAAATGGGACAAAGAACAAGTGATTAGTTTTTGGGAGTAATCTGGATCACTGTCTGGATCATGTGGATCCAGGCTGCCAGATGTGTTTGTGTACAAGATAACTAAAAAACTTAGGGACGGATTTTGATGAAATTTTTAGAATATGTCTGAAAAGGTATAAGGATGAAATGATTGAATTTTGGAAGTGATCCGGATCACTATATGGATCTTCTGGATCAATGAAATGTAATTTTTAAAGACAGTAATAAGTGAAAGAACTAGTGATTAGCTTTTGGGAGTAATCTGGTACTATGGAGAATCCTGACCTGGTGCTCCAGGAAACAAGCTCAAGACCGCCAAGACCGCCATTCTTAGCCAGAGCATTTATTCAATTAACTTTTCGCAATTTATGACCATAGAAAACAAAATAAAGCTTAAATTTTTCTTTCATGTTAATGTATAAACTTCCACACTGTCTGCTTAACTTTCACTTCTTCTCTCAGCACTGCATGTTTTTCTTTTCAAAAACCTTTTTCTACTGTATATTATATTGCAGTGAACCTTTTTGGGATGCTTAGTTTTTGTTAGCAAAAACATTTTTCTAGTTTTTTCTTTTTTTTTGTCAGCTTGTAGGTCCCCCTTTTAGCTTTTTGGGTGCATATGTCTGCTTAGAAGTTTTAAGTTGTTTAGAGTTGTTTGTCTCTGGGTCAACTCAAGCCTCTAGCCGTCTCCCTAGATCCTTTAGGCAGGCAAGCTGCAGCAGAAATGTACATCACTTTCCTTATTTAAGTTTAGAGGTCTGTCAGTTTTGCTGCTACTGTGTGGTGATATTTCCCTAAACCCAGGCCCTATTTCATTTGGCGTTGTCAACTGTCGATTTTATTTTTCCATAGAATATGCTGAAGATAACTTGAGAAATTTCATTCAGATATTACATGTATATGTAACTGGCTATAGATTAGTGCCATACATTAAGGTGACCTTAAACTCCCAGTAATAACACATTGTTAGTGCCGTTGTCACACTTTCTTTCCAGGCAGTATCTCAAAAGTGATGTGATGGATTCAATTCAAATTTAGCATGTTGTTGTAACTGGTATTCAAGGTGTGTCCTATTTTAAGGCGACCATAAACTCCCATGTGTAAAAGAATTATGTTGAGTTTAAGTTTTTTTTAAAAATTTTTTAATAGAGTATACTGAAGATAACTTGAGAAATTTCATTCAAATTTTGCATGTATATGTATCTGGCCATAGATAAGTGCCATACATTAAGGTGACCTTAAACTCCCAGTGATAACACATTGTCAGTGTCGTCGTCACACTTCCTTTCCACACAGTATCTCAAAAATGGCATGAGGGATTAAATTCAAATTTGGCATGTCGATGTAACTGATCCTCAAGGTATGCCCTATTTTAAGGTGACCTTAAACTCCCAGTAATAACACATATTGAGTGTTGTTGTCACACTTCCTTTCCAGACAGTATCTCAAAAATGGCATGATGGATTAAATTCATATTTGGCATGTGGATGTAACTCGTACTCAAGGTGTGCCCTGTTTTAAGGTGACCTTAAACTCCCACTAGTAACATACTTATATTGATTTAGAAGAATTGGACCCCTCTTATTTGGAGATGTTGACTGCCATTAGGGGTCTGCTTGACCTAGTTGAGTGCCTTGTTGCTCCTTCTGCTTTTTCCAAGAAGTGTCCTAAATAGGAAGCAGGTATGGTTTACTACAACATGGCTGTAGTCTAGATTTCAAAATTCTTCTGAAATTGTCCAAAATTCCGCTCATTTTCTTTGAGCGAAAATCAGAATGTAAACAAAGATGGCGCCCTCCATGAGGCAGTTCAGGCCATGCTTGCAAAGAAGGCAATAGTTCATGTCAGGAAACCCACAACTCTGGGAGAGTACAGCAGATTATTCCTGATACTCAAACCTTAGAAAAAGTGGAGACCAATGATAGATTTAAGTATTCTGAACAGTCATTAAGGCACCTCTCCTTGGTTCTTCTTGGTTTGACAAAACATCCTTTTGAACCTTTATCTGAGGCTCCTTTATGGCTAAATTACAAGGCAGTGTTCCTGTTGGCTTTAGCCTCAGGTAATAGAAGGAGTGAGATATATGCTTGGACTCACTCTCCTGTCTCTTCAAGGAGTAATTGGTCAGAAGTCACTGTTTCTCCTCCAGCATTCCTCCATTCTTTAGATAGGATTGATCAACAGGTCACTCAAGTAAGAGCTCATGATGTTAGAGCTATGGCTGCATCACTGGCATTTAAAGGAGGTGTCTCCTTAGATCAGGTCTTGAGCTCCTGTTACTGAAAGTCCCACAATACCTTCACAAACTTTTATTTGAAGGATATTTGCTGGGAGAATACAATATCTTTAAGTTAGGTCCCATTGTATCTGCTCAACAGTGAGACTTAATAACTTATTCAGTTCTTAATTTCCAGGATTTTTGGAGTTGGACTGGACTGGATTATGACTATGATTGTGGATATGATTTTAAATACGGATGGCTTGAGGGATACCTGCACTCTAAATGTTGGAGTTGTAATTCAACTGGGCTCAGCAGACCTTTATTTATAAAAATTCCAATTACAATAAAATTAACCATTTATAGGTTTCTACCCCGCAGCCCTTCAGGGCTGTCGGGGTATTGTTTTCACCCATGGTGTCCGGATGGGCGGGCGGGCGGCGGGAAATAGTTTGTCCGGGTTGTATCTCAGAAACCGTAAGGTGTAGGAAGTTCATACTTGGCAGGGACATTGGTTGGGGGGTGTTGGTGAGCAACGTCATGGTCTGACCGTGATTTGACCTTTGACCTTGCCGTAGTGACCTTGAGTTTGAAAATCTTGTCTGGGCTATATCTCGGCAACCATATGGTGTAGGAAGTTGATACTTGGCAGGGACATTAGTTAGGGGTTGTAGGTGTGCAACGTCATGGTTTGACCTTGATTTGACTTTTGACCTTGCTGTAGTGACCTTGACCTATAAAATCTTGTCCGGGCTATATCTCGGAAACCGTAAGGTGTAGGAAGTTGATACTTGGTAGGGACATTGGTTAGGGGGTGTAGGTGTGCAGCATCATGGTGTGACCTTGATTTGACCTTGCCGTCGTGACCTTTACCTATAAATTCTTGTCGGGCTATATCTCCGAAACCGTGAGGTGTAGGAAGCTGATACTTGGTGAGGACATTGGTTGGGGGTAGTAGGTGTGCAACATCATGGTCTGACCTTGATTTGACCTTTGACCTTGCCGTAGTGACCTTTACCTATAAAACCTTGTCCGGGCTATATCTCAGCAACTGTAAGGTGTAGGAAGTTGATACTTGGTAGGGACATTGGTTAGGGGGTGTATATGTGCAACGTCATAGTGTGACCTTGATTTGACCTTTGACCTTTGCCGTAGTGACCTTGACCTATAAAATCTTGTTTGGGCTATATTTTGGAAACTGTTAGGTGTAGGAAGCTGATACTTGGGGAGGACATTGGTTGGGGGTAGTAGGTGTGCAACATCATGGTGTGACCTTGATTTGACCTTTGACCTTGCCGTAGTGAACTTGACCTATAAAACCTGGTCCGGGCTATATCTTGGACACCGTAAGGTGTAGGAAGTTGATACTTGGTAGGGACATTGGTTAGGGGTGTAGGTGTGCTACGTCATATTGTGACCTTGATTTGACCTTTGACCTTGCTGTAGTGACCTTGACCTATAAAATCTTGTCCAGGCTATATCTCAGAGACTATAAGGTGTAGGAAGTTTATACTTGGTAGGGACATTGGTTGAGGGTTTTAGGTGTGCCACGTCATGGTGTGCCACTGATTGACCTTTGACCTTGCTGTATTGACCTTTAAAATCTTGTTGCACCTTTGGGTCTGTCTGTTGATGCAGATTAAGCACTGTTAAAGTCATTAAGAATTTCCTTTTGCAAGTTCCCATTGTAACAGATGGAATTTCATCAAGTGAGCCACAGGCTTTTCTCCAACACCACACATAAGCATTCATTGAATGCATTGCCACTTCTGTATGCATGGATAATATTCAAAACATCCAAACCATAATTCGGCCATTTTTGGTTTCCTGATAAGTGCTGTCATTTTATTATTGAATTGTTTTGTTTTAATACTTCATCTTTGCATACATTTCTTTTCCTTAGATATTATTTTCTGTACTTAAGCATTATTTGGACCTTAATATAACTGACACTGCTCTGAAAGTATCTTGAACTTTGTACTGTTATACTACCTCTGTATCTCATGGTGTTGAAAAATATTTCTCCAGGCTGTGGGGTACGGGCATCTCTGATGCTATTTTTTATCAAATATTTTTGTCAGCTACTTTTATGTCATCTGACTGGCATCATGGCATCACTCTGCGTGCATCACTGGTTTTTTATCAAATATGTTTTTATGTCAGTTGAGTGGCATCATGGCATCACTCTGTGGCGTTTGCGTCCATATTGGCGTCTGCTTGAACAATTTCTCCTCCAAAGGTACATGCCCAGAGACATGCTTTTTTTAAAAAAAAGTTACCTTATGTATTGACGATAAAAAACTGTTCAAGGCATGCAGATCTGTTTGTTCATCTGTTTACTAGAGCCATTACAAGTGACGTACCCCCACCAAAAGTGTGAAAAGTTTAACACTTTATCACAATTTTCTCAATGACTATTGCAGGGATTTCTCTCTTATCTTGCATATATGTACTTAGGCCACTAGTAGATTCCCTTGTGGGTGTATCGGGCCAGGATCTTTCTTAATTATTTGTTGTATAAATTTTTAAAATAATTTTTTATGCATTAAAATTCCTGAAATCATACACTAAATCACTTATAACTTGAAAAGTATTACATTTAGAGCGTTTTGTTGAAATATGTTATTCAGCTACTTTTTCCATAGCCACAACATGGGAGTCTATCCCAATAGCTAAGTGAGTAAAAGCTACTTTTTTACTTTTCAGTAACTTTCCGTAATCAATAAAATCACTTGTAACTTGAAAACTATTGCATTTAGAGAATTTTGTATAAATATGTTTTCAGCTACTTTTGGGTCAGCTATAACATAGTAAAATTGCAGATCTGTATCTCCTTGCATAGCTGAGTAATTACTACTTTGAGGTTATCACTGTTGAGCAAATCTGTTAGAACTTGAAAACTATTGCATTTAGAGTATTTTGTTTAAATGTGTTATTCACCTATTTTTGGATCAGCAAAAACATATAATTGAACACCTGTAGCCTATTTCATAGCTGAGAAATAGCCACTTTGAGTATGGCATGGTTGGATTTGACTTTAGGTCAAACGAGGATAGCCAAACTTGAAAGTGCTTATAACTCACTTATTATTGGTCCTAGAAGGTTTGGAATGATAAACCAGCCTATAGGAAATCATGTGCTGGGAATCTTGTGGGGTGGTCCGATTTGACCTTGGGCACCTCCTTCAAGGTCAAACGAGGATAGCCAAACTTAAGAGTGCTTATAACTCTCTTATTATTGGTCCTGGATGTTTGGGATGGTAAAAAACCAACACATAGGAAATCATGGGCTGAGAATCTTCTGGTATGGTTGAATTTGACTTTAGGCCCCTCCTTCAAGGTCAAACTACTAGGGGCCACGGTGGCAGAGTGGTAACACTCTGCCTCCCACCTCTGAGGCCGGGGTTCGATTCTCGGCACGGCCTCATGTGGGAAAGCTGGTAGTTGCTTGTCGTTGGTCGGCAGTTTACAGTACAGAACCCTAACGAACTGTATGTACTGGTTTCCTCTGCCCTTCCAACTACCCGTCGTGATATGACCTGTACAGTGTTGAAAGCGACGTAAAACCCCAAATAAATAAATAAATAAATCAAGGTCAAACTAGGATAGCCAAACTTAAAAGTGCTTATATTATTGGTTGTAGAGGTTTGGGATGGGAAACGAACCTGTGGGAAATCATGTGCTGGGAATCTTCTGTTGTGGTCGGATTTGACTTTGGACCCCTTCTTCAAGGTCAAACGGAGATAGCCAAACTTAAAAGTGCTTATAACTCGCTTATTTTTGGTCCTAGAGGTTTGGGATGGCAAACCAACCTATAGGAAATCATGGGCTGGGAATCTTTTGGTGTGGTCGGATTTGACCTTGGGCCCCTCCTTCAAGGTCAAACGAATATAGCCAAACTTAAAAGTGCTTATAACTCGCTTATATTTGGTCCTGGAGGTTTGGGATGGTAAACCAACCTATAGGAAATCATGGGCTGGGCCCCTCCTTCAAGGTCAGATGAGTATAGCAAAAGTTAAAAGTGCTTATAACTCACTTATTATTGGTCGTAGAGGTTTGGGATTGTTACATATATGGGCACCGTGTCTTTGCCTTCTTTAATATAAGCTTTGTGTATATGTGTTAACATTTAAAGCAAGGAAGTTATTAAGCGTCCCGCAATTGTTGTGTTATGTTTTTTGATCTGTTTATAGACTGGGGGAAATCCCTCCCTCAGTGGTTATGTTAGATTTGGGGAACCCAACTACCAGTAATTTCTAAAACCCCCTCATAGGCTCTGGTGACTGCATTTGTTTTCATGTTAGTTCTATAAGACTCTAGATGCTTCTATGAACATATGTAAGGACTGTACACCTGACCACAAGTGAACATAGTATTCGCTGGCTATATAGAAGGCTGTGTCTTAGAGCTACATTGTACTATCAACTGGATATATACTTTTAGTGTACTTTATATTTTGTGATTGAACTATTACTGGAGCGAACTGGATACAGTGTCTGGATAGATTTGCTGTGCTTTAGATACTTTTTCGTCTGCCCACAGAGAGTGGATTTATTGTATTTTGGACATTGTCCATATCTTGAAGCGGACAGTACAGTTGTGCAGACTCTCTGAATATTTCTATATGGACATTTGGTGTGATTGGATATCAAAATCATCGCAGGATAAGAATATTTTGTGTTATCGGATACTGAACGGATCACAGGATACGGATATCTGTGTTAGTGGACATCAGATGGATCACAGGACAGATCACAGGATAGATTATTGGATACAGTGGACAAACTTTACTGTGAGTTATAGTGGCCAGGTCAGATTGGTTTCATTATTGTATCATTGTATGTACTGTTGAGAGCATACCAGTTGACTGTAATTAAGCGTCCCGGGAGGGACGCTTGTTTGCATATGGGAGGAATTCTCGCGGAACGGTCCGCCGGCTCCGCAAGTTTGTCTACCTATAGCGTCTTTACTAGTGGATGGAATTTCTTCAAACTTGGCACATATATTTAGTAGCCCTGGGAAAATTTTCTGAATTTAGTGCCATCACATTTCAACCAATCAGAGAAGTCACATGACCAAAACCAGGATTTTGCTTCTGCGGATGATAACTTAAGAAGCATTTAAAATATTCGCCTGAAATTTGATATATGGATGCATGGTATAAAGATCTTGAAATGATTAGATTTTGGTAGACTTCCATTAAAAAATGGCTAATTAATTAAGTATTAAAATTTTTATTAACGAGGAAAATACAAATCCCTTAATAACTTCTAAACCGTGCGAGATAGAGCGATTTCGACGAAATTTTTGACCCAAAGGGTATCTCTGCTAAGTAATCTGCTCAATTCCCAAAAAATTTCCTCTCTCCAAAAATGGCGGCCATTTTGAATTTTGTAATTTTTGACAAAAATGGTAAAACTTAAAATTGCTTGTATCTCCTAAACCGTGTGAGATAGAGCGATTTCGGCGAAATTTTTGGCACACAGGGTACATATGCAAGATATTTTATTGCGAAAAATACACTTACCATTTCCTGACCATTGCTATATGTTGGTGCCATCCAACTCACTGGCCAACGTTGAGAAACGTTTTAAGATACCTTAAGAGGCCAGTGAGTGAGTGTGAACTAGCATGTCCCCCTAGTGGTCATGTGACCACGCTAGTAAACAACCTTCATTATTTTTGTTGGCCATCCTAGAGTGTGGATGTGCTCATTTTATATTTTCGGATTTATATTATTTTTTCTTGGAGTTCTTGTGCATTTTTGAGTTCTGTGGTAAGACATATGTGTTGACAATGTCTTCTTAGGACAAAATTTACATAAAGGACAGAGGAAATGGCTTTTGTGGCTGTTTTATGGCGGATTGGTAACCACTTTTTGTAAGATGGCGGCATGGATGTTTCGTCATTTGGATGAAGATTTTCGTCTGTTCAGAATGAATTTTTTCTTCAAAAGCATGTCTTACATGAGAATGAGACAGGTTCTTTTATTTTTAATGCAAATTTTCACTTAAGATTTACAACAACAAAAAACTGAAACTGTCGGCAGGCATACTAGCTCCGACAGGGACAGTTAACATGTTGCTATGCAACGAAGGAAGGCACTCTGAAGAGCAGAGACAATTCGATTGGTAGAAAAGCTGATCATACGTCGGGTTCTAATAGCCAGGCATTTGGAGGCAAATTTTCACGACGTTCTTCCCAATCGAACAGGACAGCAAAAAGGAATTCCCAATGGAGGCAGACATTTTTTCCCCCATAGAATGCATCATCATGGAGAAGTTTCGAGTACATGTCTGTGCTTTCACTGCGATAACCTTATCCGGTGAAGTTCAGTCGGAACATTCCACAGAGGAAAATACCTGCATGACGTCATCCGTAGACAATCGAGTTTCCATACCTCCCAAAAGGTCTGGAATCGGGTTGTCAGATGACCGGAGTTGTGTTTCATCTCAGAAATTAGCTTTTGATTCTGTGGTGTTATGCAGGGTTTCTGCTGGAAACCGGCACCGGTACATCAAACCTAGTTGTACCCATTGTCAGATTTTGTTCAAGAATACAGGTTCTCTGTGTTTCTTGCAGCGTAATCATGTCAAATCTTGGAATATAATAAAAAAAACCTTTTTGACTAAAGCCAGGGTTGGATCAAGATTTGTTACATCAGATTAAGTTCCAGCTCCATGGTTTTTATTGTGGATTGCAGATTCGATCTTAGGGTAGTTTTTTAATTCAAGGCAAAGCATTTTCTCCAGTTAATTATCTCCCGCCCGGCTCGCCGTCACGCAGTTTCCTCTGAAACTACTGCAGTTACACATTTTTGGTAAATCAGTTGTCCTATTGAATTTTTTTGCTCTTCAATATTTTTTGGGTTTGGTGAACTTTGGCCTACTTGTGAGTGAGTAATAGCACTTTTAGCTAATATATTTATATGGCTTATAACTCTCAAACTATTGCATTTACAGCATTTGTTGCAATATGTTGTTCAGCTACTTTGTCCACAGCTACAACATGGTCAGTGGTTTGGAAGTGTATCTCAATAGCTAAGCGAGTAATAACTACTTTGTCAATTTTTAATGATAACCATAATGAGTAAATGGCTTATATCTTCAAAAGTATTGCAGCTACACAATTTTGTTCCAATATGTTGTTCAGCTACTATCTCCACGGCTACAACATGGTCAGTAGTTTGGAAGTGTATCTCCGTAGCTAAGTGAGTAATAGCTACTTTGTTAATTTTTTATGATAACCATAATGAGTAAATGGCTTATATCTTCAAAAGTATTGCAGCTACACATTTTTTCTCTTAAATATCTTGTTCATGTACTTTTTTGTGAACTATAACATATTTAAGTTTTACAACTGTTGCTCGATGTACAAGTGAGTAATGGCTACTTTGTTGCTACTTTTAGTGAAAATGTGAAAAATCACAAATATCTCGAAAGTCATAAGAGATAGAGCGATTTCGAGCAAATTTTTGACCCACAGGGTGGTACAAGAGTCTTCTGTCAAATGTGGGAAAATTTCAATTTCCGCGGCCATCTTGGAATGGAAAAGTGTCAATATCTCGAAAACCGTAAGAGCGAATTTTTAACCCGTAGGGTGGTACAAGAGTGTCCTGTGGAAAGGGGGAAAATTTCAATTTTCTCCACTTTCGGCAGCCATCTTGGATTTTCACGGAAAATGAAAAAGTGTCAATACCTGGAAAACCGTAAGAGATAGAGCGATTTTGAGCGAATTTTTGATCCACAGGGTGGTACAAGAGTCTCCTGTTTAAAGGAGGGCTCATTCATCTACTTTTGTGGGAGAGCTTTCACATGGTGAAGTTTCAGACCCGTAGATAATTACTCACCTACTCAAAATGAGTAAATCCGAATTATCTGTTAAAAGTATTGGAGATAGGCAATTTTTCTCAAATAACTCATTCATCTACTTTTGGAAGAGCTTTCACATGGTAAAGTTTCAGACCCATAGCTAATTACTCACCTACTCTAAATGAGTAAATGCGAATTACCTCTAAAAGTATTGGAGATAGCCAATTTTTCTCAAATAACTCATTCACCTACTTTTGGGAGAGCTTTCACTCGGTGAAGTTCCAGACCCGTAGCTAATTACTCACCTACTCAAAATGAGTAAATGCTAATTATCTCAAAAACTATTGCGGATACCCAATTTTTATCAAATAACTCATTCATGTACTTTTGGGAGAGCTTTCACATGGTGAAGTTTCAGACCTGTAGATAATTACTTACCTACTCAAAATGAGTAAATGCGAATTATCTCTTAAAAGTATTGCAGATACCCAATTTCTCTCAAATAACTCATTCACCTACTTTTGGAAGAGCTTTCACATGGTGAAGTTTCAGACCCATAGCTAATTACTCACCTACTCAAAATGAGTAAATGCAATTTATCTCTAAAAGTATTGCAGATAGCCAATTTTTCTCAAATAACTCATTCACCTACTTTTGGGAGAGCTTTCACTCGGTGAAGTTTCAGACCCGTAGCTAATTACTCACCTACTCAAAATGAGTAAATGCTAATTATCTCAAAAACTATTACGGATACCCAATTTTTATCAAATAACTCATTCATGTACTTTTGGGAGAGCTTTCACATGGTGAAGTTTCAGACCCATAGCTAATTACTCACCTACTCAAAATGAGTAAATGCGAATTACCTCTAAAAGTATTGCAGATAGCCAATTTTTCTCAAATAACTCATTCACCTACTTTTGGGAGAGCTTTCACTCGGTGAAGTTTCAGACCCGTAGCTAATTACTCACCTCAAAATGAGTAAATGCGAATTATCTCTTAAAAGTATTGCAGATAGCCAATTTTTCTCAAATAACTCATTCACCTACTTTTGGAAGAGCTTTCCCATGGTGAAGTTTCAGACCCATAGCTAATTACTCACCTACTCAAAATGAGTAAATGCAAATTATCTCTAAAAGTATTGCAGATAGCCAATTTTTCTCAAATAACTCATTCACCTACTTTTGGGAGAGCTTTCACTTGGTGAAGTTTCAGACCCGTAGCTAATTACTCACCTACTCAAAATGAGTAAATGCTAATTATCTCAAAAACTATTGCGGATACCCAATTTTTATCAAATAACTCATTCATGTACTTTTGGGAGAGCTTTCACATGGTGAAGTTTCAGACCCGTAGATAATTACTCACCTACTCAAAATGAGTAAATGCGAATTATCTCTTAAAAGTATTGCAGATAGCCAATTTTCCTCAAATAACTCATTCACCTACTTTTGGGAGAGCTTTCACTCGGTGAAGTTTCAGACCCATAGCTAATTATTCACCTACTCAAAATGAGTAAATGCGAATTACCTCGAAAAGTATTGCGGATACCCAATTTTTATCAAATAACTCATTCACCTACTTTTGGGAGAGCTTTCACTTGGTGAAGTTCCAGACCTGTAGGTAATTACTCACCTACTCAAAATGAGTAAATGTGAATTATCTCTTAATAGTATTACGGATAGTCAATTTTTCTGGAATAACTCATTCACCTACTTTTGGAAGAGCTTTCACACACGAAAATGAAAAATTGTGAATATCTCGGAAAAGCTATTTTTTCTCCTTTAATGCTCGGCGGGAGATACACACTGCGGCAGTGTCTCCCCAAAAATGGTGGCCGTTTTGAATTTTCCAAGTTTTTGCAAAACACAAAAATGCTTATATCTCGAAAACTGTGCTAGATGGAGCGGACTCAACAAAATTTTTGACCTGCTGGGTATCTCTGCAGAGTAGCCATGCCAATTTTCAAAATATTTCTGTCTCACCAAATATAGCGGACATTTTTAATTTTTTAATTTTTTGCAAAACACAAAAATGCTTATATCTTGAAAACCGTGCTAGATAGAGCAGACTGCGCTGACTGTGGTTGCCACAACAGTATAAGGCTAGAAACGAAGCATTTTCTTAATACTTTAGCACTCACCTTTATATCCTTTTCGGGACGCTTTGTTTTTGCATTTGCGAGCGATCCTCTAGTTTCAATTTTTGTCACTTTCGGCGGCCATCTTGGATTTTCGCGGAAAATGAAAAAGTGTCAATATCTCGAAAACCGTAAGAGATTGAGCGATTTCGAGCGAACTTTTGACCCACGGGGTGGTACAACAGTCTCCTTTGCAAAGGAGTGAAATTTCAATTTTTGCCACTTTCCACGGCCATCTTGGATTTTTGCAGAAAATGAAAAACTGTCAATACCTTGAAAACCGTAAGAGATAGAGCGATTTGGAGCGAATTTTTGACCCACAGGGTGGTGTAAGAGTGTCCTGTGCAAAGGGGAAAAATTTCAATTTTCGCCACTTTCAGCGGCCATCTTGGATTTTCGCGGAAAATAGAAAATTGTCAATATCTCAAAAACCGTAAAAAGATAGAGCGATTTCGAGTGTATTTTTGACCCACAGGGTGGTACAAGAGTCTCCTGTGCAAAGGAGGGAAATTTAAATTTTCGCCACTTTTGGCGGCCATCTTGGATTTTTGCGGAAAATGGAAAAGTGTTGATATCTCGAAAACCGTAAGACATAGAGCGATTTCGAGCGAATCTTTGATCCACAGAGTGGCACAAGAGTCTCCTTTGCAAAGTTGAAAATTTTCAATTTAGTATTTCTTCCCCTGCGGTACTCGGCGGGAGATACATACCGCGGCAGTGGTCTTGTTTTTTATAAGGTAGCCATGTCTTTGGTGGCATGGCTTCATAGGAGAAGACAGTGCCATTGGGTCATTTGTTTATCGGGTGACCCCAAGGCTATCTGTTAATGTACCACAGATATCCTAAGTCTTGTGATATCCCAGTTTTTCTGTTCTCAGTGGTGGACTGACTTTTCAAGTTTGAAGGAGGTCCCACTGCTTCATCAGAAGGAGCACAATCTCCTTGTGTCATTAGATGCTTTCTTTAAGGGTTGGGATGCACAATTATGGCATCAAACAGCCAGTGGTCTGTTGTATCATGAGGAGTCAAGACTCCACATTAACAGGTCTACTACCTTTAGATTCATTTGGAAGTCTGATTCGGATTCTCAATCTGTTGATTTCCACAGACAGTTCTTCAGTGGTTTCAGGAATGTGTTTCCTTATCTGAAGAATCATTCCTTGGTCGAATGCCATGGGTTCAGATTCAGGCATATCACTTCCCAGGGTATCCAAATGTTCTAACAAATTCTTTGTTCATGAGAGTCAGGATGATTCAAATTGAATGTGTTTTGAATGACTTTTGAATCTTCTATTCTGATTCAGGTGTTCAATCAAATCTGTCTTTGGTTACAATCACCAATGATGGATTTGTTTTGCAACTAGTTTGAACCACAAGCTTGTCTTTTTCAACTTTTCTTGGGATGGACTGGACAGTTTGTTTGGTCCTGTGACCTTGATTCTTCAGGTGATGCAGGTGAATCATTTTGGCTTCTTAGGCTCCTTTGATTTTCAACCTGTAGTCATTCCTGCTTTGAAACCTTCTTTAGATTATGCTTTGGTGCCAGATAAGTTTCTTTGTCCAGTGAGAGCCTTGAGAGGTTATCTTGATAAGTCAAAAGATCTCAGGAAAGGCAGGAATATTCTTTTTGTAGCTATTAAGAAGGGCTACTCCAAGATTTAGGTGCAGAATCATCTTGATTGCATCAGAGTGGCTAGGGATGTCTTATTTTTGGGATCTGGTGGATCTGTTCCACAAAGGTTCCTTTTAGGGCTTCCCTTGCAGGTGAGTTCAATCATTCTGCCATTGGTATCCAACAACCTGAATCTTAAGCTTCCAGTGTATGTGTTTCCTTTCTTAGACTGTGGGGCTTGGGGAACAGATGCATTACTCATTTCTTGGGAGGATCTGGACAGCTTTGTGTTTGTTCCAGTGGCTCTCATGCCTCAGGTGATCCAAGATGATCAAAGCAAGAATCTTTAGGTTTTAGGATAGTGTTTCTGTATATGAATTTTAGATGCATGTTACTGGAAACCATAACTTTTTTACCAATTTTCAGTCTCACCTGCTTGGTTTGCTTGTGGTCAGACTTTAATATTGTGTCCTACAGTTTGTTATCTTATAAGTATATGTGTGATACTTATATTGATACTTTAGTATGCATTTGCATCTGTATGTCTGTCATACTATCTGTATTTATATTAGGCAGAATTGTTGACTTCATTCAGACTTGGAATTACACAATATGCTGATGACACTTCCAATATTTGTGTCATCTGTGTGGGTGTTGGATGTTTGTCTAGATACAGCATTCAACTGTGGCAATAACTGTCAGTTTGTGAGAGCTTCAACTACATACTATGATTTAGGGGATCTGTATGGTATGTGGTGACTGTTGGAAGTTTATATGTTGTTGTATGCATGTAAATTTCAATGTAACTTCTCATAATGTCTTAGTTGTAGGCTAGGTAGTGAGTTTCTGTAATGATTACTTCCTTCCTACAACAGCAACAACAACAACAACAACAAGGCTGTGTTGTTTTGTAGTGCTCAACAGTTCCACTGCCTCATCTGGGAGGTGAGTTTGGATCTGAATGCCTATAGGTTTGTGCTGTGTATGATAGCTGTGCAGAGTGGTGTACTGGGTCTTTAAATTCTAGTACTGCCCTCCTTCCATGAAGGCTGCATTCAGCAATGGTCAAGAAATGGTAAGTGTATTTTTCGCAATAAAATTGAAAAATTTTGTTGTAAATTTAATTTTTATTAGATAAATACTTACCATTTCCTGACCAGGATAGCCCCCCCCCCCCTACCTCCCCGCAGATTCAGTACTAGGGGAGTATTTTCTGCAACAAAAATAATGAAGGTTGTTTACTAGCGTGGTCACATGACCACTACGGGGACATGCTAGTTCACACTCACTCACTGGCCTCTTAAGGTATCTTAAAATGTTTCTCAATGTTGGCCAGTGAGTTGTTTGGCACCAACATATAGCAATGGTCAGGAAATGGTAAGTATTTATCTAATAAAAATTAAAATTACAACAAAATTTTTCAAATCTGCTCAATTTTCAAAAATTTTTCCTCCTTCCAAAACTGGCGGCCATTTTGAATTTTTGACAAAAATGGTAAAACTTAAAATTGCTTGTATCTCCTAAACCCTGCGAGATAGAGCGATTTCGGCGAAATTTTTGGTCCATAGGGTATATATGAAAGATACTCTTCTTTATTTTCAAAAATTTTTCCTCTTTCCAAAAATGGTGGCCATTTTGAATTTTCGAATTTTTGACAAAAATGGTAAAACTTAAAATTGCTTGTATCTCCTAAATCGTGCGAGATAGAGCGATTTTGGCAAAATTTTTGGTCCACAGGGTATATATGCAAGATACTCTGCTCAATTCTCAAAAATTTTTCCTCTTTCCAAAAGTGGGGTCCATTTTGAATTTTTGACAAAAATGGTAAAACTTAAAATTGCTTGTATCCTCCTAAACCATGCGAGATAGAGTGATTTCGGCAAAATTTTTGGCCCATAGAGTATATATGCAAGATACTCTGCTCACTTTTCAATAATGTTTCCTCTGTCCAAAAATGGTGGCCATTTTGAATTTTCGAATTTTTGACAAAAATGGTAAAACTTAAAATTGCTTGTATCTCCTAAACCGTGCGAGATAGAGCGATTTCGGCGAAATTTTTGGCCCACACGGTATACATGCAAGATATTTCAAAAAATTTTCCTCTTTCCAAAAATGCCGGCCATTTTCAATTTTCGAATTTTTGACAAAACTGGAAAAACTTCAAATTGTTTGTATCTCCTAAATCATGTGGTATAAAATGATTTCGGCAAAAGTTTCGATCACGGTATCTGCCCAATTTTCAAAAGTTTTTCCTCTTTTCAAAAATGTCAGCTATTTGAAATTTTCAAATGTTTGCCAAAAAACTTTGCTTGTATCTCCTAAACCATTTAAAATTTTCCAATTTTTTTTTCAATATAATTTTAGATGACAGGGTATCTAGGCAAGATCTTCTTTCTATTATAAGCAGCCAACACCATCTTTCTTTTGGGACGCTTTGTTTTTGCCATGCAAAAACAATCGCTTTGCTTCGCTAGCGATCCTCTAATCTTTTATTATCTCCCGCCGGCCGAAGGCCGTGGTCGGGAGATTATAAAACGCCTTCCGTCCGTCCGTCCGTTCGTCACGTTTTTGCATAAACCTTAATATCTCATTCATCAACATATCTTCACCAAATTTCCAGGGAATGTTTATGGCTATAAAAACCTGTCTCTGAAAAATTTTAGCCTCACTTTGAAAAACAAAATGGCCGCCATAGCTAATTGTTTGAAAATCCTAAAGGTGCTCTAAATCTTGAAATATTCCACCTAGCTTCATCAAATTCACACAAGAGCTATATGGCTAGAAAAGCTAGCCTGATAATAAATTTGACGTAGTTCAAAAAACAAAATGGCCGCCATATCACATGTTTAATGTCAAACAGGGTTATCCTATTAAAAAGGCCTTATATCTCCCCAAATATTGCATATCTTCACCAAATTTGCAGGGAATGTTTATGGCTATGAAAACCTGTCTCTGAAAAATTTTAGCCTCATTTTGAAAAACAAAATGGCCGCCATAGCTCATTGTTTGAAAATCGTAAAGGTGCTCTAAATCTTGAAATAGTCCAGCTAGCTTCATCAAATTTGCACAAAAGCTATATGGCTAGAAAAGCTAGCCTGATAATAAATTTGACCTAGTTCAAAAAACAAAATGGCCGCCATATCGCATGTTTAATGTCAAACGAGATTATCCTATTAAAAAGGCCTTATATCTCCCCAAATATTGCTCCTAGAGGTTCGGAATGTGAAAACAACTTGTACGAAGTCATGGCCTGATAATCTTTTCCATGTGTTGAATTTGACCTTTGACCCCTGCTTCAAGGTCGTCACACTAAAACGTCCTTATTTCTCCCATATTATTGGTGCTGTGGCTTCAGATTGTAAAGACTGACCATGAAAAGCAAAGGCTGTGGCCTAAAATTGTAAACAGCTTCCATGCGTGTGTGCGTCTGTTTGTGCATTCGTCCGTGCATCCGTTTGTCAGGTTTCAGCATAAACCTTAATATCTTATTCATTTATAAAGACATCTTCATCAAATTTGCAAGGAATGTTTATGCAAAATTTTGGCCTCATTTTGAAAAACAAAATGGCCGCCATAGCCAATTGTTTAAAAATCATACAGTTGTTCTAAATGTCGAAATATTCCAGCTAGCTTCATCAAATTTACATTTTAAGAGGCCTTCTATCTCCCCTAATATTGCTCTTACAGGTTCAGACCATTAAAACTCTTGGCCTTCAAATGTTTTGTCTGAGAAAAATTTTGGCCTTATTTTGAAAAACAAAATGGCCACCATATCCAATTATTTAAAATTCTTTAAGATGCTCTAAAACGTGAAATATTACACCTAGGTTCATCAAATATGCGCAAAATATATATGGCCAGGAAAGTTAAGCTGATAGTAATTTGACCTAGTTCCGAAGCCAAAATGGCTGTCTTATCACATGTTAAATGGGATTATCCTATTAAAAAGGCCTTATATCTCCCTTATCATTGCTAATAGGGGTTCCAAATGTGAAAACAACTTAAAGGAAGTAAAGGCCTGAGACTGCTGACTTTTACCTTTGACCCATTCTTCAGTGGGGTTATCTTACTATAAAGCCCTTATCTCATTTAGTTCTCCATTATTACTGATTCCAGGCGGGAGATAAATGCTGCGGCAGTGGCCTTGTTTTAATTATCTCCCGCCCGGGAAATTGCACCATATGTGTGCGTGCGTGCGTGGGTCACGCAGGTTTCTCTGAAACTAAGCAATTTAGAGCGAATTTTTGACCCACAGGGTGGTACAACAATGTCCTATGCTAAGGGGATTACTGAACTTTGGCCTACTTTTGAGTGAGTAATAGCACTTTTACCTAATATAATTATAAGGCTTATAACTCTCAAACTATTGCATTTAGAGTATTTTGTTGCAATATGTTGTTCAGCTACTTTCTCCACAGCTACAACATGGTCAGTAGTTTGGAAGTGTATCTCCATAGCTAAGTGAGTAATAGCTACTTTGTCAATTTTTAATGATAACCATAATGAGTAAATGGCTTATGTCTTCAAAAGTGTTGCAGCTACACAAGTTCTCTCAAATATGTTTTTCATCTACTTTTTTGTGAACTGTAACATATTGAAGTTTCACAACTGTTGCTCAATGTACAAGTGAGTAATGGCTACTTTATTGCTACTTTTAGTAAAAATGTGAAAAATCACAAATCTCTCGCAAACTGTAAGAGATAGAGCAATTTCGAGTGAATTTTTGACCCACAGGGTGGTACAACAATGTCCTATACTAAGGGGATTGCTGAACTTTGGCCTACTTATGAGTGCGCAATAGCACTTTTACCTAATATAATTATAAGGCTTATAACTCTCAAACTATTGCATTTAGAGTATTTTGTTGCCCTATGTTGTTCAGCTACTTTCTCCACAGCTACCATATGGTCAGTAGTTTGGAAGTGTATCTCCATAGCTAAGTGAGTAATAGCTACTTTGTCACTTTTTAATGATAAGCATAATGAGTAAATGGCTTATATCTTCAAAAGTATTGCAGCTACATACTTTCTCTCAAATATGTTGTTCATCTACTTTTTTGTGAACTGTAACATATTGAAGTTGCAGAAATGTTTCTCAATGTACCAGTAAGTAATGGCTACTTTATTGCTACTTTTAGTGATAATGTGAAAAATCACAAATGTCTCACAAACCATAAGAGTAAAATGAGTAAATGCTAATTATCTCTAAAAGTATTGCGGATACCCATTATCAAATAACTCATTCATCTACTTTTGGGAGAGCTTTCACATAGTGAAGTTTCAGACCCGTAGATAATTACTCGCCTATTCAAAATGAGTAAATGCGAATTATTTCTTAAAAGTATTGCAGATAGCCAATTTTTCTCAAATAAGTCATTCATCTACTTTTGGAAGAGCTTTCACATGGTGAAGTTTCAGACCCGTAGCTAATTATTCACCTACTCAAAATGAGTAAATGCTAATTATCTGTAAAAGTATTGCGGATACCCAATTTTTATCAAATAACTCATTCATCTACTTTTGGCAGAGCTTTCACATGATGAAGTTTCAGACCCGTAGATAATTACTCACCTACTCAAAATGAGTAAATGCGAATTATCTCTTAAAAGTATTGGAGATAGCCAATTTTTTTTCAAATAACTCATTCACCTACTTGTGGGAGAGCTTTCACATGGTGAAGTTTCAGACCCGTAGCTAATTATTCACCTACTCAAAATGAGTAAATGCTAATTATCTCTAAAAGTATTGCGGATACCCAATTTTTCTCAAATAACTCATTCATCTACTTTTGGCAGAGCTTTCACATGGTGAAGTTCCAGACCCGTAGGTAATTTTTCACCTACTCAAAATGAGTAAATGCAAATTATCTCTTAAAAGTATTGCAGATAGCCAATTTTTCTCAAATACAATGTAACTCATTCACCTAGTGCTTTCACTTGGTGAAGTTTCAGGCCCGTAGTTAATTATTCCCCTACTCAAAATGAGTAAATGCTAATTATCTCTTAAAGTATTGCGGATACCCAATTTTTTTCAAATAACTCATTCATCTGCTTTTGGGAGAGCTTTCACATGGTGAAGTTTCAGACCTGTAGGTAACTACTCAGCTGCTCAAAATGAGTAAATGCGAATTATCTTTTAAAAGTATTGCACATAGCCAATTTTTCTCAAATAACTCATTCACCTACTTTTGGGACAGCGTTCACTTGGTGAAGTTTCAGACCCGTAGCTAATTATATATGCTACGTTTAATGAAAATGTGAAAAATCACAAATATCTCACAAACCATAAGAGATAGAGCAATTTAGAGCGAATTTTTGAGCCACAGGGTAGTACAACGGTATCCTATGCAGTTGGGTTTGGTGAACGTTGGCCTACTTTTGACTGAGTAATAGTACTTTTACCTAATATAACTATATGGCTTATAACAAACTATTGCATTTAGAGGATTTTGTTTCAATATGTTGTTCAACTACTTTCTCCACAGCTACAACATGGTCAGTAGTTTGGAAGTGTATCTCCATAGCTAAGTGAGTAATAGCTACTTTGTCAATTTTTAATGATAACCATAATGAGTAAATGGCTTATATCTTCAAAAGTATTGCAGCTACACAATTTCTCTCAAATATGTTGTTCATGTACTTTTTTGTGAACTGTAACATATTGAAGTTTCACAACTGTTGCCCAGTGTACAAGTGAGTAATGGCTACTTCATTGCTACTTTTAGTGAAAATGTGCAAAATCACAAATATCTCGCAAACTGTAAGAGATAGAGCAATTTCGAGCGAATTTTTGACCCACAGGGCAGTACAAGAGTATCTTATTGTACTGGATTCGGTGACCTTTGGCCTACATTTGAGTGAGTAATAGCACTTTACCTAATATAATTATATGGCTTATAACTTCCAGACTATTACATTTAGAGTATTTTGTTCCAATATGTTGTTCAGCTACTTTCTCCACAGCTACAACATGGTCAGTAGTTTGTAAGTGTATCTCCCTAGCTAAGTGAGTAAGAGCTACTTTGTCAATTTTTAATGATAACCGTAATGAGTAAATGGCTTATATCTTCAAAAGTATTGCAGCTACACAATTTCTCTCAAATATGTTGTTCATTTATTTTTTACCCGTCAGCCCATGGTGTCCGGATGGAAAAAGTTTGTTCAGACTGTATCACAAACCGTAAGGTGTAGGGAGTTGGTACTTGGTAGGGACATTCATTAGGATGTGTAGGTGTGCAACATCATGGTCTGACCCTGATTTGACCTTTGACCTTGGCGCAGAGACCTTGAGTTTGAAGATCTTGGCCAAGCTATATCTCGGAAACCGTAAGGTGTAGGAAGTTTATACTTGGAAGGGACATTGGTTAGGGGGTGTAGGTGTGCATCGTCATGGTCTGACCTTGATTTGACCTTTGACCTTGCTCTAGTGACCTTGACCTTTAAAATCTTGTCCGGGCTATATCTCGGAAACCGTAAGGTGTAGGAAGTTGATACTTAGTAGGGACATTGGTTAGTGGATATAGGTGTGCAGCCTCATGGTCTGACGTTCATTTGATCTTTTACCTTGCTGTAGTGACCTTGACCTAAAAAAATATTTTCCGGGCTATATCTCGGAAACTGTAAGGTGTAGGAAGTTGATACTTGGTAGGGACATTGGTTAGGGGGTGAAGGTGTGCGACATCATGGTCTGACCTTGATTTGACCTTTGACCTTGCTGTAGTGACCTCGGCCTATAAAATCGTCTACGAGCTATATCTCGGAAACTGTAAGGTGTAGGAAGTTGATACTTGGTAGGGACATTGGTTAGGGGGTGTAGGTGTGCGACGTCATGGTCTGACCTTGATTTGACCATTGCCCTTGTTGTAGTGACCTTGACCTATAAAATCATTGTGAATATCTCGGAAAAGGTATTTTCTTCCCTTTTAATGCTCTGCGGGAGATACACCGCGGCAGTGGTCTTGTTGTTAAATAAATTTGTTAAGTTAAACTTTTTGTCTTTTCCTGTTGAAACTTAAAGACAACTTGTAATTGCTACCGCACTTGCCGGTAACCGTAACAGGGATGGTAAACAAGCCTATGGGAAATCATTGACTAGGAATCTTCTGGTGTGGTCGGCGTTGACCTTGGACACCCCCTTCAAGGTCAAACGAGGCAAAGCCAAAGTTAAAAGTGCTTATAACTCTTGTAATCTTGTAATGTGGTCAGATTTGACATTGGGGGCCCCGGTCAAACAAAGATAGCCAAACTTGGTTATAACTCGCTGGGGGGTGGACATATTATTTTTGTTTTTCCGCCGTCCGGCGTCCCACTTGGTTTCCAGACATTTTAGGCAACTGTTCTTATCCTATCTTTACCAAATTTGGCATGCAGGTTTATTGGGTTAATAGCTTGTATGGGATTGCTTTTGGTGATGATAGCTCTATAGCTAACTGAGTAATAGCTACTTTGCTACTTTTGAGTAGCTCTTTGGTTTCCACACATTTTAAGGAATGCTATTAAGCCTAGCTTTCTGAAATTTGGTATGGAGGTTCATTGGGTTAATAGCTTGTATGGGATTGCTTTTGGGGGATATTGCTTCATAGATGAGTGAGTAATTAATTAAATAACTGAGTAATTGGCTATTTTGAATACTGAAAAAGGCAAATGTGCTCATATCTCCTAAACCGTGCGAGATAGAGCGATTTCGTCGAAATTTTCGACCCACAGGGTATCTTAGGAATGTACTCTTTGCAATTTTCAAAAAATATTTCCCTCCCCAAAAATGGCGGCCATTTTGAATTTTCGAATTTTTGCCAAAAATGGCATAATACAAATTTGCTTCTATCTCCTTAACCGTGCGAGATAGAGCGATTTCGTCCAAATTTTCGACCCACAGGGTATCTAAGGAATGTAATCTTTGCAATTTTCAAAAAATTTACACAAATTTCAGTAGTTTGGAAGTGTATCTCCATAGCTAAGTGAGTAATAGCTACTTTGTCAATTTTTAATGATAACCATAATGAGTAAATGGCTTATATCTTCAAAAGTATTGCAGCTACACAATTTCTCTCAAATATGTTGTTCATGTACTTTTTTGTGAACTGTAACATATTGAAGTTTCACAACTGTTGCCCAGTGTACAAGTGAGTAATGGCTACTTCATTGCTACTTTTAGTGAAAATGTGCAAAATCACAAATATCTCGCAAACTGTAAGAGATAGAGCAATTTCGAGCGAATTTTTGACCCACAGGGCAGTACAAGAGTATCTTATTGTACTGGATTCGGTGACCTTTGGCCTACATTTGAGTGAGTAATAGCACTTTACCTAATATAATTATATGGCTTATAACTTCCAGACTATTACATTTAGAGTATTTTGTTCCAATATGTTGTTCAGCTACTTTCTCCACAGCTACAACATGGTCAGTAGTTTGTAAGTGTATCTCCCTAGCTAAGTGAGTAAGAGCTACTTTGTCAATTTTTAATGATAACCGTAATGAGTAAATGGCTTATATCTTCAAAAGTATTGCAGCTACACAATTTCTCTCAAATATGTTGTTCATTTATTTTTTACCCGTCAGCCCATGGTGTCCGGATGGAAAAAGTTTGTTCAGACTGTATCACAAACCGTAAGGTGTAGGGAGTTGGTACTTGGTAGGGACATTCATTAGGATGTGTAGGTGTGCAACATCATGGTCTGACCCTGATTTGACCTTTGACCTTGGCGCAGAGACCTTGAGTTTGAAGATCTTGGCCAAGCTATATCTCGGAAACCGTAAGGTGTAGGAAGTTTATACTTGGAAGGGACATTGGTTAGGGGGTGTAGGTGTGCATCGTCATGGTCTGACCTTGATTTGACCTTTGACCTTGCTCTAGTGACCTTGACCTTTAAAATCTTGTCCGGGCTATATCTCGGAAACCGTAAGGTGTAGGAAGTTGATACTTAGTAGGGACATTGGTTAGTGGATATAGGTGTGCAGCCTCATGGTCTGACGTTCATTTGATCTTTTACCTTGCTGTAGTGACCTTGACCTAAAAAAATATTTTCCGGGCTATATCTCGGAAACTGTAAGGTGTAGGAAGTTGATACTTGGTAGGGACATTGGTTAGGGGGTGAAGGTGTGCGACATCATGGTCTGACCTTGATTTGACCTTTGACCTTGCTGTAGTGACCTCGGCCTATAAAATCGTCTACGAGCTATATCTCGGAAACTGTAAGGTGTAGGAAGTTGATACTTGGTAGGGACATTGGTTAGGGGGTGTAGGTGTGCGACGTCATGGTCTGACCTTGATTTGACCATTGCCCTTGTTGTAGTGACCTTGACCTATAAAATCATTGTGAATATCTCGGAAAAGGTATTTTCTTCCCTTTTAATGCTCTGCGGGAGATACACCGCGGCAGTGGTCTTGTTGTTAAATAAATTTGTTAAGTTAAACTTTTTGTCTTTTCCTGTTGAAACTTAAAGACAACTTGTAATTGCTACCGCACTTGCCGGTAACCGTAACAGGGATGGTAAACAAGCCTATGGGAAATCATTGACTAGGAATCTTCTGGTGTGGTCGGCGTTGACCTTGGACACCCCCTTCAAGGTCAAACGAGGCAAAGCCAAAGTTAAAAGTGCTTATAACTCTTGTAATCTTGTAATGTGGTCAGATTTGACATTGGGGGCCCCGGTCAAACAAAGATAGCCAAACTTGGTTATAACTCGCTGGGGGGTGGACATATTATTTTTGTTTTTCCGCCGTCCGGCGTCCCACTTGGTTTCCAGACATTTTAGGCAACTGTTCTTATCCTATCTTTACCAAATTTGGCATGCAGGTTTATTGGGTTAATAGCTTGTATGGGATTGCTTTTGGTGATGATAGCTCTATAGCTAACTGAGTAATAGCTACTTTGCTACTTTTGAGTAGCTCTTTGGTTTCCACACATTTTAAGGAATGCTATTAAGCCTAGCTTTCTGAAATTTGGTATGGAGGTTCATTGGGTTAATAGCTTGTATGGGATTGCTTTTGGGGGATATTGCTTCATAGATGAGTGAGTAATTAATTAAATAACTGAGTAATTGGCTATTTTGAATACTGAAAAAGGCAAATGTGCTCATATCTCCTAAACCGTGCGAGATAGAGCGATTTCGTCGAAATTTTCGACCCACAGGGTATCTTAGGAATGTACTCTTTGCAATTTTCAAAAAATATTTCCCTCCCCAAAAATGGCGGCCATTTTGAATTTTCGAATTTTTGCCAAAAATGGCATAATACAAATTTGCTTCTATCTCCTTAACCGTGCGAGATAGAGCGATTTCGTCCAAATTTTCGACCCACAGGGTATCTAAGGAATGTAATCTTTGCAATTTTCAAAAAATTTACACAAATTTCCTTCTATCTCCTTAACCGTGTGAGATAGAGCGATTTCGTCGAAATTTTCCTGAAAATGTACTGATCATCTGTAGCTTATGTGAAAAAGAAGATAAAATGAACTAGCTGGGCTACAGGGTAAAAGATCGATTCATGGACTTGTACATCTCATTACGTACTAGTATTCATGAGCTCATCAGTGAGATTTGATTTCGCAAGCGTGACAAAAGAAAATACTTTCATCAGTGAATATAACTACTACAAAGGTCTGCAAACGTTTAAACGGTCCAGTACTGTGCATTCGCCAGGTGGGATATCGTACTTCCTTCCTGTCTAGACAGTATGATGTCATAGCATCTTTTTCGTTTGGCGCGTGGACTGTGCAGATGGATTATTTTGTGAGAAATTGAGATGTCTTGTGGATATTATTAACCTTTTATACTTTTGTTACTTTTACGGATACTTGGGACTACATAGACTGTAATTGCATCTTCTAGGCAGAAATGAAGTGGATGTGGCCATTTAATGGCGGGGTTCGACTCCCACAGTTTCTGTGCTCGCTGCAGAGACAAAGGTAAGGACCCAGATCCTTGTATAACTGAGAAAGATTGTAGTTCCTGTAACATTCTTACTGCGGACCAACACTTACAGTTGTCCACTCCCAGGTATAAGATAGAAAAGGAAAAGTGGGAATTAAAGAAGTTAGTGAAATTCCAACTAAGAAGGACTCGGACAGTTCCTCTCACATAGACCCATCTTCAGTAATGGTAGTGGGAGCAGTGGACGACCAGGGAATGCTGCAGTTCACTGATTCGAGTTCTCATGATAAAAAAAAGAAGAAAACTGCTTCTGAAGACAAAGTAGAATCTCAGACTGTCAAACACACCAAGTCCAGTTTAGAAAAACCCTCCCAAGTCGTCTGACTCCAAATCTACTAGATCTGTGGCTGATGCCCGGATTGATGAACTTGACCAGAAATGGTGTGACAGATTCAACAGACTAGAGGCACATCTACTAGCCAGGACTCTTGACAAGCCGGATCCGGAGCCAACTTTCCAGCCAGTAAAAGTCACATGAACACATATCCCTCCAGATCACAGAGCATCTCCAGCATGGACACTGACTCTGAAAGTGATTTCTCCAACCTACTATTTGTGAAGGAGGGTGAACTGTCCGACCAAGATCCGGATGCCGCGGTCACAGACCCTGATCAGATCCTCTCTGAAGAACAGAAAGACAGAGAGACTATGAGAGGAATCAGGTTGTACATGGGTTGTACATAGAAGTCGGCCAGGGAGGCTAGTGTCATCTGCAACCAGGCAGCCAGCTTCAACAGGTGTAAGTTTAAAGTCCAGGACACTATGCAGCAACAGCTAAAGACAATCCAAACCAACCAGGGTAAAGGAAAGTCTTCAAGCAAGGTGTCAACTGCCACAGACAAACTGCAATATCTGATAGACTTCCAGCATTTGTCATGCTATGGCTAAAACCATGGAGCGTTTAAGTGACTTTGTTTTTGTCTCCATGGCAAACCTTACTTTGGCCAGAAGGGATTCTTATCTGTCTCATGTCAAGTCTGGAATTAAACCTGATACTCTAGCAGCCCTGAGGACGGCTCCACTACAGTTGGCTACGCTTTTTCCAGATGACGTACTGTAACGAGCAGAAGAAGACATTGTGATCTTTGAGAACAAAGGACACAGCTTGTCACAGAAAAAGGGCTGTTTCCACCCCTACTCATGTCAGGAGAAACATACAGACAACAAGAAGTCTGATAAACCACCCTGGAAAAACATTGGGGGTCGTGGCCAAGGCAAAAGACAGAGAAACAGGGCCTCCAACTTAGTAACACTGCAAGACTGGCCAAGGGGCAGCAGTCCTATAAATGACAATTACTGTTTAAATGTGTTGAAGGCAGCACTGCTGCCCGGGACCAAACAGACTGTAAACCCTTATCAGTTGCCTCAGTCTCCCAGTGTTATCAGAAAGACAATGAACATTCAGACCAGAGAGAGTTTAAGTGCAGACTCAAAGGTGTGAATCTTGTACCTATTGCAAATGGGCTTTCACAAAAGAAAGATGTAAGTCCCGTTGTTGTAAATTGTTGCCATCAATGAACATGACACTCAGATACAGTCTTTCCATGAGAGTATTGTCGATTGTTGTTTTACTGCTAGTAGTAAAGCTATCAAAGTGAAACATAGTAAAAGTCGTAAATGCATTCCTGGCTGGAACGACATGGTTCGAGATTTACACCATAAAGCATTATTTTGGCACACTTTATGGAAAAATGTTGGTTGTCCTAATGTTGGCACTATAGCAAGTATACGGCGTTCCACCCGTGCTAAATATCATTACAGCATCAAAGAGGCAAAAAAGGTAAAGGATAATGTTGTCGCTAATAAACTAGCCCATAACATGCTAAGCAGTAACTACAGTAATTTCTGGGCTAAGGTGAGAAAATTAAACAAGAAGGCAAAAAAATTACCATGTTCAGTGAATAATACAGTTGGCGAGGAAAATATAGCAGATTTATTTAAGGAAAAGTATAGTCAATTATTAAATTGTGTTTCATATTCATCTGCTAAAATGCAAAACATAGTATCAATGATTAAAGATGGCATCGCCTCTTGTTGCACGAAAGGAAAATGTTACTATGATCATAATGTGGACATTGATGCTGTCAACAAAGCTGTAAGGTCTCTAAAAAGGGGCAAAGTTGATGGCACCTGTTATTTGTACTCAGATCATCTGATAAATGGGTCTAAGATGTTAATGGTGTATATTTCATTGATGTTCAAAGCTATGTTTTCTCATGGTGTTGTACCAAGAAATTTATTAGAATCTAAGATAATACCCATTCCTAAAAATAAAAAGAAATCACTTAGTGACTTAAATAACTATAGAGGAATTGCTTTGAGTTCTATTGTTGGTAAAATACTGGACAAAGTATTAATTTCAAAGCATAGCGAGGTTTTATCCACATGTGATATGCAATTTGGTTTTAAAAAACGTCACTCAACTACTCAGTGTACATTTAATGTTGAAGAAGTCATAAAATATTATAATAACCAATGTTCTACTGTTTATGCCATGATGCTTGATGCCAGTCAAGCTTTTGACAGAATCAACTATGTACAGTTATTTAATACCTTGTTAGCTCGTGGCATGTGCCCTATTACTGTGCGACTGTTGGTTTATGTATATTGTAATCAAGCTGTCATGGTTAGATGGGGCAACTCATCCAGTTCTTATTTTTCTGTTTCAAATGGTGTCAAACAGGGTGGGGTTTTATCACCAATTTTATTTACCATTTACATTGATAATTTATTTACTGATTTAAATAATAAAGGTCTAGGCTGTCATGTTGGTAATATCTGTGCCGGGGCATTTGGGTATGCAGATGACATTATCTTGCTCTCACCCTCTGTTCACTCCCTCAACAGTATGTATAAAGTCTGTAAAGAATTTGGTCTAAAGTATGACATTATATTTAATCCCCAGAAAAGTAAAGTAATGGTGTTTGGAAAGGACATAGAAGGCCTTTGCATCGATAACAACTATGTGAAATGTTCACAGAATGAGAAACATGTTGGTCATTTAATTGGACCTCAATTGAGTAATAAAGATATTACATGTAAAAGTAATGAGCTCATGATAAATACTAATCATATAATATCTGTATTTGGTAATGCCTCACTTGAAGTGAAATATCAGCTGTTCAAGAGCTTTTGTATGCCACTTTATGGTAGTGTTTTATGGGATTATTCTCGTAGAGGTGTCGATTCTTTTTTTGTTACATGGCGAAAATGTATCAGACGCCTGTTAAACATTCCTTATAATACCCATAATCATTTACTACCCCTAATCTGTAATGACTTACCAGTTGAGTGTCAGTTATACAAGAGAATTTTTAAATTTGTTTTATCCCTGTCTAGGTCAGAGAATATATACAATAATCTTTCATTGAATTTGGCACTTAATGGCAGTGGTTCTAGAATGTGTAACTCTCTTAATTATTTATGTCATAAATACTGCCTAGTGAAGAGTAATTTTACCTCTATTAGACTATACGCTTTTGTAAAGAAAATGAGACAAACATGTAATAGAAGTGTAGATAACACCTCTGTGTTATATGCAAATGTGGCAAGAGACATGTTATTTTTTATTAATGCAAAGCAATTTAATTTTTTTTCACATAATGAAATTCTAGACATTTTGAAGTTTGTGTGTACCAATTGAAATTTAGTTTCTCTGTGTGCTCAGTGTTTTATACCTCATTGCATGTATTAAATACTAAAACTGTATATTGTTTATAAATATACGATTGTATGAATAAATAAATAAAATAAAGATAATTAAAATAAGTGAAAGATGTTTTCTGTGTCGATCAATTGTCTTTTGTCAAACCTGTTGCCTCAAATCTGCCTGTAGGGGCCAGACTTCAAAACTGTTGGAAAACTTGGGAACATCTGGGTGCCGGTCCGAAAGTAGTTCAAATCCTCAAAGAGGGCTACACCCTCCCCTTTTGGATCCGGCCAAATTTGATAAGATCGCCCACAGTCATAAGCTGTTATGTCATTTTTTATCCCCACAGGAACCTCTACCTGTTGGAGGTATTACATCAGCTTATCAATAAAAACGCAGTAGAATTGGTAAAACTTCAGAATGGAGACACCAGAAACCATCGGGACCTCCCTCTTAAAAGGGGAGTGAGTCACCTCAGGATGCTTATTTTCATTACCTATACAGGAACAGTGCAGGAAATATCTGAGATTTCATGTCCAGGGCCAGTCATACCAGTTCAAAGCCCTGCCATTTGGACTGTCAACAGCACCCTTGGAGTTTGCTGGAATTGCAAAAGAGATGAAACTGGTGGCTTTACACAAGGGTATAAGGATCCACCAGTACCTAGACGACTGGTTGGTGAGAGCCAGATCCCACCATATTTGTCTCCAACATACCCAGACAACCTATCTCCAGACTCCTCCCAGAGCTTTTTCAAGTAATATGCAAAAGGTGGCACCAGCACCAGAAAGGCCTGTTTGCAACCAGGTTCAACAAGAAGCTGGCCAAATTTGCGTCACCTGTACCAGATCCCCTTGCCTGGGCAGTCGATGCACTCAGCCTGTCATGGGAGAATCTGGACCCATATGCCTTCCCACCAGCAGCCATCTTGTGCAAAGTGGTGGAGAAGTTGCAGGACTACCAGTGCCAAAGAATCATTCTGATTGCCCCCGGGTGGCCCAACATGCCTTGATTCTGGGATCTAGTGGCCATGTCCAGCCAGATACCACTAAGCCTACCAAACCTGCCCAACCTGGTCACTTAGCCATTCAGTCAGACTCCTCATAGGAATCTGTCAAACCTAAATCTGTATGAATGGCTCCTAGGGCCTGAGTAATCAAAGAGCAGGGCTCCTCTGAGCCAGTGGCAGCACGAATTCAGGCTCCTCAGAGAGATTCAACCAGAACAGTCTATAAGGCAAAGTGGACCATTTTTACAAAGTGGTGCCTCAGTAATCAGGTGAACTTCAGGGCACCCACTATAAAGTCAGTAGCTGATTTCTTCATGTAACTGTTTCAGGAATGGAATTTACAGCCCAGTGCCATTGATGGATACAGGTCAGCAGTTGCTGATAAACTGGGAAATTCATCCATTAATGTCAGCAAAGATGAAAATCTAACTTGTCTCAGATAGTTTCCACAGAGACAGACCCAAAGATTGGAGGGGAATCCCCTCCTAGAACCGCTCCCTGGTTTTGCACCAGCTGACAAAGGCTCCGTTTGAACCGAATAAAGAGGCCTCTTTGAAGCACCTGATCTACAAAACTGTTTTCCCCTTGGCCCTTCGGTCGGGCAAACACAGGAGTGAGATCCATGCTTGGCAAAACAAGAACATCAGACACCAGTCAGACCGGTCAAAGGTGTCCCTGTGTCCTTCACCCAGCTTCCTTTCCAAGAATCAGCTGGCCAAAGAGGGTCCAGGCAGTGTGACCCCAGTGGTTATACCAGCCCTGGGCCTGACTCTGGATAGGTCCCTCAAGTCTGACAGGTCCCTGTGTCCGGTCAGAGCACTGCGCTACTATTTGGACAGGACCTCAGACCTCAGGCAGAACAAAGAGTTGGTCTTTGTCTCCTTTAAGAAAGGTTTTGACAAGGACATCTCACCTGCCACCATTTCCTCATGGATCAAGCAGACTGTGATCCTATGTTATGAGCCCTCGCCTTGCATCAGGTTAAAGCCCATGATGTCCGAGCCTTTGCTGGTTCTAAGGCTGTCCAGTCGGGAGTCTCCTTGGACCAGATTTTGTCAGCCTGCCACTGGAAATCACACAATACCTTCACACAGTTCTATTTGAAGGATGTGGCTTGGGCTGATTCAGAGCTTTTTCACTTGGGCCCAGTAGTGGCTGCTCAGCAGATCCACAAATAGCCCTTATATTGAGGGGATTTGTATATATGTACATAGTGTAAATAATTCATGTTTGTACATAATTATTTTAAAAAAATCATTAAAGCAAAAAAAAAAAAAAAAAAAAATTTAAAAAAAAAGTGCCATGCTTCCTTCGGAAGGTTTATTGCTTCTTGTGGGACTGGACTCATCCCTCTAATCCCCTACCTCAGAGCAGGTCTGTAAAAAGGGGGACAGTGTCGGTATAGCCCCGGGTAACTGTCTGTTGGTAACCAACCATGGCCTTATAGGGTTCCCTGACCTCAAGTCAATCCAGGCCTGGAAATTTGTTAGTTATGTTTATGAGTTCACTTAAGTCCCTAGTAACTTACCCGCCGACCAAGCAGTAGTTATTCAGCAATTGTTCATTGGATAGGATGTATTAACACAATAAAATTGCAAATAAGTAAATTAAATTTAATACCTTGTCCAATGGACAGGCACGGCCCTCCCACCCGGCCCCATTATCAGCATCCTAGGGGTCTTAATAGGTTTAGACAACGAAAAAGATGCTATGACAACACGCTGTCTAGACAGGAAGGAAGTATGATGCGCCACCTGGCGAATGCACAGTACTGGCCCGGTCTGGCTGGTGGAAACACAGGACATCTTTTTCTGACATTTGGCAGGCCGGTCTGCACAGACTGGATTAGCAATTGTCCATTGGATAGGGTATAAACTTACAAAAATTTAATTTACTTATTGAATTTGCAAATTTCTTTTGAAAATAAGGTAATTTTATTTCAATTAAAAGTATTCATAAATGTTAAATATGGACACAAGAAATATTGGAGGAAGACTGCACAGGACGCTACACGAAAAATGCCCCCTGCATATACCCAGACCACAGACATTTGAAATATATTTGTATCCACCGGAAGTATCCGGTGGATACTTTGGTTTAGCGTTCGCTACGCCGCCGCCG
This sequence comes from Sabellastarte sp. h YS-2021, assembly GCA_964017235.1. Taxonomy (NCBI): domain Eukaryota; kingdom Metazoa; phylum Annelida; class Polychaeta; order Sabellida; family Sabellidae; genus Sabellastarte; species Sabellastarte sp. h YS-2021. Next base: position 112,040,869 of record OZ024932.1, read on the forward strand.
CGCGTAGAGATTTTCGGCATTAACGCTCTAAGAGGAAAACGACAGCAGCTAGGTTCACCAAATTTGCAGGATATCTCCATTGGGGGGAAAGCTTCTCTGGGAAGGAAAATAGCCTCATTCTGAAAAACAAGATGGCTGCCACGGGCATTTCTTTGAAAATAATCGACATTTTTCTACTAGCTGTTTCTCATAGGTAGAAGGTTAAATCTCTTCATAGGTGATATGTATAACAGATATTGTCATATTCAAGGTTATCCATGGAGTGCCGAAGTAACCCACATAGCAGACTTTAAAAGTGCCTATATCTTCTTTGTTATTGGTCCTAGAGGTTTGCAATGTGAAACCAACCTATAGGAAATCATGTGCTGCGAATCTTCTGATGTTGTCAGAATTGACCTTGGACCCCTCCTTCAAGGTCAAACGAGGATAGCCAAACTTAAAAGTGCTTATAACTCGCTTATTATTGATCCTAGAGGTTTGGGATGGTAAACCAACATATAGGAAATCATGGGCTGGGAATCTTCTGGTGTGGTCGGATTTGACCTTGGGCCCCTCCTTCAAGGTCAAACGAGGATAGCCAAAGCTAAAAGTGCTTGTAACTCGCTTATTATTGGTCCTACAGGTTTGGGATGGTAAACCAACATATAGGAAATCATGGGCTGGGAATCTTCTGGCGTGGTCGGATTTGACCTTGGGCCCCTCCTTTAAGGTCAAATGAGGATAGCCAAAGTTAAAAGTGCTTATAACTCGCTTATTATTGGTCCTAGAGGTTTGGGATGGTAAACCAACAGATAGGAAATCATGGGCTGGGAATCTTTCTGTGTGGTCGGATTTGACCTTGGGCCCCTCCTTCAAGGTCAAACGAGGATAGCCAAAGTTAAAAGTGCTTATAACTTGCTTATTATTGATCCTAGAGGTTTGCGATGGTAAACCAACATATAGAAAATCATGGGCTGGGAATCTTTCTGTGTGGTCGGATTTGACCTTGGACCCCTCCTTCAAGGTCAAACGAGGACAGCCAAACTTAAAACTGCTTATAACTCTCTTATTATTTGTCCTACAGGTTTGGGATGGTAAACCAACATATAGGAAATGATGGGCTGGGAATCTTCTGGTGTGGTCGGGTTTGACCTGGGGCCCCTCCTTCAAGGTCAAACGAGGATAGTCAAAGTTAAAACTGCTTATAACTCGCTTATTATTGGTCCTAGAGGTTTGGGATGATAAACCAACATATAGGAAATCATGGGCTGGGAATCTTCTGGTGTGGTCGGATTTGACCTTGGGCCCCTCCTTCAAGGTCAAATGAGAACAGTAAAACTTCAAACTGCTTATAACTCACTTATTATTGATCCTAGAGGTTTGGGATGGTAAACCAATATATAGGAAAGCATGGGCTAGGAGTCTTCTGGTGTGGTCGGATTTGACCTTGGGCCCCTCCTTCAAGGTCAAACGAGGATAGCCAAAGTTAAAACTGCTTATAACTCACTTATTATTGCTCCATGAGGTGTGGGATGGTAAACCAACATATAGGAAATCATGGGCTGAGAATTTTCTGGTGTGGTCGGATTTGACCTTGGGCCCCTCCTTCAAGGTCAAACGAGGATAGCCAAAGTTAAAAGTGCTTATAACTCGCTTATTATTGCTCCTAGAGGTTTGGGATGGTAAACCAACCTATAGAAACTCATGGGCTGGGAATCTTCTGGTGTGGTCTGATTTCACCTTGGGCCCCTCCTTCAAGGTCAAACAAGGATAGCCAAAGTTAAAAGTGCTTATAACTCGCTTATTATTGCTCCTAGAGGTTTGGGATGGTAAACCAACATATAGGAAATCATGGGCTGGGAATCTTTTGGTGTGGTCAGATTTGACTTTGGGCCCCTTGTTCAAGGTCAAACAAGGATAGCCAAACTGAAAAGTGCTTATAACTCACTTATTATTGGTCCTAGAGGTTTGGGATGGTAAACCAGCATATAGGAAATGATGGGCTGGGAATCTTCTGGTGTGGTCGGATTTGACCTTGGGCCCCTCCTTCAAGGTCAAACAGTGGTTCACTGGCTTTGGTGAGTTGTCTTTTAGGTGGATACAAATTTGCATCGGTCTCTGATGCGTAGGTCTAGTTTCTTATTGTAAATTAAACAATTTGCTTGTGTAACATATCCATATAATACATAAGTTAAGAAATATTGGAGGAAGACTGCACAGGACGCTACACAAAATAAATGTTAAATTTGGACACAAGCAATATTGGAGGAAGACTGCATAGGACGCTACACGAAAAATGCCACCTGCATATACCCAGACCACAGACATTTGAAGTATACATTTTCTTATTTTAAATTAAACAATTTGCTTGTGTAACATATCCATATAACACTTAAGAAATACTGGAGGAAGACTGCACAGGACGCTACTCAAAATAAATGTTAAATTTTGACACAAGAAATATTGGAGGAAGACTGCACAGGACGCTACATGAAAAATGCCGCCTGCATATACCCAGACCACAGACATTTGAAATAAACATTTTCTTATTTTAAATTAAATAGTTTGCTTGTGTAACATATCCATATAACACTTAAGTTTTTGTCTTCCAAATTGTTTTATGTTTACAAAATAAAAAAGTTCACTAATGTTATTTTATATGTATGCTTCAAACATAAAATACTATGTCTGCCCCCTTAAAAATCAATTTTCAAACTCCCCTTATATTTGTAAACTTTTCAAGTCACATTTCTGGTCATGTCACTACCAATACCCCACACATCTTTGCTGTCCAAAGATTCAACTCTGTGGTTGGCAGAAAGCCAGCCACTGCACCCTTGTTATTTAGATGTCTGGAAATCACCTGGAAAGTTTTGGAAGTGGTACGAGATTTTTGACCCCTAGGGTATCTGCAGAGTCGTCTGCCAAAAATTGCTTTCCAGGCATTTTTTGCGGCTGTCTTGAATTTCTGCATAAGATGCATTTATCTCATAAACAGTGTGAGATAGAAAAATTTTCAGCAAAGCCCCAGAGTATCTGCAGAGTCATCTACCGATTTGTCCAAAAAATTGTTTTCCTGCCATTTTTGGTGGCCATCTTGATTTTCTGCATAAAGCTCAAAAACACATTTATCTTGGAAGTGGTGCGAGATAGAGCAATTTCTGCAAAATTTTGAGCCCCAAGGTATTCGCAGAGTGAACTGGCAATTTTTCCAAAAAACGCTTTCTCAGCATTTTTGGTGGCCATCTTAAATTTCTGCACAAAATACAGAAACAAATTTATCTCGGAAACGTTACAATATAGACCGATTTTCTCAAAATTTTTAACCCCCAGGTTATCCGCAGTCATCTGGCGAATTTTGCCAAAAATCGTTTTCCTGCCATTTTGGGGGTATCTTGAATTTCTGTGTAAAATGCAAAAATGGCAAAATTTTTGATGTCCAGTGTATCTCAAGAGTTTTCGGGCGACTTATCACCAAAAATCTTTTTTCCCACCATTTTTGGTGGCTATCTTGATTTTCTGCATAGTTTATCTGGGAAATGTGCAAGATAGAGCGATTACAGTGAAATGCTGCATCTGCTGATTTTTGAAAGAAATCATTTTCCCACCAATTTTGGCAGCCAATTTGGATTTCTCTATAAAACGCAAAAATGCAGGTGTGAGAGAGAGCGATTTCAACAAAAGTTTCGCATTTTGCATCAAAAGAAAAATATGCTAAACTGAGGAACATAGTCATTTTGACACAATCATTAATCCTCATTGGGACGCTTTGTTTTTGCTGTGCAAAAATAATTTCTTTTTCTCTTGTGAAACAATAATCTACTTTTGTTTAAAAATATTATTCACCTTTTTTTGACACCCTTGTTTTAACTGAAAATCATTGAAAATTCTATAAAATACTTAAAATTATGCAAATCATTTTATATATCATATAAATATACAAGGCACACTTACTTTTCACATATTTAACTTTATTGTATCTAAAATTCTATTTAATTGACAATATTAAGGCTCATGCCAACTCAAGAGGTGCAACCGATTTCATATCGGTCACATGGTTCGCTTATGCATTTATTTTGAAAATCATTTTAAATTGTATTTCAGATGATCAAGAAAATCCAGCATTTTCTGTCAGTTATCCCGAAAACTTCTATGAAGAAGATAAATTTGAATTAAATTTCAAAGAAATTACATTAGATATGGGCGGAAAATACACAGCCAAGTTCCTACTAGGGGCTGAGCGACCCGAAACATCAGCAGTATTTGTTGCAGTCAGTGAGTTGAATTTTGTTTGTCTGTTATTTTCAGTCTTAATATTTATACTGTGTTTTTACCCCACAGCCCTTAAGGGCTGTCAGGGTATTGTTTTCACCCATGGTGTCCGGATGGGCATGCAGGCAAGTGGGCGGTCAAGTGGGCAGTGGGAAAAAGTTTGTCCGGGCTGTATCTCAGAAACCGTAAGGTGTAGGAAATTGATACTTGGTAGGGACATTGGTTAGGGGGTGTAGGTGTGCAACATCATGTTGTGACCTGATTTGACCTTTGACCTTGCCGCAGTGTCCTTGAGTTTGAAAATCTTGTCCGGGCTATATCTCAGAAACTGTAAGGTGTAGGAAGTCGATACTCGGTAGGGACATTGGTTAGGGGGTGTAGGTGTGCAACGTCACGGTCTGACCTTGATTTGACCTTTGTCCTTGCCGTAGTGACCTTGAGTTTGAAAATGTTGTGTGGGCCATATCTCAGAAACCGTAAGATGTAGGAAGTTGATACTTGGTAGGGACATTAGTTAGGGGGTGTAGGTGTGCAACATCATGGTGTGATCTTAATTTGACCTTTGACCTTGACATAGTGACCTTGACCTATAAAATTTAGTCTGGGCTATATCTTGGAAACCGTAAGGCATAAGAAGTTGACACTTGGTAGGGACATTAGTTGGTGATAGTAGGTGTGCAACATCATGGTGTGACCTTGATTTGACCTTTGATCTTGCCATAGTGACCTTGACCTATAAAATCTAGTCTGGGCTATATCTCAGAAACTGTAAGGTGTAGGAAGTTAATACTTAGTATTGACATTGGTTGGAGGTAGTAGGTGTGCAATGTCATGGTGTGACTTTGATTTGATTTTTGACCTTGCTGTAGTGACCTTGACCTGTAAAATCTTGTCCGGGCTGTATCTCGGAAACCGTAAGGTGTAGGAAGTTGATACTTGGTAGGGGCATTGGTTAGGGGTTGTAGGTGTGCAACGTCATGGTGGAACCTTGATTTGACCTTTGATCTTGCCGTAGTGACCTTAACCTTTAAAATCTTGTCCAGGCTATATCTCGGAAACTGTAAGGTGTAGGAAGTTGATACTTGGTACAGACATTGGTTAGGGGGTGTAGGTGTGCAGCATCATGGTGTGACCTTGATTTAACCTTTGACCTTACTGTAGTGACATTGACCTATAAAATCTTATCTGGGCTGTATCTCGGAAACCGTAAGGTGTAGGAAGTTGATACTTGGTAGGGACATTTGTCAGGCTGTGTAAGTGTGCAATGTCATGGTGTGACCTTGTTTGACCTTTGGCCTTGCCATAGTGACCTTGACCTATAAAATCTTGTCCGGGCTATATCTCAGAAACTGTAAGGTGTAGGAAGTTGATACTTGGTAGGGACATTGGTTAGGGGTTGTAGGTGTGCAACATCATGGCCTGACCTTGATTTGACCTTTGGCCTTGCCGTAGTGACCTTGACCTATAAATTCTTTTCCAGGCTATATCTCGGAAACCGTAAGGTTTAGGAAGTTGATACTTGGTAGGGACATTGGCTGGGGTGTGTAGATGTAAAATCTCATGGTATGACCTTGATTTGACCTTTGACCTTGCCATAGTGACCTTGACCTATAATGCCATGTCCAGGCTATATTTCGGTTACCATAAGGTGGCTGGATATTGATATTTGGTAGGGACATTGGTCGGGAGTTATAGGTGTGCAACGTCAAGGTTTGACCTGGATTTGACTTTTAATCTTGCATATCTGATGCCATTTTATCTCTCTACAGGGATATGTGATACTGTTTTATCTCTCTTGTATCTCTCATATTTTTATGAGCCGGCGGGAGATTATAATTTGCACCATGTGTGTGCGTACGTGCGTGCGTGCGTAGGTCACGCAGTTTTCTCTGAAACTACTGCAGTTACACATTTTTGGTAAATTACTTGTCCTAATGAATTCTTACGCTCTTCAAACGTTTTTTGGTTTGGTGAACTTTGGCCTACTTTTGAGTGAGTAATAGCACTTTTACCTAATATAATTATGTGGCTTATAACTGTCAAACTATTGCATTTAGAGTATTTTGTTGCAATATGTTGTTCAGCTACTTTCTCCACAGCTACAACATGGTCAGTAGTTTGGAAGTGTATCTCCATAGCTAAGTGAGTAATAGCTACTTTGTTAATTTTTAATGATAACCATAATGAGTAAATGGCTTATATCTTCAAAAGTATTGCAGCTACACAATTTCTCTCAAATATGTTGTTCATCTACTTTTTTGTGAACTGTAACATATTGAAGTTTCACAACTGTTGCTCAATGTACAAGTGAGTAATGGCTACTTTATTGCTACTTTTAGTGAAAATGTGAAAAATTACAAATATCTCGCAAACCGTAAGAGATAGAGCAATTTCGAGCGAATTTTTGATCCACAGGGTGGTACAACAATGTCCTATGCTAAGGGGATTGGTGAACTTTGGCCTACTTTTGAGTGAGTAATAGCACTTTTACCTAATGTAATTATATGGCTTATAACTCTCAAACTATTGCATTTACAGTATTTTGTTGCAATATGTTGTTCAGCTACTTTCTCCACAGCTACAACATGGTCAGTAGTTTGGAAGTGTATCTCCATAGCTAAGTGAGTAATAGCTACTTTGTCACTTTTTAATGATAACCATAATGAGTAAATGGCTTATATCTTCAAAAGTATTCCAGCTACATAATTTCTCTCAAATATGTTGTTTATCTACTTTTTTGTGAACTGTAACATATTGAAGTTTCACAACTGTTGCTCAGTGCACAAGTGAGTAGTGGCTACTTTATTGCTACTTTTAGTGAAAATGTGAAAAATCACAAATATTTCACAAACCGTAAAAGATAGAGCAATTTCGAGCGAATTTTTGACCCACAGGGTGGTACAACAATGTCCTATGCTAAGGGGATTGGTTAACTTTGGTATACTTTTGAGTGAGTAATAGCACTTTTACCTAATATAATTATATGGCTTATAACTCTCAAACTATTACATTTACAGTATTTTGTTGCAATATGTTGTTCAGCTACTTTCTCCACAGCTACAACATGGTCAGTAGTTTGGAAGTGTATCTCCATAGCTAAGTGAGTAATAGCTACTTTGTCACTTTTTAATGATAACCATAATGAGTAAATGGCTTATATCTTCAAAAGTATTGCAGCTACACAATTTCTCTCAAATATGTTATTTATCTACTTTTTTGTGAACTGTAACATATTGAAGTTTCACAACTGTTGCTCAATGTACAAGTGAGTAATGGCTACTTTATTGCTACTTTTAGTGAAAATGTGAAAAATCACAAATATCTCGCAAACCATCAGAGGAAAATGAGGAATTGCTAATTATCTGTAAAAGCATTGCGGATACCCAATTTTTATCAAATAACTCATTCATCTACTTTTGGGAGAGCTTTCACATGGTGAAGTTTCAGACCCGTAGATAATTACTCGCCTACTCAAAATGAGTAAATGCGAATTATCTCTTAAAAGTATTGCAGATAGCCAATTTTTCTCAAATAACTCATTCATTTAGTTTTGGAACAGCTTTCACATGGTGAAGTTTCAGACCCATAGCTAATTACTCACCCACTCAAAATTAGTAAATGGGAATTATCTTTAAAAGTATTGCAGATAGCCAATTTTTCTCAAATAACTCATTCATCTACTTATGGGAGAGCTTTCACTTGGTGAAGTTTCAGACCCGTAGCTAATTATTCACCTACTTAAAATGAGTAAATGCTAATTATCTGTAAAAGTATTGCAGATACCCAATTTTTATCAAATAACTCATTCATCTACTTTTGGCTGAGGTTTCACTTGATGAAGTTCCAGACCAGTAGGTAATTACTCACCTACTCAAAATGAGTAAATGCGAATTATCTCTAAAAGTATTGCAGATAGCCAATTTCTCTCAAAATTGCCGCCGCCGATACCGCAAGCATTTATGCCGCCGCCGCATTATGGTCTCCCTTGAATATCTCCCTTATTATTGCAAGCTTTTTAACCATATTTGGCAGTTATATACCTTAGGCGTGGGAAAATTTTTCCATATGCTTAAATTTGACCTTTCATCTTTATCAAGGTCACATGATCAAAAAATAGTTTTTTCGGGTACACCCGCCCGTCATCGCAGTTCAGGAAAATCTACTGACCGCAGAGGCTTGTAACTTCATACACATGTTTATACTATCAAAAACGTGAGCTGATTAGATTTTGGGAGCAATCTGAAGAAAATTGACCGATTTATGAGTGATTTTCTCACAGGTACCAATCAGAAAGCTTAAAATTCATGTGAACCCCCCTATTATCTTCTTAAGTATTGCATTTAGAGCCATAAAATGTATTGGGAGGTAGTAGGAAACCATATGTGGAGAGTCTAGAAAGCAAGTCAAATTTCCCCCCCCCCCCCCCCCGACCCCCCTGTAGGGGTCAAACTGGGGTCATAAAATAGCCAATTTCATCTTTTCCCCTTATATCTCCTTTATTCTTGCTTCTAGAGCTTGAGAATGTATTAAGAGGTATTGGGAAACCATATGTGAAGAGTCTAGATAGCCGGTCATATTTACCCCCAGACCCCCCCTTATGGGTCAAACTGGGGTAATAAAATAGCCGATTTTGTGTTTTTGCCTTTTATCTCTTTTATTCTTGCTTTTAGAGTTTTAGAATATATTAAGAGGTATTGGGAAACCTTATGTGATGAGTCTAGATAGCCGGTCAGATTTACCCCCACATCCCCCCTTATGGGTCAAACTGTGGTCATAAAATAGTCGATTTTGTGTTTTGGCCTTTTATCTCCTTTATTCTTGCTTTTACAGCTTTAGAATGTATTAAGAGGTATTGGGAAACCATATGTGAAGAGTCTATATAGCTGGTCAGATTTACCCCCGGACCCCCCCCCCCCCCCCCCCCCCCTTATGGGTCAAACTGGGGGTCATAAAATAGCTGATTATGTGTTTTTGCCTTTTATCTCCTTTATTCTTGCTTTTACAGCTTTAGAATGTATTAAGAGGTATTGGGAAACCATATGTGAAGAGTCTAGATAGCTGGTCCGATTTACCCCTGGACCCCCCCTTATGGGTCAAACTGTGGTCATAAAATAGCCGATTTTATAGCGAAATACCCTTACCATTTCCTAACAGTAGCTATTTGTTGGAGCCATCCAACCCAATGGCCAACGCAGAGATGCGATTTTAAGGTTTACTAACAACCTTAACCAAGCCATTGGGTTACAGTAGTCCGTCCTCCCGCCAAAGAGGTCACATGACTACATTGTTTACCTCATTATTTTTGTTGGCCATCATCAGTATGGACGTCTTTGGGAATTAGTAGAAGTTTCTCAAGGTTTTCATTTATTTTTTGAGATTTTGCTCTGAATCTCACTTTATATTTTATATGTATATGATACAGAATTGATTCATTTATTGAATCTTCGAAGGTATGCATTATATTATGCAAATAAAGGACTTTTTGGATGGCGACATCGAAAGTTCTATCGTCTTCAACCTCGAGGAAATAAGTCTTCATAAAGAAGGTCCTACTGCAACAATAATAATATCATAGCTTGCCAGTCGTTTGGTTCAGTTTGCTGGACGTTGGAAGCTATAATTTTGCAGCATACGTATATAGAAAGAATGTACTCTTCAATAACAGAAGGATCTTGGATGAGAATGACAATTCGAGTGGCCGTTATTGCTGTTCACGTTGGGTTCTAACAGCCAGGCGTTGAAAGCAATTTCTTTATCACAATATACATCCCAGTCGAATAGATTGTCGACGATTCAGCAGAAGGAATCTCCCTTGGAGGCGGCCATTTACGTTGCCGTGGACACTGCATCGTGGAGGAGTTTTGAATGCAGGAAAGACTACCTCTTCCGAAAACTCTTACGTCGAGGTCCAGTCAAAACATTCAGTAAAGGAAAATACCTGCATGACGTCATTCAAAGACAATCGAGTTTTCTATTCCTCCCAAAAGGTTTAGATTCGGGTTGTCAGATGGCGGGGAGTGTCCTTCATATCTACAAGTAAAAGCTTTTGATTCAAGGTTTTGGGACAAGAATTTGAATACACTCGGGTTTCTATACCTCTCAAAAGGTTTAGAATCGAGTTTTCAGGTGATGGGGATTGTGATTCTTCCCAAGAATACAAAGAACTTAGTCCTTATGTTTTCAGAGTGTTGCTGACTATTATTGAGTGGCTAGTTATTATATCCCCAGACGAAAGTCGGGGATATATTGGATTCAGGTCCGTCGCGCCGCCGCCGCCGCCGCCGTAGAAATTTCCTTGTGGACGCGATAACTCAAAAACAAATTAATATTTTTTTTTCAAACTTGGTACACATGTTAAGGGTGCCCAAAGGAAGATCCCTATTTTAAGGTGACCTTAAACTCCCAGTAAAAAAGAACTTATGGCCACCTTAAGGTCAGAAATTGCACTTTTGGCCACTTAGAGCCCTGTAGGTCACAAACTATGATGCTCAGCTGGCTGAAATTTTACCTGACAACACATTAATATGTTCTTAGTACATGTGCCGAAAATCATGACTTTAAGTTGAGGAGAAAATTGTGTTTGAGGCCCATAAATACCCCCACTTAGGGATTTTTTGCTATACTTTTCACATATTTTGCCCTATTATTTGGAAGTGATAATTCTGATGAGTCTCAAACTGCGCTAGGTATAACTTTGATATGTAATCCTTGTCTGTAGAAAATTTTAGGGCTGTAGGTTTACCCAAAGGGGTCGACTTAAGGTCTCAAAAGTGCCCACAGAGACCCAATTTATGCACTTTTTGCCACTTTCAAGCACTGTAGCTTTCAAACTATGTCTCTCATCTAAGTTAAATATCATCTGGGAATATATCTATGTGTTTTCTTATATGTGCCCCAACATTTAGGCCTTTAATAGACAGTTAACCTGTGTATCAGGACCATAAACACCCACCCGAGTGACCCTTATAAGACATTTTTCACATCTTTTTCCCTGTAACTTGGAAATGGTAAGTCTGAGAAGTTTCAAACTGTATTAGATATATATTCTGTGTGTAATCTTAGTATGTAACAGATTTTAAGTCTGAAGCTTTAATTTTGAAGGTCAAATTGAGGTCTCTAAAAGGCTCCCAAAGACCCAATATTTGGACTTTTTGCTACTTTTAAGCCCTGTGACTGTCAAACTATGTGACTGATAGAGCTCAAATCCTATCTGAGAAGATATTAGTATGTTATTTTTATATGTGCCAAAAATTAAGGCTTTAAGAAGACATTTAACTTGTGTATGAGTACCATAAATCCCCACCCGAGTGACCATTTTTCGACATTTTTCACATATTTTTCCCTGTAACTTGGAAATGGTAAGTCTAAGAAGTTTCAAACTGTATTAGATGCATATTCTATGTGTAATCTTAGTATGTGACAAATTTTAAGTCTGAAGCTTTAATTTGAAGGCCACATTTAGGTCTCTAGAAGGCCCCATAAAGACCCAGTATTTGGACTTTTTGCCAATTTTAAGGCCTGTGACTGTTAAACTATGTGACTGATAGAGCTGAAATCTCATCTGGGAATACATTATTATGTTCTTTTTACATGTGCCAAAAATCAAGGCTTCAAGTAGACATTTAACCTGTGTATGAGGACCTTAAACACCCACCTGAGTGACCCTTTTAAGACATTTTTCACATATTTTGCTCTGTAACTTAGAAATGGTAAGTCTGAGAAGTTTCAAACTTTATTAGATACATATTCTATGTGTAATCTTAGTATGTAACAAATTTTAAGTCTGAAGCTTTAATTTGAAAGCCACATCGAGATCTCTAAAAGGCCCACAATGACCCAATATTTGGACTTTTTACCACCTTTAAGCCCTGTAACTGTTAAACTATGTGATTGATGGAGCTGAAATCCCATCTGGGAATGCATTATTATGTCCTTTTTACATATGCCGAAAATCAAGGTTTTTAGTAGACATTTAACCTGTGTATGAGGGCCATAGACACTCGCCCAAGTGCCTTTTTTGACATTTTTTCCGTATTTTGCCCTGTTATTTGGAAATGCTTAGTGTGACAAGTCTTAAACTGTATTATATATAATTTTTGTTTGTTATGTATGTCCCCCAAAAAGTTTCAGATCTGTAGTTTAATTGCTAAGGTCTCTTTAACAATTGTAAAATGCCCACAGAAACCCAATTTATGGATATTATGCCACTTTAAAGCCCAGTAACTGTCAAACTATGTGGGTTATAGAGCTGAAATCTTTGAATTTTTAAAAGGAAATGCCTGTCTATTTAAATTTTGAATATTAATAATGTTATGGCTATCTTAGTCTTTTAAGAACTTATTTTTGTGTGTCTTACCTCTGCTTGCTGAGTTTTTCACTTTTTAAAATGAAACTGGTTAAACATATTCAAGTAGACAAAATGGACACTTTAAGTGAGCTTTAAGTCCCAATATTAATGAAATTATATCCTTATGTAGTAAAACTAGGGGATTTTTAACCCTCAACTAGCCCAGTTTTATTCAACTTGCCTCAGTTAATTTTGGCACAGCTCCTACAGTTATGAACTCATTTCAGTTGATAATCACATACTTAAAATTCTCAATTCTTTTTGTATTTGAGTACCCCTTTTATATAGATTGTTTCTTTACCATTTATGCTCAACCCACATCCCCCGCCCGGATTCCCCCCACCCACCTCTGGGACCTCCAGCTATATTGAGTGACACTAAATAAACAAAGGTATTTAATGATATCAGATGAGAAACAAAGAACTCAATGGGGTTGCAGATCTTGTGTAATAGTGAGAGAGGTGTGGAGAAGGGGAGAGGGGTGGGGGTGGGAGGTGGTGGGCTTCATTACATATAACACAAAGGGGAGTCAGAACTGAGATTGTGTCACATATTTAGGTTGCGTATATATGGACCACATATATAGGTATAGAGGAAATGAATAACTGAAAACAATTTGCAAATTCTAAAAATAATATAATAAAATAATAATATAAATAATTTTTTTTAAAATAATATTTTATTTGTGAACAAATATAGAAACAGATATGCGCTTTTGGGATTATGAATTTTAGAATGGACATTGAATCATCAATCATTTAAATACTTTGAAGGAAGATTGAAAAATATGATGAGTTGAGTTAAAAATAATATTTTATTTGTCAACAAATATAGAAACAGATATGCTTTTTGGGATTATTATTTTAGACTGGACATTCAATCATCAATCATTTAAATACTTTGAAAATAGGTTTAGAGTTATCATTGCAGGAAGATTGAAAATATAATTTGAGTTATGTATTCGGCGTCTGGGGATACACCATCTTCCTTGGGGAGATATAAACAGAGTAGATTGATGTGCTGAAGTTCATATAATAATGGGTAATTATGTTTTAAAAAATTCCCGATCAAAACCTGTGGCGTGAGTGATGACCTGTCTGGGGATATGTTGGCGCCGAGTTGGCCCAATCTAGTTGATATATAACAGTCACAGGCAGTGTGAATTTCCACATTCCTTGGGTGAACAGCCAGCATTGAATGTGGCTTTTATTTTGGGTTTCAAGGAGTTTGAAGCCTCTGGTGTTTTTATAGAGCAGTTATGCAGGAAGAAGTTTCTGCTTGGACTTTCTTACTTAAATCACTTTCCTGGACAGCTCCTTAGTTGCAGGAGGTCTGCAGGAAGTTCACTTTCAGACACCTTAGGAACAAGTTCCCTTGCAGAAGACCATAACAGAGACCAAGAGTGTATAGTCTCACTTTTTCAGTTCAGGTCTATTAAGGGGTCTAAGGGATCAGCATGTTATGTTAGACTTTTAATGCCTTGTACAGTGTGCAATGTGCATTTCCAGTCCACAGTCGATTAGTTTTTGTGCTAGTCTTCTTGTTGGAGTTTTTACCATGTCTAAGAACATGTGATTCAACAGGAGGGATGTAGCTTAGAATGCTTTTAGCAAATCTACAATGTATTTTTCACTTCTAATGAGGTTCTCTTGCTGGACATATTAGATGTTCAGAGGATTGTCATCTAGTGTTTTCATAGAAATAAGGATGATTAGTAAGTCTAGAAGTGAGCATGCTCCTAGTCTGGACTAATAAAGGGACACCAGGCCTCATACCAGATCTTTTTGTCCCTATCATGACAGTTACCCTGGAAATAGAGTTACAAGTGCCTCCTACTCCACAGCTAGTTAAAAGGGGAGTGGATCTTACTTATACAGGCCCTATGGAAGCAGGGATGATAGTTGGCTTCCTGTGGTTTCCAGGAACCTTTGCCCAATTTTGGTACTATACATGTCTTGGGAAAGAAGAATATTCAGCCAGACTTTCTAGAAGTGAGGTTGGCAGAAGTTTAAAAAAAAAAAAAAAAAAAAAAAACCAAAAAAAAACGGGAGAAACAGCAGTTTTGATAAAAGCTGTTTATGAAATGATCGACAAAAGGGCGATATCACCAGTCACATCACTGGAAGTTTACAGTTGCAGTCTATTTCTTGGGATTAGTAAAGAAGAAATGACTGTCAGTATACTTAAGGTCAGGTAAACAAGCTTTGCATGTACCTTACTCAATATGAACTGTTGCAGTATATTCGCCATTCTTGTATAGAAGGCGACTGGTTGACGTCACTAGAATTTTTGGCTGTAGTACACATAATTCACCGATTCATCCAGCTAACAAGGTCTCTTCGCTTCATTGGAGGCTACAGATTCTACCAGTTCACTGCCTTACCCTTCAGTATTGCTACAGTTTTTTCCCGAGTTCACCAAGGTAGCAAAAGAGTTGAGGTTGATGGCTCTCGCAGAAGGCAGTATTCTGTATTCGCCAGTATATAGACGGTTGGCTAATGACAACAAATTCAAAACAGCAATGCCAGGGATATACCCACTGGGGGTGCATCTTGTCGAGAGCCTGGGTTGGATCACAAATTTCTAAAATTAGATTTATTTCCAACTCCATTAATCGAAGTTATGGTTACAATTCGACCTCAGGGTAGGTCTAGTCTTCCCAACTCAAAGGAAATCTATTGTCTTCTTGGAAAGACAGTTACCATGTTGTAAGCCTCTAACTTATCTCCAGGGAAGCTCATGTCACTTTGGAAAGCATGGTTTCAATGGAGAAGTTTATACCATTGGGTTATCTGCACAGGAAGTCATTCCAATGGTATCTGGAAACACGGCTGATATCTTCAGTCTCTGGATATCCCATTTCTTGGGTCTTTGGTTCAGGGATCATCTTCACTGGTGGACCAATAGTTCAATTTTGAAGGAGAACTCACCACTCCTTTGGAAGGAGCTCAGTCTCTCTCCTTTCACAGAAGCTTCCCTAAGGGTTGGGGTGCTCTCTTGAAGCATCCACAGCCATTGGTCTGTGGAATCAGGAAGAGTCCAGACTCCTCATAACATAACATTATACAGCCGGAAACTATGTTGTTACCTTAATATGATTCAGAAATCAGCTTATGAGTTGTAATCAGTTGATTTTCACAGACAATTCTTTAGTGGTTGCCTATGTGAACAGCCAGGGAGGCTTCCACTCGGGGAATATGTACCTTGATCTGTAGAATCATGGTTCAGTCCAATGCCAGAATGATTCAGAATCAGGGAAGTACATCCCAGGGAATCTACATGTTCTGGCAGATTCCTTGGCTAGGAAGGTAAGTTATTTCAGACTAAAGGGGCTATGAATCGTCAGGTTTTTTAATCATATTACACATTGCTGCCATCAATCAGTGGTTGATGTGTTTGCAACAAGATGAATTACAAGATTTCTATGTAGCTCTGCTCTGAAAACAGGTGCTTGAACATCTCTTGTGAAGGTCTGGACAGACAGGTGTTTTTGCCCAGGGTCTTGGTCCTGCAGGTGTTGTAACATGTATATGACTCATGTCCCAGATAGTTGGGATTGGGGAACAGATGCATTAAATGTCATGGGGAGGGTCTGGTCAGTTATGTCCAGTGGCCCTCTTCCCTCAGGTGATTCAACAGATGACCACCTACAGGTGCAGAATCATCATGATTGGGTGGCCAGGGATTTTGTAGTTTTGGGGTCTGATGAATCTGTCCACAAAACTTCCCTTGGGGGTAAATCTGTTGACTCAACCATTCAGCAACAGACTTCACAACAATCTAGTTTACTTGAATCTTCATGTTTGGCATCTGGAAGTCAGGCATGAATATTATGGAAAATTCCCAGAGGAAGTGGTGAAACAATGAAGGAGCACTCCTCAAGGAGAATCTGAGAATCAATTGTTCTTTTTTGGGAAGTGGTGTGAAGAGAGCCAGGTACCATTCCACATGGAGCAAATTTTTGGAAATACTAGTTTAAGGAACATCCTAATACCATCCATTATTGTGGGCTATAGAACAGCAATTCCGGATGGTTTGGGGCCAAAAGGTTCAAGAAGTATCTAAAAGTTGAGACAAATAAGACAGTAACAACTTTTAGTAAGAGACAAACCAATGTTTGGAATTTGTCATTGGTCCTACATGCTCTTATCAGACAACCTTTGATCTTGTAAGGAAGGCTTTCTTGAAGTTTTTTCCTTTCAAGACAGTCTTTGGTCTTGGCTTCAGGTAAAGTAGTGACAGTCATGTTTGAACCCTTCCCTTAATTATAGGGAGAATGGGTCACGAGTACTTTGGCCCATTGACTGCCTTTTTGGCCATGAACCAGTTGGCTTCAGATGGGCCTACTGCAATTACTGCAACTGAGCCAGTGATCTGTGTCTCTGTGGATTGCAGAGTCATGGTAAAGGAGTGACATTAATGCTTGGACATATTCTTCCTTTAGTTATAAGGAGAATTGATCACAATTGCCAGATCCAGTTTGCTTTGGATGGGCCTACTGCAATTAAGACTGTGGTCATGCCAGCTCTTAGCCTCTTTGGACAACAGTTTGACTCAATGTGGGTCTGTCTGTCCTGTTAGGGGTTGGTAATCAAAAGGTTTGAGATAGAACAAAATCTTTTGTTTTTACTGCCATTAAGAAAGTTTCTTAATAAGACTTATTTTTTGGCATCTATTTAATCTTGATTGAGTCAAGATTGAGTCACGGAAACTATTGATGTATGTTTTTGATTGCATCTTTAGTTTTATAGGTGATTTCCTTACATGGGTTTCTTGATACATGTTATTGGAAATTGCATTGTATGTATACCAGTTTCTGTCTGAAAAACCTCTGTTGTCATAGGGTCAGATTTGAAATTGGGTCCTACAGTTGCAGTTACAGTTTTGTTACTTTATAAGTATGTGTTTCATACTTATATTGGTACATTTGCAGTTTGTGGCTGGTATGTCTGCAATGCTGGATGTATTTGTAGTTAGATATCAATGTGGCCTAAATCTGACTTGGAAAGGATTTGGCATTATGCTGATGACACTTACAGGTTGGTTTGACCTTGTTTTGGGGTCGGATGTTACAATGTAGATGGGCTATCTATTTATGACATCCTATTGCAACACCAACATTGTCAGCACTTGTGAGAATTACAGCTACATACTGCCATTTTTTGGAGTTGTATGTTGTGAATGTTTGGAAGTTATATGTTCATTAATGCATGTAATTCCATTATGAAGTTCTCATGTTGTCTAGTTATAGGTTAGGTAGTGGTTTTCTTAAAAAGAATTCCCTCCATCCTACAAGGCTGAATTCAGCTACTGTTAGGAAATGGTAAGGGTATTTCGCTATAAAATTGAAAAATTTAATAGTAATTTAAATTTTTATTAGAAATACTTACCATTTCCTAACACTCAAATTTCCCTCCCGCCTTCCCGCAAGTCATTCTTTTACTTGCAACAAAAATAATGAGGTAAACAATGTAGTCATGTGACCTCTTTGGCGGGAGGACGGACTACTGTAACCCAATGGCTTGGTTAAGGTTGTTAGTAAACCTTAAAATCGCATCTCTGCGTTGGCCATTGGGTTGGATGGCTCCAACAAATAGCTACTGTTAGGAAATGGTAAGTATTTCTAATAAAAATTTAAATTACTATTAAATTTTTCAATTTTGTGTTTTTGCCTCTTATCTCCTTTGTTCTTGCTTTTAGAGTTTTAGAATGTATTAAGAGGTATTGGGAAACCTTATGTGAAGAGTCTAGATAGCTGGTCAGATTTACCCCCGGATCCCCCCCTTATGGGTCAAACTGGGGTCATAAAATAGCCAATTTTGTGTTTTTGCCTTTTATCTCTTTTATTAAGCGTCCCTGAAAGGGCGCTTATTTGTTTTCATCTCAGTTTCCTCGCCGCCACCGCCGCATTATGGTCTCCCTTGAATATCTCCCTTATTATTAGAAGGTTTCAAACCATATTTGGCAGTTATATACCTTAGGCGTGGGAAAATTTTTCTGCATGCTTAAATTTGACCTTTGACCTTTATGAAGGTCACATGATCAAAAACTATTTTTTTAAGTACACCCCCCCGTCATCACAGTTCTGGAAAAACTACTTGCTACAGAGCCTTATAATTGACACACCTGTTCATACTATCGAAAACGCGAGCTGATTAGATTTTGGGAGCAATCCCTTGAAAAGTGTCTCATTTATGAGGGATTTTCTGACACCTTCCAATCTGAAAGCCTTAAATTTAGGCCAACCCCCTATTATCTTCTTAAGTATTGCATTTAGAGCTATAAAATGTACTTGGAGGTAATAGGAAACCATATGTGGAGAGTCTATATAGCCGGTCAGTTTTACCCCACGGTCCCCCCTTATGGGTCAAACTGGGGTCATAAAATAGCTGATTTTTAGTTTTTGCCTTATACAGGCATCCCAGGGGAAACTTTTAAAAAGGTTTTAGCCTTTTTTTTTGCTAAAAAAACCTTTTTTCTCATTTTTTCAAGAAAAACCTTTTTTTAAGCTGAAAAATGGCGTGAAAACCTTTTTTAACCTTTTTTTCCCAAGCTAAAACCTTTTTTTTCCCAGCAGTCAAATTTGTTGATGAAAATTAAATTTTATTGTGCATACATTTAATTGGTATACAGCTGTAATTGAG
Source organism: Sabellastarte sp. h YS-2021 (assembly GCA_964017235.1). Taxonomy (NCBI): domain Eukaryota; kingdom Metazoa; phylum Annelida; class Polychaeta; order Sabellida; family Sabellidae; genus Sabellastarte; species Sabellastarte sp. h YS-2021. Next base: position 112,060,111 of record OZ024932.1, read on the forward strand.
TATTTCAGACTGTTTGACTTCTGATTATATCATACAGTGAAGTAGACATTGTGATACCAACAAAAATGTTTGGTCTGAGAGGAGTTAACAGTCTGTAACAGCAGTAATTAGTACCTAAAAAGTAGGAAGGTCAACAGTTGTTATATTCCCAGCAGAAAGTTGGCGATATCATGGTTTCATGTTTGTTGCACTGCTGCTGTGCATTTTGTGTGTCCGATAACACTTTTATGGATTTCATTCAAACTTGGCACACACATGTATTTGGAGATGAACAGAATTTTAAGGTGACCTTAAATGCCCAATAATACAGAGGTTATGGCTACTTTAAGGGCAGAGGTGGACCTTCGGTCACTTAAAGCCCTCTAGGTCACAAACTATGTGGCTCATATGGCTAATTTTTTTTTCTAAGAACAAATTAATATATTCTTCTAAGTCTTCTTCCATGTGTCGAAAAATCAAGATTTTATTACGCTACAATAGCTTACCATGTGGGACTTAATGCTGTTCTCGGGTTGCCACACCCGGGGCCAACGTCTTAGAAAAAAAAGATCGTTCTTGTTAGCCACCGGATATACTGGTAGTTGTCGTCACGTGATATCTTCTGACCAATCGCCCTACTTTCTCGTTGGCCACGAAGACTGGTAGCAGTTTGTAAATATACAGACATTTTCTTTTATTTCTCAGTATTCACGTATTGTTGGAGGCTAATATTTGGATATTTCCTTAAATATATTTCATAGATTATTCTGTGAAAATTTTAATTTCACAACTTAAGTAGTTTCCTCACAATCCGCGTGTTTTGAGTTTTCTCGGTTCAGGCAATCTTAATTGTACGTCTTTTTATTGCGTTAAAATGTCCCTTCATCAAGCAAACAAAGACAAACCGAGAGCTCAGAAATGCCGCCATTTTTGCTTCAGTTTTGATACTCATAATTTCTGCCCTACCTGTAGGGAGGCTGGCAAGGGAGATGACCCCTGTGTCACTTTTGAAGCACCCTGCCATATTTGTACGTCTCTCTCTGATGAACAACTACAAAAGATTCAAAACAGGAAGCGGTACTTAAAAAAGCAAAAAGCGGAAACTAGTTCCAAAGATGAACTAGATCTCTTGGGTGAAGGCGATGGGGACTCTTTTAATGGTTCTAATGCAGACCTTGAGAGTGCTGCCGATAACCTCTTTACCTCACCCCCCCGTCCTCAACCTCTCGCCTTCAGTTCTTTATCACTAAAAACCCCAGCAAAAGCTGTTCCTCCCACCCCAGGTACTGCCTTGCAAAACAAAATTCAAAGAAATCTAGAGAAATCCCTGGGTGATTCCTTAAATATACATATACAGCAGCAAATGGGTTCCTTCCAGACATCCATGTTAGAAGCATTTCAATCACTCCGAGAGGAGTTGGCAGTTAAAAAGCCTGCCGAGGTTGATCCCTCGCCTCATGCTTCAAAAGCTGGTCCATCCAGCAAGTCTGCTGCTCAACTGGACCTACCCCCTCCGAGGTCAAGTACTAATACACAGTCCGAGGCAATGGATGTGGACGTTGGTCCAGCACTCCCTCCTCGACTAGTACTTAACCAAACTTCCTCGGATCAGTACGTTGCCCCTTCTGAAGCAATACCGAAGGATACCTCGTACTCACATAAAAAACAAAGCCACAGGCAAACAGTTACACCGAGCTCTGCCTCGGATCATCTGGATGAGGATTCCGACGAATCTCGGATCCATCCTAGACCTAAGAAACACTCTGACAAGAGTAAGCATAAATCTAGGTCCAGATATGTGTTATCTTCAGAGGAAGATCACTCCCCTGTGGCTAGACACAGGTCTTCTAAGCCCTCTAGGGCTCAGCCCTCAGGCGCAGCTTCTGATCAAGACCTCCCACAACATGATCCAGAACCCCCTTATTATAGGGAAGTAGCCCTGTCTGACATTCCCTCCCAATACTCTGAAGAGGTAGACACCTTCAGGCGCATTCTTTCTCTCCCTGACCCCAGGGACTCTATGCCTAGGTCGTCAACTTCAGTGTTGGGTCTGGATGATGAAAAAGGCCGTCAAGAGCTCAGACCTAGAGGTCCTTCCTCTATCTTACCACTTAGCTCAGTTATCAAGGACGCCTTCGATAAATTTCAACATGATTTCAAAGCTGCGAATTTATCTGAGGGAAAATATGTCAAACCTCCTCCATCCACTTCTAAGTGGTATAAGGTTGGACAGCCCACTTTTCAAGACAAAATCCAGGAGTTGAATACGGACTTTGCTAAGATCTGTATTACTCCTAGACCTCCTGGGGCTCCAGTAGCCAAAGTCCCTATGCCAGTCCTTAAGGAGCTGGAACATCAGGCTAGACAGAATATTTCAACCCTCAATTTCACCGCTGCCTTTGCCAAAACCTCTTCTTCTTGTAATGGTTCTTTGGAAAAGTGCCAACATAGCATCAAGTCAACTGTCAAGAAGATAAAGTCTCAGATCCAGAAAGGTGCCAATCCTGAGAAAGCAGCAAAGCGCGGATATGAGGAAGTTGCTGAGTACTTGGATTTTTGGAACAAGACGGTTCTTGTCCAACATAGAGCTCTTACCTGTCTCAGCAAATCGCTAGCCCATATTCTCCAGAGGGAATTATATTCTATGGCTAATACCGGCTTGCTTAGGCGCGAAGCCGAAATGACTCTATTGCATCCCCAGCTAGGGGAAACGAGACGCCAAGAACTTAGGAACTCGTCCTTCTGGGACTCCTCCTTGTTCGAGTCTCAACTTGTCAAGGAAGGTGAGGACTTCCTTCTCAAAAAAGGCACCTCAAAAGATTCTCAGGGTTTTGCACCCTACCAGAATAAGCCCTTTCGTGGTCCCCACAAGAAAAGAGGCTCCTACAGGAAACGCCCCTATGGGGGCAATTCCTCCCAAAGCAGTAACCAATCCTTTCCCTCGGGAAGAGGAAAATCCAACTTCAGAGGCTCCAGGGGTCGTTTTCGACCCCACAATAGGGGAAGGGGGCGTGGAAACCCCCCTTCACAATGACTCCTCCAAAGCCTCATTCAGTCCACCAGTAGGAAGTCGCCTCCGTTCTTTCAAGAGAGACTGGCTAACAAACAAATGTTCTCAAAACGTGTTAAACATTATCACCAATGGCTACGTTCTGCCATTCCGCTCAAAGCCAAACTTGATCAGATTCCCTCTGATTCTATCAGAGTACAAGGCCCAACAAAAAGACCAAGCCTTGGCCACTTGTATCCAGTCTCTCTTGTCAAAGAACGCCATCGAAAGGGTGGAAAACGTAAAATCTCTCGGGTTTTACAGTCGCCTGTTCCTAGTACCCAAGCCTCACCAAAGGTGGAGGCCAGTCATAGACTTAAGCAGGCTCAACACTTTTCTACATGTAGAAAAGTTCAAAATGGAAACCCCGGAGTCCATCAGGACTTCCCTGGTCCCAGGGGAGTGGGTATCGTCGATAGATCTGTCGGACGCATACCTTCACATCCCCATCCATCCAAACTCAAGGAAATACCTAAGGTTTTGCTACAAGGCCCAGGTGTTCCAGTTCACCTCCCTACCTTTCGGACTGGCCACAGCCCCCCAGGTCTTTACGATGATCGTAAAGGAAGTGAAACTAATGGCCCTCTCAAGAGGACTCAGAATTCACCAATACCTGGACGACTGGCTGATCAGGTCCCAGTCCCAGGAGGAATCTCAAAGGGACACACAGGCAGTGGTAGACCTAACCCAATCTTTGGGTTGGATAATCAACCAGGAAAAATCAGAACTGAAACCTACTCAGGTGTTTTCGTTCGTGGGCTACGAATACCACCTAGATTCAGCCCTTGTAAGACCCACTCACGAGAGATGGCTCAAACTCCAGGATTTGATCCTGCGACTCAAGTCAAAACGTGTTTTGACTGCAAGATGTTTGATGTCTCTAATTGGGTTGCTAGCCTCAACGGAGAAAATGGTCCCGGAGGGACGCCTTCACATGAGGCCCTTTCAGTTTCATCTCAAGGAGCACTGGAGATATCCTCAGTCGCTGGACAACCTCCTTCCTTGGACAGAAGCCATTGTAGCCCACCTAGATTGGTGGCAAAACCCCTCAAATGTGATGAAAGGCGCAGACCTTCATCCCAAGGACCACAGTATCCAACTCTTTACCGACGCCTCAAACGAAGGTTGGGGCGCTCACTTAGATCAAAGTTCTACAAAAGGGCTGTGGTCAGAGCGGGAAAAAAGGCTACACATAAATGTCCTAGAATTGAAGGCGGTCTCCCTGGCCCTTCGAGACTTCAAGGACCAGTGCCAGAATCAAACAGTGTTAGTTGCTACAGACAACACAACAGTGGTAGCCTACATCAACAAGCAAGGGGGAACTCACTCAGCAGAGATGTGCGCTCTCCTGTGGAAAATCATGACCTGGTGCCATCACTACCATATAACATTGAAAGCCAGGCACATTCCAGGGTGTCTGAATGTGATGGCCGACCTCCTATCCAGGTCCAACCAAGTGCAGTCAACAGAATGGTCTCTGCACCCTCAGGTCTTCAAGCAAATCTGCCGAAAGTGGTTCACCCCTCATGTAGACTTATTCGCCACTCACTTGAATCACAAACTCCCTCTATATGTGTCTCCTATCCCAGACCCAAGGGCCTGGAACATAGATGCTCTGAACATAAACTGGACCAACCTCACGGCCTACGCCTACCCTCCTACGGCTCTCCTTCACAAGGTGATCCAAAAGATCAAGCAATGCCATTGCCTGATCATCATGATAGCCCCAGGCTGGCCAGGGATGCCCTGGTTTTGGGACCTAGTGCAGCTCTCAACAGAGATCCCACTACAACTCCCAGTGTCAACGACCCTACTCAAACAGTCCCACAACTATGTGTTCCACAACAACCCACAACAGCTGAACCTCCACGCCTGGTGTCTAGGAGCGGACAACTCCAAGAACAAGGCTTCTCTGTGGAGGTGGCAGAGAGAATTGCTGCCCCTCAGCGGTCATCAACAAGGACCATCTACAGGTCAAAGTGGGCCCTATTTGAAAAATGGTGCAGAGAAAATTCGGTGGATTTCTCCACTCCATCTGTGAAACAAATCTCAGATTTTTTCATGTAGCTGTACCAAGACCTAAACAGGCGCCCCTCGACCATTGATGGCTACAGGACTGCTATCGTTGACACTCTGGGCCCAACGGCCCAACACATTGCGCACAATGCAGACCTTCATAGGTTACTCTCCAGTTTTCACAGGGATCGTCCTAAAAGTTCCAGAAATTTACCCAAGTGGAACCTTTCTGTTGTCCTTAACGAGCTCACCAAAGCACCATTTGAGCCCACGAAAGACTCAGACCTCAAACATCTTACTCTTAAAACTGCTTTCTTGCTAGCCTTGGCCTCCGGCAAGCGCCGCAGCGAAATCCATGCCTGGGTCGCTAACAAAGTAGCTAATTTAGGCCAATGGGAAAAGGTAGCCTTGTTCCCTTCTTCTGATTTCATAGCCAAAAACCAACTAGCAAGAGAAGGTTCTCCAAGTGTGTCACCAGTGACTATCCCTGCTTTGACTACCATTGTAGATAGACAGTTTAAGGAAGACAGGACCCTGTGTCCCGTGCGGGCCCTGAGGTTCTATTTGGACCGAACTAAAGACCTCAGAGGGTCTCGTTCTCTCCTTTTCATCTCCTTTAAGAAAGGACATACCTCAGACATCAGACCCGCTACACTCTCCTCATGGTTGAAACAAACCATCCTACTTTGTTACAAACAAGCAGATCAACAAGCCTTGGACTTGGTCCAAGTCAAAGCGCATGACATCCGGGCCTTCGCGGCCTCTAAGGCCTTTTACGGTGGAGTATCGGTGGACCAAATCATGCAAGCCTGTCACTGGAAAGCTCACAACACATTCACAAATTTTTACCTAAAAGACCTTACTTGGTCGGACACCGACAACAATATGTATCTGGGACCCGTAGTGGCGGCACAACAAGTCCTAGATCCTTCCCCTCAGACCAGTTGTCCTCGGAAAGAAAAAAGGGGGGGGGGGGCACATCCGCTACAACCAAGTCTTCAGGAGTCTCTCCCAGGATCTAGGTATTCCTTTACCTTCAAGATGTTACGGGTAAGGTCATTTTATTTTTTAATTATCAGGTAATTTCTATTAAGAACTTAGTCAGTTGTCGTTAATCTCATATTTCAGGTTAAAAATTTCATGAGATGCCCAACCACTGGGTTGGTCAGTCACACGTGAAGGTCTAATAGGGACCCTTAGACCTCGAAGTGAGCACTGCTGCACTTCCGTCCTACTACCAAACATCTGGACAGTTTTAGCACTGTCCCTTTTTTACTCAGGTTTTTGGCTCGTTACAGGCCCGATCTTCGGGATCGGGGCTCTGTAAAAGGGACTCAGACTGGCATTTCTGGCACTATTCTGTATATATATTAATTCAAAATCTTAGAAAAAAATTACATATCTTCCAGTCTCAGCTGTAATCCCGCCACCGGGCGGTTGAATTCAGCATTAAGTCCCACATGGTAAGCTATTGTAGCGTAATAAAATTGTAAATTTTAATTACTTAAATGTAGCTTTTATAAGCTACAAGCTTACCATGTGGGACTTAGAAGAGTCCCACCCTGACTCCCCGCTGTTTACAGCTGAGGGGTAGGTTTAATAGCAAAATTTCAACGAGAAAGTAGGGCGATTGGTCAGAAGATATCACGTGACGACAACTACCAGTATATCCGGTGGCTAACAAGAACGATCTTTTTTTTCTAAGACGTTGGCCCCGGGTGTGGCAACCCGAGAACAGCATTAAGTCCCACATGGTAAGCTTGTAGCTTATAAAAGCTACATTTAAGTAATTAAAATTTACAAATTTATATTAAGGTTAAAATTGTGTTTGAGGCCCATAAAGACTTAACTTGCAGATTTTTCTCCATTTTTCACATATTTTGCCTTGTAACTTGGAAATGGCAAGTCTAACTGGACTCAAACATAAACATAAGTTCCATATAAGCTATGTCCAAATTTTATGAACTTTTTTCCATTTTAAGCCCTATAGATTTCAAACTGTGTCAATCACCCACCTAATATCTTGTCTAATAATATCTTGTCTAATAATATATTAACATGTTCTTTTTCCATAAGCCAAAAATCAAAGCTTAAAGTTGATATTGAAACTGTTTATCATGCTCATAAAGACCCTATCCGGGGTACATTTTTCTGGGTTTTTTTTCACAAATTCTGCTTTCTAATTTATAAATGAAAAGTCTGACCAGCCTCAAACTGTACTAAATATAACTTGTATAGTTGACCTTTGTCTAAAGCTCTGTAGTTTAAATTTTAAGGTCACCTTAAAGTCTCTAAAACATTCCCACCAGGACCCATTTTCTGCACTTTTTTGCCACTTTTATGCGGTTTACCCAGCTAAAATCTCACCTGGGGACAGTTGTTCCTTTTCATATATGTCAACTTTAAAGTTAGTTGACATTTAGGTAATTTTTAAAGTCCATAAAGATGCCACCTGGTAACTTATTTTTCTGTATTTTTCATATGTTTTGATTATTTGGAAAGTGATTAATTATCTAGTTATATAAAATTTTTCCTATTTTTGTCTTGTCTTGCTCATAACTTCTAAACTAACATAAACTAAGCTATTTCGCAAGTGAAGTTGCCCAGCCACTTTTTTATGTAAAACATATTAAAATCTAAGCTTTTTAGCTGTAATACTTAATTGAGTATTGGGGGTATTTAAATTTATACCAGAACTTGACCTGTGTACTGTGACAAATATCAGCTTTTTTCTGGCATCCTTTTCCTTTCAATATCTACTTTCCCCCTTGTATTAAACTGTATTTTGATATGCATATTCCTTGGAGATATATCCCTTAATGAGTGGTGCTTCTATTTGCATAAACTGTGAGGGGAAGCGGGACGAGGTGGTTCTGCAGCCTCGAATTGTGAAAACAACCCATAGGAAGTCATGTCTTGCCAATCTTTTGCAAGTGTCAGATTTGATCTTTGTTCCCTGCATCAAGGTTCAGTTGGGTCATCATATCGAAGGGGCCTTTTATCTCCCTTATTATTGCTCCTTTGGCTTTTCATGGTCAGACCGCCTCCACCTTTTCTTAATACCTGGTGGGACGTAAATGCCGCAGCAGTGGTCTTGTTACACAAAATAGCTAAAGTGGCTAGGAAAGCTTGCCTTAGAGTTTGGCGTTGTTTTGAAAACAAAATGGTTGCCATATCACATCTTTAATGTCAAATGTGGCCGAATCATGGGGGTCATATCAAGAAGGCCTAAAATCTCCCTTATGATTGGTCCAAGGTGTTTGGAATGAAGAAACAACTTGTACAAAATCGTTGTGTGCTGATCTTTTGCAAGTGTCAGATTTGAACTGTGACCCCTGCTTCAAGGTCATGTAGGGTCATCGTGCTAAACAAACCTTATATCTCCCTTATAATTGGTTCTAGGGCTTCAAAATGTGAAAACAACTTGTAAGAAATCATGGCCTGTGAATCTTACATCTGACAACATCTCGTGGGTTCTGTAGTCTTACAACTGAAGATGTTTCTACAGTTTTCTCGTATCTCAGTGTTGTTGCCCATTTAGTTGTACATGTGGGCTGGGATTCTTGCCTGCTGAGGCTGGCCTTTTTTCTATTAATAAGAAAGAAATCCAAAACTCTTCAGATGTAAGTCAATCTCCTCTGAAGTCTAATCACAGTATTTTATGGTATTTCATCTCTCCACCAATATATTAAAGGTATGCAATCACTACAAAACTTTTTCCCACTGTTTTAGATTATATAGAAATAGGATCATTTAAGGATCAATCTTATCACTGTAGGAAGATTGACTAAAAAATAATGAAAAATTATTTATAGTACTTGTGCATCACACAAAGTTAGTGCTACAAAAATACCCAATGAATGTCTGTGGTGTGAGAGATGGTCTGTCTTGATATTTGTTGGTGCCATGTTGTTGCAATTTACTTGTTATTGGTGGAAGGTAAATCCAGACATTCTCTTTCAAAAATTATACTTATGGCCTTACAACTAATAAAATGAATTGATCTTTTAGAAGTGTTATTTCAAAACAACGTGAGTGCAATATTAATCGGGGAAAAAAACCTTTTTTTTTTCAGATTTAAAACCTTTTTTTCTTCTAAAATAGCCTTTTAAAAAACCTTTTTTCCCGTTAAAATTCACTGGGATGCCTGCTTATATCTCCTTTATTGTTGTTTTTATAGCTTCAGAATGTATTAAGAGGTATTGGGAAAGCATATATGGAGAGTCTAAATAGCCGGTCAGTTTTACCACCACCCCCCCCCACCCCCCTATGGGTCAAACTGGGGTCATAAAATAGCCGATTTTGAGTTTTTGCCTTTATCTCCTTTATTATTGCTTTTATAGCTTCAGAATATATTAAGAGTTATTGGGAAAGCATATGTGGAGAGTCTAAATAGCCGGTCAGTTTTACCCCCTGGCCCCCCCTTATGGGTCAAACTGGGGTCATAAAATAGCTGATTTTGAGTTTTTGCCTTATATCTCCTTTATTGTTGCTTTTATAGCTTCAGAATGTATTAAGAGGTATTGGGAAAGCATATATGGAGAGTCTAAATAGCCGGTCAGTTTTACCCCCCGACCCCCCCTTATGGGTCAAACTGGGGTCATAAAATAGCCGATTTTGAGTTTTTGCCTTTATCTCCTTTATTGTTGCTTTTATAGCTTCAGAATATATTAAGAGGTATTGGGAAAGCATATGTGGAGAGTCTAAATAGCCGGTCAGTTTTACCCCCTCCCCCCCACCCCCCCCACCCCCCCCCTTATGGGTCAAACTGGGGTCATAAAATAGCTGATTTTGAGTTTTGCCTTATATCTCCTTTATTGTTGCTTTTATAGCTTCAAAATGTATTAAGAGGTATTGGCAAAGCATATATGGAGAATCTAAATAGCTGGTCAGTTTTACCCCCCGACCCTCCCTTATGGGCCAAACTGGGGTCATAAAATAGCCGATTTTGAGTTTTTGCCTTTATCTCCTTTATTGTTGCTTTTATAGCTTCAGAATATATTAAGAGGTATTGGGAAAGCATATGTGGAGAATCTAAATAGCCGGTCAGTTTTATCCCCCAACCCCCCTTTATGGGTCAAACTGGGGTCATAAAATAGTTGCTTTTGAGTTTTGCCTTATATCTCCTTTATTGTTGCTTTTCGACCTTCAGAATGTATTAAGAGGTATTGGGAAAGGATATGTGGAGAGTCTAAATAGCGGGTACGTTTTATCCCCCGACCCTCCCTTATGGGTCAAACTGGGGTCATAAAATAGCTGATTTTGAGTTTTGCCTTATATCTCCTTTATTGTTGCTTTTCGACCTTCAGAATGTATTAAGAGGTATTGGGAAAGGATATGTGGAGAGTCTAAATAGCGGGTACGTTTTATCCCCCGACCCTCCCTTATGGGTCAAACTGGGGTCATAAAATAGCTGATTTTGAGTTTTTGCCTTATATCTCCTTTATTGTTGCTTTTATAGCTTCAGAATGTATGAAGAGGTATTGGGAAAGCATACGGTGCAGCTTTGTGTATTCTTAGCTTTACAGTATGCTTATTAAAACCACAAAGCATTTTAAACTTTAAGGGACGCTTCGCTTTTGTTAGCAAAAGCATTCCTCTAGTTCTTTTAGAGTTTTAGAATGTATTGAGAGGTATTGGGAAACCTTATGTGAAGAGTCTAGATAGCTGGTCAGATTTACCCCCCCGCCCCCCCCTTTTATGGATCAAACTGGATTCATCAAATGGCCGATTTTTGTTTTTGCCTTATATCTGTTGTATTGAATGTAGATAACTGTTGAATGTATACATTCAACGGGTCAAACCGTTGAATGTATAGATTCAATGGGCAAACTGTTGAATGTATACATTCAATGGCTCAGCTGTGGAATGTATAGATTCAATGGGTGAAACTGTTGAATGTGTACATTCAATGGCTCAGGGCATGGAATGTGGAAATAATTTATAGTTGATAAGTTGATTGGAAGTATGAAGACTTATGTACACTTTAACATACACTGAGTATTTTCTAAAATCAAATCACTATTTATAGTAGTTGTAGGGATGATCAAAAGAAAAAGTCTTCTATTGAAGTGTTAGCAGGGGCTCAAAGAAGAAGAATTTTGTAGGATTAAAGACTTTATAAACATAAAGAGTTCCCTTTAATCTACACTAGTTGGTAAATTGTTTATCGATATTGCCGATATTTATTGTTTTGGAACTGGACTCCCGATATCGAGATCTAAACATGTATTTCAATATCACCATTTTAAGTATAACTGTAAACTTACACTGTTAATACTCGAAGTAAAGCAAAAATCTGAAGACATTGTACACTTTTATCTCACATTTTTGATGTTTTCAATGGGTTTTTGATGAAAACTGCATTGTTTTGTTTTGATTCATTTTGCTTCCTGTTAGCAGTTCGGGAAACACTAAAATAAAACGTTTTCAGTTTCCCGAATTCGGACTATTTGGTAGACAATATGAACCCCCGATATCGCCCGATATTGAAATATTTTTACATTCAATATCGATACCCACAAAGCCAAACGATTTACCCCCTAATCTACACACATTAAAACAATTGCTGTGATAATCAAAGCAAAGAACAAAGAGAGACAGTTCAAGCCTGAGTAATCTTTTGATCACTGATTACAGAAAAAGTTGTCACCTGAGTACCTCATTAATGCTCTCCAAATTTGTGTGTGATTGTTTACAGTTAATCCATGAAAGAGGATCACAGAGGTGCAATTGCAATTAGTCTTACCACACCAAGAAACACAAGAGCATTGGGGTTCATTGTGATTATATAATTGGAAAATAGATTAATATTTCTTGTTCTTTTTTATCCTTTACAAAATATTTAAACAATAATTAAGCCATGTTTTATAAATATTGAAAAACTATTTAAGGCTATAATACACTATACTAATAAACTCATAACTACATTTAACTTTTATATTAGTAAAAATGCATCATTAATTCATACAATATAATATTAAATTAAATAGGTTTTATAATAGTATTAACATTGCATCATTAATTTATACAATACAAATATTAAACTAAATAAGTTTTACATAAATATTAAACTGTTTAGGGACTACTTATAAAAATCATAATATTTAAAGAACTTATACACATTCAATTATCATAACTGTTGAATGTACACATTCCACAGCCAAACTGTGGAATGTACACATTCAATGGCTATTTGCTGTTGAATGTGTACATTCAACACCTAGGCCATTGGATGTATACATTCAACACTTGGGCCATTGAATCTATACATTCAACAGTTATCTACATTCAATACAACATATCTATTACAATGTATTTAGAGGTATTGGAAAACCTTATGTGAAGAGTCTAGATAGCTGGTCAGATTTACCAGATAGATGTGTTCAAAGCATTGTGTCATTCTTTCCTTTCTAAAGGCTCACATTTTACGATGCCATTTTCTAAAATGTAAATAGATATATGGCATTTATAAAGCACTGTTACTCTTTAATTAAGTAGTTTTATGGTGTAACTTTCAACCTATTATAAGTATTGATGCTTTATGCATTCTTAGCCAGAGCATTTATTCAATTAACTTTTCGCAATTTATGACCATAGAAAACAAAATAAAGCTTAAATTTTTATGTCGTCACTCTGCAGCGTGGGCGTCCGCATACGCGTGAACAACTTCTCCTCCAAAACTACAAGGCCTAGAGACATGCTGTCTTTTATGTCAGCTGACTTGTCAGTCAGCTGACATTATGTCATTACTCTGCAGCGTGGGCGTCCGCGTGAACAACTTCTTCTCCAAAACTACAAGGCCTAGAGACATGCTGTTTTTTTAAAAGATACCTTATCTATCGAGGATGAAAAATTGTTCAAGGCATGCAAATCTGTCTGTTCGTCTGTTTGCTAGAGACATTACAAGGGGGGTACCCCCACCAAAAGTGTGAAAATTTCAACTTTTTATCACAATTGTCTCAGTGACTATTGCAGGAATTTCTCTCATATCTTGCATATATGTACTAGGCCAGAGGTAGATTCTCTTGTGTGAGTATGAGACCTGGATCTGTCTTACTTTTTTTTAATAAATTTTTTTAATAATTTTTAATGCATTAAAATTCATGAAATCATGCACTAAATCACTTATAACTTCAAAAGTGTTGCATTTACAGCATTTTGTGAAAATATGTTGTTCAGCTACTTTTTTCATAGCTACAATATGGTGAGTAAGTTGGGTGTCTGTCTCAATAGCTAAGTGAGTAATAGCTACTTTTGGGCTTTTCAGTAACTTCCATTATGAGTAAAATCACTTGTAACTTAAAAACTATTGCATTTAGAGAATTTCGTATAAATCTGTTATTCAGCTACTTTTGGGCCAACTATAACATAGTGAAATTTCAGACCTGTAGCTCATGGCATAGCTGAGTAATAGCTACTTTTAGGTTATCACTGTTGAGTAAATCGCTTATAACTTGAAAACTATTGCATTTAGAGAATTTCGTATAAATATGTTATTCAGCTACTTTTGGGTCAGCTATAACATAGTAAAATTTCAGACCTGTAGCTCATGGCATAGCTGAGTAATAGCTACTTTTAGGTTATCACTGTTGAGTAAATCACTTATAACTTGAAAAGTGTTGCATTTAGAGCATTTTTTTAAAATATGTTATTCAGCTACTTTTTTCATAGCTACAATATGGTGAGTAAGTTGGGTGTCTGTCTCAATAGCTAAGTGAGTAATAGCTACTTTTGGGCTTTTCAGTAACTTCCATCATGATTAAAATCACTTGTAACTTAAAAACTATTGCATCTAGAGAATTTCGTATAAATATGTTATTCAGCTACTTTTGGGCCAGCTATAACATAGTAAAATTTCAGACCTGTAGCTCATGGCATAGCTGAGTAATAGCTACTTTTAGGTTATCACTGTTGAGTAAATCAGTTATAATTGGAAAACTATTGCATTTACAGAAATTTGTGCAAATATGTTATTCAGCTACTTTTGAGTCAGCTATAACATAGTGAAATTATAGACCTATAGCTCATGGCACAACTGAGCAATAGCTATTCTCAGGTACTGACTGTTGAGTAAATCAGCTATAACTTGAAAAATATTGCATTTGGAGTATTTTGTTAAAATATATTGTTCACCTACTTTTGGGTCAGCTATAACATAGTGAAATTACAGACCTATAGCTCATGGCATAGCGGAGCAATAGCTATTTTCAGGTTCTCACTATTGAGTAAATCAGTTGTAGCTTGAAAACTGTTGCATTTACAGTAGTTTGCTTAAATATGTTGTTCACCTACTTTTGGGTTAGCTATAACATAGTAAAATTTCAGACATGTAGCTCATTGCATAGCTGAATTATAGTTCCTTTGAGGTTCTCACTGTTGAGTAAATCAGTTGTAACTTGAAAACTATTACATTTAGAGTAATTTGTTAAATATGTTATTCACAGAATTTTTGGTCAGCTATAACATAGTGAAATTGCAGACCTCTATGTCATGGCATAGCTGAGCAATAGCTACTTTCAGGTTCTCACTGTTGAGTAAATCATTGTATCCACTGGATAGCCGCAGTGTGTAGAGAGAGATTTCACCATTACTGCTCTGATGAAAAAAAATATTATAGCTAGCTTTCTTAAGTTTGCAGTATATATTAATAACCATAAAATGTTGTCTGGGAATATTTTTGGCCTCATTTTGAGAAACAAGATGGCCGCCACAGGTGTTTTTTGTCAGTCATGAAAAGTGATTATATCTCCCTTATTATTGATCCTAGAGGTTTGGGATGATAAACCAACCTGTAGGAAATCATGGTTTGTTAATCTTTTGGTGTGGTCAGATTTGACCTTCAATGACCCCTCCTTCAAGGTTAAACAAGGATAGCCAAACTTAAAAGTGCTTATAACTCGCTTATTATTGGTCCCAGAGGTTAGGGATGGTAAACAGACAGGAAATCATGGGCTGTGAATCTGTTGATATGGTCCGATTTGACCTTGGAACCCTCCTTCAAGGTCAAATGAGGATAGCGAAAATTGAAAGTGCCTACAACTCGCTTATTATTGGTGACAGAGATTTGGGATGGTAAACCATCCCATAGGAAATCATTGGCTCGGAATCTTTTGGTATGGTCAGATTTGACCTTTGGACCCCTCCTTCAAGGTTAAATGAGGACAGCCAAGCTTAAAAGTGCTTATAACTCATTTATAATTGGTCCTAGAGGTTTGGAATGGGAAACCATAGGAAATCATGGGCTGGGAATGTATTTGTGTGGTTAGATTTGACCTTGGACCCCTTCTTCAAGGTCGAACGAGGATATTGCATTTGTAGTATTTCTTTAAATATGTTTTAACCTATTTTTTACACTTAAACAATTACCTTGTTATTTTCCTTCATAATACCATTTACAGGGCACAACTTTTTTATCCTTTTCTTCTGTCAGCTTCGGAATTTCTTTCGAACTTGCTGTTCAGTTAGCATTTACTGTATTTCTGTACAGCCCTTTTCCTGATAATTATTCTGTCCTCTAATCACCTTCACAAATCAAAAACACTCAGTCAGCTGACACAGTGCGGGCACTCTCCTCTTGTTTTAAAAGATACCTTATCTATCGAGGATGAAAATTTGTTCAAAGCATGCAAATCTGTCTGTTCGTCTGTTTGCTAGAGACATTATAATGGAGGTACCCCCACCAAAAGTGTGAAAATTTCAAAACTTTATCACAATTTTCTCAGTGACTATTCCAGGGATTTCTCTCATATCCTGCATATATGTACTAGGCCAGAGGTAGATTCTCTTGTGTGAGTGTGAGACCTGGATCTGTCTTATTTTTTTTTAATAAATTTTTTAATAATTTTTAATGCATTAAAATTCATGAGATCCTGCACTAAATCACTTATAACTTGAAAAGTGTTGCATTTAGAGCATTTTGTTAAAATATGTTATTCAGCTACTTTTTTCAGAGCTACAACATGGTAGAGCTGAAAGAGAAGACAAAAATCATGGTCGAATATCCGCATACCAGAATTCGGAAATTTTCGAATATTCGTTTGGTGTGTTTTAGCTCTGTCCATTTATTTTGCCGAAATACCCAAATGCGGTTGTTGGTACAACCGCATGAAAGTTGTCATAAACACATAAGTAAACGAGGTATATTTTTCTTAATTTTAATGATTTATTATGTTATTTGACAAAAATCATAGTTAATTATGCTATATTGCGTTTTGATGCCTCATTTCTGTACATATACCGAATATTTGTTTGCTCATGATCAAAGTCGAATGCGGAAAATGCAGAGCAGAGAACGAATAATGCGAATATCCCTTTCAGCTCTACAACATGGTGAGTAACTTGGGTGTCTGTCTCAATAGCTAAGTGAGTAATAGGTACTTTTGGGCTTTTCAGTAACTTCCATCATGATTAAAATCACTTGTAACTTGAAAACTATTGCATTTAGAGAATTTCGTATAAATATGTTATTCAGCTACTTTTGGGTCAGCTATAACATAGTAATATTTCAGACCTGTAGCTCATGGCATAGCTGAGTAATAGCTATTTTGAGGTTATCACTGTTGAGTAAATCACTTATAACTTGAAAAATATTGCATTTAGAGTATTTTGTTTTATATGTTATTCACCTATTTTGGGGTCAGCTATAACATAGTGAAGTTCCAGACCTGTGGCTCATTGCATAGCTGAGTAATAGCTACTTTGAAGTTCTCACTGTTGAGTAAATCAATTGTAATTGGAAAACTATTGCATTTACAGAAATTTGTTTAAATATGTTATTCAGCTAATTTTGGGTCAGCTATAACATAGTGAAATTACAGACCTGTAGCTCATGGCACAACTGAGCAATAGCTATTTTCAGGTACTGACTGTTGAGTAAATCAGTTGTAACTTGAAAAATATTGCATTTGGAGTATTTTGTTAAAATATGTTGTTCACCTACTTTTGGGTCAGCTATAACATAGTGAAATTACAGACCTATAACTCATGGCATAGCTGAGCAATAGCTATTTTCAGGTTCTCACTATTGAGTAAATCAGTTATAACTTGAAAACTATTGCATTTACAGTATTTTGCTTAAATATGTTGTTCACCTACTTTTGGGTCAGCTATAACATAGTGAAAATTCAGACATGTAGCTCATTGCATAGCTGAGTAATAGCTACTTTGAGGTTATCACTATTGAGTAAATCAGTTGTAACTTGAAAACTATTGCGTTTAGAGTATTTTGCTTAAATATGTTGTTCACCTACTTTTGGGTCAGCTATAACATAGTAAAAATTCAGACATGTAGCTCATTGCATAGCTGAGTTATAGCTACTTTCAGGTTCTCACTGTTGAGTAAATCATTGTATCCACTGGATAGCCGCAGTGTGTAGAGAGATTTCACCATTACCGCTCTAACGAAAAAAATATTATAGCTAGCCTTCTCAAGTTTGCAGGATATATTAATAACCATAAAATGTTGCCTGGGAATATTTTTGCCCTCATTTTGAAAAACAAGATGGCCGCCAGGGTCATTTATTCGACTTTAAACAAGGACTTTTGTTGGCCCTCTAGAGCAAAGGGTATTATAGGTAGAGATCTCAAATTCGCAGGATATGTTCCTCATTATAAAATCTTGACTGGGAGTATTTTTTAGGCCTCTTTTTGAAAAACAAGATGGCCGCCACAGGTGTTTCTTTGTCAGTCATGAAAAGTGCTTATATCTCCCTTATTATTGGTCCTAGAGGTTTGGGATGGTAAACCAACCTGTAGGAAATCATGGGCTGTGAATCTTTTGGTGTGGTCAGATTTGACCTTTGACCCCTCCTTCAAGGTCAAACAAGGATAGCCAAACTTAAAAGTGCTTATAACTTGCTTATTATGTCCACCCCAGTTGGGGGTGGACATATTATTTTTGCTTTTTCCGGCGTCCGGACACTTGGTTTCCGCTCATTTGAAGGAAAAGTATTTATCCTATATTTACCAAATTTGGCATGGGTGTTTATTGGGTTAATACCTTTCATGGGATTGCTTTTGGTGAAGATAGGTCTATAGCTAACTGAGTAATAGCTACTTAGCTACTTTTGTGTACTTCTTTTGTTTCCGGGCATTTTAAGGAAAAATATTTGACATATGCTTACCAATTTTAGTATGAGCATTACTTAGGTCGATAGCTTGCTTGGGAGTGGTTTTAGTGATAATAGCTATATAACTGACTACTAGCTACTTAGCTACTTTGCCAAAAATGGAAAACACAAATTTGCTTCTATCTCCTTAACTGTGCGAGATAGAGTGATTTCGTCGAAATTTTCGAACCACAGGGTATCTGAGAAATGTACTCTTTGCAATTTTCAACAAATTTTCCCCCCACCAAAACTGGCGGCCATTTTGAATTTTCGCCAAAAATGGCAAAACACAAATTTGCTTCTATCTCCTTAACCATGCGAGATAGAGCGATTTTGTCGAAATTTTTGAACCACAGGGTATCTGAGCAATGTACCCTTGGCAATTTTCAAAAAATTTTCCTCTTCCCAAAAATGGAGGCCATTTTTAACTTTCGAATTTTGGCCAAAAATGGCAAAACACAAAGTTACTTCTATTTCCTTAACCGTGCGAGATAGAGCGATTTTGTCGAAATTTTTGACCCAGAGGTTATCTGAGAAATGTACTCTTGGCAATTTTCAAAAAAATTTCCCCTCCCCAAAAATGGCGGCCATTTTGAATTTTCAAATTTTTGCCAAAAATGGCAAAACACAAATTTCTTACTATCTCCTTAACCGTGCGAGATAGAGCGATTTCGTCTATGGCCTTCAAGGTCAAACGAGGATAGCCAAACTTAAAAGTGCTTATAACTCGCTTATTAATGGTCCTAGAGGTTTGGGATGGTAAACCAACCTATAGGAAATCATGGGCTGGGAATGTTTTTGTGTGGTTGGATTTGACCTTGGACCCCTTCTTCAAGGTGGAACGAGGATATTGTATTTGCAGTATTTCTTTAAATATGTTTTAACCTACTTTTTACACTTAAACAGTTACCTTGTTACTTTCCGTCATAGTACCATTTGCAGGGCACAACTTTTTTGTCCTTTTCTTCTGTCAGCTTCGGAATTTCTTTTCTAACATGCTGTTCAATTACCATTTAATGTACTTCTGTAGAGCACTTTTCCTGATAATTATGCTTTCCTCTCATTATCACCTTCACAAATCAAAAACACTCAGTCAGCTGACACAGTGCCCGTTCTCGGGCACTTTCCTCTTGTTCTTTCATGTTAATGCATGAACTTCCACACTGTCTGTTTAACTTTCACTTCTTCTCTCAGCACTGCATGTTTTTATTTTCAAAAACCTTTTTCTACTGTATATCATATTGCAGTGAACCTTTTTGGGATGCTTAGTTTTTGTTAGCAAAAACAATTTTCTAGTTATCTCTAATTATTCACCTATTCAAAATGAGTAAATTCAAATTATCTCGAAAAGTATTGCAGATAGCCAATTTTTCTCAAATAACTCATTTACCTACTTTTAGAAGAGCTTTCACATGGTGCAGTTTCAGAGCCATAGCTAATTACTCACGTACTCAAAATGAGTAAATGCGAATTATCTCTATAAGTATTGCGGATAGCCAATTTTTCTCAAATAACTCATTCACCTACTTTTGGGAGAGCTTTCACTTGGTTAAGTTTCAGACACCGTAGCTAATTATTCACCTGCTCGAAATGGGTAAATGCTAATTATCTCTAAAACTATTGCGAAGACCCAATTTTTATCAAATAACTCATTCATCTATTTTTGAGAGAGCTTTCGCATGGTGAAGTTTCAGACCCGTAGATAATTACTCACCTACTCAAAATGAGTAAATGGGAATTATCTCTTAAAAGTATTGCAGATAGCCAATTTTTCTCAATAACTCATTCACCTACTTTTGGAAGAGCTTTCACATCGTGAAGTTTCAGACCCATAGCTAATTACTCACCTACTCAAAATGAGTAAATGCAAATTATCTCTAAAAGTATTACAGATAGCCAATTTTTCTCAAATAACTCATTCACCTACTTTTGGGAGAGCTTTCACTCGGTGAAGTTTCAGACCTGTAGCTAATTACTCACCTACTCAAAATGTGTAAATGCTAATTATCTCAAAAACTATTGCGGATACCCAATTTTTATCAAATAACTCATTCATGTACTTTTGGGAGAGCTTTCACATGGTGAATTTTCAGACCTGTAGATAATTACTCACCTACTCAAAATGGGTAAGGCGAATTATCTCTTAAAAGTATTGCAGATAGCCAATTTTTCTCAAATAACTCATTCACCTACTTTTGGAAGAGCTTTCACATGGTGAAGTTTCAGACCCATAGCTAATTACTCACCTACTCAAAATGAGTAAATGCAAATTATCTCTGAAAGTATTGCAGATAGCCAATTTTTCTCAAATAACTCATTCACCTACCTTTGGGAGAGCTTTCACATGGTGAAGTTTCAGACCCATAGCTAATTACTCACCTACTCAAAATGAGTAAATGCGAATTATCTCTAAAAGTATTGCAGATAGCCAATTTTTGTCAAATAAATCATTCACCTACTTTTGGGAGAGCTTTCACTTGGTGAAGTTTCAGAACCATAGCTAATTATTCACCTACTCAAAATGAGTAAATGCGAATTATCTCTAAAAGTATTGCAGATAGCCAATTTTTGTCAAATAAATCATTCACCTACTTTTGGGAGAGCTTTCACTTGGTGAAGTTTCAGAACCATAGCTAATTATTCACCTACTCAAAATGAGTAAATGCGAATTATCTCTAAAAGTATTGCGGATACCCAATTTTTATCAAATAACTCATTCATCTACTTTTGGGAGAACTTTCACTTGGTGAAGTTCCAGACCCGTAGGTAATTACTCACCTACTCAAAAGGAGTAAATGTGAATTATCTCTTAATAGTATTGCAGATAGCCAAATTTTCTCGAATAACTCATTCACCTACTTTGGGGAGAGCTTTCACTTGGTGAAGTTTCAGACCCGTAGCTAATTATTCACCTACTCAAAATGAGTAAATGCAAATTATCTCTATAAGTATTGTGGATAGCCAATCACTAAACGTGAAAAATCACAAATATCTCACAAACCATAAGAGATAGAGCAATTTAGAACGAATTTTTGAACCACAGGGTAGTACAACGGTATCCTATGCTGTTGGGTTTGGTGAACTTTGGCCTACTTTTGACTGAGTAATAGCACTTTTACCTAATATAACTATATGGCTTGTAACTCTCAAACTATTGCATTTAGAGTATTTTGTTCCAATATGTTGTTCAACTACTTTCTCCCCAGCTACAACATGGTCAGTAGTTTGGAAGTGTATCTCCATAGTTAAGTGAGTAATAGCTACTTTTTAAATTTTTAATGATAACCGTAATGAGTAAATGGCTTATATCTTCAAAATTATTGTAGCTACACAATTTCTCTCAAATATGTTGTTCATCTACTTTTTTGTGAACTGTAACATATTGAAGTTTCACAACTATTGCCCAGTGTACAAGTGAGTAATGGCTACTTTATTGCTTCTTTTAGTGAAAATGTGCAAAATCACAAATATCTCGCAAACTATAAGAGATAGAGCAATTTCGAGCGAATTTTTGACCCACAGGGCAGTACAAGAGTATCCTATTGTACTGGATTTGATGACCTTTGGCCTACATTTGAGTGAGTAATAGCACTTTACCTAATATAATTTTATGGCTTATAACTTCCAGACTATTACATTTAGAGTATTTTGTTCTAATATGTTGTGCAGCTACTTTCTCCACAGCTACAACATGGTCAGTAGTTTGTAAGTGTATCTCCATAGCTAAGTGAGTAAGAGCTACTTGTCAATTTTTAATGATAACCACAATGAGTAAATGGCTTATATCTTCAAAAGTATTGCAGCTACACAATTTCTCTCAAATATATTGTTCATCTATTTTTTACCCGACAGCCCATGGTGTCCGGATGGGCGGGCAGGCGGCAGGAAAAGTTTGTCCAGACTGTATCTCACAAACCGTAAGGTGTAGGGAGTTGGTACTTGGTAGGGACATTCATTAGGATGTGTAGGTGTGCAACATCATGGTCTGACCCTGATTTGACCTTTGACCTTGCCACAGAAACCTTGAGTTTGACGATCTTGTCCAAGCTATATCTCGGAAACTGTAAGGTGTAGGAAGTTGATACTTGGTAGGAACATTGGTTAGGGGATGTAGGTGTGCAACGTCATGGTCTGACCTTGATTTGACCTTTGACCTTGCTGTAGTGACCTCGGCCTATAAAATCTTGTCCGGGCTATATCTCGGAAACTGTAAGGTGTAGGAAGTTGATACTTGGTAGGGACATTGCTTAGGGGGTGTAGGTATGCGACGTAATGGTCTGAACTTGATTTGACCATTGCCCTTGCTGTAGTGACCTTGACCTATGTGAATATCTCGGAAAAGGTATTTCTTCCCCTTTAATGCTCGGCGGGAGATACACACTGCGGCAGTGGTCTTGTTTATTTTTATTGAAGAATTGTGTGTATATAGTAAGAGTGTGACCAAATTTCCTGTATTGTATATCTAGTGTTTATTGGTCACACATCAAAGTTGTTTGCTGAACCAACAAAGGTAGCCGTGGCACCCATTTCAAAGTGTTGTGAACTTTCACTGACTAATCAGTGAGCAAGAGTCTTGTTCAAATGTGAACATTTTGTGACCATTTGCAGTTTCACCTGAACTTTTAAACGCTATTTTATTTTTAGAATCTATGGAAGGATCTTGTCCAAAAGCAACTGATAGTAAAATTGACCAAGAGGAGATAACCATGATATGTGAGGTTGATTTTAGAGGTGATGGTGTGCTCAAGCCACTATTGACATGGAGGGATATTGATAGTGTGGACAGTGTGCAATTCAGTAATCAAACTCAAGCTGGTAAATTAAGGTAAGAGTATTGATGTAAAAGGTATAAATAAATGTTTTTATCTCCCGCCGGGCTTTAGCCCGGGAGGGAGATTATGAAATGATGCCTGTGTGTGCGTGCGTGTGTGCGTGCATGCGTTAGTTAGTCACGCAAATTTCTCCAAAACTACTACAGCTACAGATTTTTTGTAAATTAATTGTCCCAATGAATTTTCACGCCCTCGAAAATTTTTTTGGTTTTATGGACTTAGGCCTAAAGATAAGTGAGTAATAGCAATCTTAGCTACTTGGAGTAAAGGGCTCATAACTCAAAAACTATTACAGTTGCAACTTTTTCTTCAAATATGTTGTTCAGCTACTTTGTCCTTAACTATAAGATGGTACATAGTTTGGGGTCCCATTGCATGCCATAAGTGAGTAATAGCTATTTTCTTATTTGTAGCAAAATAATGACATAAGTAAATGTCAAATATCTTCAAAAGTATTAAAGTTAGGGAATTCTTTTCAAATATGTTGTTCATCCACTTTTTGATAAGCTATCACATAGTAAAGTTTCAGATCTGTTGCACATTGGATAGCTGAGTAATAGCTACTTTGAAATTCTACAGTTGAGTAAATCCATTATAATTCCAAAACTAGTGCAGTTAGAGTATTTTCCTAAAATATGTTGTTCAGCTATTTTGTCCTTAATTATAAGATGCCATATAGTTTGGGGTTCTATTGCATGCCATAAGTGAGTAATAGCTATTTCCTTATTTGAAGCAAAATAACGACATGAGTAAATTTCAAATATCTTCAAAAGTATTAAAATTAGGGAATTCTTTTCAAATATGTTATTCATCTAGTTTTTGGTAAGGTATCATATACTAAAGTTTGAGACCTGTTGCACATTGGATAGCTGAGTAATAGCTACTTTGAAATTGTGACTGTTGAGTAAATCCATTGTAACTCCAAAACTATTGCAGTTAGAGTTTTTTTCCAAAAATATGTTATTCATCTGCTTTTTCCTTATCTATAAGATGGCATATAGTTTGGGGTTCTGTTGCATGCCATAAGTGAGTAATAATTATGTCCACCCCCCTGGGGGGTGGATATATTATTTTTGCTTTTTTCGCCGTCCGATGTCCGATGTCCGGCGTCCGATGTCCGGCGTCACGCATGGTTTCCGCTCATTTAAAGGAAAAGTATTAGAGCTATTGTCACCAAATTTGGTATGCAGGCTTATTGGGTCAGTAGCTTGCTTGGGATTGCTTTTGGCTGTTGTACCTCTTTTGCTTACTGAGTAATACTTAAGTACAGCTATTTTCAGTACCCATTGGTTTCCGTGCATTTAAGCCAAAATAATTAAAGATATTTTACTACAATTTTGAATACAAGATTGTTATGTCCATAGCTCGCTTGGTATTGCATTTGGGACTGATAGCTTTGTCAGTACATGAGTAATAGCCATTTAGGTACTTCATTGTGTATTTTCAGTACTACTTTTGAGTAATTTGCTAATATCTCAGAAACCGTAAGAGATAGAGCGATTTCGACAGAATTTTTGACCCACAGGGTATCTAAGGAATGCAATCTATGCAATTTTCCAAAAATTTTCCCCTCCCCAAAAATGGCGGCCATTTTGAATTTTTGAATTTTTGCCAAAAATGGCAAAACACTAATTTGCTTCTATCTCCTTAACCGTGCGAGATAGAGCGATTTCGGCAAAATTTTTGACCCACAGGGTATCTAAAAATTCTACTCTTGCCAAAAATTTTCCCCTCCCCAAAAATGGCGGCCATTTTGAATTTTCGAATTTTTGCCAAAAATGGCAAAACACAAATTTGCTTCTATCTCCTTAACTGTGCGAGATAGAGCGATTCCGTCGAAATTTTCGACCCACAGGGTATTTAAGGAATGCAATCTGCAATTTTCCAAAAATTTTCCCCTCCCCTAAAATGGCGGCCATTTTGAATTTTTCGAATTTTTGCCAAAAATGGCAAAACACAAATTTGCTTCTATCTCCTTAACCATGCGAGATAGAGCGATTTCGTCGAAATTTTCGACCCACAGGGTATCTAAGGAATGCAATCTTTGCAATTTTCAAAAAATTTTCCCCTCCCCAAAAATGGCGGCCATTTTGAATTTTCGAATTTTTGCCAAAAATGGCAAAACACAAATTTGCTTCTATCTCTTTAACCGTGCGAGATAGAGTGATTTCGTCGAAATTTTCAACCCACAGGGTATCTAAGGAATGTAATATTTGCAATTTTCAAAAAATTTTCCCCTCCCCAAAAATGGCGGCCATTTTGAATTTTTGATTTTTTGCCAAAAATGGCAAAACACTAATTTGCTTCTATCTCCTTAACCGTGCGAGATAGAGCGATTTCGGCAAAATTTTCGACCCACAGGGTATCTAAAAATTCTACTCTTGCCAATTTTTAAAAAATTTTCCCCTCCCCAAAAAGGGCGGCCATTTTGAATTTTCGAATTTTTGCCAAAAATGGCAAAACACAAATTTGCTTCTATCTCCTTAACTGTGCGAGATAGAGCGATTTCGTCGAAATTTTCGACCCACAGGGTATCTAAGGAATGTAATATTTGCAATTTTCAAAAAATTTTCCCCTCCCCAAAAATGGCGGCCATTTTGAATTTTTGAATTTTTGCCAAAAATGGCAAAACACTAATTTGCTTCTATCTCCTTAACCGTGCGAGATAGAGCGATTTCGTCGAAATTTTCGACCCACAGGGTATCTAAGGAATGCAATCTTTGCAATTTTCCAAAAATTTTCCCCTCCCCAAAAATGGCGGCCATTTTGAATTTTCGAATTTTTGCCAAAAATGGCAAAACACTAATTTGCTTCTATCTCCTTAACCGTGCGAGATAGAGCGATTTCGGCAAAATTTTCGACGCACAGGGTATCTCACCAATGCAATCTTTGCAATTTTTAAAAAATTTTCCCCTCCCCAAAAATGGCGGCCATTTTGAATTTTCGAATTTTTGCCAAAAATGGCAAAACACAAATTTGCTTCTATCTCCTTAACCGTGCGAGATAGAGCGATTTGGTCAAAATTTTTGACCCACAGGGTATCCGAGCATTGTACTCTTGGTAAATTTTAAAAAATTTTCCCCTCCCCAAAAATGGCAGCCATTTTGAATTTTCGAATTTTTGCCAAAAATGGCAAAACACTAATTTGCTTCTATCTCCTTAACCGTGCGAGATAGAGCGATTTCGGCAAAATTTTCGACGCACAGGGTACCTAAGCAAGGCAATCTTTGCAATTTTCAAAAAATTTTCCCCTCCCCAAAAATGGCGGTCATTTTGAATTTTTGAATTTTTGCCAAAAATGGCAAAACACTAATTTGCTTCTATCTCCTTAACCGTGCGAGATAGAGTGATTTCGTCGAAATTTTCGACCCATAGGGTATCTGAGGAATGCAATCTTTGCAATTTTCAAAAAATTTTCCCCTCCCCAAAAATGGCGGCCATTTTGAATTTTCGAAGTTTTGCCAAAACTGGCAAAACACAAATTTGCTTCTATCTCCTTAACCGTGCGAGATAGAGCGATTTCGTCGAAATTTTCGACCCACAGGGTATCTGAGGAATGCAATCTTTGCAATTTTCAAAAAAATTTCCTTTTCCCAAAAATGGCGGCCATTTTGAATTTTCAAATTTTTGCCAAAAATGGCAAAACACTAATTTGCTTCTATCTCCTTAACCGTGCGAGATAGAGCGATTTCGTCGAAATTTTCGACCCACAGGGTATCTAAGAAATGTACTCTTTGCAATTTTCAAAAAATTTTCCCCTCCCCAAAAATGGCGGCCATTTTGAATTTTCGAAGTTTTGCCAAAAATGGCAAAACACAAATTTCCTTCTATCTCCTTAACCGTGCGAGATAGAGCGATTTCGTCAAAATTTTCGACCCACAGGTATTTGAGCATTGTATTCTTGGCAATTTAAAAAAAAATTTCCCCTCCCCTAAAATGGCGGCCATTTTGAATTTTCGAATTTTTGCCAAAAATGGCAAAACACAAATTTGCTTCTATCTCCTTAACCATGCGAGATAGAGCGATTTCGTCGAAATTTTCAACCCACAGGGTATCTAAGGAATGTAATCTTTGCAATTTTCAAAAAAATTTTCCCCTCCCCAAAAATGGCAGCCATTTTGAATTTTCGAATTTTTGCCCAAAATGGAAAAACACAAACTGGCCTTAACCGTGCAAAATAGAGTTATTTCGTTGAAATTTTCGACCCATAGGGTATCTAAGGAATGTACTCTTGGCAATTTTCAAAAAAATTTCCTTTTCCCAAAAATGGCGGCCATTTTGAATTTTCAAATTTTTGCCAAAAATAGAAAAACAGGAATTTGCTTCTATCTTCTTAACCGTGCAAGATAGAGTGATTTCATCAAAATTTTCAACCCAACCAATGCAAAAAGGCATGAAGCTGAAATAATTTACATCTACACTAACAAATATTTAAGCATCATTGATATATTTTACAAATGAAACAGGGTCTTGTAAGACTACTGTACAATTTGGGCAAAAGGTTCATGGGTGGACATTACACATGATAATGTGTGTTCTTCTATGCTATCCTGTTTCTATTCGCATCTACTATCAACAGGGCGGCCTATTTCTAGTTATTTTCTTATTTGTAGCAAAATAACAACATAAGTAAATTTCAAATATCTTCAAAAGTATTCAAGTTAGGGAAATATTTTCAAATATGTTATTCATCTAGTTTTTGATGAGCTATCAGATAGTAAAGCAGCAAACCTGTTGCACACTGGACAGCTGAGTAATAGCTACTTTGAAATTGTGACTGTTGAGTAAATCCATTGTAACTCAAAGACTACTGCAGTTACAGGATTTTCCTAAAATAATTTGTTCAGCTACTTTTTCCTTAACTATAAGATGGCATATCGTTTGGGGTTCCATTGCATGTCATAAGTGAGCAATAGCTATTTTCTTATTTGTAGTAAATTTATGATGGAAATAAATGTCAAATACCTTCACAAGTACCAAAGTTAGGCAAATCTTTTCATTTTAGCTACCAAAATGAGTAATTGTCTTTTATCTCTAAAAATATTACACACAGGCAATTTCTTCTAAATAAGTCATTCACCTACTTTTGTGTGATCTACCACATAGTGAAGTTGCAGAACTGTAGCTCTTTGGATAGGGGAGTAATAGCTACTAAAATGAGTAAATGTCTTTTATCTCTAAAAGTATTACAGGCAGGCAATTTCTTCTAAATAAGTCATTCATCTACTTTTGGGTGATCTACCACATAGTGAATTTGCAGAACTGTAGCTCTTTGGATAGCTGAGTAATAGCTACCAAAATGAGCAATGGCCTTTATCTCTAAAAGTATTACAGGTAGGCAACTTCTTCTAAATAAGTCATTCACCTACTTTTGTGTGATCTACCACATAGTGAAGTTGCAGAACTGTAGCTCTTTGGATAGCTGAGTAATAGCTACTAAAATGAGTAAATGTCTTTTATCTCTAAAAGTATTACAGGTAGGCAATTTCTTCTAAATAAATCATTCACCTACTTTTGGGTGATCTACCACATAGTGAAGTTGCAGAACTGTAGCTCTTTGGATAACTGAGTAATAGCTACTAAAATGAGCAAATGTCTTTTATCTCTAAAAGTATTACAGGTAGGCAATTTCTTCTAAAGTCATTCACCTACTTTTGGGTGATCTACCACATAGTGAAGTTGCAGAACTGTAGCTCTTTCGATAGCTGAGTAATAGGTACTAAAATGAGTAAATGTCTTTTCTCTAAAAGTATTACAGGTAGGCAATTTCTTCTAAATAAGTCATTCACGTACTTTTGGGTGATCTACCACATAGTGAAGTTGCAGAACTGTAGCTCTTTGGATAGCTGAGTAATAGCTACTAAAATGAGTAAATGTCTTTTATCTCTAAAAGTATTACAGGTAGGCAATTTCTTCTAAATAAGTCCTTCACCTACTTTTGTGTGATCTACCACATAGTGAAGTTGCAGAACTGTAGCTCTTTGGATAGCTGAGTAATAGCTACTAAAATGAGTAAATGTCTTTTATCTCTAAAAGTATTACAGGTAGGCAATTTCTTCTAAATAAATCATTCACCTACTTTTGGGTGATCTACCACATAGTGAAGTTGCAGAACTGTAGCTCTTTGGATAACTGAGTAAAAGCTACTAAAATGAGCAAATGTCTTTTATCTCTAAAAGTATTACAGGTAGGCAATTTCTTCTAAAGTCATTCACCTACTTTTGGGTGATCTACCACATAGTGAAGTTGCAGAACTGTAGCTCTTTGGATAGCTGAGTAATAGCTACTAAAATGAGTAAATGTCTTTTATCTCTAAAAGTATTACAGGTAGGCAATTTCTTCTAAATAAGTCATTCACGTACTTTTGGGTGATCTACCACATAGTGAAGTTGCAGAACTGTAGCTCTTTGGATAGCTGAGTAATAGCTACTAAAATGAGTAAATGTCTTTCATCTCTAGAATATTACAGGTAGGCAATTTCTTCTAAATAAGTTATTCACGTACTTTTGGGTGATCTACCACATAGTGAAGTTGCAGAACTGTAGCTCTTTGGATAGCTGAGTAATAGCTACCAAAATGAGTAATTGTCTTTTATCTCTAAAAATATTACACATAGGCAATTTCTTCTAAATAAGTCATTCACCTACTTTTGTGTGATCTACCACATAGTGAAGTTGCAGAACTGTAGCTCTTTGGATAGCTGAGTAATAGCTACTTAAATGAGTAAATGTCTTTTATCTCTAAAAGTATTACAGGTAGGCAATTTCTTCTGAATAAGTCATTCACCTACTTTTGGGTGATCTACCTTATAGTGAAGTTGCAGAACTGTAGCTCTTTGGATAACTGAGTAATAGCTACTAAAATGAGCAAATGTCCTTTATCTCTAAAAGTATTACAGGTAGGCAACTTCTTCTAAATAAGTCATTCACCTAGTTTTGGGTGATCTACCACATAGTGAAGTTGCAGAACTGTAGCTCTTTGGATAGCTGAGTAATAGCTACTAAATTGAGTAAATGTCTTTTATCTCTAGAAGTATTACAGGTAGGCAATTTCTTCTAAATAAATCATTCACCTACTTTTGGGTGATCTACCACATAGTGAAGTTGCAGAACTGTAGCTCTTTGGATAGCTGAGTAATAGCTACTTTAATGAGTAAATGTCTTTTATCTCTAAAAGTATTACAGGTAGGCAATTTCTTCTAAATAAGTCATTCACCTACTTTTGTGTGATCTACCACATAGTGAAGTTGCAGAACTGTAGCTCTTTGGATAGGGGAGTAATAGCTACTAAAATGAGTAAATGTCTTTTATCTCTAAAAGTATTACAGGTAGGCAATTTCTTCTAAATAAGTCATTCATCTACTTTTGGGTGATCTACCACATAGTGAATTTGCAGAACTGTAGCTCTTTGGATAGCTGAGTAATAGCTACCAAAATGAGTAATTGTCTTTTATCTCTAAAAATATTACACATAGGCAATTTCTTCTAAATAAGTCATTCACCTACTTTTGTGTGATCTACCACATAGTGAAGTTGCAGAACTGTAGCTCTTTGGATAGCTGAGTAATAGCTACTAAAATGAGTAAATGTCTTTTATCTCTAAAAGTATTACAGGTAGGCAATTTCTTCTAAATAAGTCATTCACGTACTTTTGGGTGATCTACCACATAGTGAAGTTGCAGAACTGTAGCTCTTTGGATAGCTGAGTAATAGCTACTAAAATGAGTAAATGTCTTTCATCTCTAGAATATTACAGGTAGGCAATTTCTTCTAAATAAGTTATTCACGTACTTTTGGGTGATCTACCACATAGTGAAGTTGCAGAACTGTAGCTCTTTGGATAGCTGAGTAATAGCTACCAAAATGAGTAATTGTCTTTTATCTCTAAAAATATTACACATAGGCAATTTCTTCTAAATAAGTCATTCACCTACTTTTGTGTGATCTACCACATAGTGAAGTTGCAGAACTGTAGCTCTTTGGATAGCTGAGTAATAGCTACTTAAATGAGTAAATGTCTTTTATCTCTAAAAGTATTACAGGTAGGCAATTTCTTCTGAATAAGTCATTCACCTACTTTTGGGTGATCTACCTTATAGTGAAGTTGCAGAACTGTAGCTCTTTGGATAACTGAGTAATAGCTACTAAAATGAGCAAATGTCCTTTATCTCTAAAAGTATTACAGGTAGGCAACTTCTTCTAAATAAGTCATTCACCTAGTTTTGGGTGATCTACCACATAGTGAAGTTGCAGAACTGTAGCTCTTTGGATAGCTGAGTAATAGCTACTAAATTGAGTAAATGTCTTTTATCTCTAGAAGTATTACAGGTAGGCAATTTCTTCTAAATAAATCATTCACCTACTTTTGGGTGATCTACCACATAGTGAAGTTGCAGAACTGTAGCTCTTTGGATAGCTGAGTAATAGCTACTTTAATGAGTAAATGTCTTTTATCTCTAAAAGTATTACAGGTAGGCAATTTCTTCTAAATAAGTCATTCACCTACTTTTGTGTGATCTACCACATAGTGAAGTTGCAGAACTGTAGCTCTTTGGATAGGGGAGTAATAGCTACTAAAATGAGTAAATGTCTTTTATCTCTAAAAGTATTACAGGTAGGCAATTTCTTCTAAATAAGTCATTCATCTACTTTTGGGTGATCTACCACATAGTGAATTTGCAGAACTGTAGCTCTTTGGATAGCTGAGTAATAGCTACCAAAATGAGTAATTGTCTTTTATCTCTAAAAATATTACACATAGGCAATTTCTTCTAAATAAGTCATTCACCTACTTTTGTGTGATCTACCACATAGTGAAGTTGCAGAACTGTAGCTCTTTGGATAGCTGAGTAATAGCTACTAAAATGAGTAAATGTCTTTTATCTCTAAAAGTATTACAGGTAGGCAATTTATTCTAAATAAATCATTCACCTACTTTTGGGTGATCTACCACATAGTGAAGTTGCAGAACTGTAGCTCTTTGGATAGCTGAGTAATAGCTACTAAAATGAGTAAATGTCTTTTATCTCTAAAAGTATTACAGGTAGGCAATTTCTTCTGAATAAATCATTCACCTACTTTTGGGTGATCTACCACATAGTGAAGTTGCAGAACTGTAGCTCTTTGGATAGCTGAGTAATAGCTACTAAAATGAGTAAATGTCTTTCATCTCTAGAATATTACAGGTAGGCAATTTCTTCTAAATAAGTTATTCACGTACTTTTGGGTGATCTACCACATAGTGAAGTTGCAGAACTGTAGCTCTTTGGATAGCTGAGTAATAGCTACCAAAATGAGTAATTGTCTTTTATCTCTAAAAATATTACACATAGGCAATTTCTTCTAAATAAGTCATTCACCTACTTTTGTGTGATCTACCACATAGTGAAGTTGCAGAACTGTAGCTCTTTGGATAGCTGAGTAATAGCTACTAAAATGAGTAAATGTCTTTTATCTCTAAAAGTATTACAGGTAGGCAATTTCTTCTAAATAAATCATTCACCTACTTTTGGGTGATCTACCACATAGTGAAGTTGCAGAACTGTAGCTCTTTGGATAACTGAGTAATAGCTACTAAAATGAGCAAATGTCTTTTATCTCTAAAAGTATTACAGGCAGGCAATTTCTTCTAAATAAGTCATTCACCTACTTTTGGGTGATCTACCACATAGTGAAGTTGCAGAACTGTAGCTCTTTGGATAGCTGAGTAATAGCTACTAAAATGAGTAAATGTCTTTCATCTCTAGAATATTACAGGTAGGCAATTTCTTCTAAATAAGTTATTCACGTACTTTTGGGTGATCTACCACATAGTGAAGTTGCAGAACTGTAGCTCTTTGGATAGCTGAGTAATAGCTACTAAATTGAGTAAATGTCTTTTATCTCTAGAAGTATTACAGGTAGGCAATTTCTTCTAAATAAATCATTCACCTACTTTTGGGTGATCTACCACATAGTGAAGTTGCAGAACTGTAGCTCTTTGGATAGCTGAGTAATAGCTACTTAAATGAGTAAATGTCTTTTATCTCTAGAAGTATTACAGGTAGGCAATTTCTTCTAAATAAGTCATTCACCTACTTTTGGGTGATCTACCACATAGTGAAGTTGCAGAACTGTAGCTCTTTGGATAGCTGAGTAATAGCTACTAAAATGAGTAAATGTCTTTTATCTCTAAAGTATTACAGGTAGGCAATTTCTTCTAAATAAGTCATTCACCTACTTTTGGGTGATGTACCACATAGTGAAGTTGCAGAACTGTAGCTCTTTGGATAACTGAGTAATAGCTACTAAAATGAGCAAATGTCCTTTATCTCTAAAAGTATTACAGGTAGGCAACTTCTTCTAAATAAGTCATTCACCTACTTTTGTGTGATCTACCACATAGTGAAGTTGCAGAACTGTAGCTCTTTGGATAGCTGAGTAATAGCTACTAAAATGAGTAAATGTCTTTTATCTCTAAAAGTATTACAGGTAGGCAATTTCTTCTAAATAAATCATTCACCTACTTTTGGGTGATCTACCACATAGTGAAGTTGCAGAACTGTAGCTCTTTGGATAACTGAGTAATAGCTACTAAAATGAGCAAATGTCTTTTATCTCTAAAAGTATTACAGGTAGGCAATTTCTTCTAAAGTCATTCACCTACTTTTGGGTGATCTACCACATAGTGAAGTTGCAGAACTGTAGCTCTTTGGATAGCTGAGTAATAGCTACTAAAATGAGTAAATGTCTTTTATCTCTAAAAGTATTACAGGTAGGCAATTTCTTCTAAATAAGTCATTCACGTACTTTTGGGTGATCTACCACATAGTGAAGTTGCAGAACTGTAGCTCTTTGGATAGCTGAGTAATAGCTACTAAAATGAGTAAATGTCTTTCATCTCTAGAATATTACAGGTAGGCAATTTCTTCTAAATAAGTTATTCACGTACTTTTGGGTGATCTACCACATAGTGAAGTTGCAGAACTGTAGCTCTTTGGATAGCTGAGTAATAGCTACCAAAATGAGTAATTGTCTTTTATCTCTAAAAATATTACACATAGGCAATTTCTTCTAAATAAGTCATTCACCTACTTTTGTGTGATCTACCACATAGTGAAGTTGCAGAACTGTAGCTCTTTGGATAGCTGAGTAATAGCTACTTAAATGAGTAAATGTCTTTTATCTCTAAAAGTATTACAGGTAGGCAATTTCTTCTGAATAAGTCATTCACCTACTTTTGGGTGATCTACCTTATAGTGAAGTTGCAGAACTGTAGCTCTTTGGATAACTGAGTAATAGCTACTAAAATGAGCAAATGTCCTTTATCTCTAAAAGTATTACAGGTAGGCAACTTCTTCTAAATAAGTCATTCACCTACTTTTGGGTGATCTACCACATAGTGAAGTTGCAGAACTGTAGCTCTTTGGATAGCTGAGTAATAGCTACTAAATTAAGTAAATGTCTTTTATCTCTAGAAGTATTACAGGTAGGCAATTTCTTCTAAATAAATCATTCACCTACTTTTGGGTGATCTACCACATAGTGAAGTTGCAGAACTGTAGCTCTTTGGATAGCTGAGTAATAGCTACTAAAATGAGTAAATGTCTTTTATCTCTAAAGTATTACAGGTAGGCAATTTCTTCTAAATAAGTCATTCACCTACTTTTGGGTGATGTACCACATAGTGAAGTTGCAGAACTGTAGCTCTTTGGATAACTGAGTAATAGCTACTAAAATGAGCAAATGTCTTTTATCTCTAAAAGTATTACAGGTAGGCAATTTCTTCTAAATAAATCATTCACCTACTTTTGGGTGATCTACCACATAGAGAAGTTGCAGAAATGTAGCTCTAAAATACGTGAATAGCCTTGTGCATAGGCTATCAATTAGCATTAAGCCAATTAGCAGATAGATAAACTATTTCATACTAAGGTTTAATAAACAATAAACACGACTGTATATTTTTCCATGTCTATTCTGAATAAAGTCACACATTGTTTTTCATAAATAATATTTTTACAAAATAAATATATATATATATTGTCTCTTCTTTCTCAACTGGTATACAACTTTTTATAATAAAAATATATTGTTGATCTTATAGTCACTAATGTACAAGATTGCAGCATACAGTCTCAGAGATGAACACACCACTTCATCTTGAAAGACATAGTATCTGAAAGAACAAAATTGTACTTTAGTTTTAATGTAGGAAAACTAATAATATCCAAAGAAATGGACAACCTTTCCTGCATATATCACATTAAAAAGTTGACATATTATCTGAAGTACACTTTACCACCATATACTTCTAAATATAAAAACAGACCACATTAAAAGGCCAAAAACCAAACAGAATCGTCTTAATACCACAAACCGGTGGTATACCGGCCAGAAACCGGTATTCTACCGGTTTACTGGTTCATCACGAGATAGAGCGATTTCGTCGAAATTTTCGACCCATAGGGTATCTAAGGAATGTACTCTTTGCAATTTTCAAATAATTTCCCCCCCCAAAAAATGGCGGCCATTTTGAATTTTCGAATTTTTGCCAAAAATGGCAAAACACAAATTTGCTTCTATCTCCTTAACCGTGCGAGATAGAGCGATTTCGTCGAAATTTTTGACCCATAGGGTATCTAAGGAATGTAATCTTCGCAATTTTCAAAAAATTTTCCCCTCCCCAAAAATGGCCGCCATTTTGAATTTTCAAATTTTTGCCAAAAGTGGCAAAACACAAATTTGCTTCTATCTCCTTAACCGTGCGAGATAGAGCGATTTCGTCAAAATTTTTGACCCACAGGGTATCTGGGGAATGTACTCTTGGCAATTTTCAAAAAATTTTCCCCTCCCCAAAAATGGCGGCCATATTGATTTTTCGAATTTTTGCCAAAAATGGCAAAACACAAATTTCCTTCTATCTCCTTAACCGTGCGAGATAGAGCGATTTTGTCGAAATTTTCGACCCACAGGGTATCTTACCACAATTTTCAAAAAATTTTCCCCTCCCCAAAAATGGCGGCCATTTTGAATTTTCGAATTTTTGCCAACAATGACAAAACACAAATTTGCTTCTATCTCCTTAACCATGCGAGATAGAGCGATTTCGTCGAAATTTTTTACCCACATGGTATCTAAGGAATGTAATCTTTGCAATTTTCAAAAAATTTTCCCCTCCCCAAAAATGGCAGCCATTTTGAATTTTTACCAACAATGGCAAAACACAAATTTGCTTCTATCTCCTTAACCTTGGCCTTAACCGTGCAAAATAGAGTTATTTCGTTGAAATTTTCGACCCATAGGGTATCTAAGAAATGTACTCTTGGCAATTTTTAAAAAAATTTCCTTTTCCCAAAAATGGCGGCCATTTTGAATTTTCAAATTTTTGCCAAAAATAGAAAAACAGGAATTTCCTTCTGTCTTCTTAACCGTGCAAGAAAGAGTGATTTCGTCAATATTTTCAACCCAACCAATGCAAAAAGGCATGAAGCTGAAATCATTTACATCTACACTAGTAAATATTTAAGCATCATTGATATATTTTACAAATGAAACAGGGTCTTGTAAGACTACTGTACAATTTGGGCAAGGTTCATGGGGTGGACATTACACATGATAATGTGTGTTCTTCTATGCTATCCTGTTTCTATTCGCATCTACTATCAACAGGGCGTCCTATTTCTAGTTTTGTAGTAAAATTGCCTTATTTTGTATTACTTGGCCGACTTGTTTCGTACCAACAACTGACTTAATATGTTACAAAACGGTGCGCAGAATTTTGGCAAGATTTCAGGGTGATACAAAATAAGTCGATAATACAAAAGCTGCTCTATAGACAACTTGTTTTGTATCACTGACTTATTTTGTAGTAATTTAGCGTCCCTGAAAGGGCGCTTCTTTGTTTTCGCCTCAGTTTCCTCGCTGCTGCATTATGGTCTCCCTTGAATATTTCCCTTATTATATCCCCAGACGAAAGTCGGGGATATATTGGATTTAGGTCCGTCGCGCCGCCACCGCCGCCGCCGCCGCCGCCGTAGAAATTTCCTTGTGGACGCGATAACTCAAAAACAAATTAATATTTTTTTTTCAAACTTGGTACACATGTTAAGGGTGCCCAAAGGAAGATCCCTATTTTAAGGTGACCTTAAACTCCCAGTAAAAAAGAACTTATGGCCACCTTAAGGTCAGAAATTGGACTTTTGGCCACTTAGAGCCCTGTAGGTCACAAACTATGATGCTCAGCTGGCTGAAATTTTACCTGACAACACATTAATATGTTCTTAGTACATGTGCCGAAAATCATGACTTTAAGTTGAGGAGAAAATTGTGTTTGAGGCCCATAAATACCCCCACTTAGGGATTTTTTGCTATACTTTACACATATTTTGCCCTATAATTTGGAAGTGATAATTCTGATGAGTCTCAAACTGCGCTAGGTATAACTTTGATATGTAATCCTTGTCTGTAGAAAATTTTAGGGCTGTAGGTTTACCCAAAGGGGTCGACTTAAGGTCTCAAAAGTGCCCACAGAGACCCAATTTATGCACTTTTTGCCACTTTCAAGCACTGTAGCTTTCAAACTATGTCTCTCATCTAAGTTAAATATCATCTGGGAATATATCTATGTGTTTTCTTATATGTGCCCCAACATTTAGGCCTTTAATAGACAGTTAACCTGTGTATCAGGACCATAAACACCCACCCGAGTGACCCTTATAAGACATTTTTCACATCTTTTTCCCTGTAACTTGGAAATGGTAAGTCTGAGAAGTTTCAAACTGTATTAGATATATATTCTGTGTGTAATCTTAGTATGTAACAGATTTTAAGTCTGAAGCTTTAATTTTGAAGGTCAAATTGAGGACTCTAAAAGGCTCCCAAAGACCCAATATTTGGACTTTTTGCTACTTTTAAGCCCTGTGACTGTCAAACTATGTGACTGATAGAGCTCAAATCCTATCTGAGAAGATATTAGTATGTTATTTTTATATGTGCCAAAAATTAAGGCTTTAAGAAGACATTTAACCTGTGTATGAGGACCATAAATCCCCACCCGAGTGACCATTTTTAGACATTTTTCACATATTTTTCCCTGTAACTTGGAAATGGTAAGTCTAAGAAGTTTCAAACTGTATTAGATGCATATTCTATGTGTAATCTTAGTATGTGACAAATTTTAAGTCTGAAGCTTTAATTTGAAGGCTACATTTAGGTCTCTAGAAGGCCCCATAAAGACCCAATATTTGGACTTTTTGCCAATTTTAAGGCCTGTGACTGTTAAACTATGTGACTGATAGAGCTGAAATCTCATCTGGGAATACATTATTATGTTCTTTTTACATGTGCCAAAAATCAAGGCTTCAAGTAGACATTTAACCTGTGTATGAGGACCTTAAACACCCACCTGAGTGACCCTTTTAAGACATTTTTCACATATTTTGCTCTGTAACTTGGAAATGGTAAGTCTGAGAAGTTTCAAACTTTATTAGATACATATTCTATGTGTAATCTTAGTATGTAACAAATTTTAAGTCTGAAGCTTTAATTTGAAAGCCACATCGAGATCTCTAAAAGGCCCACAATGACCCAATATTTGGACTTTTTACCACCTTTAAGCCCTGTAACTGTTAAACTATGTGATTGATGGAGCTGAAATCCCATCTGGGAATGCATTATTATGTCCTT
Organism: Sabellastarte sp. h YS-2021; assembly: GCA_964017235.1. Lineage (NCBI taxonomy): Eukaryota > Metazoa > Annelida > Polychaeta > Sabellida > Sabellidae > Sabellastarte > Sabellastarte sp. h YS-2021. The sequence continues at coordinate 112,098,761 of OZ024932.1, forward strand.
TTTACATATGCCGAAAATCAAGGTTTTTAGTAGACATTTAACCTGTGTATGAGGGCCATAGACACTCGCCCAAGTGCCTTTTTTGACATTTTTTCCGTATTTTGCCCTGTTATTTGGAAATGCTTAGTGTGACAAGTCTTAAACTGTATTATATATAATTTTTGTTTGTTATGTATGTCCCCCAAAAAGTTTCAGATCTGTAGTTTAATTGCTAAGGTCTCTTTAACAATTGTAAAATGCCCACAGAAACCCAATTTATGGATATTATGCCACTTTAAAGCCCAGTAACTGTCAAACGATGTGGGGTATAGAGCTGAAATCTTTGAATTTTTAAAAGGAAATGCCTGTCTATTTAAATTTTGAATATTAATAATGTTATGGCTATCTTAGTCTTTTAAGAACTTATTTTTGTGTGTTATACCTCTGCTTGCTGAGTTTTTCACTTTTTAAAATGAAACTGGTTAAACATATTCAAGTAGACAAAATGGACACTTTAAGTGAGCTTTAAGTCCCAATATTAATGAAATTATATCCTTATGTAGTAAAACTAGGGGATTTTTAACCCTCAACTAGCCCAGTTTTATTCAACTTGCCTCAGTTAATTTTGGCACAGCTCCTACAGTTATGAACTCATTTCAGTTGATAATCACATACTTAAAATTCTCAATTCTTTTTGTATTTGAGTACCCCTTTTATATAGATTGTTTGTTTACCATTTATGCTCAACCCACATCCCCCACCCGGATTCCCCCCACCCACCTCTGGGACCTCCAGCTATATTGAGTGACACTAAATAAACAATGGTATTTAATGATATCAGATGAGAAACAAAGAACTCAATGGGGTTGCAGATCTTGTGTAATAGTGAGAGAAGTGTGGAGAAGGGGAGAGGGGTGGGGGTGGGAGGTGGTGGGCTTCATTACATATAACACAAAGGGGAGTCAGAACTGAGATTGTGTCACATATTTAGGTTGCATATATATGGACCACATATATAGGTATAGAGGAAATGAATAACTGAAAACAATTTGCAAATTCTAAAAATAATATAATAAAATAATAATATAAACAATTTTTTTTTAAATAATATTTTATTTGTGAACAAATATAGAAACAGATATGCCCTTTTGGGATTATGAATTTTAGAATGGACATTGAATCATCAATCATTTAAATACTTTGAAGGAAGATTGAAAAATATGATGAGTTGAGTTAAAAATAATATTTTATTTGTCAACAAATATAGAAACAGATATGCTCTTTTGGGATTATTATTTTAGAATGGACATTCAATCATCAATCATTTAAATACTTTGAAAATAGGTTTAGAGTTATCATTGCAGGAAGATTGAAAATATAATTTGAGTTATGTATTCGGCGTCTGGGGATACACCATCTTCCTTGGGGAGATATAAACAGAGTAGATTGATGTGCTGAAGTTCATATAATAATGGGTAATTATGTTTTAAAAAATTTCCGATCAAAACCTGTGGCGTGAGTGATGACCTGTCTGGGGATATGTTGGCGCCGAGTTGGCCCAATCTAGTTATTAGAAGGTTTCAAACCATATTTGGCAGTTACATACCTTAGGCGTGGGAAAATTTTTCTGCATGCTTAAATTTGACCTTTGACCTTTATGAAGGTCACATGATCAAAAACAATTTTTTGAAGTACACCCCCCCCCCTCCCCCCGTCATCGCAGTTCAGGAAAAACTACTTGCTACACAGCCTTATAATTTGACACACCTGTTCATACTATCGAAAACGCGAGCTGATTAGATTTTGGGAGCAATCCCTTGAAAAATGTCTTATTTATGAGTGATTTTCTGACACCTTCCAATCTGAAAGCCTTAAATTTAGGCCAACCCCCCCTATTATCTTCTTAAGTATTGCATTTAGAGCTATAAAATGTACTGGGAGGTAATAGGAAACCATATGTGGAGAGTCTAAATAGCCGGTCAGTTTTACCCCACAGTCCCCCCCTTATGGGTCAAACTGGGGTCATAAAATAGCTGATTTTGAGTTTTTGCCTTATATATCCTTTATTGTTGCTTTTATACCTTCAGAATGTATTAAGAGGTATTGGGAAAGCATATATGGAGAGTCGAAATAGCCGGTCAGTTTTACCCCCCGACACCCCCTTATGGGTCAAACTGGGGTCATAAAATAGCCGATTTTGAGTTTTTGCCTTTATCTCCTTTATTGTTGCTTTTATAGCTTCAGAATGTATTAAGAGGTATTGGGAAAGCATACAGTGCAGCTTTGTGCATTCTTAGCTTTACAGCATGCTTATTAAAACCACAAAGCATTTTAAACTTTAAGGGACGCTTCGCTTTTGTTAGCAAAAGCATTCCTCTAGTTTCAATTCACCTTTTATAGTGGCTTGTCTCCATCAAAGGATGAACTCAAAGGAATTTATTCAATCTTGTAGTCCATTTACCATTCGCCTGATAGTAATTAAGCGGCCCGTCAGGGACGGTTACTTGTTTTCACCGAAGTTCGACTGATCACCGCCGCCGCTGGATTATGGTCTCCCTTGAATAACTTCTTAACCTTTCAAATTTTTCTTTCCTTCTTATCTTTTTTTAAAACTATAGGGGCGGGAAAAATTTTTGAGATACTTTGCACAGACCTTAATTAAGCATAACCCCAAAACACCTCATCATCGCGTTTCGGAAAAAACCACACACACCTGTGGTATAAAATTTATCAGGTACATTCTAGACCAAATTTCAAAGGTTGGAAAGGATTTTCTCATCAATCGGACCATAGATGCCTGAATGGGAGGCGTTTTATTTTCGTAATTTTTTAAAAAATGGGTACTTGGTCTGTATCTCAAAAACGGTCAGGATTTCGGCGTTTTGTTGGAATAACTTATTCAGCTACTTTTTGATAATCTTTCACATGCCGAAGTTTTAGCCCTGTATCTGCAATTTTAAGGTCACCTTAATGTCAAAAAACGGGGTTTTAGGCCTCCAGTTCACTTAGTTTTTCACTTTTTTCAACCAAACTTGGCACATATATTAAGATTTGCCAAAGGAATATCCTGATTTTATGGTGACCTTAAACTCAAAATGTTAATGGACATATGGCCTGCTTAAAGTCATCAAATTGGAATAAAATGCTCTGGCTCCTTTCTTTTTCCATTTTTTTTATATCGAAATTATCACTGGTATTAAACTAGATAAAAATAATACTTATGGTCACCTTAAACTCTCAGTATGAATGGAGTTGTAGCCACCTTAAAGTGAAATAAGGGGGTTTTCAGCCTCCAAGTATCCTATTGTGTGACTTACCTCAGTTAAATTTTGCACACTTATAAAGGATGGCAAACCAAAGGGTTATCCTGACTTTAAGGTGACCTTAAACTGTTAATATAATTTTGAATAAAGCCATCTGGCTCCTTTCTTTTTCGATATCTAACATATATTGATATTGAAGGGACATTCTCATATTATGGTCACCTTAAAGTCGCAATATGAATGAAGTTATGGTCACCTTATCCTCTTTATGCAACTTAACCTTAGGGTGGTTTTCCTCAGTCTGTCTTTTTCAACCCAAGTGTTTTCATATGGTAGGGTATATTACATTTTGATGAAATAAAATTTCATATTTTTAAATGTAAGTATATACTTTTAGGTCACAATGAGGTCTCGAAAAGGCTGACAGAGACCCAATATTTGGACTTTTTGCCACTTTTAAGCCTTGTGGCTGTCAAACTATCTGACTGATAGAGCTGAAATTTCATCTGGCAATATATTATTATGTTCTATTTACATGTGCCAAAAATCAAGGCTTTAAGTAGACATTTAACCTGTGTACGAGAACCATAGACACTCACCCAAGTGACCTTTTTAAATATTTTTCATATATTTTCCATGTAATTTGGAAATGGTAAGTGTGACAAGTTTCAAACTGTTATTAAAGTAGGCAAAAGGGACATTGGCTCAGTTCATTTTGACACAGGTCCTACAGTTATGAACTTATTTCAGTTTATAATCACACATTTATAAATCCCAATTTTATTTACATTATACAACACTGTCTTTGGAGTTACATTCTTGTGGCTTTAATAATTTATATATAAATCTGCAGGTACAATTTTCCTGTTGCACAATCCTTATTCATATATTTTTTTGTTTCGGTGTTCAGTAGGACCGTAAACGGACGCATATTTCAAAAATATATAAAAGTAGTTAAATTTACCTAAAAATCTGGGCTTTTAGTCGTACTTTTAGTACTTATTATTATCTCCCGCCGGGCTTTAGCCCGGGAGGGAGTTTATGAAATGATGTCTGTGTGTGCGTGCGTGCGTGCGTTAGTTAGTCACGCAGATTTCTCCAAAACTACTACCGCTACAGATTTTTTGTAAATTAATTGTCCCAATGCCCTTGAAAATGTTTTTGGTTTTATTGACTTAGGCCTAAAGATAAGTGAGTAATAGCAATCTTAGCTACTTTGAGTAAAGGGCTCATAACTCAAAAACTATTGCAGTAACAACTTTTTCTTCAAATATGTTGTTCAGCTACTTTGTCCTTAGCTATAAGATGGTACATAGTTTGGGGTCCCATTGCATGCCATAAGTGAGTAATAGCTATTTTCTCATTTGTAGCTAAATAACAGAAGAAGTAAATGTCAAATATCTTCAAAAGTATTGAAGTTAGGGAAATCTTTTCAAATATGTTGTCCATCTTCTTTTTGGTAAGCTATCACATACTAAAGTTCCAGACCTGTTGCACCTTGGATAGCTGAGTAATAGCTACTTGGAAATTCTGACTGGTGAGTAAAGCGATTGTAACTCCAAACCTATTGCACTTAGAGTGTTTTCCTAAAATATGTTGTTCAGCTACTTTGTCCTTAGCTATAAGATGGTACATAGTTTGGGCTTCTATTGCATGCCATAAGTGAGTAATAGCTATTTTCTCATTTGTGGCTAAATAACAGAAGAAGTAAATGTCAAATATCTTCAAAAGTATTAAAGTTGGGGAAATCTTTTCAAATATGTTGTCCATCTACTTTTTGGTAAGCTATGACATAGTAAAGTTTCAGACCTGTTGCACCTTGGATAGCTGAGTAATAGCTACTTTGAAATTCTAATTGTTGAGTAAAGCCATTGTAACTCCAAAACTATTGCACTTAGAGTGTTTTCCTAAAATGTGTTTTTCAGCTACTTTGTTCTTAGCTATAAGATGGTACATAGTTTGGGGTTCTGTTGCATGCCATAAGTGAGTAATAGCTATTTTCTCATTTATAGCTAAATAACAGAAGAAGTAAATGTCAAATATCTTCAAAAGTATTAAAGTTAGGGAAATCTTTTCAAATATGTTGTCCATCTACTTTTTGGTAAGCTATGACATAGTAAAGTTTCAGACCTGTTGCACCTTGGATAGCTGAGTAATAGCTACCTTGAAATTCTGACTGTTGAGTAAAGCCATTGTAACTCCAAAACTATTGCAGTTGGAGTATTTTCCTAAAATATGTTGTTCAGCTACTTTGTCCTTAGCTATAAGATGGTACATAGTTTGGGGTTCTATTGCTTGCCATAAGTGAGTAATAGCTATTTTCTCATTTGTGGCTAAATAACAGAAGAAGTAAATGTCAAATATCTTCAAAAGTATTAAAGTTAGGGAATTCTTTTCAAATATGTTATCCATCTACTTTTTGGTAAGCTATGACATAGTAAAGTTTCAGACCTGTTGCACCTTGGATAGCTGAGTAATAGCTACTTTGAAATTGTGAATGTTGAGCAAAGCCATTGTAACTCAAAAACTATTGCAGTTACAATATTTTCGTAAAATATGTTGTTCACCTACTTTGTCCTTAGCTATAAGCTGGCATGTAGTTTGGGGTTCTATTGCATGCCATAAGTGAGTAATAGCTATTTTCTTATTAGTAGCAAAATAATGATGTAAGTAAATGTCAAATATCTTCAGAAGTATTAAATTTACGGAATTCTTTTCAAATATTCAACCTTCAACTCAGGCTTCCAAGTAACTGGATTACAGGAGCACGCCACAACTCCCAGCCAGTAAATATATCTTACTCAACACTAAATCATTTATAACTTGAAAAGTATTGCATTTAGAGCATTTTGTTAAAATAGGTTATTCAGCTCCTTTTTCCTTTTTACTCAGCTGCAACATGCTGAGTAACTTGGGTGTCTATCTCAATAGCTAAGTGAGTAATAGCTACTTTTGGCAACACTGAATCTCTTTCTTGTCACTTCTACATGTGCCTCTGTCTCACAAAAAAATTTATATTTCACTATCTTTAGTACATCTAATTTATATGGCGGGAGATAAATGCATGCGTCAGAATGCTTGTTGTTTTCCATGATATACCTTCAGTTATTTAGATTTTTTATTTTGTTCTGAATTATTTTTAATTGATCAATAGCCTGCTAGTTGATATTGTGGGTATTATCGCCCACTACCGGGAGTTTCTCAGTGATTTTTTGGTTGTGGTCTGTATTTTAATTATTTTACTAGTTGATATTGTGGGTATTACTGTCCTTTACCGTGAGTTACTCGGTGATTTTTATTTCGTCACTCTGCGGTGTGGGCGTCCGCGTCCGCGTGAACAACTTCTCCTCCTTACAACAATACCCAGAGACATGCTGTTTTTTATGTCGTCACTCTGCGGCATGGGCGTCCGCGTGAACAACTTCTCCTCCAAAACTACAAGGCCTAGAGACATGCTGTTTTTTTAAAAAGATACCTTATCTATCAAGGCATGCAAATCTGTCTGTTTGTTTGTTTGCTAGAGACATTACAAGGGGGGTACCCCCACCAAAAGTGTAAAAATTTCAACACTTTATCACAATTTTCTCAGTGACTATTGCAGGGATTTCTCTCATATCTTGCATATATGTACTAGGCCAGAGGTAGATTCTCTTGTGTGAGTATGAGACCTGGATCTGTCTTAATTTTTTTTTAATAAATTTTTTATGCATTAAAATTCATGAAATCATGCACTAAATCACTTATAACTTGAAAAGTATTGGATTTAGGGCATTTTGTTAAAATATGTTATTCAGATACTTTTTTCATAGTTACAACGTGGTGAGTAACTTGGGTGTCTGTCTCAATAGCTAAGTGAGTAATAGCTACTTTTGGGCTTTTCAGTTACTTCCATCATGAGTAAAATCACTTTTAACTTGAAAACTATTGCATTTAGAGAATTTTGTATAAATATGTTATTTAGCTACTTTTGGGTCAGCTATAACATAGTTAAATTTCAGACCTGTAGCTCATGGCATAGCTGAGTAATAGCTACCTTTAGGTTATCACTGTTGAGTAAATCACTTATAACTTGAAAACTATTGCATTTAGAGTATTTTGTTTCAATATGTTATTCACCTATTTTTGGGTCAGCTATAACATAGTGAAGTTCCAGACCTGTGGCTACTTGCATAGCTGAGTAATAGCTACTTTGAAGTTCTCACTGTTGAGTAAATCAGTTGTAATTGGAAAACTATTGCATTTAGAGAATTTCACATAAATATGTTATTCAGCTACTTTTGGGTCAGCTATAACATAGTAAAATTTCAGACCTGTAGCTCATGGCATAGCTGAGTAAGAGCTACTTTTAGGTTATCACTGTTGAGTAAATCACGTATAATTTGAAAACTATTGCATTTAGAGTATTTTGTTTCAATATGTTATTCACCTATTTTGGGGTCAGCTATAACATAGTGAAGTTCCAGACCTGTGGCTCATTGCATAGCTGAGTAATAGCTACTTTGAAGTTCTCACTGTTGAGTAAATCAGTTGTAATTGGAAAACTATTGCATTTATAGAAATTTGTGTAAATATGTTATTCAGCTACTTTTGGGTCAGCTATAACATAGTAAACTTACAGACCTGTAGCTCATGGCACAATCGAGCAATAGCTATTTTCAGGTACTGACTTTTGAGTAAATCAGCTGTAACTTGAAAAATATTGCATTTGGAGTATTTTGCTAAAATATGTTGTTCACCTACTTTTGGGTCAGCTATAACGTAGTGAAATTACAAACCTATAGCTCATGGCATAGCTGAGCAATAGCTATTTTCAGGTTCTCACTATTGAGTAAATGAGTTGTAACTTGAAAACTATTGCATTTACAGTAATTTGCTTAAATATGTTGTTCACCTACTTTTGGGTCAGCTATAACATAGTAAAAATTCAGACATGTAGCTCATTGCATAGCTGAGTAATAGCTACTTTGAGGTTATCACTGTTGAGTAAATCAGTTGTAACTTGAAAACTATTACATTTAGAGTAGTTTGTTTAAATATGTTATTCACAGAATTTTTGGTCAGCTATAACATAGTGAAATTGCAGACCTCTATGTCATGGCATAGCTGAGCAATAGCTACCTTCAGGTTCTCACTGTTGAGTAAATCATTGTATCCATTGGATAGCCGCAGTGTGTAGAGAGATTTCACCATTACCGCTCTAATGAAAAACATATTATAGCTAGCCTTCTTAAGTTTGCAGGAAATATAAATAACCATGAAATGTTGCCTGGGAATATTTTTGGCCTCATTTTGAAAAACAAAATTGCCGCCAGGGACGTTTATTCGACTTTAAACAAGGACTTTTGTTGGCCCCCTAGAGCAAAGGGTATTATAGGTGGAGATCTCAAATTCGCAGGATATGTTCTTCATTATAAAATCTTGACTGGGAATATTTTTGGCCTCATTTTGAAAAATAAGATGGCCGCCACATGTGTTTCTTTGTCAGTCATGAAAAGTGCTTATATCTCCCTTATTATTGGTCCTAGAGGTTTGGGATGGTAAACCAACCTGGAGGAAATCATGGGTTGGGAATCTTTTGGTGTGGTCATATTTGACCTTTGACCCCTCCTTCAAGGTCAAACAAGGATAGCCAAACTTAAAAGTGCTTATAACTCGCTTATTATTGGTCCTAGAGGTTTGGGTTGGTAAACAGACGTATAGGAAATCATGGGCTGGGAATCTGTTGATGTGGTCCGTTTTGACCTTGGACCCCTCCCTCAAGGTCAAATGAGGATAGGCAAACTTAAAAGTGCTTATAACTCGCTTATTATTGGTCCTAGAGGTTTGGAATGGAAACCAACCTATAGAAAATCATTGGCTGGGAATCTTTTGGTGTGGTCGGATTTGACCTTGGACCCTGCCTTCAAGGTCAAATGAAGATAGCCAAACTTAAAGGTGCTTATAACTTGCTTATTAATGGTCCTACAAGTTTGGGATGGTAAACCAACCTTTAGGAAATCATTGGCTGGGAATCTATTGGTGTGGTCAGATTTGACCTTGGACCCTGCCTTCAAGGTCAAACAAAGATAGCCAAACTTAAAATTGCTTATAACTTGCTTATTATTGGTCCTACAGGTTTGGGATGGTAACCAACCTACAGGAAAGCATGGGCTGGGAATCTTTTGGTGTTGTCTGATTTGATCTTGGACCCCTCCTTCAAGGTCAAACAAGGATAGCGAAACTTAAAAGTGCCTATAACTCACTTATTATTGGTCCTAGAGGTTTGGGATGGTAAACTATCCTATAGGAAATCATGGGCTGGGAATCTTTTGGTGTGGTCAGATTTGACCTTTGGACCCCTCCTTCAAGGTCAAATGAGGACAGCCAAACTTAAAAGTGCTTATAACTCGCTTATTATTGGTCCTAGAGGTTTGGGATGGTAAACCAACCTATAGGAAATCATGGGCTGGGAATGTTTTTGTGTTGTTGGATTTGACCTTGGACCCCTTCTTTAAGGTCGAACGAGGATATTGCATTTGCAGTATTTCTTTGGGTTGGATAATAGAGGTTCTACTGTACCTTCTAACTTTCCTTCATAATACGATTTGCAGGGCACAACTTTCTTGGTCGTTTTCTTCTGTCAGCTTCGGAATTTCTTTCGAACATGCTGTTCAATTACCATTTACTGTATTTCTGTACAGCACTTTCCCTGATAATTATGCTTTCCTCTCATTATCACCTTCACAAATCAAAAACACTCAGTCAGCTGACACAGTGCCTGTTCACGGGCACTCTCCTCTTGTTTAAAAGATACCTTAACTATCGAGGATGAAAAATTGTTCAGGCCATGCAGATCTGTCCGTTCGTCTGTTCCCCAGAGTCATTACAAATCAGTTACCCACACCCAAAGTGTGAAAATTTCAACCCTTTATCACAATTTTCTCATTCACTTTTGCAGGGCTTTTTCTCATATCTTGCATATATGTACTAGGCCACTAGTAGATTACCTTGTGTGAGAATTAAACCTGGATCTGTCTTATTTTTTTTATTATCTAGGGTTGGCCATCTCGGGCCAACCCTAGATACTGTTATGGGATTTTGCGAGTCTTTTTTCGTGAATTTCGGGCGTTTCGAATGGGAAGTAATTGCCGTTTTCGGGTCGTTTTGAATAATTTCAACTAGTAAACGTTCTGTAACTGTCACAGTTTTCGATCTTTTGTAATTAAGATTTGTGGAGGGATTTTTATGATTGACCTCAGCAGCCTAATTAAAAACAGGAAATGAACTGTGCTGATAAGATCTATCTGGACCGCGTTTCTCTTGAAAACATCTTTTCTTTAGTAAAATCTACTAAATCTCGGAAAAAACGTCTTTTAATTAGTCTGGTACCCTGTCCATTTCTCTTTTGGGATCCCCGGGAAATTGTAAGTTGTGTGAACCGAAAATATTTTCAGAAGACAATGATAACCTGATGACTGGGTTCTGAGGCTATATTCACAAAAAGAATCAAGCCCAGGTTGAGCCAAAAATCAGCTCAAGCTTATTATAAACAACTAGACACTTTTTGGCTCAACTTCAGTTTGATCCCTTGTGTGACTACAGCCCCTTATCTTGTGTCAATATTTATGTATTTATTTGTTAATATATGATATAAATATATTATAACACAATAAAATTGATAATAGAGGTCGAGGATAGTTAAATATGGAGTTCTTTATTATGTGGATTTAATTTTGTCGAAGGTCAAAGCACTGTGGTCTAAGTTCTCTATGTGTGATATGAAGACAACTGATTCCACCACAGAATTATAACAAAGCTGAATAACTGTTCAGGTCAATCCAGAAGTGCCTTCTGATATTCCCCACGAAAGGTAGCATGAGTGATAAGGCCTGCCTTTCCTGTCAGTTAATCACACATATTAATTGTTTGATGTCATTTTTAGTGGACAATATTGGACCAATTTTCCTCAAATCAAAAGGAACATAACCTCTAGAAATTTGCCTTTAAATTTGTATAGATATTATATTGCTAGCTTCAATGAAACAATCTCAAAAATAATTTTATAAACAGAATTCCAGCAAGATTGTGGATCTCAACAGGTGTTCATGTTCTTCAAATGTTTAAAAAAGCTAAACCAATTCTTGTTATAAATATAATTTAACTAATATACATTAACACAATTAAATAATATATAGTTAGGGATAGTTAAATATGCAGATTTATTATTTCATGTTCTCAAAGTTGAGATTTTATGTCTCATGTAACAGCAACAGCCAGGGCATATTAAGACAGGTACTCGATCGACATTGTCATTTGGGGAGTCATACCTACACAGAGGTGACAGCCTATCATTAGATGTCAAACCTGCTAACCCACAAATCCGTTCCATTTTATCAAGCATAAGAAATCATATCTCAAGCACTGTGCTCTAAGTTCTGTATGTGTGATATGAAAACAACTGATTGTGCCACAGATTTGTGACAAAGCTGAATAACTGTTCAGTTCAATCGAGAAGTGCCTTCTGATATTGCCCACTAAAGGTAGCATGAGTGATAAGGCCTGCCTTTCCTGTCAGTTAATCACACATATTAATTGTTTGATGTCATTTTTATTGCATTAAATTCCACAGACAAGTCACAGAGAAGAATATTATTTATTATTATTTGCTGTACACAGTAATTTTTGAAACTAATATCTTGGATAATATTACACCAATCTTCCTCAAATCAAAAGTAACGTAACCTATTGATTTTGCTGTTAAATTGGTATAGATATTATATTATTGGTTTCAATAAAACAATAAAAACATATTTTAGAGTTCGTGCAAGATTGTGGATCTCAATAGGTGTTCATGTTCTTCAGATATTTAAAAAAGTCAAACTTGTTATTGTAATAAATACGATATGATTAATATACTGTAACAATAAAATGATATAGAGTTAGAGATATTTAAATATGGACTTCTTTCTTATGTGGATTTAATTTTGTCAAAGGTCAAAGTTGTGATTTTATGTCTCATCGCAACAGCAACAGCCAGGGTCATATTTTGACAGGTACTCTGCATTGTCATTTGGGGGAGTCATGCCTACACAGAGGTGACAGCCTATCATTGGATGTCAAACCTGCTAACCTACAAGGTCATTCTATTTTATCAAGCATAAGAAATCATATCTGATGCACTGTGGTCTAAGTTCTCTATGTTTGATATGAAAACAAGTCATTCCACCACAGAATTGTGACAAAGCTGAAGAACTGTTCAGGTCAATCCAGAAGTGCTTTCTGATATTCCCCACTGAAGGTTACACGAGTGATAAAGCCTGCCTTTCCTCTCAGTTAATCACACATATATAGTGTTGTATGTCATTTTTATTGCATTAAATGCCATACACAACTCACAGAGAAGAATATTATTTATTATCATTTGCTGTGCATAGTAATTTTTAAAACAAGTATGTTGGACAATATTGGACCAATTTTCCTCAAATCAAAAGGAACAGAACCTCTAGAAATTTACCTTTAACTTTGTATAGATATTATATTGCTAGCTTCAATAAAACAATCACAAAAATAATTTTATAAACAGAATTCCAGTAAGATTGTGGATCTCAACAGGTGTTCGTGTTCTTCAAATATTTAAAATGCTAAACCAATTCTTGTTATAAATATCATTTAACTAATATACTGTAACACAAATAATATAGAGTTAGGGATAGTTAAATATGCAGATTTATTTATTTCATGTTCTCAAAGTTTAGATTTTATGTCTCATGTAACAGCAACAGCCAGGGCATATTAAGATAGGTACTCTGCATTGTCATTTGGGGAGTCATACCTACATCGAGGTGACAGCCTATCATTAGATGTCAAACCTGCTAACTCACAAATCCATTCCATTTTATCAAGCATAAGAAATCATATCTGAAGCACTGTGCTCTAAGTTCTGTATGTGTGATATGAAAACAACTGATTCTGCCACAGATTTGTGACAAAGCTGAATAACTGTTCAGTTCAATCGAGAAGTGCCTTCTGATATTGCCCACTAAAGGTAGCATGAGTGATAAAGCCTGCCTTTCCTCTCAGTTAATCACACATATTAATTGTTTGATGTCATTTTTATTGCATTAAATTCCATATGCAAGTCACAGAGAAGAATATTATTCATTATTATTTGCTGTGCATAGTAATTTTTGAAACTAATATCTTGGATAATATTACACCAATCTTCCTCAAATCAAAAGCAACATAACCTATTGATTTTGCTGTTAAATTGTTGTAGATATTATATTGCTGGTTTCAATAAAACAACAAAAACATATTTTAGAATTCGTGCAAAATTGTGGATCTCAACAGGTGTTCATGTTCTTCAGATATTTCAAAAAGTCAAACTTGTTATTGTAATAAATATGATATGATTAATATACTGTAACAATAAAATGATATAGAGTTAGAGATATTTAAATATGGACTTCTTTCTTATGTGGATTTAATTTTGTCAAAGGTCAAAGTTGTGATTTTAAGTCTCATAGCAACAGCCAGGGTCATATTTTGACAGGTACTCTGCATTGTCATTTGGGGGAGTCATACCTACACAGAGGTGACAGCCTATCATTGGATGTCAAACCTGCTAACCTACAAGGTCATTTTATTTTATCAAGCATAAGAAATCATATCTGATGCACTGTGGTCTAAGTTCTCTATGTTTGATATGAAAACAAGTGATTCCACCACAGAATTGTGACAAAGCTGAAGAACTGTGCAGGTCAATCCAGAAGTGCCTTCTGATATTCCCCACTGAAGGTTACACGAGCGATAAAGCCTGCCTTTCCTCTCAGTTAATCACACATATGTAGTGTTGTATGTAATTTTTATTGCATTAAATTCCATACACAACTCACAGAGAAGAATATTATTTATTATCATTTGCTGTGCATAGTAATTTTTAAAACAAGTATCTTGGACAGTATTGGACCAATTTTCCTCAAATCAAAAGGAACATAACCTCTAGAAATTTGCCTTTAAGTTTGTATAGATATTGTATTGCTAGCTTCAATGAAACAATCTCAAAAATAATTTTATAAACAGAATTCCAGTAAGATTGTGGATCTCAACAGGTGTTCGTGTTCTTCAAATATTTAAAAAGCTAAACCAATTCTTGTTATAAATATCATTTAACTAATATACTGTAACACAAATAATATAGAGTTAGGGATAGTTAAATATGTAGATTTATTTATTTCATGTTCTCAAAGTTGAGATTTTATGTCTTATGTAACAGCAACAGCCAGGGCATATTAAGATGGGTACTCTGCATTGTCATTAGGGGAGTCATACCTACACAGAGGTGACAGCCTATCATTAGATGTCAAACCTGCTAACCCACAAATCCATTCCATTTTATCAAGCATAAGAAATCATATCTGAAGCACTGTGCTCTAAGTTCTGTATGTGTGATATGAAAACAACTGGTTCTGCCACAGATTTGTGACAAAGCTGAATATCTGTTCAGTTCAATCGAGAAGTGCCTTCTGATATTGCCCACTAAACGTAGCATGAGTGATAAAGCCTGCCTTTCCTCTCAGTTAATCACACATATTAATTGTATCCCCGACGCGAAGGGGGGATACTATGGATTCATCATCGTCGTCGTCCGCGCCCTCGTCCGCGTCCGCAGAGATTTCTTGTTAGCGACCTACAGTCCACATTTCTTTCCGGATTTCTTTCATATTTGGCAGGTGGCTTGATATGGTAGAGGACTCGCCACCCTATCTTTTTGGTAGGCTTTATGTCTAAATTAGGCCTGTGGTAGACAAAAATGTCTAAAATGTGGAATATTGCTTGTTAGCGACCTACAGTCCACATTTCTTTCCAGATTTCTTTCATATTTGGCAGGTGGCTTGGTATGCTAGAGGACTCGCCCCCCTATCTTTTTGGTAGGCTTTATGTCTAAATTAGGCCTCTGGTAGATAAAAATGTCTAAAATGCATTAAAATTCATGAAATCATGCACTAAATCGCTTGTAACTTGAAAAGTGTTGCATTTAGAGCATTTTGTTAAAATATGTTATTCAGATACTTTTTTCATAGCTACAACATGGTGAGTAACTTGGGTGTCTGTCTCAATAGCTAAGTGAGTAATAGCTACTTTTGGGCTTTTCAGTAACTTCCATCGTGAGTAAAATCACTTGTAACTTGAAAACTATTGCATTTAGAGTATTTTGTTTCAATATGTTATTCAGCTATTTTTGGGTCAGCTATAACATAGTAAAATTTCAGACCTGTAGCTCATGGCATAGCTGAGTAATAGCTACTTTTAAGTTATCACTGTTGAGTAAATTGCTTATAACTTCAAAAGTATTACATTTAGAGTATTTTGTTTCAATATGTTATTCACCTATTTCGGAGTCAGCTATAACATAGTGAAGTTCCAGACCTGTGGCTCATTGCATAGCTGAGTAATAGCTACTTTGAAGTTCACACTGTTGAGTAAATCAGTTGTAATTGGAAAACTATTGCATTTACAGAAATTTGTGTAAATATGTTATTCAGCTACTTTTGGGTCAGCTATAACATAGTGAAATTACAGACCTGTAGCTCATGGCACAACTGAGCAATAGCTATTTTCAGGTACTGACTGTTGAGTAAATGACTTGTAACTTGAAAAATATTGCATTTGGAGTATTTTGTTAAAATATGTTGTTCACCTACTTTTGGGTCAGCTATAACGTCGTGAAATTACAGACTTATAGCTCATGGCATAGCTGAGCAATAGCTATTTTCAGGTTCTCACTATTGAGTAAATCAGTTATAACGTGAAAACTATTACATTTACAGTATTTTGTTTAAATATGTTATTCACATAATTTTTGGTCAGCTATAACAGAGTGAAATTGCAGACCTCTATGTCATGGCATAGCTTACCAATATCTACATTCAGGTTCTCACTGTTGAGTAAATCATTGTATCCACTGGATAGCCGCAGTGTGTAGAGAGATTTCACCATTACCGCTCTAACGAAAAAAATATTATAGCTAGCCTTCTCAAGTTTGCAAGGTATATTAGAGGGTGCACCACAGTATTCTATTGGTAGGCTTTATGTCTAAATTAGGCCTGTGGCAAAATTACTTGCCTACTAAAAATGAGTAATTCTGCATTTTCTCTAAAAGTATTGCAGATAGCAAATTTTTCTTAAATAACTCATTCACCTACTTTTGGGAGAGCTTTCACATGCTGAAGTTCCAGACCTGTAGCTAATTACTCACCTACTCAAAATGAGTAAATGCGAATTATCTCTAAAAGTATTGAAGATAGCCAATTTTTCTCAAATAACTCATTCACCTACTTTTGGGAGAGCTTTCACTTGGTGAAGTTTCAGACCCGTAGGTAATTACTCACCTACTGAAAATGAGTAAATGCAAATTATCTCTAAAAGTATTCCAGATAGCCAATTTTTGTCAAATAACTCCTTCACCTACTTTTGGGAGAGCTTTCACTTGCTAAAGTTTCAGACCTGTAGCTAATTATTCACCTACTCAAAATGAGTAAATGCTAATTATCTCTAAAAGTATTGCAGATATCCAATTTTTATCAAATAACTCAGTCATCTACTTTTGGGAGAGCTTTCACATGGTGAAGTTTCAGACCCATAGCTAATTATTCACCTACTCAAAATGAGTAAATGCAAATTATCTCTAAAAGTATTCCAGATAGCCAATTTTTGTCAAATAACTCCTTCACCTACTTTGGGGAGACCTTTCACTTGGTGAAGTTTCAGACCTGTAGCTAATTATTCACCTACTCAAAATGAGTAAATGCGAATTATCTCTAAAAGTATTGCAGATAGCCAATTTTTCTCAAATAACTCATTCACCTACTTTTGGGAGAGCTTTCACTTGGTGAAGTTTCAGACCCGTAGGTAATTACTCACCTACTGAAAATGAGTAAATGCAAATTATCTGTAAAAGTATTCCAGATAGCCAATTTTTGTCAAATAACTCCTTCACCTACTTTTGGGAGACCTTTCACTTGGTGAAGTTTCAGACCAGTAGCTAATTATTCACCTACTCAAAATGAGTAAATACTAATTATTTCTAAAAGTATTGCAGATATCCAATTTTTATCAAATAACTCATTCATCTACTTTTGGGACAGCTTTCACATGGTGAAGTTCCACACCCGTAGGTAATTACTCACCTACTGAAAATGAGTAAATTCGAATTATCTCTAAAAGTATTGTAGGTAGCCAATTTTTCTCAAATAACTCATTCGCCTACTTTTGAGAGAGCTTTCACTTGGTGAAGTTTCAGACCCGTAGCTAATTATTCACCTACTCAAAATGAGTAAATGCGAATTATCTCTACAAGTATTGCAGATAGCCAGTATTTCTCAAATAACTCATTAATATGAAAACAACTTATAGGAAGTCATGGGCTGCAAATCTTTTCATGTGGTCAGATTTGACCTTGGGCCCCTCCTGCTTATTATTGGTCCTGGAGGTTTGCAATGTGAAAACGACTTATAGGAAATCATGGGCTGCGAATCTTTTGATGTGGTCAGACTTCACCTTGGGCCCCTGGTACAGGGTCAAATAAGGGTAGCCAAACTTAAAAGTGCTTTCAGCTTGCTTATTAACGAAAAATGCTTTTTATCTTCTAAACTATGTTAGTTGGCCTTTGTCGGTGGATACATCCAGCATCTGGCCACAGATGCGTCCTTTTTCTAGTTGTTAGATGTCATTTTTATTGCATTAAATTCCATACACAAGTCACAGAGAAGAATATTATTTATTATTATTTGCTGTGCACAGTAATTTTTGAAACTAATATCTTGGATAATATTACACCAATCTTCCTCAAATCAAAAGCAACATAACCTATTGATTTTGCTGTTAAATTGGTGTAGATATTATATTGCTGGTTTCAATAAAACAATAAAAACATATTTTAGAGTTTCTGCACGATTGTCGATCACAACAGGTGTTCATGTTCTTCAGATATTTAAAAAAGTCAAACTTGTTATTGTAATAAATATGATTAATCTACTGTAACAATAAAATGATATAGAGTTAGAGATATTTAAATATGGACTTCTTTCTTATGTGGATTTAATTTTGTCAAAGGTCAAAGTTGTGATTTTATGTCTCATCGCAACAGCCAGGGTCATATTATGACAGGTACTCTGCATTGTCATTTGGGGGAGTCATACCTACACAGAGGTGACAGCCTATCATTGGATGTCAAACCTGCTAACCTACAAGGTCATTCTATTTTATCAAGCATAAGAAATCATATCTGATGCACTGTGGTCTAAGTTCTGTATGTGTGATATGAAAACAAGTGATTCCACCACAGAATTGTGATAAAGCTGAAGAACTATGCAGGTCAATCCAGAAGTGCCTTCTGATATTCCCCACTAAAGGTTACACGAGTGATAAAGCCTGCCTTTCCTCTCGGTTAATCACACATATATAGTGTTGTATGTAATTTTTATTGCATTAAATTCCATACACAACTCACAGAGAAGAATATTATTTATTATCATTTGCTGTGCATAGTAATTTTTAAAACAAGTATGTTGGACAATATTGGACCAATTTTCCTCAAATCAAAAGGAACATAACCTCTAGAAATTTGCCTTTAAATTTGTATAGATATTATATTACTAGCTTCAATGAAACAATCTCAAAAATAATTTTAAAAACAGAATTCCAGCAAGATTGTGGATCTCAACAGGTGTTCATGCTCTTCAAATGTTTAAAAAAGCTAAACCAATTCTTGTTATAAATATAATTTAACTAATATACATTAACACAATTAAATAATATAGAGTTAGGAATAGTTAAATATGCAGATTTATTTATTTCATGTTCTCAAAGTTGAGATTTTATGTCTCATGTAACAGCAAGAGCCAGGGCATATTAAGATAGGTACTCTGCATTGTCATTTGGGGAGTCATACTTACATCGAGGTGACAGCCTATCATTAGATGTCAAACCTGCTAACCCACAAATCCATTCCATTTTATCAAGCATAAGAAATCATATCTGAAGCACTGTGCTCTAAGTTCTGTATGTGTGATATGAAAACAACTGATTCTGCCACAGATTTGTGACAAAGCTGAATATCTGTTCAGTTCAATCGAGAAGTGCCTTCTGATATTGCCCACTAAAGGTAGCATGAGTGATAAAGCCTGCCTTTCCTCTCAGTTAATCACACATATTAATTGTTTGATGTCATTTTTATTGCATTAAATTCCACACACAAGTCACAGAGATGAATATTATTTATTATTATTTGCTGTGCACAGTAATTTTTGAAACTAATATCTTGGATAATATTACACCAATCTTCCTCAAATCAAAAGCAACATTACCTATTGATTTTGCTGTTAAATTGGTATAGATATTATATTATTGGTTTCAATAAAACAATAAAAACATATTTTAGAGTTCGTGCAAGATTGTGGATCTCAACAGGTGTTCATGTTCTTCAGATATTTAAAAAAGTCAAACTTGTTATTTTAATAAATACGATATGATTAATATACTGTAACAATAAAATGATATAGAGTTAGAGATATTTAAATATGGACTTCTTTCTTATGTGGATTTAATTTTGTCAAAGGTCAAAGTTGTGATTTTATGTGTCATCGCAACAGCAACAGCCAGGGTCATATTATGACAGGTACTCTGCATTGTCATTTGGGGGAGTCATACCTACACAGAGGTGACAGCCTATCATTGGATGTCGAACCTGCTGACCTACAAGGTCATTCTATTTTATCAAGCATAACAAATCATATCTGATGCACTGTGGTCTAAGTTCTGTATGTGTGATATGAAAACAAGTGATTCCACCACAGAATTGTGACAAAGCTGAAGAACTGTGCAGGTCAATCCAGAAGTGCCTTCTGATATTCCCCACTAAAGGTTACACGAGTGATAAAGCCTGCCTTTCCTCTCAGTTAATCACACATATATAGTGTTGTATGTAATTTTTATTGCATTAAATTCCATACACAACTCACAGAGAAGAATATTACTTATTATCATTTGCTGTGCATAGTAATTTTTAAAACAAATATCTTGGACAATATTGGACCAATTTACCTCAAATCAAAAGGAACATAACCTCTAGAAATTTGCCTTTAAATTTGTATAGATATCATATTGCTAGCTTCAATGAAACAATCTCAAAAATAATTTTAAAAACAGAATTCCAGCAAGATTGTGGATCTCAACAGGTGTTCATGTTCTTCAAATGTTTAAAAAAGCTAAACCAATTCTTGTTATAAATATAATTTAACTAATATACATTAACACAATTAAATAATATAGAGTTAGGGATAGTTAAATATGCAGATTTATTTATTTCATGTTCTCAAAGTTGAGATTTTATGTCTCTTGTAACAGCAACAGCCAGGGCATATTAAGACAGGTACTCTGCATTGTCATTTGGGGAGTCATACCTACATCGAGGTGACAGCCTAATAGGCAACAGCCAGGGTCATTAATTATGACAGGTACTCTGCATTGACATTTGGGAGAGTCATGCCTACACACAGGTGACAGCCTATCATTGGATGTCAAACCTGCTAAACTACAAGGTCGTTCTATTTTATCAAGCATAAGAAATCATATCTGATGCACTGTGGTCCAAGTTCTCTATGTATGATATGAAAATAAGTCATTCTACCACTGAATTGTGACAAAGCTGAAGAACTGTTCAGGTCAATCCAGAAGTGCCTTCTGATATTCCCCACTAAAGGTAACACGAGTGATAAAGCCTCCCTTTCTTCTCTGTTAATCACACATATATAGTGTTATATGTCATTTTTTGTTCATAAAAATCCATAGACAATGCACAGAGGAAAATTGTTCTAATTAAACATTATATTTTGCATTTCCTGTTCATTGCTGTGCATACTAACTGTTAAAAGTGGTTTTTTGGCCAATATATATTGCCAAACTTTTTCAAGTAAAGGGATTATAACTTAGGGTACAAGTCTAAAATGCTTGTTAAAATTTCAATTTTATTTTGATTTTTATGACCAGGTTGCATACCCACTTCTCGGGGAATCATTTTCGTTGAAAACCAAATATTATTCAGGGTACCAGTCTGAAAACCTTGTTCAAGCCCACGATCCACGCATGCGCATTCCTCTATTTTCGAGATCTGTCACTTCAAAACTTCAAATATTGCCAGAAGACGTAAGAAAAGGGTTAAATATGAAAGAAAATAATAAATAAATATGAAATATGTCTGTTATTGATATGTAAGAAGAAATGTTTACGAAAAATGTCGAAATCTGCATATTTAGTTAAAATCTTCTATTATCGCCCACGGCTGAAGCGATGAATTTACAAGAAATATGCTGGTAGTTTTCATCTTAAACTAGCCTTTCTATTTGTAAAATACAGTATTGTCAGGAAACCCCCTTAAAGAACTGCCGTGACCGCGCATATTTGCTCATTAATATTAATGAGGCAGGTCCGTGAACAGGAAATATGCTGGTAGTTTTCATCTTAAACCAGCCTTTCTAGTGGCACTCTACTGCTCAGCCAGTGAATTTCGTCACCCCAGTGAAGTTCGACACCTGCATTTTATGGCAATATTAAATAGTTTTTCCTGTAAATTTTCGGCATACATATATACCTTGCTGCTGAAAGCAGACATTCCATTCATTTAAATATGAAAATTGCCTATCCTTTAGCATTTTTACGGCAGGTGACGAACTTCACTGGGGTGACGAAATTCACTGGCTGAGCAGTACCAGTAAACGCCCAGGCTGAAGCTAATATATTGATTTTAAATTATATTAAGAGCTTTATATTTTATTTTTTTAACAACAGATTGCCAAATAATATAAACTGCAATTTTTAACTGAGGCACATGTTGTTTTATTTTTTTCAAAGCTTTCTATTTTTATAATTCAGATCTATTATCGCCCGTTTCTGCCGCAAAACGGAAATACCAGTGAACGCCCATTTTGTAGTTAAATAGAACCATTTGTCCTTGACCCCTAACAAAGAATTAGTAGACGGGCGTTGACTGGTAGGTGGGCGTTCACTGGTAAAAGCCACTATTTGTAAAATCGGCAGGGTTATGTCCCGGGATGTCCCGATATGTAAGACATTGGCTATATGTCGGGAAGTGCTAAATAGTGAACACTTGGAAGTGCTTCATCTAGGGAAGTGCTTTATATCACGGGATACCTTGTTTTGGGATTGTAGCAATATTTTACAAAATGAAAGCCTACAAAAAAGACCGAATACTTTAAACTCAGAAGTCACGGCAATAGCAACAACTCATTAATATTCATGAGCAGATATGAGGTCACAGATTTCCCGGGATTTTCTAACAATATTTTATAAAATTGAGGCTTCAATGAAGATAAAATACCTTAAACTCAAGAAATCACGGTAGTAGCATCAACTCATTAATATTCATGAGAAGATATGAGGTCACAGATTTCCCGGAAAACTAACTATAAAAAATCAACCAATGAAATCATTTCCCGACATTTAGCCAGTAATTTACATATCGGGATGTCCAGTGATTTAACCACTGCGTTGTAAAATATTGTCAGGAAACTCCCTAAAAGAACTGCCGTAACCGCGCATATTTGCTCATTAATATTAATTAGCAGGTCCGTGAACAGGAAATATGCTAGTAGTTTTCATCTTAAACCAGGCTTTTGGTTATAAAATATTGTCAGGAAACCCCCTCAAAGAACTGCCGTGACCTTATACCCAGATAGCATTCCGCCGCCGGTCCGACGTTGGCTGTTGGTTGCATATGGTCAGCATATTTTGCCAACGTTGGCTTGCTAACCACTACTCAGGTTAGATTCTCTATATTTGGCCAACGGCGAATTTTTATTCAAAATGGTGGCGAGCAATAATAGGGGATTTGGGGAATCTTAGAAAAAAATTATTTATTATGGTATGTATAAAAATCTTGCTGGCTTGCCGACGTGGGGCCAATGTTGGCCACAATGGTCAAAAAGCTGTTGGCCCAACGTCAGCAGCCAATGTCAGACCGACGGATGTGCTGACGTTGGGTCAACGTTGGTCCGACGACGGCATGCTATCTGGGTATTTGCTCATTAATATTAATTAGGCAGGTACTGGTAGTTTTCATCTTAAAGCAGCATATTAATTTATAAAATATTATTTACCACGTATCTATAATATATTTACCGCGAGTCTTCCAAATATCTACTGCGAATCTTCCAATATTGACTACGTATCTTCCTGACCGCGTATATTCCAGATACCCAGTACCAGTATATTATAAATTTCAAAGAAAAACTGGTTAAGATTAAATATCAGTGAACTTCCTGTCCACTGATTGCCTCATTAATATTAATGACGAAGTATGAGGTCCAGAATTTCTCGAATAGATAGAAAAAAAGGCTGGTTTATGATTAAATACCAGTGCACGGACCTGCCTCATTAATATTAATGAGGAAATATGGCCTAATCAAATTTCTTGGATGGGGGTTTACTACTGTACTGTAAGTTCAAACCAAGAGTTTTGTTTATCATAATCCAGCAGTATTTCATAAATTTTAAAGAAAAGCTTTCTGTTATAAAATATTGTCAGGAAACCCCCTCAAAGAACTGCTGTGACCTAAAATTTGCTCATTAATATTAATTAGGCAGGTACTTGTAGTTTTCATCTTAAAGCAGCATATCAATTTATAAAATATTATCAACCATGAATCTATAATATATTTACCGCAAGTCTTTCAAATATTTACTGCGAATCTTCCAATAATGGCCGCATATCTTCCTTACCGTGTATATTCCAGGAGCCGTATTCACAAAAGGTCTTAGCCAAGTCTTTGGCTTAAGTTGGCTATATTTTTATACAAAAGTTAAGCCTAAGACTTGGCTAAGACCTTTTGTGAATACGGCTCCGGATACCCAGTAGTAGTATATTATAAATTTCAAAGAAAAACTGGTTTAAGATTAAATACCAGTGAACTTCCTGTCCACGGACCTGCCTCATTAACATTAATGACAAAATATGAGGTCCAGAATTACTTGGATAAATAGAAAAAAAGGCTGGTTTATGATTAAATACCAATGAACTTCCTATCCACGGACCTGCCTCATTAATATTAATTAGGAAATATGACAATCAAATTTCTTGGATGAGGGTTTACTACTGCACTGTAAGTTCACACCAAAAGTTTTGTTTATCATAATCCAGCAGTATTTCATAGATTTTAAAGAAAAGCTGGTTTAAGATTAAATACCAGTGCACTTCCTGTCCACGGACCTGCCTCATTAATATTAATGAGGAAATATAACTTAGTAGAATTTCTTGGATGGGGGTTAACTACTGTACTGTAACTTCATGCCAAGAGTTTTGTTTATCGGTATCCATATTCTTTGACCTTTAAAGCATTTTCAACATTGGTCCACTGTTGCAAATACACTGGTTAAAATTCTTATTTATTTATAATAAAAATATTTTCTAAAATGTTTAAAAAGTGAGTTAAAAATTGTGGACTCACTGAAATCACTGAAGATATATAATGATGATTAAATTTTGACTAAGTTTCCAAAAATCCCTTATCACTGCTCACTGACATCTTGAACAAAAATCCACTGTTGGCCCAAGGATGGCCCTCTAGAGTCTGAAGATTGCTTGGAAAGCCACCATTGGTCCAACTGTAAGAAACTGGTGAACATGCAACCAATAGCCGCCAGTAATTGCTATATTATAGCTAACCCAAAAATAGCTGAATAACATATTATACAACATTTTCTAAATGTAATAGTTTTTAAGTTACAAGTGAACCACTATGTCCTTGGGCCTTCAAAGCTATTGCATTTGGAAAATTTATTTAAATGTATTATTTGCTTACTTATGGGTCTGCTATAACATAATGAAATTGCAGACCTTATCTGCCACTGTGGCCTAGCGGGTAACACACTTGTCTAGGAACTCAGAGGGCGTGTGTTCAAACCCAGGTACACACAGATACATAGTGGTTCGGATGACCACTGAAAATACCGGTCCTCTGCCATTGGATCCTATCCCCAGTGGCAGGCTAACGAACCTCAAGGACGTTGATAAATGGTCATCCTTGAGCCTCTATCTTCCAGTTAGGGGAATGCCAGTTCCTTGTGAGTTGGGACTGTACCTGTGCAGTCGGATGGGTTAAATAGCGCTTTGAGTCCTGTAGTATATGGAGATATTGTGCTGAGTATAAATATAATTACAAATACAGACCTGTAGCTCATTGCATAGTTAAGCAAAACTACTTTTAGGTTCTCACTGTTCAGTAAATCAGTTGTAACTTGAAAACTATGGAATTCAGATTATTTTCTCTAAATATATTATTCCCCTACTTTTGGGTCAGCTATAACACAGAGAAATTGTACACCTGTAGCTCATTGCATAGCTGAGCAATAGCTACTTTCAGGTTCTTACTGTTGACGAAATCAGTTGTCACTTGAAAACACTTGAAAAAATACCACATCTGTATGTTATTTCATAGCTGAGCAACAGCTAATTTGAGGTTGGATGTGTAGGTGTGCAACATCATGGCCTGACCTTGATTTGACCTTTGACCTTGCCGTAGTGGCCTTGAGTTTGGAAATCTTGTCTGGGCTATATCTTGGAAAGCGTACGGTGTAGCAAGTTGATACTTGGTAGGGACATTGGTTAGGGGGTGTAGGTGTGCAACGTCATGGTGTGATCTTAATTTGACCTTGCTGTAGTGACCTTGACCTATAAAATCTTGTCCAGGCTATATCTCAGAAACTGTAAAGTGTAGGAAGTTGATACTTGGTAGGGACATTGGTTCGGGGGTGTAGGTGTGGAACGTCATGGTCTGACCTTGATTTCACCTTCAACCTTGCTGTAGTGATGTTGACCTATAAAATCTTGTCTGGGCTATATCTCGGAAACCGTAGCATGTATGTAGTTGCTGCTTTGTAGGGATATTGGTTTTATGCACAACCGCTCTCTGTAAACCTTTCACACATGAAACACACATTAAGCCATTCCACTCTGCCAAACCCTAGATATGTGACCAGCCTGCGAAATTCGCGGTGGCCCTGTGGCCCGGGGCCCCCCCTTTTAAGTTAGGGCCACCAGAACTTGACTTTCATGGGCCCCGATGGGCCACCACATTGACTACAACATGCCTGGTGTAGTAATACAATCCAGTGTGCTGTCATTTTTTAAAAATTGGTTTCCTTTCTGCATGGCTAAGCCCTTAATTATGCATTGTGTTTTACATATTCCAGATTGAGTTCACCCTTAAGTAGCACTGTTTCTCTCACTCTTTCACACACAGGCCAACATACTTTCCCCCCCCCCTCCCTTGTACTGATCCACTGGCAGTTTTGTGTGAGTGAGGGGGGGACTTGTCACTGTAGATCTACTGGTTATAAAGCATATGCCTTGATCGTTTTTCTGCAGTCTTCCTTGTGAAGGGGGAGGGGGAGAACCACTAAGTGCACGAACTCTTGGAAGAGTGCAGAAATAATCAGTACTTAGGAAAGTTGAATAAATGAATTGGGGTACAGATGAATTCTTCCAAATTTGGTGTAATTTGTTTGAAAATTAAAGCCAGGAGAGAGTTTTTCTTATTTTTAATTGGGCTTTTACAGTGAAATATGCTTCTCTTCTCACATACATAAAAAAATCAATATTTTGCTTTCTGGTGATGTCATTACTTAATGATGTCACAATGCAATTGTTATTCTGAGGTCACAAGCCTAGGGTGTGATACTTGTTGTCTTTAAGTAAAAATATTTCTTCCCGTATTTTTCTCTTGAAATTGACATAAAGATAGTAAAGAGGGATGTGGTGTATTCTTCATTTTTATTAATTATCATTTCTGTTTTTACTTTTTCTTTCAATTCCTTGACAGGCCATCCAAACAAAAAAAAAATTACCATGAGTGATTTTTACCAAGAAGTGACTTTTAAGCAATAGTTTTTTACCTCACCCAGCTGTTTATGTTCTTGTGTGCTAAATTGTCTATTTGTCTGTCTCTCTGTTTTTTTTTTGTGTGTGTTTAGATTACTCCAGAACTAATGAACAGATCTTTATTAAAATTTTTTGTGGGTAGGACCTGGCCAAAGGAAGAAGATACTGAAAAAGGAAAATCTAGATCTTATTTTGGATACAAAATAATCATGAGTTTTCAGGGGTCCCATTTAAATGCATTTTTAATGACTTTAGCTTCTACTTGATATTTCTTCAAAAATTAATTTACATGTTTGGTTTTATTTTATTGTCTTCCTTACAATACTTTATATCACTTGAGAGACTGGTCACATGGAGTCGAGTGTTTCTCTCTGAGTGCATCTTGTATAATTTGTATTCAAGCTTGAAGTTAAATAAAGAAATTTAACATAAATCACTTTTGTATCTTTTGACTTGTCACTTTTAATAAATTTAAAAGACAATTTGTTAGAAAAATAAAGTGTGTAAATTAGTATTTAAAAAGTTTGGGCCATCAAGTTTTAATAGGGGCCACTGAACTTCAGATCCTAGTGGCCCTATGGGGCCACCACTGCTTTGCAACGAATTTCTCACACTGTATGTGACCGATTCATTCGGTCACTGATTGCTTGTTAATTTTTAAAATAATTTTTAATGCAATAAAATTCATGAAATCGTGCACTAAAACACTTATAACTTGAAAAGTATTGCAGTTAGAGCATTTTGTTAAAATATGTTATTCAACTACTTTTTTCGAAGCTACAACATGGTGAGTAACTTGAGTGTCTATCCCAATAGCTAAGTGAGTAATAGCTACTTTTTGATTTTTCAGTACCTCCCATAATGAGTAAAATCACCTATAACTTGAAAACTATTGCATATACAGAATTTTGTATAAATATGTTATTCAGCTACTTTTGGGTCAGCTACAGCATTATAAAATTTCAGACCTGTAGCTCAGTGCATACCTGAGTAATAGCTACTTTGAGGTTATCACTGTTGAGTAAATCAGTTCTAACTTGAAAACTATTGCATTTAGAGTATTTGTTTAAATATGTTATTCGCCTAATTTTTGATCAGCTATAACATAGTGAAATTGCAGACCTGTAGCTCATTACATAGCTGAACAATAGCTATTTTCAGGTTTTTACTGTTGAGTAAATCAGTTATAACTTGAAAACTATTCCATTTACAGTATTTTGTTTAAATATGTTGTTCATCTACTTTTGGGTTAGCTATAACATAGTGAAATTACAGACCTGTAGCTCATGGCACAGCTGAGCAATAGCTATTTTCAGGTACTGACTGTTGAGTAAATCAGTTGTAACTTGAAAAATATTGCATTTGGAGTATTTTGTTAAAATATGTTGTTCACCTACTTTTTGGTCAGCTATAACATAGTGAAATTACAGTCCTATATCTCATGGCATAGCTGAGCAATAGCTATTTTCAGGTTCTCACTATTGGGTAAATCAGTTGTAACTTGAAAACTACTGCATTTACAGTATTTTACTTAAATATGTTGTTCACCTACTTTTGGGTCAGCTATAACATAGTAAAAATTCAGACATGTGGCTCATTGCATAGCTGAGTAATAGCTACTTTGAGGTTATCACTGTTGAGTAAATCAGTTGTAACTTGGAAACTATTGCATTTAAACTATTTTGTTTAAATATGTTATTCACGTAATTTTTGGTCAGCTATAACATAGTAAAATTGTAGACGTCTTGCTCATTGCATAGCTGAGCAATAACTACTTTGAGGTTCTCACTGTTGAGTAAATTGCTTATAACTTGAAAATTATTACATTTAGAGAATTTTGTTTAAGTATGTTATTCATCTACTTCAGGGTTAGCTGTAACATAGTAAAATTGTAGACATGTAGCTCATTAGCATAGCTGAGGAAAAGCTACTTCAAGGTTCTCACTGTTGAGTAAATCAGTGTAACTTGAAAACTATTGCATTTACAGTAAATTCTATGTTATTCACCTACTTTTCAGTCCTCTATAACATAGTGAAATTGCTGACCTGTAACTTATTACATATCTGAGCAATAGGTACTTTCAGTTCTCACTGTTGAGTAAATCACTTGTACTTGTGAAACTATTGCATATACAGTGTTTTGTTTAAA
The DNA here is from genome assembly GCA_964017235.1 of Sabellastarte sp. h YS-2021. NCBI lineage: Eukaryota > Metazoa > Annelida > Polychaeta > Sabellida > Sabellidae > Sabellastarte > Sabellastarte sp. h YS-2021. The sequence continues at coordinate 112,128,084 of OZ024932.1, forward strand.
TGTGTTATTCATCTACTTTTGGGTCAGCTATAACATAGTAAAATTGCAGACTTGTAGCTCATTGCATAGATGATCAGTTGTAACTTGAAAGCTATTGCATTTACAGTCTTTTCTTTAAATATGTTATTCTCCTACTTTACAGTGAGCTATAACATAGTGAAATTGTACACCTGTACCTCATTACATAGTTGAGTAATAGCTACTTTCAGGTTGTCACTATTGAGTAAATCAGTTGTAACTTGAAAACTTTTGCATTTCAGTAGTTTGTTTAAATATGTTTTGCACCTACTTTTGGATCAGCTATACCATAGTAAAATTGCAGACCTGTAGCTCATTGCTTAGCTGAGCAAAAGCCACTTTGAGATTCTCACTGTTAAGTAAATCAGTTGTAACTTGAAAAATATTGCATTTACAGTATTTTGTTTAAATATTTTTTCCACCTACTGTTTACACCTTTACAGTTAACTTGGTACTTTACTTCCGAATACCATTTGCAGGGCACTACTTTTCTGTCTATTTCTTTTTTCACTTCTACTCTGAAACTCAATACATAGTCAACTGACACATAACCCATTCACAGCACTGGTTGTTTTCTTACAAATTCTGCATTGTGGCATGGAAATTGAAAATCTGAACAGCCTCAAACCGTGCTAAATAAAATTTGTATGTATGATCTTTGTCTGTGGTAAAAGATCACCTTTAGGTGTAAAAGAATGTTGACAAAGATAGATTGTAATCACTTTTTGTCACTTTAGGACCTCTACTTCTTTTACATTTTTACAAATTTTATCTATAATTTCAAAATGGTTAGTAACAAACATCAGACTGTACTAGAAACAACTTCTGCTCTGATCTCTTAAGATCTAATCACAGTATTTTATGATATTTCATCTCTTCACCAATAGTTTATAAGCATACAATCCCTGTAAAACTTTTATGCATCTATTTTAGAATGTACAGTAAACTAATACTTTGAGAAAGGATCAGTCTTATCACTAAGGGAAGATTGACTGAAAAAAATGAAATGATTTATGTGATTCATACAATTTGGATGCTACAAAATATATCCAATGAATACCTGTGGTATGAGAGATGGCCAGTTTGGGGAATGTGTTAGTGTTGAGTTGGTACAATCTAGTCGTTTGTACTGCTTTGCAGGTGCAATATTTTACCCACAATGGGGAATTTGGTGCACCAAATTTATAAAAAAATATGAAGGAACTTGCATTTTGGGCTGTTATGTTTAATATTTCTGGATGAAGTGAACAGATGGATATGCTAGTTGGACATGGTTTACAATTATGTCCACCCCACTGGGGGGTGGACATATTATTCTTGCTTTTTCCGCTGTCCGGCGTCCCACTTGGTTTCCAGACATTTTAGGCAACAGTTCTTATCCTATGTTTACCAAATTTGGCATGTAGGTTTATTGGGTTAATAGCTTGTATGGGATTGCTTTTGGTGATGATAGCTCTATAGCTAACTGAGTAATAGCTACTTTGCTACTTTTGAGTAGCTCTTTGGTTTCCAGACATTTTAAGGAATGCTATTAATTTTCGCCCACAGGGTATCTGAGCATTGTAGTCTTGGCAATTTTCAAAAAATTTTCCCCTCCCCAAAAATGGCGGCCATTTTGAATTTTTGAATTTTTGCCAAAAATGGCAAAACACAAATTTGCTTCTATCTCCTTAACTGTGCGAGATAGAGCGACTTCGTCGAAATTTTCGAACCATAGGGTATCTAAGGAATGTAATCTTCGCAATTTTCAAAAAATTTTCCCCTCCCCAAAAATGGCCGCCATTTTGAATTTTCGCCAAAAATGGCAAAACACATATTTGCTTCTATCTCCTTAACTGTGCGAGATAGAGCGATTTCGTCGAAATTTTCGACCCACGGGGTATCTAAGGAATGTACTCTTCGCAATTTTCAAAAAATTTTCCCCTCCCCAAAAATGGCGGCCATTTTGATTTTTCGATTTTTCGATTTCAAAAATAGAAAAAGAGGAATTTGCTTCTATCTTCTTAACCGTGCAAGATAGAGTGATTTCGTCAAAATTTTCGACCCAACCAATGCAAAAAGGCATGAAGCTGAAATAATTTACATCTACACTAATAAATATTTAAGCATCATTGATATATTTTACAAATGAAACAGGGTCTTGTAAGACTACTGTACAATTTTGGCAAAAGGTTCATGGGGTGGACATTACACATGATAATGTGTGTTCTTCTATGCTATCCTGTTTCTATTCGCATCTACTATCAACAGGGCGTCCTATTTCTAGTTTTGTATGTGATCAGGCCTATTTTGAACCATACCCTGTATTTAACTGGTGATGTGAGAAAATCTGGAGGAATGAGGGACAACTCTGCAGTGAGTTTTGGGAATGCTGCATTCTTCTGAATTCAATATAAGTGTATTTCGAATTGTATGTATGTTGTAGATCTAAAGCTGTAATAACTGCATCTGCAGATATCCATGGGCGCATCTTTACTTGTGACTTCAAATTGGATGATTCATCAGATGTTTTGGATTATTGCAACACATCATATAATGTGGAATGTGAGTATCAGTATACAGCTAAAGTCTAAGTGGAGATTGTCCAGGTATTTAGATGAAGATTTGAAACAGAGGGTTGTAGATGGAAGCATGCATTAAAAGGTTGTTTATTAAATATTAACACCATTTACTTAATGTGGTAAAATTTCTCTAGCATTTATCTCCCACAAATTTGGGTAATTTAGCTTTTTACCTGTTTGGCAAACTGTACTAAACTCTTTTTACTTTATCTTGTTTCTTGTAATAGTCTTTTATGGTTTGTTTGTTTCTTATGTTTTCATTGGTTTATTTATGTAGTGTTACGACAAGTCTGTAATTAACAATTTTTGCAGTAAAATATACTATTTTTCAGCAAATATGAAAATAAAGTGTGAATAAGTGTTTGCAGTAACATTAAACCAATAAAATACTTGTATGCATGAAATTTTATTTTTCGTACATGGTTTACATAATTTTTGGCCATTTCATGTAATGGGCATGTGAATACTAGAAAAATTCACTATTTCATAAAATAAGCAAGTCATTTGCCTATTTCATGAAATGAGCAATTTCATGGATTGGGCACTAGCATATATGTATATAAAAAGTTCAGTCTATGTATACTTTGATATGAAACATCAAGATTCTTGCCCAGAGTGCTCAATTTCAGATGGTGTCATGAAAATGAGATAAATTTTTACAATGATTAGTAATTTAAAAATATATAGTATTAATGTCAGGGAAATAACAGATCCAATGAAGAGAAAAGATGTTTTCAAGTGGTTAAAAGGATAAGACGTATTCAATTTACTGTCTGCAGGACATACATATTGGGGATAAAAATAAAAATGCCTTTGAAAAAGACTGGGGCTCTGAAGTAATAACCTCATTGAAATCTTCTGAAAGTCGGGCAGTAGCTATTTTATTCAGGGGAGATCTTAATTTTAAGGTCAGTGAGATAAAAAAGATTAGGCTGGTAATTTACTACTGATAAAACTACAATTTTATTGTGTTAATACATCCTACCCAATGGACAGTTGCTAATCCGGTCAGCGCAGAGCAGCCCGCCAAACAGAAAAAATTGTCCTGTGTTTCTGCCAGCAGGACTGGTCTAGTACTGAGCATTCGCCAGGTGGCTGATCCTACTTCCTTCCTGTCTAGACAACGTGACCTCATAGCATCTTTTTAAGCATCCCTGAAAGGGCACTTGTTTGTTTTCGCCTCAGTTTCCTCGCCACCGCCACCGCATTATGGTTTCCCTTGAATGTCTCCCTTATTATTAGAAGGTTTCAAACCATATTTGGCAGTTATATACCTTAGGCATGGGAAAATTTTTCTGCATGCTTAAAATTTGACCTTTGACCTTTATGAAGGTCACATGATCAAAAACAATTTTTTTTGAAGTACACCCCCCCTGTCATCGCAGTTCAGGAAAAACTACTTGCTACACAGCCTTATAATTTGACACACCTGTTCATACTATCGAAACACGAGCTGATTAGATTTTGGGAGCAATCCCTTGAAAAATGTCTCATTTATGAGTGAATTTCTGACACCTTCCAATCTGAAAGCCTTAAATTTAGGTCAACCCCCCTATTATCATCTTAAGTATTGCATTTAGAGCCATAAAATGTACTGGCAGGTAATAGGAAACCATATGTGTAGAGTCTAAATAGCCGGTCAGTTTTACCCCACGGTCCCCCCTTATGGGTCAAACTGGGGTCATAAAATAGCTGATTTTGAGTTTTTGCCTTATATCTCCTTTATCGTTGCTTTTATAGCTTCAGAATGTATTAAGAGGTATTGGGAAAGCATATGTGGAGAATCTAAATAGTCGGTCAGTTTTACCCCCCCCCCCCCTTATGGGTCAAACTGGGGTCATAAAATAGTTGCTTTGAAGTTTTGCCTTATATCTTCTTTGTTGTTGCTTTTATACCTTCAGAATGTATTAAGAGGTATTGGGAAAGTATATGTGGAGAGTCTAAATAGCCGATCAGTTTTACCCCCCAACCCCCCCTTATGGGCCAACCTGGGGTCATAAATGGCTGCTTTGGAGTCTTTGCCTTATATCTCCTTTATCGTTGCTTTTATAGCTTCAGAATTTATTAAGAGGTATTGGAAAAGCATACGGCGCAGCTTTGTGCATTCTTAGCTTTACAGCAGGCTTATTAAAACCACAAAGCATTTTAAACTTTCAGGGATGCTTCGCTTTTGCATGTACTGTGCAGACAAATTTTTGAGTTCTCCGAAGTTGAAGAAATCTATGAATATTTGCGAATTTGAACTTTATTTGATTATCTACTACATCTAATCAGTTTTGTCTTCATTATGGCTTCACCTAGTCAGAAACAGGGAGCTTGTGGCCATTCATTGGTGGCTTATCACAAGCATGCTCACTGCGCGAGGTGTTATGAGAAGTCCAAAGGCAGTGATCCCTGTGTTAACAAAGAAGATTGCCTGCACTGCAAATATTCTGATCACAGAACGAAAGTTACACCTTTCAGTGCCTTCTTATCAATAGAAGAAAGAAAGACATGAACAGAAATTGGACAACAAATCTGACAAGCCAGAAGGGTAGAAAATTACACCAGTACCATAGTAGACCCTAGCTTGGTCTCTGTAATAAGGATGGCTATAGCATTAAAGGCTAGCATTAAAGACAAGGGCAACAAGAAGCAGTCTACCCCGATCAAGTCTATCAAATCTTCTTCAGACAGCATGTTAGAGGCTTTGAACCATAAATGGTCTGAACGTTTCAGTAGATTGGAAGTGTTCCTTATTTCAAAGTCTTTAGAAAAGCCCGGAAAAGAGCCGACTTTCCAGACTGTTAAGATGCTGGCTAAGACACCACCAGCCAGTGCAGTGAAGTCTACCGAACCCTTCCTTGCACCGACCCAGCTGGCCGACTGATCTGTACCTACCAACCTAGATCATCAGGGTGACCCACCTGCTGAACAACACCTGTCTTTCGACTTGCCCAGTACTGGCCAGGTCTCTGTTTTACAGCGACAGGTGACCAGCACCTCTGGTCTGCAGTCTGCCAACCAAGATAGTGACACTGACATGGACACTGAGTCAGATACTGAACACATCCACCGACCTCTTACTTCTGGCCTGGACACAGAGGGGGAACTGTTTGTGGGGTATGGGCATCTCGGATCCTATTGTTTAAATTGGACTCTGGTGTTGCGCCTTAGAGTCTGCCTGGCAGGGATTAAACAGTTTGATAACAGTTTATACTTCTCTGACTTAATTAGTGGTGATTGGAGAAGTTAAGTACTGATGCACAGAAATTAAGAAGTTGGACTCTGTTTAAACTGTCTCAGTCCGACGAACCACATTATTATCCGACGGACCAAAGACATGACCTGACAAACCGCGATTTACCCTTTAATATTTTTATATCAGAATGTTAAACATATATATGTTATGTACAAGTTGAGATTTTGTATAAGTTGCAACTTGTACAAAGAGTCTGTATAAGTTGCAACTTGAACAAGCAGTTTGTACAAGTTGCAACTCATACAAAATTGGCTGTACAGAATTTCACCATCAAATAAACCCAACTTGTACCCAACTATTGTACAAGTTGGAAACAGAAGAATAAACTGAAGTGCTCAATAAGTCACTAAGTGATGTTCACAATGGTTAATATGATGATATGCCTTACACAATAACAATAAATGGTGTTATTCTGTTTCGAAAGTTATTGGGTGAACTTTCTCATCAGAGGCTGGATATTAGCTGGGTAACCCCTCCCTGAAGTACTTTTTATGTCAGCTGACTTGTCAGTCAGCTGACATTATGTCGTCACTCTGCGGCGTGGGCGTCCGCGTCCGCGTGAACAACTTCTCCTCCAAAACTACAAGGCCTAGAGACGTGCTGTTTTTTTTAAAAGATACCTTATCTATCGAGGATGAAAAATTGTTCAAGGCATGCAAATCTGTCTGTTCGTCTGTTTGCTAGAGACATTACAAGGGGGGTACCCCCACCAAAAGTGTGAAAATTTCAACACTTAATCACAATTTTCTCAGTGACTATTGCAGGGATTTCTCTCATATATGTACTAGGCCAGAGGTAGCTTCTCTTGTGTGAGTATGAGACCTGGATCTGTCTTACTTTTTTTTTAATAAATTTTTTTAATAATTTTTAATGCATTAAAATTCATGAAATCATGCACAAAATCATTTATAACTTGAAAACTGTTGCATCTAGAGCATTTTGTTAAAATATGTTATTCAGCTACTTTTTTCATAGCTACAATATGGTGAGTAAGTTGGGTGCCTGTCTCAATAGCTAAGTGAGTAATAGCTACTTTTGGGCTTTTCAGTAACTTCCATCATGAGTAGAATCACTTGTAACTTAAAAACTATTGCATTTAGAGAATTTCGTATAAATATGTTATTCAGCTACTTTTGGGTCAGCTATAACATAGTAAAATTTCAGACCTGTAGCTCATGGCATAGCTGAGTAATAGCTACTTTTAGGTTATCACTGTTGAGTAAATCACTTATAACTTGGAAACTATTGCATTTAGAGTATTTTGTTTCATATGTTATTCACCTATTTTGGGATCAGCTATAACATAGTGAAGTTTCAGATCTGTGGCTCATTGCATAGCTGAGTAATAGCTACTTTGAAGTTCTCACTATTGAGTAAATCGGTTGTAATTGCAAAACTATTGCATTTAGAGAATTTCGTATAAATATGTTATTCAGCTACTTTTGGGTCAGCTATAACATAGTAAAATTTCAGACCTGTAGCTCATGGCATAGCTGAGTAATAGCTACTTTTAGGTCATCACTATTGAGTAAATCAGTTGTAACTTGAAAACTATTGCATTTACAGTATTTTGCTTAAATATGTTGTTCACCTACTTTTGGGTCAGCTATAACATAGTAAAATTTCAGACCTTTAGCTCATTGCATAGCTGAGTAATAACTACTTTGAGGTTCTCACTATTGAGTAAATCAGTTGTAATTGCAAAACTATCGCATTTAGAGAATTTAGTATAAATATGTTATTCAGCTACTTTTGGGTCAGCTATAACATAGTAAAATTTCAGACCTGTAGCTCATGGCATAGCTGAGTAATAGCTACTTTTAGGTCATCACTATTGAGTAAATCAGTTGTAACTTGAAAACTATTGCATTTACAGTATTTTGCTTAAATATGTTGTTCACCTACTTTTGGGTCAGCTATAACATAGTAAAATTTCAGACCTGTAGCTCATGGCATAGCTGAGTAATAGCTACTTTTAGGTTATCACTGTTGAGTAAATCGCTTATAACTTGGAAATTATTGCATTTAGAGTGTTTTGTTTCAATATGTTATTCACCTATTTTGGGGTCAGCTATAACATAGTGAAGTTCCAGACCTGTGACTCATTGCATAGCTGAGTAATAGCTACTTTGAAGTTCTCAATGTTGAGTAAATCACTTGTAATTTGAAAACTATTGCATTTAGAGAATTTAGTATAAATATGTTATTCAGCTACTTTTGGGTCAGCTATAACATAGTAAAATTTCAGACCTGTAGCTCATGGCATAGCTGAGTAATAGCTACTTTTAGGTTATCACTGTTGAGTAAATCACTTATAACTTGAAAACTATTGCATTTAGAGTATTTTGTTGCAATATGTTATTCACCTATTTTGGGGTCAGCTATAACATAGTGAAGTTCCAGACCTGTGGCTCATTGCATAGCTGAGTAATAGCTACTTTGAAATTCTCACTGTTGAGTTAATCAGTTGTAATTGGAAAACTATTGCCTTTACAGAAATTTGTGCAAATATGTTATTCAGCTACTTTTGGGTCAGCTATAACATAGTGAAATTACAGACCTGTAGCTCATGGCACAACTGAGCAATAGCTATTCTCAGGCACTGACTGTTGAGTAAATCAGCTATAACTTGAAAAATATTGCATTTGGAGTATTTTGTTAAAATACATTGTTCACCTACTTTGGGGTTAGCTATAACATAGTGAAATTACAGACCTATAGCTCATGGCATAGCGGAGCAATAGCTATTTTCAGGTTCTCACTATTGAGTAAATCAGTTGTAACTTGAAAACTATTGCATTTACAGTATTTTGCTTAAATATGTTGTTCACCTACTTTTAGGTCAGCTATAACAGTGCAAAAATTCAGACATGTAGCTCATTGCATAGCTGAGTAATAGTTACTTTGAGGTTCTCACTCTTGAGTAAATCAGTTGTAACTTGAAAATTATTACATTTAGAGTATTTTGTTTAAATATGTTATTCACATAATTTTTGGTCAGCTATAACATAGTGAAATTGCAGACCTCTATGTCATGGCATTGCTGAGCAATAGCTTCTTTCAGGTTCTCACTGTTGAGTAAATCATTGTATCCAACCTGTAGGAAATCATGGGCTGGGAATCTATTAATATGGTCCGATTTGACCTTGGAACCCTCCTTCAAGGTCAAATGAGGATAGCCAAACATAAAAGTGCTTATAACTCGCTTATTATTGGTCCTAGAGGTTGGAATGAAAACCAACCTATAGAAAATCATGAGCTGGGAATTTTTTGGTGTGGTCGGATTTCACCTTGGACCCCTCCTTCAAGGTCAAATGAGGATAGCCAAACTTAAAAGTGCTTATAACTCACTTATTATTGGTCCTAGAGGTTTCGAATGGAAAACCAACCTATAGAAAATCATGGGCTGGGAATCTTTTGGTGTGGTCAGATTTGACCTTAGACCCCTCCTTCCAGGTCAAACGAAGATAGCCAAACTTAAAGTGCTTATAACTCGCGTATTATTGGTCTTGGAGGTTTGGGATGGTAAACCAACATATAGGAAATCATGGGCTGGGATTCTTTTGGTGTGGTCAGATTTGACCTGGGACCCCTCCTTCAAGGTCAATTGAGGATAGCCAAACTTACAATTGCTTAGAACTCGCTTATTATTGGTCCTACAAGTTTGGGATGGTAAACAAGCTACAGGAAATCATGGGCTGGGAATTTTTATGTGTGGTCGGATTTGACCTTGGACCCCCTCCTTCAAGGTCAAACAAGGATAGCCAAACTTAAAAAGTGCCTATGACTCACTTATTATTGGTCCGAGAGGTTTGGGATGGTAAACCATCCTAAATTTTTTTGCTGGGAATCTTTTGGTATGGTCAGATTTGACCTTTGGACCCCTTCTTCATGGTCGAACGAGGATATTGCATTTATAGTATTTCTTTAAATATTTTTAACCTACTTTTTACACTTAAACAATTACCTTGTTACTTTATTTCATAATACCATTTGCAGGGCACAACTTTTTTGTCCTTTTCTTCTGTCAGCTTCGGAATATCTTTCGAACATGCTGTTCAGTTACCATTTACTGTATTTCTGTACAGCCCTTTCCCTGATAATTATGCTTTCCTCTCATTATCACCATCACAACTCAAAAACATTCAGTCAGCTGACACAGTGCCCGTTCACAGGCACTCTCCTCTTGTTTTCGGTGCAACTGCACCTGTGCTTTTGCATCTATGCACCGGTACAGTGCGCATTTACCTTTCATGTAAGTGTAAATGGAGTAATAGATAGTATGAGTTCAGTTTCATTATATTTTTTGATTTTGATTAATATTATAGTGGGAGGTTTATACAGGCAGTTAAGGATTCATATAACATTCAAACCCATTGCCTCCTAACGACTTAGGACGGTTAGGTACCGGTTGCCTGATATGTTCCACATATTGTTACCATTTTAAGAAAGACCAAGTTATTTATAGTCCATAACATGTGGGCCTTTATTACATGTTTAGTTACATCTTATATGTTTGGCTTATGGACACGAGGTGCAAGTTCACAATTAGATTATGCTTTGATGGAATTGATGTTTTGTTCCCATCTGAGTATTAGATTCATTTAGTGATGATATAAAATACTCCGATACAATTGAGCAGGTTTGTCTTAGTTCATGGTTTTTACCCCACAGCCCTTAAGGGCTGTCGGGATATTGTTTTCACCCATGGTGTCTGGATGGGCGGGCGGGCGGCGGGAAAAAGTTTGTCCGGGCTGTATCTCAGAAACCGTAAAGTGTAGGAAGTTGATACTTGGTAGGGACATTGGTTAGGGGGTGTAGGTGTGCAACGTCATGGTCTGATCAGGATTTGACCTTTGACCTTGCCGTAGTGACCTTGACCTATAAAATCTTGTCCGGGCTATATCTCAGAAACTGCAAGGTGTAGGAAGTTGATACTTGGTAGGGACATTGGTCAGGGGCCATAGGTGTGTATTATCATGGTGTGACCTTAATTTGACCTTTGACCTTGTCATAGTGACCTTGACCTTTACAATCTTGTTGCACCTTTGGGTCTGTCTTTTGATGCAGATTAAGCACTGTTAATTCATATTAGAATTTATTAAGAATTTTACTTTCATAATTTCCCATTGTAAGAGATAGATTTCATCAAGTGAGCCACAGATTTTGCTCCAACACCACACATAAACGTTCATTAAATGTATTACCACTTCTGTATGCATGGTAATATTCAAAACATCTAAACCATAATTCGGCCATGCAGATGTAGATAAAGACTGTTGAATTTTAGTTTACTGATTAATGCTGTCATCTTGTTATTGAATTGACTTGTTTTAATACTTCATCTTTACATGCATTATCTTTCTTTTAAACATTATTTTCTGCATTTAAACATTTTTTGGAACTTTATATAACTGACAGTGCTCTGAAAGTATCCTGAACTTTGTACTGGTACAGTGCTTCTGTATCTCATGGTGTGAAAATATTTCCCTAGGCTGTGGGGTACGGGCATCTCTGATGCTATTTTTAGAGTTATGTATTTATATACTTACATAAATCATATTTATAACCATGACACACATATGGAAAATAAAACACAATACATTTAAAGTCAAATATATGGGTTTTGGTAAATACCAAAATATTGTACAAGTTGGATTTAAAAAGAGTTTTGTTTAAATTAATAATTTTATTGAAAATATTTATTATTTTATGTGTATAAATATCCATAATAATGTGAGAGTGTCATATGTATATATAATTTTTCCACAAAAAATTAACACTGAATTTACAAAAAAAGCCTTGAAAAATTTTTCTAGGCACTTTATCACTCACAGGTCAAGTTATTTACATTGTTTATCGTGCAGAAACAATTATTGTTTGTGTTAAATAATAAGTTCAGGATGAATGTGAATTAAGCGTCCCACAAGGGACGCTTGTTTGTGTATGGGAGAGCTTCAGGCTGTGGCAGCTCCGCCGGCTCCGGCGGCTCCACCGGCTCCGCATTTTGTTTTCCTTATAACTCTGTAACCGAACGAAAGTCGGGGATACTTAGGATTCAGTACGGTCAGACAGATACCTCAAAAAGTTATGGATGGATTGTTTCAGCAAATGGCCTAAATGGTACAAGGAACAAGTGATTACATTTTTGGAATGATCAGATCATCTGGATCCAGGCTTGCACATAATCTTGGAATGGATTTTACTATTTTCAGGATATGTTACAAATGGTAAAAGGAAGAAGTGGTAAAAGGAAGAAATGGTTCAATTTTGCGAGTGATCTGGACCACTATCTGGATCTTCTGGATCCGTGAATGTAATTTTTAAAGACAAATAGCTCAGAAAGTCATGAATGGATTTTTAGGAAATGTCTCAAATGGGACAAAGAACAAGTGATTAGATTTTGGGAGTAATCTGGATCACTGTCTGGATCATGTGGATCCAGGCTGCCAGATGTGTCTGTGTACAAGATAACTCAAAAACTTATGGATGGATTTCGATGAAATTTTTAGAATATGTCTGAAAAGGTAAAAGGATGAAATGATTGAGTTTTGGAAGCGATCCGGATCACTGTATGGATTTTCTGGATCCATGAAATGTAATTTTTAAAGACAGATATAAGTGAAACAACTAGTGATTAGCTTTTGGAAGTAATCTGGTACTATGGAGAATCCTGACCTGGTGCTCCAGGAAACAGGCTCAAGCCCGACAAATTCACGCCTTAACTATGTCCCGTCCGGGGATACACTGCGTCGAGACGCAATCTCTAGTTATATATCATAGATTATTCTGTACAATTTTGTTTTTACAGGATAAGTATTTTTCTTTATTTTCGCATGTTTTGAGTTTTCCTCAGTTCAGGTTTTTACATATACATCTTTTATTGCGTTTCAAAATGTCTACCCACCAATCGAATAAAAACAAACTGAGATCTGGCAAGTGTAGGCATTTTTGCTTGCCATTTGACACACATAATTACTGCCCTACCTGTAGGGAATCTGGCAGGGGTGACGACCCCTGTGTCACTTTTGAAAGTTCGTGTCAAATATGTGGTTCTTTTACTGAAGAGCAAATGTTGAAAATCTTTCAAAGGAAACACTATATTAAAAAGCAAAAAGCCCTCACTTCCACTTGAAAAGACGATGAATTAGATCTCCTACGGGATGACGTGCATTTTTTTACTGGCTCCAATGCAGACCTTGAGAGTGCTGCTGATAACTTATTTACCTCACCCCCACGTCCACAGCCCTTACCCTTCAGTTCATTGTCTCCACCAGTCAAAACTGTCCCACCTACCCCAGGTACTGCCTTACAGCAGAAAATTGAAGCTAAATTAGAAAATCCCTGGGTGATTCACTTAACATCCATTTACAGCAGCAAATGGGTTCGTTTCAGGCTTCAATATTAGAAGCTTTCCAGTCTCTCCGAGATGAACTAACTGTAAAAAATCAAGTCAAGGTGGATCAGACCTCGGCTTCAGCTTCTGAGCCTGGACCTTCTCAAGCTCCTGTAAATCTGGACCTACCCCCTCCGAGACAACCTCGGGCTGCCTCAAATCTTGAGCAAATGGAAATGGACTATGGTCCTGCATTTCCACCTCATCTCGGTGCTGATCATCATTTGACATCGGATCAGCCTTCTAGTCCAGCCGAGGAGCCTTCTAAGAAGGCTTTGGTTAGACCTAAAACACACTCTCACAAAAGGCATGTTGTTGACCCTAGGTCTGCCTCGGATCAACTCACTGATGAGTCCGATGAACCTCGGATTTCATCTTCTAGATCCAAAAAACATGCTGACAAGAGTAAGCGTAATGTGAGGTCCAGATACATGTCATCTTCCTCAGGAGGATCAGTCCTCTGTAGTCAGACACAGGTCTTCAAAGCCTTCTGGGGCTCAGCTCTATGGGGCTCTCTCTGACCAAGACCAATCTCAACATGATCCAGACCCCCCTTATTATAGGGAAGTAGATCAGTCTGACATTCCCTCACAATACCCTGAAGAGGTGGACACTTTTAGGGGCATTCTTTCCCTCCCTGACCTCAGGGAATCTGTGCCTAGGTCCTCAACTTCAGTCATGGGTCTGGACGATGAGAAAGGCCGTCAAGGTCCTTCTTCTATTCTTCCACTTAGCTCAGTTATCAAGGACGCCTTTGATAAATTTCAACATGACTTTAAGGCTGCTAATTTACCCGAGGGTAAATATGTCAAGCCTCCTCCTTCCACTTCTAAGTGGTACAAGGTGGGACAGCCCTGTTATGAGGAGAAAATACAGGAGTTGAATACAGATTTTGCAAAAATCTGTATTACTCCTAAACCCCCTGGGGCTCCTATGGGCAAGGTTCCCCTACCAATTTTTAAGGAATTCAAACATCAAGCTAGGCAAAACATATCCACTCTTAACTTCACTGCTGCCTTTGCCAAGACTTCATCTTCTTGCAATGCCACTCTTGAGAAGTACCAACATAGCCTGAAGTCAACCTTCAAGAGAGTCAAATCTCAAATCCAGAAAGGTGCCAATCCTGAGAAAGCAGCCAAACATGGATATGAACAAGCATGTGACTACTTCGACCTATGGAATAAGACTGTTCTTATTCAACACAGGGCTCTCACTTGCCTCACCAAATCCTGGCCCATATACTCCAGAGGGAGATATATACCATGGGTAACACCGGCTTGCTAAGGCGCAAAGCCAAAATGACCCTTTTACAACCACAACTAGGGGAAACGAGACTCCAAGAACTCAGGAATTCGCCCTTTTGGCATTTCTCCTAGTTCAAGTCTCAACTTGTAAAGGAGGGAGCGGAATTCCTCCTTAAAAAAGGCACCTCTAAAGACTCTCAGGGTTTTGGACCCTATAAGCCCTTTTGTGGTTCCCACAATAAGAATAGAGTCTCCTACAGGAAACACCCCTAGGGGCAACTCCTCTCAAAGCAGTAACCAATCGTTTTCCTCAGGTAGGGGGAAACCGAACTTCAGAGGCTCCAGGAGCCGTTTTTAACACCACTCTAGGGGACGTGGGCGTGGAAATCCCTCCCCCCAATGACTCCTTAAAAGCGTCCCTCAGTCCACCAGTATGAGGTCGCCTCCATTCTTTCAGAAGAGACTGGCAAACAAACAAATGTTCATCCAATGTGTTAAACATTATCACCAATGGCTACGTACTGCCATTCCTTTCAAAACCAAGTCTGGTCAGATTCCCTCTGATTCAGTCAGAATACTATGCCTGTCAAAAAGACCAAGCTCTGGCCACTTGTATCCAGTCTCTTCTATCAAAGAACGCAAGAGAAAGGGCCGAAAATGTAAAATCTCTCGGTCATAGACTTAAGCAGGCTCAACACTTTTCTACAAGTAGAAAGTTCAAAATGGAAACTCCAGAGTCCATCAGGACCTCCCTGATTAAAGGGGAATGGGTATCGTCGATAGCCCTATCAGAAGCTTACCTTCACATCCCAATCCACCCAAACTCAAGGAAATACCTAAGGTTTTGCCACAGGTCGCAGGTGTTCCAGTTCACCTCCCTTCCTTTCAGACTAGCCACAGCCCCCCAGGTCTTTACAATGACTGTAACGGAAGTGAAGCTGATGGCCCTCTCCAGAGGACTCAGACTTCACCAATACATGGATGACTGGCTGGTCAGGTCCCAGTCTCAGGAGGGAAGCCCAAGTGAATACTCAGGCAGTGGTAATCCAGTCCTTGGGGTGGATAATAAATCAGGAAAAATCAGAACTTAAACCTACTCAGGTGTTTTCGTTTGTGGGCTACGAATACCATCTAGATTCAGCCCTTGTAAATGCCACTCAAGAGAGATGGCTCAAACTTCAGGATTTGATCCTACGTCGCAAGTCAAAACATGTTTTGACTGCAAGATGTTTGATGTCGCTAATTGGGTTGCTTGCCTTAGCAGAAAAAATTGTCCCGGAGGGACACCTTCACATGAGGCCCTTTCAGTTTCATCTCAAGGAGCACTGGAGATATTCTCAGTCGCTGGACAGCCTCCTTCCTTGGAGAGAAACTATTTCTGCACACCTAGATTGGTGGCAGAACCCCACAAACATGATGAGAGGTGCAGACCTTCATCCCAAAGACCACAGTATCCAACTCTTTACAGACGCCTCAAACGAAGGTTTGGGCGCTCACTTAGATCAAAGTTCTACAAAGGGTCTGTGGTCTGACCGGGAAAAAAGGCTACACATAAACGTTCTAGAGTTGAAGGCGGTCTCCTTGGCCCTTCGAAGCTTCAAGGACCAGTGCCAGAACCAAACAGAGCTAATTGCAATGGACAAATCAACAGTGGTAGCCTAATAAACAAGGAGGAACTCACTCAGCAGAGATGTCCGCTTTCCTGTGGAAGATCATGACATGGTGCCATCACTATCACATAACATTAAAAGCCCACCTTCACGTTTTTAAACATGGCCAAAGGGTAGGTTGCGACCTTTCTTTTGCTAAACTTGTAAAGAGTGGATGACCAGGACTCATTTTAGGTTATATACAGGAACGATGCCTGTCGAAATAAATATTTTAAGGGTTTAACCCCTAGTTGCTACATCCTTGAGCTTTTAAAAGCTTAAATATTGGAATATAGTAAAAGACTGTACAAACAGGACTTGATGTATGTAGCAAATGTACAGGAACTAGGCCTGTCGAAAAAAAAAAAAAAAATAAGGTAAAATATGAAATATTTTAGAAGTTTAATCACTATTTGCTACATTCTAGACCTTTTGAAAGGTTAAATATAAAAGAAAGCATTTGAAAATAGAGTCCTTTGTGGATGGAATCCCCTTGAAACCTCCTGAATGACACCATGCAAAATTAGAAAACACAAGGGTCATGGAATTCCGTTGGATTTCCTGGCAATATTTTAAAGTCGGATATAAAAATTAGAAAATTTAACATCACAGAAGTCTGTGGGATTTCCAAGTATTATTTTAACATAAAATGTGCAAATAAAAAAACTTGAAGTCTTGCTCGAAATGTACACATACACAGTGTTTGCTATGGCTACAAATTAAAGTGAGACACACCTGCGCCTCCCTTCACTTGAAAAAGCAAGATAACTGTGAAAAAAGGTCAGACATACTTTGTGTCAAGAAATTTTGGAATATTTAGTTCCAATTTCGGATTGCATAAAGTCCATGTTATTTAGAAAATTAAAAATAGATGCTAAACTAAAAGTTCAAATAAATTAATTAATGCTGTTTTTATTTATCAATTTTAAAAATTTCACTTCAGAAACAGATCTAAGCCATAATGGCTGGGTGCTACTATGTTCATGACAAGTCAGCTGATATTACGGCGTCACTCTGTGGCCTCCGTGTCCTCGTGAACAACTTCTCCAAAAGTACAAGACCCAGAGACATGCTGTTACTTTTAAGAGATACCTTATCTATCGTGGATGATAAATCATAAAATCCATGCAGATCTGTCTGTTCCCCAGAGCTGTTAGAAGAGAGGTACCTCCACCCAAAGTGTGAAAATTTCAACACTTTATCACAATTTTCTCATTAACTTTTGCAGGGATTTCTGTCTTATCTTGCATGTAGGTACTAGGCCACAAGTAGATTCCCTTGTGTGAGTATCAGGTCTGGATCTTTTTTAAATTTTTTAAGGAATTTTTTTAAATACCAGGTAATTAAAATTCATGAATTCATGCAGTAAATGACTTATAACTTGAAAACTATTGCATTAAGAGCATTATATTAAATATGTTTTTGAACTGTTTTCCTTTCAGCTATAACATAGTAAAATTTCAGACATTGTAGCTCATTCCATAATAAAGTTCTACCTTATTTAAACCACACTTTTGGTAACAGACAATAAAAAAAGTGTGAATTCTTTTTCACGAATCCACACTTTTTAGCTTCAGAATCCACACTTTTTAGCTTCAGAATCCACACTTTTAAGGTTGAGAATTCACACTTTTTAGTTTAAGAATCAACACTTGTCAGTCAGCTGACATTATGTCGTCACTCTGCGGTGTTGGCGTACGTGTCCGCGTGAACAACTTCTCCTCCAAAACAACAAGGCCTAGAGAATGCTGTTTTTTATCTCCCGCCAGGCTTTAGCCCGGGAGGGAGATTATGAAATGATGTCTGTGTGTGTGTGCGTGCGTGCGTGTGTGCGTGCGTTAGTTAGTCACGCAGATTTCTCCAAAACTACTACAGCTACAGATTTTTTGTAAATTAATTGTCCCAATGAATTGTCATGCCCTTGAAAAAATTTTTGGTTTTATTGACTTAGGCCTAAAGATGATAAGTGAGTAATAGCAATCTTAGCTACTTTGAGTAAAGGGCTCGTAACTCAAAAACTATTGCAGTAACAACTTTTTCTTCAAATATGTTGTTCAGCTACTTTGTCCTTAGCTATAAGATGGTACATAGTTTGGGGTCCCATTGCATGCCATAAGTGAGTAATAGCTATTTTCTCATTTGTAGCTAAATAACAGAAGAAGTAAATGTCAAATATCTTCAAAAGTATTGAAGTTAGGGAAATCTTTTCAAATATGTTGTCCATCTTCTTTTTGGTAAGCTATCACATACTAAAGTTTCAGACCTGTTGCACCTTGGATAGCTGAGTAATAGCTACTTGGAAATTCTGACTGGTGAGTAAAGCTTTGACGCTATCACGTTGAGTAAATTGCTTGTATCTTCAAAACTATTTCATTTAGAGTCTTTTGTTTAATATGTTTTTCATGTATTTTTGGGTCCGCCATAACATAGTAAAATTGCAGACCTGTAGCTCATGGCATAGCCGGGCAATAGGTACTTTCAGGTTCTCACTGTTGAGTAAATCAGTTGTAACTTGGAAAATATTACATTTAGAGTATTTTGTATAAATATGTTATTCACCTACTTTTGGGTCAGCTATAATATAGTGAAATTGCAGACTGTATGTCATAGCACAGCTGAGTAATAGCTATTTTCAGGCTCTCCTTGTTGAGTAAATCAGTTGTAACTTGAAAACTATTGCAGTTAGAGTATTTTCCTAAAATATGTTGTTCAGCTACTTTGTCCTTAGCTATAAGATGGTACATAGTTTGGGGTTCTATTGCATGCCATAAGCGAGTAATAGCTATTTTGTTATTTGTAGCAAAATCATGACATAAGTAAATGTCAAATATCTTCAAAAGTATTAAAGTTAGGGAATTCTTTTCAAATATGTTATCCATCTACTTTTTCATAAGCTATCACATAGTAAAGTTTCAGATCTGTTGCACATTGGATAGCTGAGTAATAACTACTTTGAAATTCTACAGTTGAGTAAATCCATTGTAACTCCAAAACTATTGCAGTTACAATATTTTCGAAAAATATGTTGTTCACCTACTTTGTCCTTAGCTATAAGCTGGCATGTAGTTTGGGGTTCTATTGCATGCCATAAGTGAGTAATAGCTATTTTCTTATAAGTAGCAAAATAATGACATAAGTAAATGTCAAATATCTTCAGAAGTATTAAAGTTACGGAATTCTTTTCAAATATGTCATTCATCTATCTATTTTTTTTTTTTTTTTTACCCTCAGAAGGTCGCCAGTAAAAATGCACAGCCATATTAGGGTGTTAATGAAGTGAATAATTAACGACACACTATAGAATGTATATCTCAAGACAGTGATAGTGTTCTATCAATGAACAATGACTTTTCCATTTTCATGTTCATGTAACGGACAAGTGGGTTCAGTTCAGATCATTCACACAATGGCTATTTTTTTTTTTAATTTAATTTCAAGGCTCATAAAAGCCTGTTGGCAACATTTTCATCATGGGGTCTCCGCCATTGTTTTTGTTCATAATTTTCTTGATGTTTTTTTTTTTTTTTTAATAATCTATCCCCCCTTAATAGGACAAGGGAGGCTGCAGGTGTATGCAAGTTGTACAATAGCGAATCAAAATCAACTACCAAGTACAATTACTTCAATAAACAAAATTTTTCGTAAACGCCTTTCAGAAACGTTACAATACTTGACATTGAGTGAACATTCTCATATATTTTTATTCTCACTGACAGATCTAATTTTACGTGTAGAACTATATCATTAGTTTGCCAGTTTACTTTCTGACCATACAGTAACCATTCTTTGTAGATTGAAAAAGCAACAATGATAATTAACATAAACAGGTTAGATTCTAAGTCATTTGATAGGATGATGTCTTTTAGAGAAATATCGATACCACATATTCTAGATACTGTTTTCCACACTGCATCTGCTTTTGTACAATAAAATAACAAATGGGGTATATCATGTGTTACATTGCATATATTGCATTTATTATTATCACGGATTCCCCATCTGTTTAGGTTTAAGCCACATGGTAGGATAAGGAGAAGTACTTTATAATTAAACTCGGCCAGTTTTTTATCTGCCATTTTTATTTTTTTGGGATAGACATTTGTAAAATCTATTTTCTCTATTTTCAGCACCTTGTGCCATACCTTTTCTTGAAAAGGTGATTCATACTTTTTGGTCACAAGAATGTTGTAAGCTAATTTGCTTGTAAATTTCTGAAGCTCGAGATTTCTATCTATACAAGGATCTCTATAATTTTCTTGAGGTGTATTTGAGTACCCGGCCAACATGTCTTTGTATGGCACAAGAGCTTTCCTGAGGCTTAAAATTTCACAATAAATATTTCTTTTGTCACATATTTTATTATAAATAAATGTCTCATCAATTGATCCGTCAATAAATCTCAGGGAGTTTATGGTTATTACACCAGACAACACCCAGTTCTTATAAAATAATGTTTTTCCATGCTTGCTATGTTGTGTAAATAACATATTTCCCCATAGGGTTTCTTCTAAAAGTTTCTTACGGTTATCTGGAATAGTGACAGTTTTTATATCATTATATGCTAATATGACACTTTTGTAAAAGCTGGGTATATTTTTAATAGGTGGGAAATGCTCAGCATCAGTAAAATTATAGTGTAAGAATAGTTGATTAACTCCTATGGAGTTGAAATATTCATTTCCAAAAAAGGACCAGTCTGAGTCTCCATTTATAATTTTAGGCATCCAACTTGCCTTCATTGCCTTAACTTTTGATTCAAAGTCTATCATTCCTAATCCCCCATTCTGAACATCTGATTTTAAAGTATTTTTCTTTATCCTGTCTTTAGAATTCCATATGAATTCAAATAACATACATTCAAGTTTCTTTATAAAACCATTAGGTGTTTCAAAAAATTGACATGGGAACAAAAGCTTTGGTATTATTAGATGCTTAATCAGTGTTATTTTACCTATTATTGTTAAGTTTCTCATTTTCCATAATGTTAACTGGCTTTGTATTTTTGGAAGTTTTGACCACCAATTAAGGTTGTCACATTTTTTACAATTTGTGCCAACATAAACTCCAAGACATCTGATTGGATCAGTGGACCATTTAATACTTCTGTGTGGGCAGTTTATTTTCTGATTCTGCTTATTCCCTAAATGGATACCTTCTGTTTTTTTAATATTTAGTTTTGGACCAGCAAAGATTCCAAAATTATCAATTATTTTTAGCACAGTCTCAATTTGTGCTTCATCTTTTATAAGTAAACATGTATCATCAGCATACTGCGATACCTTCATCTCCTTTGTTTTATTATTAAGTTTTACTGTGATTCCTTCATAGGAACTTTCTTTCAATACAGTTGCTAAGACCTCTGCAATAATTATGAACAGAAGGGCTGAGACTGGACAGCCTTGTCGAATGCCTCTAGTCATAGTGATTTTATTTGAAAACCAGCCATTATTCTTTATTAATGCAGAGGGGTTTCGGTACAACAGTTTTACCCAGCTGACAAATTGAGGTCCAAAATTGAACCTTTCTAAGGCTTTAAAAAGAAATGGCCATTCTACAGTGTCAAAGGCCTTTTCAAAGTCCAGCATCAAAAGAATTCCTGATTGTTTTGTTTTATCTAGGTATTCAACAGTATCTAGTATTTTCCGGATATTAGTCCCAATATATCTTTTTCTTATATATCCTGTTTGGTCAGTTGAGATTATTTTATGGAGAATGGTGTGAAGACGGTTGGCTAATACATGTGCGAGCAGCTTATAGTCTGTATTAGTGAGACTAATTGGCCTGTAGTTTTTTATGTCTGACGGATCACCTTTCTTAAAGATGAGTGACAGAATGAATACATTCCAAGAGTTCACTAATAGTTGATCTTGAAAAGCTTCATTGAAAGATTCTACAATTAAATCTCCCAGCTCAGGCCAAAATGTTTTGTAGAATTCAATACTGAGGCCATCAAGGCCAGGGGATTTATTTCCTTTCATTCATCTACTTTTTTGTAAGCTATCACATAGTAAAGTTTCAGACCTGTTGCACATTGCATAGCTAAGTAATAGCTACTTTGAAATTGTGACTGTTGAGTAAATCCATTGTAACTCCAAAACTATTGCAGTTACAGCTTATTCTTCAAATATGTTGTTCAGCTACTTTGTCCTTAGCTATAAGCTGGCATGTAGTTTGGGGTTCTATTGCATGCCATAAGTGAGTAATAGCTATTTTCTTATTAGTAGCAAAATAATGACATAAGTAAATGTCAAATATCTTCAGAAGTATTAAAGTTACGGAATTCTTTTCAAATATGTCATTCATCTACTTTTTTGTAAGCTATCACATAGTAAAGTTTCAGACCTGTTGCACATTGCATAGCTAAGTAATAGCTACTTTGAAATTGTGACTGTTGAGTAAATCCATTGTGTGAACTCCAAAACTATTGCAGTTACAGCTTTTTCTTCAAATATGTTGTTCAGCTACTTTGTCCTTAACTATAACATGGTATATATTTTGGGGTTGTATTGCATGCCATAAGTGAGTAATAGCTATTTTCTTATTTGTAGCAAAATAACAACATAAGTAAATGTCAAATATCTTCAAAAGTATTAAAGTTAGGGAAATATTTTCAAATATGTTATTCATCTAGTTTTTGATAACCTATCACATAGTAAAGTTTCAGACCTGTTGCACATTGGATAGCCGAGTAATACCTACTTTGAAATTGTGACTGTAGGGTAAATGCATATAGTTTGGGGTTCTATTGCATGCCATAAGTGAGTAATAGCTATTTTCTTATTTGTGGCAAAATAATGACATAATTTTTCTCAAATAACTGCTTCATCTACTTTTGGGAGAGCTTTCACATGGTGAAGTTTCAGACCCGTAGCTAATTATTCACCTACTCAAAATGAGTAAATGACAAGTATCTCTAAAAGTATTGCGGATATCCAATTTTTATCAAATAACTCATTCATCTACTTTTGGGAGAGCTTTCACATGGTGAAGTTCCAGACCCGTAGCTAATTACTCACCTACTCAAAATGAGTAAATGTGAATTATCCCTAAAAGTATTGGGGATATCCAATTTTTCTTAAATAACTCATTCACCTACTTTTGGAAGAGCTTTCACTTGGTGAAGTTTCAGACCCGTAGCTAATTATTCACCTACTCAAAATGAGTAAATGCTAATTCTCTCTAAAAGTATTGTGGATATCCAATTTTTATCAAATTACTCGTTCATCTACTTTTGGGAGAGCTTTCACATGGTGAAGTTCCAGACCCGTAGCTAATTTCTCGCCTACTCAAAATGAGTAAATGCGAATTATCTGTAAAAGTATTGCAGATATCCAATTTTTCTCAAATAACTCATTCACCTACTTTTGGGAGAGCTTTTACTTGGTGAGGTTTCAGATCCGTAGCTAATTATTCACGTACTCAAAATGAGTAAATGTGAATTATCTCTAAAAGTATTGCGGATATCCAATTTTTATCAAATAACTCATTCATCTACTTTTGGGAGGGCTTTCACATGGTGAAGTTCCAGACCCGTAGCTAATTACTCACCTACTCAAAATGAGTAAATGTGAATTATCCCTAAAAGTATTGGGGATATCCAATTTTTCTTAAATAACTCATTCACCTACTTTTGGAAGAGCTTTCACTTGGTGAAGTTTCAGATCCGTAGCTAATTATTCACCTACTCAAAATGAGTAAATGCTAATTATCTCTAAAAGTATTGCGGGTATTCAATTTTTATCATATTACTCATTCATCTACTTTTGGGAGAGCTTTCACATGGTGAAGTTCCAGACCTGTAGCTAATTACTCACCTACTCAAAACGAGTAAATGTGAATTATCTGTAAAAGTATTGCAGATATCCAATTTTTCTCAAATAACTCATTCACCTACTTTTGGGAGAGCTTTTACTTGGTGAGGTTTCAGATCCGTAGCTAATTATTCACCTACTCAAAATGAGTAAATGTGAATTATCTCTAAAAGTATTGCGGATATCCAATTTTTATCAAATAACTCATTCACCTACTTTTGGGAGGGCTTTCACATGGTGAATTTTCAGACCCGTAGCTAATTATTCACCTCAAAATGAGTAAATGCTAATTATCTCTAAAAGTATTGCGGGTATCCAATTTCTATCAAATTACTCGTTCATCTACTTTTGGGAGAGCTTTCACATGGTGAAGTTCCAGACCCGTAGGTAATTACTCACCTAATCGAAATGAGTAACTGCCTATTATCACTAAAAGTATTGCAGATAGCCAATATTTCTCAAATAACTCATTCACCTACATTTTGGAGAGCTTTCACATGCTAAATTTTTTTAATGAATTTTTAAAATAATTTTTAATGCATTAAAATTCATGAAACCATGCACTAAATCAGTTATAACTTGAAAAGTATTACATTTAGAGCACCTTGTTAAAATATGTTATCTTTAGTACATCTAATTTATATGGCGGGAGATAAATGCATGCGTCAGAATGCTTGTTTAAAGATACCTTATCTATCGAGGATGAAAAGTTGTTCTAGGCATGCAAATCTGTCTGTTCATCTGTTTGCTAGAGCCATTACAAGGGACGTACCCCCACCAAAAGTGTGAAAATTTCAACACTTTATCACAATTTTCTCAGTGACTATTTCAGGGATTTCTCTCATATCTTGCATATATATACTAGACCACAAGTACCGGTAGATTCACTTGTGTGAGTATCAGGCCTGGATCTGTCTTAATTTTTTTTTTAATAATTTTTAATACATTAAAATTCATAAAATCATGCACTAAATCACCTATAACTTGAAAAGTATTGCATTTAGAGTATTTTGTTAAAATATGTTATTCAGCTACTTTTTCCATAGCTACAACATGGTGAGTAACTTGGGTGTCTATTCCAATAGCTAAGTGAGTAATAGCTACTTTCTGATTTTTCAATACCTTTCATAATGAGTAAAATCACTTATAACTCAAAAACGATTACATTTAGAGAATTTTGTATAAATATGTTATTTAGCTACTTTTGGGTCAGCTATAACATAGTAAAATTGCAGACCCGTAGCTCATTGCATAGCCAAGTAATAGTTACTTTGACGCTATCACGTTGAGTAAATTGCTTGTATCTTCAAAACTATTTCATTTAGAGTCTTTTGTTTAATATGTTTTTCATGTATTTTTGGGTCCGCCATAACATAGTAAAATTGCAGACCTGTAGCTCATGGCATAGCCGGGCAATAGGTACTTTCAGGTTCTCACTGTTGAGTAAATCAGTTGTAACTTGGAAAATATTACATTTAGAGTATTTTGTATAAATATGTTATTCACCTACTTTTGGGTCAGCTATAATATAGTGAAATTGCAGACTGTATGTCATAGCACAGCTGAGTAATAGCTATTTTCAGGCTCTCCTTGTTGAGTAAATCAGTTGTAACTTGAAAACTATTGCAGTTAGAGTATTTTCTTTAAATATGTTATTCATCTACTTTTGGGTCAGCTATAACATAGTAAAATTACAGACGTGTAGCCCATGGCATAGCTGTGTAATAGCTATTCTGAGGTTCTCACTGTTGAGTAAATCAGTTGTAACTTGAAAAATATTGCATTTAGAGCATTTTTTGGAAATATGTTATTCACCTTCTTTTGGGTCAGCTATAATATAGTGCAATTGCAGACTTGTGTGTCATGGCATAGCTGAGCAATAGCTATTTTCAGGCTCTCCCTGTTAAGTAAATCAGTTGTAACTTGAAAACTATTGCATTTAGAGCATTTTGTTTAAATATGTTATTCATCTACTTTTGGGTCAGCTATAAGATAGTAAAGTTGCAGACCTGTAGCTCATTGCATAGCTGAGCAATAGCTGCTTTGAGGTTCCCTCTGTTGAGTAAATCAGTTGTAACTTGAAAATATTGCATTTAGAGGAATTTGTTCAAATATGTTATTCATCTACTTTTGAATTAGCTATAACATAGTAAAATTTCAGATGTGTAGCCCATGGCATAGCTGTGTAATAGCTATTCTTAGGTTCTCACTGTTGAATAAATCAGTTGTAACTTGAAAATATTGTGTTCTAAGTATTTTCTGTAAATATGTTGTTCAGCTACTCTTGAGTCAGCTATAACATAGTAAAGTTGCAGACCTGTAGCTCATTGCATAGCTGAGCAATAGCTACTTTGAGGTTTTCTATGTTGAGTTAATCAGTTGTAACTTGAAAACTATTGCATTAAGAGAATTTTGTTCAAATATGTTATTCATCTACTTTTCAATTAGCTATATCATAGTAAAATTGCAGATGTGTAGCTATTCTCAGGTTCTCACTGTTGAGTAAATCAGTTGTAACTTGAAAAATATTGTATTTTAAGTATTTCCTATAAATATGTTGTTCACCTTCTTTTGGGTCAGCTTTTACATAGTGAATTTGCAGACCTGTATGTCATGGCAAAGCTGAGCAATAGGTTCTTTCAGGTTTTTTCACTTTTGAGTAAATCACGTCACTGGCAAACTATTGCATTTATGCCCCTGTTCCACCAAAGGATTAAGCCCCGATCCTGTCTGGGACCCTTAATCGTGGGTAGTCTTGGAAAAAATGGAAAAAAAATTGACCAATGGGGTGGAAGACAGAATCGGTATGAAGGTCTGGGATTAACTACAGATCGGCCTCAGGACGCCCCAGGAGGCCCCAGACTGTCCCCAACTGGTCTGGGACTAAGAACCGATTAAGCCATTTTTCTAGTCGTAGACAAACCGACTGGGTCCCAGGACGCCTCAGGCCTCCTGGGACTAAGCCCCGACTAACCCAGGATTAAGTCCCGACCCCACAAGGTGTCCTGAGGCGTCCCCAGGCGTCCCCAGACCAGGATCGCCGATTTTTGTTTGGCAATGGGACTAAGGGTCGCAGGAAGCCTGGGACTAAGTGATAGAGGTCTGGGACTAAGGGTCGGCGACTAAGGGTCGCAGGCGGCCTGGGACAGCATAGGACTGTGTAATTTTGGTCTGAGGAGGCCTGAGGAAGCCTGGGACTGTACATTTTGTTTATGGCGGGAAAAAATAATCGGTTGGGGTCGGGAGAAATATCAAACATGTTTGATATTTCACACGGCCCCAACCGACCACAACCGACCCTTACAGGCCGCCTGGGACTAAGCATATTTCTGAAACCGACCCTCAAAAACCCTTAATCGGGAGCCTTAGTCGTGTGGTGGAACACCCACATTTGAGTAATTTGTTTAAATATGTTGTTCACGTACTATAACATATATAGCTATAACATAGTGAAATTGTAGACCTGTAGCTCATGGCATAGCTGAGCAATAGCTACTTCTAGATTTTCACTGTTCAGTTAATCCGTTGTAACTTGAAAACTATTTCATTTACAGTATTTTGTTTAAATAAGTTATTAAGCCAGTCAACGTGTTGGCCATAGGAGAGAAGGATGATAATTAGACGAGGGTTGAATAGGTAGGAGGTGAGATCTCGTTTAAATGATAGACGAGAGTTGGAGAACTACAATTTTATTAGATTCTAACAAGTGAGTATATATAATACAGGTAAAATGCAAGTGAACAAGATTTAAAAGAAAGCCCAAGCCCAACAAACATAGTTATAGTAGGGAGTTTTCAAGTCGCTGTAGGGCAAGGGGAAAGTGGAGAGAATGAGATGTATGATGAGAAATATAAGACCAAATGGCATCACTCGACCAAAGGCCTTGCATTTTTATCGAGTCCAGTGGTGTATCAGCATCAAAGGCTAAGGTTGCTCCAGTTTTGCGAAAACTATGAAACCCAAAATTTAATACAGAAAGTCCCAATGTACGCACAAAAGTTGCCAACTGTCTCCTCAATAAGGACTGTGTCAACAGAGTGTAATCGTCTAGGACAAAGTGGGTCCTGACTTGGCAACCTCTTCACAGACAACAGTTGCTAAGTGTCTGGACAGGACATAACAGTGGATCACGAACTTCTGGCAGCTTAATGATATGGATCTTTTCCGGGGCTTGTACGTTCTTAGCCCATTTAAGTCTGATATGGACCCCTGGGTATTCAAATTTCAAGTCGCTATGAAGTAAATGGCGAGTTCTGTCAAACAGGCGTGACGATTGTGGAGCAATGTTGGATATTCTGAACAGGCCATAGAAGGCTAATAAAAAGGCCACCCTGTACGTCAGTGAACTTTCAAACAACTCACATAGTGAGGAAATTTCTCTAATCTGACTGAACGTGAATATGCCTTTTGGGTTGGGATTTGATCTAACGGAATAATTGACCCCTTTGAGTAACCGGAGTACCAACGGGTGAGAAAAACTGGCACAAGACCAGCCATATCTTTTAAACATGTGCTTAAGTGCTGAAACGTAATTTATAATCACGCGGTAACTCAGAGCGTTGCTAGCCAGAAGTTCAATGAACAATAAATTTGTCTGTACAGACCCCAGTGATTCAAGCTTGGAATGCAATAAGAATGCCAAGAAAACTTTAAACTGTCTAACGTATTGCATGGTGGTGTGGGGTCGTAACCCCTGGTCTAGTCTCTTCATGGCAGCCTGCATTAACGACCCAGCTTGTTGAGACAAACCTGAAATTATAAATGACTGAGATGTGACACATCCTCACATATCACGTGCCCTGAATCCTCAAACTTATGATGGGACAAAGCATCCGCCGCAACATTATGGATTCCCCGAATGTGTCTGACCTGCAGGTCGACATTGAACTGGGCGCAGTGAAACCACAACTGTCTAATACAAAAATTAAGGAATGGGTCCTTTGTTTTGCCTGTGTTGCATACCATTACCGCACTCTCATTGTCGCATCGTATCCGAATGGACTTATCCTTCCAAAGTGGTGCCCAAAGCCTGACTATGACTAACACGTTGTACATCTCTACTTGCGTTATGCTAATGCGATGAATGAGATTTGGTGGTACCCGTGCTGAATAAACGCGTGACCCCCATATTCCCCCTATGCCAGTGAGAGTTGCATCCACAAAAACTTCGTGTGCCACAGTAATATTCTTGAACGTGACTACCCCGTTAAACTGCTTAACGAAGTGAATGAACCATAAGAGATCTTGATAGAACCCCTCTTCCGGATATATGTGAGGGACATTATGATGTGCCCGCAAAACTGCCAACATCCTATTAAGGAAAACACGTGCACCCCTACGCAGCGCGATATATACAATAGCTTGCCCAGCAGGCTTTGAAATTCATGCTTAGTGAAGCGATGACGGAGCAGTGAGGAGTGGCACAACATTAAGATCTCGTCCAGCTTGGCAGGCTCAATGTTAAGCGTGACTTCGTCTATGTCAACCACAATGCCCATGATGGATAGACGAGAGGTGTGCGAGAAAACTTTGCTGTCGTTAATAGACAAGCGTATGTTACGGATAACCTCAAGCAATGTGTCAAAAGCCTCTTGAGCTACATCAACATGACAACAGGCGTATATGTCGTCCAAACCTGGAATCCATGCTGAGCAAGAATGAAGCGAATGAAATTACTGACACGCTCAAAAATGGCCGTGCCATGGACAGCCCCAAATGCAAGATGCTTGTCAATGTAAAACCTGTCATTCCACTTGATGCCCAAGTGGATGGCATCTGCAGGGTCTACTGGGATGTTACAGAAGGCCCTAGAAATGTCAACTTTAAACAAATGTGCTGACTGGCCCAAATCACGCAATGAACTAATGAGATTATCAAGGCCCGGGAGATTAAGGGAGAAGGGATATCTCTGATGGTTGCTTTATTAACGGAGTGGTCCCCAAATGACAGATCCAAGATCACACGCCTCCCCTTGCCTTTTGGACGGGTCATTAAAGGGGCCCATGTAAAATTCAGATGTGGGGTTTCCTCAATCGGGCCTAGTAGAGCTCCATGTGCTAACACCGCATTAATAAATTCTTGGACTTGTCCCGACCATTCTGTAGCTGATTGATGGTTATCATTAGCATTATTGCGGATGGGTAAGTTATGATCCAAGTCCAGAGGAAAGCCAAACTGCAAGTAGTCAGTAAGGGCCTTATCATGATAAGCCTGAATATGACGATACAAGTAATCAAAATTGAAAACAGATGGGAGGGGAACCCTAACACCTACATAGTTAGGGACTCCAGAACGGACGACACGTTGAACCAAATCCAAATAAGCACTTTTATTAGTGGCGTCCACTGATGGACTGGCAGGAGAATAAGAGAGACGAGTATTGTGTATAACAAAACCAATATTTCTTTGAAACTTGACTTTATGTTCAATGACAGAGGGAGACCTGTTCTCCTGGTAACTACCCTGATTATGTCTCTTTATCTCATTACAACAAGTAGTACCCGTATGTGTCAAAGATAGCAAAAGAACACCAATAAAGTCAGTAACTTTAGAGTCTAACAAATTATTATAGGGTCCATATTGATGCATCTTAAATACCAGAGAGTACATTTGAGATAAAGTTCCCCACGAAGGCAGTACAGGAGGACCTGTTAATGACCCACCACCAAACTTATGTTTATCGCCGACAGGCTGAGATGTGCGGCTGGTGATCTCCTATTCCGACATGTTAGCTTTCTTCTTATTAAAACACTCACTCTCTACATGACCATTGCTCCTCTTCAAAAACTTGAAGCAATAGGCACACACGTGCTTGAATAATGTCAGTCCTGTTGTGTCAGTGTGGTCCTGAGAGTGTGGGCAGGACCCATAGTTATACCAGCGACATACCACCTTCCTAATCCCGGCTGAAGTTATCTGTTTGACAATCATATTAATTGGGTTTACAAAAGTGTAACTTCTAGTTACTCATCTAGTTTCAACACCAAGCAACTACTACTTCTTGTTAGTTTTATATATCTACATGTATATACACCATTGATAGCTTGTAACAAAGCGTTTGACAGTTAAAATTATTAATAAAATTGATAAAAAGTTACAGACTTTTGGTTTTAATTCATCTTTGAATGTAACCATTTACTGTGTTAGTTTGTATTTTGACTGTTCAATCTACCAAACCCCAACATGTTCAGTTATCAGTAGCAAGTAGCTGTTTGAATGTGGAGGGGACAACGCTTGCAGCAATTGGGGTAGAGTTTAAATAGGTCCATATTGCTTCTGATTTCCAATTGCCATGTTGTTTAATTTTTGAAAGTTCTACATTATTGTTAAATGCCAAAGAGGCCCCACTACGTCTGAATGCGTGGAAAGTGTAGCTTGCTGGGTTCAAACCCAATGATATGATAACCAATCGCAAGAAAGAACGAGCCTTTGGAGCCACCAAAGGCACCCAACCCTGCCTTGTGCAAATTTGGAATAAGGGTAGGCTATCTTTCCTTGGGGTTCGAGCCAGCAATACTTTAAGCGCTTGGACTGGGCAAAAATTATGACCCTTCAACCTAGGCAATTGGACAACCTTGGCTTGATTAGAGGCTTGCATTGTCTTAGAACAAGTGATAATCATATGAACACCAGGAGCCCCCCATACAATGTCATTTTGAATTGGAAACCTTGTTTTTTCAAATTCAGTGATTTTCGATGGCAACAAAGAGGACAGCCTAAAAAAGCCAAAAAAGGCTGTTGCAAAAAGGGCTGCAAACACAACACCATTTTCATACTTCAATGTCCTTGAAATTATCTTAGTTAGCAATGGTATAGTTATTACACCTTTCACCTTTATAGACATTTTAGCATTTATTTGCACTGACTTTATCAGCAAGGCTACTTTTCTCCCTGCTAAAGCTGTTACTGGCCATTTAAACATTGCAAAATAATGTTTCAATACTGATAAAGTATTTCTAATAGAACAACTTTTAAGTCCTTGCTGTATTAAGTACTTGACATACACTACAATTACTTCCTCTTGATAAGGAATGTTCAGTCCTGCTATCACTAGGAATGCCACAAACTGTCTGAAGCTGGCCAAGTAAGCTGCTGTAGTTCTAGGTCGGAAGGCGCGCTGCATCCTGTGGTTTGCTTGTCTTTGTAGTTGTTCCAACTGTTGATTACCTACGAATACAAATCAAACGCAGCAGCCACTGACCAACATTCAAACCTCCAGTGGAGGTACATTAAAGTTGAATACTGATATCAGGTGTTAAATATGTAAGTCTGGCCACAACATTTCATTGTCAACTTGAACCCAATTACATTTTTTCAAATTTTGCACTCTTGATGTATTACTATTTTTATATACACTCCATCTTGACAGGATATCTGCATTGACATTGTCAATTCCATATATATGCTGAAAATGAAATTTTATATTATTTTTAGCCGCAATATACCATAAGGTACGGCAACATGCCATTAACCAATGATCTTTAATTCTTTAGGACTGATAGGCATGTACCACCGCCAGGTTATCACACCATATCATTACCTCTTGATTTGTCCAACATTTTCCCCATACTCTGGCAGCAAGCATAATATTTGCTGCTTCCAGTTGAACAATTGATACTAAATTTTTGATTCTATCTGGAATGTTACAACAGTATACTTGTTTTTTCCATATACCACCTACTTGCTGAAGAGATGCATCAACAAATACGTTCTGCTTCTGTACCTCGTTATTATGAATTTTAACAATACCATTGAAATCTGCTAAAAATTTGTTAAACCATGCGATGTCTTTATAAAACATTCCAGGTAAAACAAAAAATCCTGAAACTGGGGCATTCCGTAGGACAGCTAGCATACGGTTTACAAATGAACGTGCTGGATGCACGCATTTGTGAATATACAGCAGTTTTCCTATTAAGCTTTGTAACTGCTTTTTGGTGGCCATTTTCTTAGTACTCCATATTTTGCAAATTTGCTGAATTTCTTGTAATTTATTATTTGGAATAGTGATTTTTCCATTTTTGGCGTCAATTTCAATGCCTAGACATGTTATGACAGAGCTTGGGGGTTCTAACTTCTTTTCATTAACTGGTAGACCTACTTGCTGGAGGATATTTAGTAAAGACTGAAATTGATAATCTGCTTTTTCTTTATTTGCTACCCCAACGTAATCGTCCAAATAATTCATGACCCACGCACCTTGTTGACGTAATTTGAACGTAATGACGTCTGTACACATCTGGCACGCTGCGGCACCAATTTTCAGACCAAAGGCCACGCTAACATCTACGTATGTGACATCATTCCATGTCAAGCCACATAGTGGGTAAGCTAAAGGGTCGATACGTAAGTTCCTAAAGGCGCGTTCTAGGTCAGCTTTATATAACAATGCCTGGGGGCCCAACTGTTTTATTTTTTCAATAACTATATCTATAGTCGGATATTTTAAATTAAAATTTATACAATCAAATTGATTATCAGGGATGTAACTATTTACACTGCTACCCATTGGCCATGAGAGGTCAACTATGACCCTGACCCCCCCCCCATCCGGTTTGTCACGAGCCATTAAAGGTGAATAGTGCATACGTTCAAAAGGTTTATGTTCAAATGGGCCCATTATTGCTTTTTTATTAGGCGGGTTGCGTGTAACCAACCCGCCTATTAGATTGATGTGTCCGACGTCCGTCTGTCCGTCCACATTTTTCGTTTCCGGACTCTAACTTTAAAACGGTTTGACCAATCAAATTCAAACTTCACAGGGAGATAGATCACCATCATAGCTAGGTTCCTTTCGAAATTGGTGAAATTCCGTGTGTTCGTTTGTCCGTTTTTCGTCCGTTTGTCTGTCCATCCATCTGTTTGTCCACATTTTTGTTTCCGGACTCTAACTTTAAAACGGTGTGACCAATCAAATTCAAACTTCACAGGGAGATAGATCACCATCATAGCTAGGTTCCTTTTGAAATTGGTGAAATTCCGTGTGTTCGTTTGTCCGTTTTTCGTCCGTTTGTCTGTCCATCCATCTGTTTGTCCACATTTTCGTTTCCGGACTCTAACTTTAAAACGGTTTGACCAATCAAATTCAAACTTCACAGGGAGATAGATCACCATCATAGCTAGGTTCCTTTCGAAATTGGTGAAATTCCGTCTGTTTGTTTGTCCGTTTTTCCGTCCTTTCTTCGTTTTTGTCCGTTTTTCTGTCCATCCATCTGTCCGTCCACATTTTTGTTTCCGGACTCTAACTCGAAAACGGTTACTCCAATCTAATTCAAACTTCACAGGGACATACATCACCATCATAGCTAGGTTCCTTTCGAAATTGGTGTAAATTTGTTCATTTGTCTTGTTTTTCTGTCCATTTGTTCGTTTTTAGGCGGGTTGCGTGTAACCAACCCGCCTATTAGATTGATGTGTCCGACGTCCGTCTGTCCGTCCACATTTTCCATTTCCGGACTCTAACTTGAAAACGGTTTGACCAATCAAATTCAAACTTGACAGGGACATAGATCAACATGATAGCTAGGTTCCTTTCGATATTGGTGAAATTCTGTCCGTTCGTTTGTCCGTTTTTCGTCCGTATGTCTGTCCATCCGTCTGTTTGTCCACATTTTCGTTTCCGGACTCTAACTCGAACACATTTACCTTAAGTGGGTAACCTAACATTTCTTTCCTTGTTCCTAAATTTAATGAGAGCAGTTGCTAACCTTGTTCCTGCGTGCGCAACCCGCCTTTTGGGGCACCTCTGACCCTCTTGTTGACTTCTGTTGTGAAATATTTGCCTACACCTTCTTTTCTCTGTAGTGCCGATTTGTGATTGACTACATCTATATTATATTCAAATATTTCTGAATCTATATCTATAGGAAAACCAAATTGCAAATAGTCTCCTATGATGGGGAGATCGTAGTCTGCAAGAATATACCTCCACATTGGGATATTTAAACCCGAAGGTACTGGTATTCTAGCACCTTGATAATTTGGGAGATTATATTTTTGTACTGCTTTATATATTAGATTTAACCATTTTTCGCTATTTTCCCATACAATTTCTGTTGCTACTGGCATTCTTTGAAATATAGGCAAGTTATCAGGAATGAACCCAAACTCCCTCTGCTGACATTCCGCCTGATAGGGAACCAAAGCTGTATACAGTGTTTTTTCCTTATTTTTGCTAATAAGTAATTTATTGGGTGTATCATTTGTGTTTTGATAATCCATGACAACTGATTGGGTTATCTCTCCTTGACTAAAAACAGAACTAAAATACTCGTAGTCGCTAGATATACTTATATTATTATAGCTTACTGTAAACTCTTGACTATTTGTGTTGTGAGGCTGAATGCCAAGGTCACAGTATTCGCCTAACATATTTTCTATCACTTTAACGTACGAGTAACTTAGATCTCTGTCTATACTACTTTCTACCCATTCATCATTAGCCTGCTCCCTATATGAAGCACTGTATATTGAATCACTATGGGAGCCCTGGTCGTGCAATGTGTCAAGTTTGCCAAATTTTTTCATGTTACAATAATATTTATTTGTACTGTATATACTTGATATTTGACCATTTATCAAGCTACAGTAATCAAAGGGTTCACCATCAGATATCGTGTTAGTATAGGTTGCTGCATGATCTAGTACTTCATTATTGTAGCATCCAGTACTTACCTGGCACTTTTGTACGCTGTGTACAGTAGTACAATGTAGGCCTGTGTTAGTATCCCCAATTGTGAAACCCTTAACATTACTGACAGAATTATAATCTCTGTTTTCATATATATCACTAGTTTTTATTGATATATCTTTTTTTTTTTTTTTTTTTTTTTTTTTTAAAGATTTATTTTCTTTTGTGATGAAACTACCATTACATTAATACTGGGGGTACATACACCCTGGTAGTAGAGGTGTCCCAGTAAATATAATTGATGTAAACAGAGTAACTGTGACAAATACAATTAATCACTTACCACACTGCTAAACACATTTGAAAAAGCACATTTAACAAAAACTTTTTAAAAAAATTAAATGAACACAAATTTTTTTATTGTTACTCATTTATTTCCTTTTGAAATAATAAAGGAATAAAAAAAAATTCAGTGTAACAACATTTCTATGAGTTGCCATTTTTTTAAAAACACTTCTTCTTTTAAGTCCATTTTTGCTAGTAATTTCTGTTCGTCATAGATAATTTGAATTTTTTGCTTGAGTTCCATAATATTTAAATTCCTGGACATTCTTGAGTTTGAAAAGATATAAGTTTTGACAGCTAGAATGATCACATTAATCGAAAGAAAGTTATCAGTCTGTTGATATCCTAGAATGTGTTCCAAAGGGCCAAGATTTAGAGTGATACCCGTTCTACTTTCAATCCATACTTTTACTCTATCCCAAAAATTTATAGTGCAAGGACAAAGGGAAAACAGATGAATGATAGATTCTGGATGGGATTTACACAACAAACACTTTGGAGTTGATGTTTTACCAATTTTTGAAAGCAGTTTCTGAGTACCAAGAATGCGATGGAGAATTCGGTACTGAAACCATATTAGACCATTATCTTGTATTAATTTAAAACATATTTTAAAAGCCTTTTGCCATGTATCTTCATCAATATTGATATTTAGTTCGTTATTCCATGCAGTTTTGAAACTCATATCTGCACAGGTCTTGTTCAAAAGTTTGTAAAAATGTTTTGAATCTTGGCTATGGCCAAATAGAGATGCTATTTGTTTTGGTAAGCAGGGTTGGTAAAACAGTAAAGGACCTTCTTCTCGATATCTTTTAAGGTAAAGTTCCACACATATTTTAACACGCAAGTATTCTAAGAAATTAGTTTTCAAAAGGGTATATTTTTGCTCCAAATCTTTTTGACTAATGAAATTACCATTACTGTGAAGAAGGTCACCCACATAGCTTATTCCATGTTTACTCCAATTGGGTAGGTTAAGTTCCATTTTTGAGATTTTAGGATTATACCATAGCGGGGAGGCCAAAATGTCACTGGAATTACTTATGGGAGTATTATCGGACAGTTTTCTCCATGATATCAAAGTTTCCTTCCAGAAATCATTTTGTGTTTTGTTTATTAATATGTCACACCAAGTCGAACCATTGAGTGCTAATTTTGAAATTGGTGAAATTGTTTTTTCAAAAAGTTGAGACCAGGGTTGGGACTCGCTTTTAAAAAGTCTATTCATCCAGATTAATTTCAACGATTGAATAAAGGACTCAATATTAACCATTCTTAAGCCACCATTTATATAGTCCTGTGTGATATACTCCCGTTTAATTTTATCAGGTTTGTTGTCCCACAGAAATGCAAAGAGACTTGAATTTAGTTGTTTAATGAAATTGTTATCTGGTGAAGGGATAGTCATAAATAGGTGGTTAAATTTTGAAAGGATAAATGTTTTTATCACCATTATTTTTCCAAACGGGGTTAGATTTTGTTTATTCCAAAATGATAAAGTTTTCTTTGAATTTTCCAATGCCTTTGAATAATTCTAAGTAATCATTTCATTTAGGTCAACTGAAAAGATAATTCCCAACAAATTAAAATGTGTTGTTCCCCACTCTGAATCAACTGAAACTTGTAGTTTATCCTTGGAATACTTCTTTCTTCCAATCCAAATGACCTTTGTCTTGTTTGTGTTCATTTTTAATCCAGAATAAGATCCAAAAATTTCAAGCGTATTCAGGGCAGCCTTTAAAGAGCTTTGTGAACCATCCAGAACAAGGGTAGTGTTGTCGGCAAACTGTGTTATCTTTATCTCAACCGAATCAATAGGTATGCCTTTAATTTCAACATTGACCTCTATCATATAATACAGTATTTGCCCACACAAAAGAAACAAGTATGGGGCTATTGGATCCCCTTGTTTACACCCTCTCTCAATAGGAAAAAAATCTGATTTAACTCCAGCTTGCAAAATAGAAGCAATAAAATCTGTATTCATTAATTTAATCCAAGATATAAAGCTTTCACTGAAACCTAACAGTTCCAAAGTATTATACATAAATTTCCAAGATATTGAGTCAAATGCTTTTTCAAAATCTATTGTTATTGATATATCACTATAGTCTTCGTTTCTATTGGTGGAACACCAATTTTCATTTTTGGAACACACTTGACTTTTGTGTATATCATTAATTATCTTGCAGTATTCTAATACTGCGATACTTTCATTTATATATGTATCAGTATTACTGACCATTTGTATTATATAGTTGTCAGTAAATCGAGGAATGCCTGTACTGGCTTTAACACAAGATGTGAAATCTAATGAGCTAAGACGAGCTTCTTCTGTTCTATTATTTACAAAATTTTGGTTTACAATATCGTGATTATTACATTCTTGTAAACTACGACCATTATAAACACTATCATAACCTATGCCATGTGTATTACTATGTTCTTTCCCATTTAAGGTCAAATTTAAGTAATACTTCGTAGGCCGTTGGTAATTACTATTAAACCCGCTGATCTACCTGTTTAGCCTTCATATTGTCACTTTTTGACTGACTTTGACTATTTTTGGCCCTAAGACACTTGCTTAGGGGGTGGTCATACTTTCTTTGTGTTTCTTTCATGCAAAAGGAACAGTAATGCTGATAAAGAATACCACTTGCTATATGTTCATTGTCATATTTACACTGTCCTTTATTGAAATGGAAACAGCACTGACTTTGAATACCTGAGCTTGGAGCACCTTTTTGGCTTTGAAAAATTCTTTGTGTATTTCGAACTTTAACTTTCTCTACTAGTTCTGGCTCTAACCATGTTAGCTTACCCCTTTCCATTTCTTGTAACACTGCTGCGTGTGCTCTACGAGCTGTATGCGCTGACAGTTCAATCGCATCCTGCATTAAAAATGCCAGATACATGAGCATATTTTCTTTGCTTTTTGGATCACTTTGTTCGAGTATGCAAAAAATCATACCTTGGACCCATTGCTCCAAACTCATTTCGTCATATGTTGGCTGCTTATTTCCTACATTTACTGTGCAATAATCTTGGGGCCAACTTATTGGGTTCTTAATTTTTGCTATGCCTGCTCTATAACGCCCTGATTTAATGACAGTATTCGACTTACCATGGAAGTCTGTGCGAGATGCGTTCTGGTAGGTCCGCAGGCGTTTATCAACCTCAGCTTGGATCTTCGAGTCGCCCCTCAGCTCTTGAAATGATGGCATCTTTCCAGGTTGTAGTTCTTTATCTGCTTTAGGTGAACTCTGTGCAGACGGGAGTGCTGATACATCTCGCAGACTCACACGTTCTTCCTGCTTTTGAAGTCGTATATCTTGCTCTTGAATTTTCGTATCAAGTCCTTTCACTACTTCCAACAGCTGGTCTAATTTCCTGACCACTGTTAAATCTTGACTTTGCTCACTGACATTTAAGCTTTCGCTTACATTTTCCACGTTTTTACTTGCATTTTTCTTTCCACCATTTTTCTTTTGCTTTTCTTTAAAAGCCATTGTCACAGAATGGCTGGTGATTGACTCTGCAACGTGTACACTTGAAACAACTATAGTAAGTACGGCAGCTCAATCCCCAGCAATTATGTGATTTTCCTTTGGCATTCAAACCCCACAACTAAAATACCAGACACTGCACTGGCTTTTAAAGTTAATTTTTTGGCGGGAGTTCGACTGGTTTGAACCCCATTTTCGCGGGAAATTGTCTGGCCAGTGGAGTATCTCACACATCACCCCACCATTTACTATGTTTAATATTATTTGTTGTATTCTTTTAGGTAAAGCTTGGTTCCCAAACTAGCGACAAATGCACTCCCCTACAACTGACTCTGACTGCTATTCAATGCGCATTCTCCCACTTTACAAACGTCCCACCAGGTGATGCAAAGAGTGGTGTGTCATCTTCGTCAGGAGGATCACGCCTCTTGCTCTGCTCTCGTGCATGAGATTTCCTACTAGATGGTTTCTGACATGAGCTTTTAGTTCAGAGTTTATAATTGCATAAGTATTCTTTTGTTCTTGCAGACTTACCTCATATGACTGACAAATTCCAGTTTTAGTTTTTGTTTGTACAATACATAAAGGTTTTATATTAACTGTTTTACTATTTTAGATAAGGTATCCGACATCACCATTCTCCCAGATCCATATCCAAATGAAATAGTGACAGTGAGTGTTGGAGATGAAATTAGGTGCACTGCCAATGGTAATCCTAAACCATCTTACAGTTGGACATGCGGAGGCCAAATCACTTTAGGTACATATTTATCAATTATCAAAGATTTGTATGGTGATATATTATCTGTAATTTAATCCCATTTAATGCTAATATATTTCTGTTATGTTGTCCATAGCTTCAGATGATTTGTTTACAAGTGAGCGCACTGCAATAGTTGTAATATGGGCATCATGTTAAGTGACTAATATCACAATATCAGTATGTTCAAAGAGTATTAAGCTCCCCGCAAGGGACGCTTGTTTGTATTCAGGGGAGAAAGAGAGGGTCTGCTGGCTCCCGCATTTTCTATTCCTTATAGCTTGGCAACTACTGGGCAGATTGTCTTCAAATTTGGCACATGTATGCAGTAGTCCTGGGAAAAATTTCTGAATGAGGTGACATTTCAACCAATCAGAGAAGTCATATGACCAAAACCATGTTTTGCAAAGGGGTGTGCTTGTGTGGATGATAACTTTCAAAGTGCTTCACCTATTCACAGGAAATTTGGCAGTAATCAGATACAAAATGGCCAACTTATTAACCATTAACTAAACGCCACATTTTTTTTGTGCCACCAGCATTTATACTGCGTGGCATATAGGGATTTCTTTGTCACCTCATTTTGTGGCGTTGACTTTGTCGTCTTCATCTGTCGTCATCTCACATTCTATTCCGGACAGTAGCTCAAAAATGGCTTGCCAGATTAAATTAAAATTTGGCATATGGATGTAACTGGTCCTCAGGGTGTGCTGTATAGTTTGGTGACCTTAAACTCCCACTAGTAACATACTTAACGTGAGTTTAAGTTTTTTCTTTTCCAAACCATATCTAAAAAATGGGTTGACAGATTCAATTCAAATTTGGCATGTGGTTGTAACTAGTTTTGAAGGTGTGCCCCTTTTAAGGTGACCTTAAACTCCTATGTATAAAAGAATTATGTTGAGATTACGTGTTTTTTTCATACAGTATACTGAAAATAACTTGACAGATTTCATTCAAATTTTGCATGTATATTTAACTGGCCATTGTTAAGTGTCATACATTAAGTTGACGTTAAACTCTGACTAATAAGAGAATTATATTCACTTTAAGTTTGCAATTTTTTTAACAGTATTGCAAATACTGTGCGATTCTAGGCATGTTTAAGTTGTGGATG
The DNA here is from genome assembly GCA_964017235.1 of Sabellastarte sp. h YS-2021. Classification (NCBI taxonomy): domain Eukaryota; kingdom Metazoa; phylum Annelida; class Polychaeta; order Sabellida; family Sabellidae; genus Sabellastarte; species Sabellastarte sp. h YS-2021. The sequence goes on from OZ024932.1 coordinate 112,169,361, forward strand.
TAACAAAGCTTGAACAGAACCTTCAGGAAATGATTACCTTAAACTCCAGTACAACTGCAAACTAACATTTGCGTTTTTGTGTTTGGAAGATATTTCATGTGGTAATTGAGATCTTTTTTTCATTTAAAAAGGTCTCTTCTGTTAGGTTATAGTAAATTGCTGATATTTAAAACTTTTGAGTTTAAGGTTGCATCAGTGTTGTGTCACTACCACCTGTAATAGAGGACATACATAGTCTGTGTCGTCATCACACTTTCTTTGTAGACAATATATTAAAAATGGCATGATAGGTAAAATTCATAGTTATTATGTAGATGTAACTGGTAATCAAGGTATGTTCTGTTGTAAGGTGACCTTAAACTCGCAGTAGTAATTCATGAATTCATGCAGTAAATATCTTATAACTTGAAAAGTATTGCATTTAGAGCACATGTGAGCTGATTGCTACAAATCTAAGTTGAAAAAGAAATTTCTAGGTTATGGATATATAAAGCCCTGGAGAAGAAGGGTAAGGTCACCTTATACTCTACAAGATTAGACAATGATGTTGCTCATTTGCTGTCCCACAAAATGATGGACAATTATAAGTAATTAAGCGGCCCATCATGGGTGCTTATTTGTTTTCACGTAAGTTCGACTGATCGCCGCCGGCGCCAGATTATGGTCTCCCTTGAATAACTTCTTGGCCTTTCAAATTTTTCTTTCCTTCCTTTCTTTCTTTAAAACTATAAGGGCGGGAAAAATTTTTGGGATACTTTGCGGAGACCTTAAGCTTTACTTAAGGTAACCTTAAGCATTTTTCAAACACGCGCCATCATTGCGTTTTGGAAGAAACCACACACACCTGTGCTATAAAATTGATCAGGTACATTCTAGACCTAAATCTGCAGGTTGGAAAGGATTTTCTGATCAATCGGACCATAGATGCCTGAATGGGAGGCATTTTATTATATCCCCAGACGAAAGTCGGGGATATATTGGATTCAGGTCCGTCGCGCCGCCGCAGCCGTAGAAATTTCCTTGTGGACGTGATAACTCAAAAACAAATTAATATTTTTTTTTCAAACTTGGTACACATGTTAAGGGTGCCCAAAGGAAGATCCCTATTTTAAGGTGACCTTAAACTCCCAGTAAAAAAGAACTTATGGCCACCTTAAGGTCAGAAATTGGACTTTTGGCCACTTAGAGCCCTGTAGGTCACAAACTATGATGCTCAGCTGGCTGAAATTTTACCTGACAATACATTAATATGTTCTTAGTACATGTGCCAAAAATCATGACTTTAAGTTGAGGAGAAAATTGTGTTTGAGGCCCATAAATACCCCCACTTAGGGATTTTTTGCTATACTTTTCACATATTTTGCCCTATAATTTGGAAGTGATAATTCTGATGAGTCTCAAACTGCGCTAGGTATAACTTTGATATGTAATCCTTGTCTGTAGAAAATTTTAGGGCTGTAGGTTTACTCAAAGGGGTCGACTTAAGGTCTCAAAAGTGCCCACAGAGACCCAATTTATGCACTTTTTGCCACTTTCAAGCACTGTAGCTTTCAAACTATGTCTCTCATCTAAGTTAAATATCATCTGGGAATATATCTATGTGTTTTCTTATATGTGCCCCAACATTTAGGCCTTTAATAGACAGTTAACCTGTGTATCAGGACCATAAACACCCACCCGAGTGACCCTTATAAGACATTTTTCACATCTTTTTCCCTGTAACTTGGAAATGGTAAGTCTAAGAAGTTTCAAACTGTATTAGATATATATTCTGTGTGTAATCTTAGTATGTAACAGATTTTAAGTCTGAAGCTTTAATTTTGAAGGTCAAATTGAGGTCTCTAAAAGGCTCCCAAAGACCCAATATTTGGACTTTTTGCTACTTTTAAGCCCTGTGACTGTCAAACTATGTGACTGATAGAGCTCAAATCCTATCTGAGAAGATATTAGTATGTTATTTTTATATGTGCCAAAAATTAAGGCTTTAAGAAGACATTTAACCTGTGTATGAGGACCATAAATCCCCACCCGAGTGACCATTTTTAGACATTTTTCACATATTTTTCCCTGTAACTTGGAAATGGTAAGTCTGAGAAGTTTCAAACTGTATTAGATGCATATTCTATGTGTAATCTTAGTATGTGACAAATTTTAAGTCTGAAGCTTTAATTTGAAGGCCACATTTAGGTCTCTAGAAGGCCCCATAAAGACCCAGTATTTGGACTTTTTGCCAATTTTAAGCCCTGTGACTGTTAAACTATGTGACTGATAGAGCTGAAATCTCATCTGGGAATACATTATTATGTTCTTTTTACATGTGCCAAAAATCAAGGCTTCAAGTAGACATTTAACCTGTGTATGAGGACCTTAAACACCCACCTGAGTGACCCTTTTAAGACATTTTTCACATATTTTGCTCTGTAACTTGGAAATGGTAAGTCTGAGAAGTTTCAAACTTTATTTGATACATATTCTATGTGTAATCTTAGTATGTAACAAATTTTAAGTCTGAAGCTTTAATTTGAAAGCCACATCGAGATCTCTAAAAGGCCCATAGAGACCCAATATTTGGACTTTTACCACCTTTAAGCCCTGTGACTGTTAAACTATGTGATTGATGGAGCTGAAATCCCATCTGGGAATGCATTATTATGTCCTTTTTACATATGCCGAAAATCAAGGTTTTTAGTAGACATTTAACCTGTGTATGAGGGCCATAGACACTCGCCCAAGTGCCTTTTTTGACATTTTTTCCGTATTTTGCCCTGTTATTTGGAAATGCTTAGTGTGACAAGTCTTAAACTGTATTATATATAATTAAGCGTCCCGCAAGGGACGCTTGTTTGTGTATGGGAGACCTTCAGGCTCCGGCGGCTCCGCCGGCTCCGCATTTTGTTTTCCTTATAACTCTGTAACCGTTAGGCGGATTCTTTTCAAATTTGGCAGGTTTAGGCAGTAGCCTTGGGGAATTTTTTGGAATATGCTGCAGTGACATTTCAACCAATCAGAGAGGTCACATGACCAAAAATGTCTTTTTTCGATGGGGAAGCTTGTCCGGATGATAACTTGAAAGGAATTTTATCAATTCACCTGAAACTTGGCAAATACATTCATTCTATTAAAATCTGGAAATCATTAGATTTTGGCATTGATTGGTTAAGAAATGGCCGAGTAATTAATGATTAATTAATCATTATGAATTTTCCAAATAAGGAAAACACAAAAATGCTTATATCTCGAAAACCGTGCTAGATAGAGCGATTTCGACGAAATTTTTGACCCACAGGGTATCTCTGCAGAGTAGTTATCCCAATTTTCAAAAAATTTTTGTCTCGCCAAAAATGGCGGCCATTTTGAATTTTCGAATTTTTCGCAAAAATTGCAAAACATAAAAATGCTTATATCTCGAAAACCGTACTAGATAGAGCGATTTCGACGAAATTTTTGACCCCCAGGGTACCTCTGCAGGGTGGTTATCCCAATTTTGAAAAAATTTTTGTCTCGCCAAAAATGGCGGCCATTTTGAATATTCGAATTTTTCGCAAAAAATGCAAAGCATAAAAATGCTTATATCTCGAAAACCCTGCTAGATAGAGCGATTTCGACGAAATTTTTGACCCAGAGGGTATCTCTGCAGAGTAGCCATGCCAATTTTCAAAAAAAAATTTTCTCGCAAAAAATGGCAGCCATTTTGAATTTTCGAATTTTTCGCAAAATTGCAAAACGTAAAAATGCTTATATCTCGAAAACCGTGCTAGATAGAGCGATTTCGACGAAGTTTTTGAACCACAGGGTAGCTGCAGAGTAGCCATGCCAATTTTCAAAAAGAATTTGTCTTGCTAAAAATGGCGGCCATTTTGAATTTTCGAATTTTTCGCAAAAATTGCAAAACACAAAAATGCTTATATCTCGAAAACCCTGCTAGATAGAGCGATTTCGACGAAATTTTTGACCCAGAGGGTATCTCTGCAGAGTAGCCATGCCAATTTTCAAAAAAAAATTTTCTCGCAAAAAATGGCAGCCATTTTGAATTTTCGAATTTTTCGCAAAATTGCAAAACGTAAAAATGCTTATATCTCGAAAACCGTGCTAGATAGAGCGATTTCGACGAAATTTTTGAACCACAGGGTATCTGCAGAGTAGCCATGCCAATTTTCAAAAAAAATTTGCCTTGCTAAAAATGGCGGCCATTTTGAATTTTCGAATTTTTCGCAAAAATTGCAAAACACAAAAATGCTTATATCTCGAAAACCGTGCTAGATATAGCGATTTCAACGAAAATTTTTACCCACAGGGTATCTCTGCAGAGTAGTTATCCCAATTTTGAAAAAAAATTTTGTCTCGCAAAAAATGGCGGCCACTTTGAATTTTCAAATTTTTCGCAAAATTGCAAAACGTAAAAATGCTTATATCTCGAAAACGGTGCTAGAGCAATTTCGACGAAATTTTTGACCCACAGGGTATCTGCACAGTAGCCATGCCAATTTTCAAAAAAATTTTGTCTTGCTAAAAATGGCGGCCATTTTGAATTTTTGAATTTTTCGCAAAAATTGCAAAACACAAAAATGCTAATATTTTGAAAACCGTGCTACATAGAGCGATTTCGACGAAATTTTTGATCTTCAGTATATCTCTGCAGAGCAGCTATCCCAAAGAGCTTTCACTTGGTGAAGTTTCATACCCATAGCTAATTGCTCACCTACTCAAAATGAGTAAATGCGAACTACCTCTAAAAGTATTGCAGATAGCCAATTTTTCTCAAATAACTCATTCACCTACTTTTGGGAGAGCTTTCACTTGGTGAAGTTTCAGACCCGTAGCTAATTACTCACCTACTCAAAATGAGTAAATGCTAATTATCTCAAAAACTATTGCGGATACCCAATTTTTATCAAATAACTCATTCATGTACTTTTGGGAGAGCTTTCACTCTGTGAAGTTTCAGACCCATAGCTAATTACTCACCTACTCAAAATGAGTAAATGTGAATTATCTCTTAAAAGTATTGCAGATAGCCAATTTTTCTCAAATAACTCATTCACCTACTTTTGGAAGAGCTTTCACATGGTGAAGTTTCAGACCCATAGCTAATTACTCACCTACTCAAAATGAGTAACTGCGAATTATCTCTAAAAGTATTGCAGATAGCCAATTTTTCTCAAATAACTCATTCACCTACTTTTGGGAGAGCTTTCACTCCGTGAAGTTTCAGACCCATAGCTAATTATTTACCAACTCAAAATGAGTAAATGCTAATTATCTGTAAAAGTATTGCGGATACCCAATTTTTATCAAATAACTCATTCATGTACTTTTGGGAGAGCTTTCACATGCTGAAGTTTCAGACCCATAGCTAATTACTCACCTACTCAAAATGAGTAAATGCGAATTATCGCTAAAAGTATTGCAGATAGCCAATTTTTCTCAAATAACTCATTCACCTACTTTTGGGAGAGCTTTCACTTGGTGAAGTTTCACACCCATAGCTAATTATTCACCTACTCAAAATGAGTAAATGCGAATTATCTCTAAAAGTATTGCAGATAGCCAATTTCTCTCAAATAACTCATTCACCTACTTTTGGGAGAGCTTTCACTCTGTGAAGTTTCAGACCCATAGCTATTTATTCACCTTCTCAAAATGAGGAAATGCTAATTATCTGTAAAAGTATTGCGGATACCCAATTTTTATCAAATACTCATTCATCTACTTGTGGGAGAGCTTTCACATGGTGAAGTTTCAGACCCATAGCTAATTACTCACCTACTCAAAATGAGTAAATGCGAATTATCTCTAAAAGTATTGCGGATAGCCAATTTTTCTCAAATAACTCATTCACCTACTTTTAGGAGAGCTTTCATTTGGTGAAGTTTCAGACCCATAGCTAATTATTCACCTACTCAAAATGAGTAAATGTGAATTATCTCTTAATAGTTTTGCAGATAGCCAATTTTTCTCAAATAACTCATTCACCTACCTTTGGGAGAGCTTTCACTTTTGGTGAAGTTTCACACCCATAGCTAATTACTCACCTACTCAAAATGAGTAAATGCGAATTATCTGTAAAAGTATTGCAGATAGCCAATTTTTCTCAAATAACTCATTCACCTACTTTTGGGAGAGCTTGCACTCTGTGAAGTTTCAGACCCATACCTATTTATTCACCTACTCAAAATGAGTAAATGCTAATTATCTGTAAAAGTATTGCGGATACCCAATTTTTATGAAATACTCATTCATCTACTTGTGGGAGAGCTTTCACATGGTGAAGTTTCAGACCCATAGCTAATTACTCACCTACTCAAAATGAGTAAATGCGAATTATCTCTAAAAGTATTCCGGATAACCAATTTTTCTCAAATAACTCATTCACCTACTTTTAGGAGAGCTTTCACTTGGTGAAGTTTCAGACCCATAGCTAATTATTCACCTACTCAAAATGAGTAAATGTGAATTATCTCTTAATAGTTTTGCAGATAGCCAATTTTTCTCAAATAACTCATTCACCTACTTTTGGAAGAGCTTTCACACACGAAAATGAAAAATTGTGAATATCTCGGAAAAGCTATTTCTTCTCCTTTAATGCTCGGCGGGAGATACACACCGCGGCAGTGGTCTTGACAAAAATCTTGAAAACCGTGCTAGATAGTGCAGACTGCGCTGACTTTGGTTGCCACAACAGTATAAGGCTAGAAACGAAGCATTTTCTAAATACTTTATCACTCACCTTTATATCCTTTTCGGGACGTTTTGTTTTTGCTATGCAAAAACATTATCTTTTTTTTTTGCGAGCGATCCTCTAGTTTTTGTTTGTTATGTATGTCCCCCAAAAAGTTTCAGATCTGTAGTTTAATTGCTAAGGTCTCTTTAACAATTGTAAAATGCCCACAGAAACCCAATTTATGGACATTATACCACTTTAAAGCCCAGTAACTGTCAAACTATGTGGGTTATAGAGCTGAAATCTTTGAATTTTTAAAAGGAAATGCCTGTCTATTTAAATTTTGAATATTAATAATGTTATGGCTATCTTAGTCTTTTAAGAACTTATTATCTCCCGCCGGGCTTTAGCCCGGGAGGGAGATTATGAAATGATGCCTGTGTGTGCGTGCGTGCGTGTGTGCGTGCGTGTGTGCGTGCGTTAGTTAGTCACGCAGATTCCTCCCAAAACTACTACAGCTACAGATTTTTTGTAAATTAATTGTCCCAATGAATTTTCACGCCCTCGAAAATTTTTTTGGTTTTATGGACTTAGGCCTAAAGATAACTGAGTAATAGCTATCTTAGCTACTTGGAGTAAAGGGCTCATAACTCAAAAACTATTGCAGTTACAACTTTTTCTTCAAATATGTTGTTCAGCTACTTTGTCCTTAGCTATAAGATGGTACATAGTTTGGGGTCCCATTGCATGCCATAAGTGAGTAATAGCTATTTTCTCATTTGTAGCTAAATAGCAAAAGGAGTAAATGTCAAATATCTTCAAAAGTATTAGAGTTACAGAAATCTTTTCAAATATGTTGTTCATCTACTTTTGGGTAAGCTATCACATAGTAAAGTTTCAGACCTGTTGCACCTTGGATAGCTGAGTAATAGCTACTTTGAAATTCTGACTGTTGAGTAAAGCCATTGTAACTCCAAAACTATTGCAGTTAGAGTGTTTTCCTAAAATATGTTGTTCAGCTACTTTGTCCTTAGCTATAAGATGGTACATAGTTTGGGGTTCTATTGCATGCCATAAGTGAGTAATAGCTACTTTCTCATTTGTAGCTAAATAACAAAAGAAGTAAATGCCAAGTATCTACAAAAGTATTAGAGTTACAGAAATCTTTTCAAATATGTTATTCATCTACTTTTGGGTAAGCTACCACATAATAAAGTTTCAGACCTGTTGCACCGTGGATAGCTGAGTAATAGCTACTTTCAAATTCCGACTGTTGAGTAAAGCCATTGTATCTCCAAAACTATTGCAGCTAGAGTGTTTTCCTAAAATATGTTGTTGAGCTACTTTGTCCTTAGCTATAAGATGGTACATAGTTTGGGGTTCTATTGCATGCCATAAGTGAGTAATAGCTATTTTCTCATTTGTAGCTAAATAACAAAAGAAGTAAATGCCAAATATCTTCATAAGTATTAGAGTTACAGAAATCTTTTCAAATATGTTATTCATCTACTTTTGGGTAAGCTATCACATAGTAAAGTTTCAGACCTGTTGCACCGTGGATAGCTGAGTAATAGCTACTTTCAAATTCCGACTGTTGAGTAAAGCCATTGTATCTCCAAAACTATTGCAGTTAGAGTGTTTTCCTAAAATATGTTGTTCAGCTACTTTGTCCTTAGCTATAAGATGGTACATAGTTTGGGGTTCTATTGCATGCCATAAGTGAGTAATAGCTATTTTCTCATTTGTAGCTAAATAACAAAAGAAGTAAATGTCAAATATCTTCAAAAGTATTAAAGTTAGGGAAATCTTTTCAAATATGTTGTCCATCTACTTTTTGGTAAGCTATCACATAGTAAAGTTTCAGACCTGTTGAATCTTTGATAGCTGAGTAATAGCTACTTTGAAATTCTGACTGTTGAGTAAAGCCATTGTAACTCCAAAACTATTGCAGTTAGAGTGTTTTCCTAAAATATGTTGTTCAGCTACTTTGTCCTTAGCTATAAGATGGTACATAGTTTGGGGTTCTATTGCATGTCATAAGTGAGTAATAGCTATTTTCTCATTTGTGGCTAATTGAGAGCTTTCACTTGGTGAAGTTTCAGACCCTTAGCTAATTACTCACCTACTCAAAATGAGTAAATGCGAATTATCTCTAAAAGTATTGCAGATAGCCAATTTTTCTCAACTCATTCACCTACTTTTGGAAGAGCTTTCACATGGTCAGGTTTCAGACCCGTAGCTAATTACTCAAAATGAGTAAATGCTAATTATCTCTAAAAGTATTGCGGATAGCCAATTTTCCTCAAATAACTCATTCACCTACTTTTGAGAGAGCTTTCACTTGGTGAAGTTTCAGACCTGTAGCTAATTATTCAGCTACTCAAAATGAGTAAATGCAAATTATCTGTAAAAGTATTGCAGATAGCTAATTTTTCTCAAATAACTCATTCACCTACTTTTGGAAGAGCTTTCACTTGGTGAAGTTTCAGACCCGTAGCTAATTACTCACCTGCTCAAAATGAGTAAATGCGAATCATCTCTAAAAGTATTGCAGATAGCCAATTTTTCTCAAATAACTCATTCACCTACTTTTGGAAGAGCTTTCACCTGGTGAAGTTTCAGACCCGTAGCTAATTACTCACCTGCTCAAAATGAGTAAATGCGAATCATCTCTAAAAGTATTGCAGATAGCCAATTTTTATCAAATAACTCATTCACCTACTTTTGAGGGAGCTTTCACTTGGTGAGTTTCAGACTCGTAGCTAATTATTCACCTGCTGAAAATGAGTAAATGCTAATTATCTCTAAAAGTATTGCAGGTAGCCAATTTTTCTCAAATAACTCATTCACGTACTTTTGGAAGAGCTTTCACATGGTCAAGTTTCAGATCCGTAGCTAATTACTCACCTACTCAAAATGAGTAAATGCTAATTATCTCTAAAATTATTGCAGATAGACAATTTTTCTCAAATAACTCCTTCACGTACTTTTGGAAGAGCTTTCACATGGTCAAGTTTCAGATCCGTAGCTAATTACTCACCTACTCAAAATGAGTAAATGCTAATTATCTCTAAAATTATTGCAGATAGACAATTTTTCTCAAATAACTCATTCATCTACTTTTGGGAGAGCTTTCACTTGGTAAAGGTTCAGACCCGTAGCTAATTATTCACCTGCTGAAAATGAGTAAATGCTAATTATCTCTAAAAGTATTGCAGGTAGCCAATTTTTCTCAAATAACTCCTTCACATACTTTCGGAAGAGCTTTCACATGGTCAAGTTTCAGATCCGTAGCTAATTACTCACCTCCTCAAAATGAGTAAATACGAATTATCTCTAATAGTATTGCAGATAGCCAATTTTCTCAGATAACTCATTCACCTACTTTTGGGAGAGCTTTCACATGGTGAAATTTCAGACCCATAGCTAATTACTCACCTACTCAAAATGAGTAAATGCGAATTATCTCTAAAAGTATTGCAGATAGCCAATTTTTCTCAATTAACTCATTCATCTACTATTGGGAGAGCTTTCACTTGGTGAAGTTTCAGACCTGTAGCTAATTATTCACCTACTCAAAATGAGTAAATGCGAATTATCTCTAAAAGTATTGCAGATAGCCAATTTTTCTCATATAACTCATTCACCTACTTTTGGGAGAGCTTTCACTTGGTGAAGTTTCAGACCCGTAGCTAATTATTCACCTACTCAAAATGAGTAAATGCTAATTATCTCTAAAAGTATTGCGGATAGCCAATTTTTCTCATATAACTCATTCACCTACTTTTGGGAGAGCTTTCACTTGGTGAAGTTTCAGACCTGTAGCTAATTACTCACCTACTCAAAATGAGTAAATGCTAATTATCTCTAAAAGGATTGCAGATAGCCATTTTTTGTCAAATAACTCATTCACCTACTTTTAGGAGAGCTTTCACTTGGTGAAGTTTCAGACCCATAGCTAATTACTCACCTGCTCAAAATGAGTAAATGCTAATTATCTCTAAAAGTATTGCAGATAGCCAATTTTTCTCAAATAACTCATTCATCTACTATTGGGAGAGCCATCACTTGGTGAAGTTTCAGACCCGTAGCTAATTACTCACCTACTCAAAATAAGTAAATGCCTATTATCACTAAAAGTATTGCAGATAGCCAGTATTTCTCAAATAACTCATTCACCTACATTTTGGAGAAGTTTCACATGCTTAAGTTTATTTATGAATTTTTTAAATAAATTTTAATACATTAAAATTAATTAAATCATGCACTAAATCAATTATAACTTGAAAAGTACTGCATTTAGAGCACTTTGTGCAAATATGTTATGCAGCTACTTTTGGGTCAGCTATAACATAGTAAAATTTCAGACCTGTAGCTCATGGCATAGCTGAATAATAACTACTTTTAGGTTGTCACTGTTGGGTAAATCACTTATAACTTGAAAACTTTTGCATTTACATTATTTAGTTTCAGTATGTTATTCACCTATTTTGAGGCAGCTATAACATAGTAAAATTCCAGACCTGTGGCTCATTGCATAGCGGAGTAATAGCTACTTTGAAGTTCTTACTCAACACTAAATCATTTATAACTTGAAAAGTATTGCATTTAGAGCATTTTGTTAAAATATGTCATTCACCTACTTTTTCCATAGCTACAACATGGTGAGTAACTTGGGTGTCTATCTGAATAGCTAAGTGAGTAATAGCTACTTTTGGACTTTTCACTAACTTCCATCATGAGTAAAATCACTTGTAACTTGAAAACTATTGCATTTAGAGAATTTTGTGCAAATATGTTATTCACCTACTTTTGGGTCAGCTATAACATACTAAAAGTTCAGATCTCTAGCTCGTGCCATAGCTGAGTAATAGCTACTTTTGCCTTTGCCGGTGGATACATTTTGCATCTGGCTACAGATGCATCCTTGGTCTAGTCTCTAAAAGTATTACAGGTGGGCAATTTCTTCTAAATAAGTCATTCACCTACTTTTGAGTGATCTACCACATAGTGAAGTTGCAGAACTGTAGCTCTTTAGATGGCAGAGTAATAGCCACTAAAATAAGTAAATGTCTTGTATCTCTAAAAGTAGTACAGATAGGCAATTTCTTCTAAAGACGTGCTTCCCTACTTTGAGCTGATCTGCATAATGAAGTGGTAGAACTGTAGCTCTTTGGATGGCAAAGTAATAGCTACTAAAATGAGTAAATGCCTTTTGTTTTTAAAAGTATTGCAATCAAACATTAAACTTGTCACTTCTACATGTGCCTCCATCTCACAAGAAAATTTATATTCCACTATCTTTAGTACATCTAATTTATACGGCGGGAGATAAATGCATGCATCAGAATGCTTGTTTTTGTGTGTTATACCTCTGCTTGCTGAGTTTTTAACTTTTTAAAATGAAACTGGTTAAACATATTCAAGTAGACAAAATGGACACTTTAAGTGAGCTTTAAGTCCCAGTATTAATGAAATTATATCCTTATGTAGTAAAACTAGGGGATTTTTAACCCTCAACTAGCCCAGTTTTATTCAACTTGCCTCAGTTAATTTTGGCACAGCTCCTACAGTTATGAACTCATTTCAGTTGATAATCACATACTTAAAATTCTCAATTCTTTTTGTATTTGAGTACCCCTTTTATATAGATTGTTTGTTTACCATTTATGCTGTAGCACTCCATCTCTTTGTAGTCCCAACCCACATCCCCCACCCGGATTCCCCCCACCCACCTCTGGGACCTCCAGCTATATTGAGTGACACTAAATAAACAAAGGTATTTAATGATATCAGATGAGAAACAAAGAACTCAATGGGGTTGCAGATCTTGTGTAATAGTGAGAGAGGTGTGGAGAAGGGGAGAGGAGTGGGGGTGGGAGGTGGTGGGCTTCATTACATATAACACAAAGGGGAGTCAGAACTGAGATTGTGTCACATATTTAGGTTGCATATATATGGACCACATATATAGGTATAGAGGAAATGAATAACTGAAAACAATTTGCAAATTCTAAAAATAATATAATAAAATAATAATATAAATAATTTTTTTTTAAATAATATTTTATTTGTGAACAAATATAGAAACAGATATGCGCTTTTGAGATTATGAATTTTAGAATGGACATTGAATCATCAATCATTTAAATACTTTGAAGGAAGATTGAAAAGTATGATGAGTTGAGTTAAAAATAATATTTTATTTGTCAACAAATATAGAAACAGATATGCTCTTTTGGGATTATTATTTTAGAATGGACATTCAATCATCAATCATTTAAATACTTTGAAAATAGGTTTAGAGTTATCATTGCAGGAAGATTGAAAATATAATTTGAGTTATGTATTCGGCGTCTGGGGATACACCATCTTCCTTGGGAAGATATAAACAGAGTAGATTGATGTGCTGAAGTTCATATAATAATGGGTAATTATGTTTTAAAAAATTCCCGATCAAAACCTGTGGCGTGAGTGATGACCTGTCTGGGGATATGTTGGCGCCGAGTTGGCCCAATCTAGTTTTCGTTATTTTTTTAAAAAATGGGTACTTGGTCTGTACCTCAAAAACGGTCAGGATTTCGGCATTTTGTTGGATAACTTATGCAGCTATTTTTTGATAATCTTTCACATGCCAAAGTTTTAGCCCTGTATCTGCAATCTTAAGGTCACCTTAATGTCAAAAAGGGAGTTTTAGCCCTCCAGTTCACTTAGGTTTACACTTTTTTCAACCAAACTTAACATATAATTAAGATTTACCAAAAGATTATCCTGACTTTATGGTAACCTTAATCTGTTAATATAATTGGAGCTATGGACCCCCCCCCCCCCCCCCCCCCCCCCCCCCCAAAGTCATAAAATTGGAATAAAGCCATCTGGCCCCTTTCTTTTTCCATATCTAATGTATATTGATATTGAAGTAGATCAAAAGAAGACTCTTACTACCTTATGATTTAAATATTAATGATGTTATGACCATCTTAAATTTAAAATGTAGGGTTTTTCAGCCCTTAGCTCAGTTAATGTTTAAATTTTTAAAATAAAACTTGGCACATTTATAAAGGTTGGCAGAAGGGACATTCTCATTTTATGGTCACCTTAAAGTTGCAATATGCATGAAGTTATCGTCACCTTACGGTGAAAAAAAGGAAGATTTCAGCCTCCAGCTAGCTTATTGTTCAACTGACCTCAGCTAAAACTTTATGCACTTATAAAGGATGACAAAAGGGACATTCTTATTTTATGGTCACCTTAAAGTCCCAATTTGAATGAACTTATGGGCACCTTGCAGTGAAGTTATGGAGGTTTTAATCTCCAGCTATCATAATGTTCAGCTGAGCTCAGTTAAATTTTGCACACTTATTAAAGATGACAATAGTGACATTCTTATTTTCTGTCCATCTTGGACTTCCAATACAAGTACAGTCATGGCCATCTTCAAGTAAAAATGAAGGTTTTCAGCTCCCAACTGACTTACTGTTCAATGACATCAGATCAACTTGACACATTGATTAAGCTTTTGGAAGATTTTTTAATGACCTTTTTTACTTAAAATTCCTGTATTTAAGAGACTTTGGCCATCTTGAAATAATAAATATATAGTTTTTGCTCCCACCTCATTTATTTTAAGTATTTTTAAAACCACACCTGCCACATGTATACTGCACACTGAGAGAAAAGGTTGATAAGGCATATGAAGATGTATTAATTTCTTTTCATCAATGGATATGCTTACAGTAAAACTTTTTGGGAGTAAACAAATCAAACAAGGACATTTGTCTTTAGGTTAATGGAAGTAGAGCCTTGTGGAAAGAATGCCTTGTCTGTTTTGAGAGAATGGATAAAGCCTTAATAATATGTAAACACCTTGGGTTTTCATGATATTCAGCTATAGAGTCATGTGTGAATTAAAAATGTTAACAATAACATCTGACAACATGACTTTGTGTATTTTTTTACAATGGAACAATAAAGGATTTCACAAATATGATTATCTTAATCATATTTATCTCATAAAAATATTTAGATAGCAAAGAATTTTCAGAGGCATAAAATGCCTCAAAGATATACAACATATGAATGTCCCTATCTATAGCCAATTATAGTTTACTACAGTGTATCATTATCATTACAAATCTAGGATTAAATATCTCCTGGAAAAATTTATGATCCCAAATTTACAACAAAAATGATATATTCTTTTCATAAAAGATACCACTCAATGAAACACAATAAAGCTCACATTCTGCTTGCAGTCTAATACTGCAATTGATACAGTTTTTTTACCCCACAGCCCTTAAGGGCTGTATCACGGAAACCGTAAGGTGTAGGAAGTTGATACTTGGTAGGGGCATTGGATAGGGGGTGTAGGTGTACAACGTTATGGTGTGACCTTGATTTGACCTTTGACCTTGCCGTAGTGACGACCTATAAAATCTTGTCCTGGCTATATCTCGGAAACTGTAAGGTGTAGGAAGTTGATACTTGGTAGGGACATTGGTTGGGGGTGTAGGTGTGGAATGTCATGGTGTGACCTTGATTTGACCTTTGACCTTGCCATAGTGACCTTGACCTTTAAAATCTTGTCTGGGCTATAACTCGGAAACCGTAAGGTGTAGGAAGTTGGTACTTGGTAGGGACATTGGTTGGGGGTTGTAGGTATGCAACATCATGGTGTGACCTTGATTTGACCTTTGACCTTGCCGTAATGACCTTGACCTTTAAAATTTGGCAATATCTCCAGACAGTAAAATGTAGGAAATTGTGGTAGGGGCATTGTTTAGGGCTTGTAGGTGTGCATCATAATTTTTAGTTTACTGGTTAATGCTGTCATCTTGCTATTGAATTATCTTGTTTTATTACTTTATCTTTACATACATTTTCCTTCTCTTAGATGTTATTTTCCCTACTGAAACATCATTTTTACCTTAATATAACTGACACTGTGCTGAAAGTATCCCGATCTTTGTACTGTTTCACTACTTCTATATCTCATGGTGTTGAAAACTACTTCCCCAGGCTGTGGGGTATGGGCATCTCTCATGCTATTTTAGATAGAAAAAAGAAGGGGGGAGACTGCTGAGTGCACTACAGTCAAGATATTAGCCATAAATATTCACACAAATTGGTTGATGCCAATAGGGGCCAGAGAGTGTAATTTGAATATCCAGCACAACTCAATACGCCTTCTTTTGGAAGTGCTGTCAGAATCAAATTTTGGTGTACACCACTCAAGCAAGCTGAACTGCATATGTTTGTGACTGTGTCCATCATTTTGAAATGACGTGATACAGGAGTGATTTGTCCATCCTTTAGGACAGATGCTTTATGTTCATACATCCTTTTCCTAAGCGCCCTGCTTGTTTCACCAACATAATGCTTTTGGCACTTAGTGCAAGAAATCAGGTATATGACATTTGATAGTTCACATGTGACATGTTTTGGTAAGTCTATAGGTTTGAATGACTTTTTAGTGAAGTTACATTTGACAATGCCTACTTTTTTAATTAGAGGACAATAGGGGCATTTGCCTAATGAAGTGCAAATGGGTATGTGGGGGATGCTATTAGTCAGTGGAGTAGGTGGATAGGTGGTGGTTGCATTGGTAAGGTAATTAGATTTGGGAGTCTCCTGAATCCAATTAGGGTTTGTCCAGAAATATTGGTCCACAGTCTGGACTATTAGAAATAATATTCCAGTTTCTGTGGATAATTCCGTTATTCCGTGTCAATTAGCAGGAAGCAGTTATATTGCTATTTTAGATAATCTACTTTTCCATCAGATGCAAAACACAGTAAAGCTTGCCTTCTCCTTACAGTCTCATACCAGAACTACTACAGCTTTACTAACTCAAGTCTCTATCCGGGCCGCTTGTTTTTGTTTTCTAGTTCCTTTTTTCCTCCATGAAGAGAGGAGGCAGACAGGACCCACCTTGCTAAATGCATCAACTTGTATGGACATATGACTAGCAGTTTAACAGTAGGTTACCAAGATGATACTTTATCGAATTTTCTGCTGACTGCTGAGATCTAGTGAAAACTTGGTGTGTGTTTGCCTTTCTGTCTGCCTGTGTGCATTTGTCATAACCTGTAATTTGGATCTACGTTATATTTTTAACAAGTTGGGGCTTCACCATGGCTCAATCCTTTTGAAAGATGGTCTGGATCTGCAAAAATATTGCCAGTCAGCCAGCATAATGTTAGTCCTTTCGAATTTCATCTGCTTTAGTCTTTACCCAAAGCTGGTGACACAGTACAATTCTACTGAATTCTTGTCTTAATGATGAATATGAAAACGGTTGAGATAGAGTGATTTTGATGAAATTTTTTACCCTGATGTTATGTGCAGTCATCTGTCAATTTTAACCTAAAATTGTTTTCTGCCACTTTTGGTGGCCATCTTGAATTATAACGCAAAAACGCATTTATCTCAAGTGGCAATTTCAGCGAAATTTTTGACTCCCAGGACATCCACAGACTCAACTGGTGACTTTTCCCAAAAATCATTTTACCTCCATTTTTGACGGCCATCTTGAATTTCTGCATAAAACGCATTTATCTCAGATATGGTGCAAGATAGAGCGATTTTGGCAAACTTTTTGACTCCCCCCCCCCCCCCCCCCCCAAGTATCTTAGAATCGAGGGGCGACATTCCCCCCCCAAATTTTCCTGTCATTTTTGGCGGCCATGTTGAATCTGTGAGTAAAATGCAGAAAAGCGATTTCGACAAACTTTTTGGCCTCTGGGGTATCTGCAGAGTCATTTGGCAAATTTCCCAAAAATCGCTGTCCAATCGTTTTTGGTGGCTATCTTGAATTTCTGCGTAAAATCGTATTTATCTCTCAAAAGGTGTGAGATAGAGCGATTTCAGCAAAATTTTTGCCCCCTGGGGTATCTGTGTCATCTGGACTTTCCCAAAAAGTCATTTTGAATTTCTGCGTAAAATGCAAAAACACATGTATCTTGGAAACAGTGCGAGATAGAGTTAATTTGACAAAAGTTATGACCCCAGGGTACTCACAGTTATCTGGCGATAGTTCCCAAAACTTGTTTTCCTGCAATTTTTGGCGACCATCTTGAAACAGACAAAAAACAAAATTAATTTATCTTGCAAACCTTGCATTTTTTGCATAAATGCAAAAACATTAAACAAAGGAACATAGTCGTTTTGACAGAATCAATAATACTAATAAGGTGTAGGAAGTTATACTTGGTAAGGAAATTGGATTGGGGATGTAGGTGTGCAACGTCATAGTGTGACCTTGCCGTAGTGACCTTGACCTATACAATCTTGTCTAGGCTATATCTCGGAAACCATAAGGTGTGGGAAGTTGATACTTGGTAGGGGCATTGGTTCTTTTCTGGTGAGCCTCAAATCCCAATACAGTAGACTCCGTATAATAAATTTGAATATCAAAAATCCAGGCTATTTGGTTCGAGTTACACTAAATTCGATTTACATATTTCAGTGTGTGTGTGGGAGGGGAATTTGGGGGAGGGGCTGCTAAGTAGCAGTGTAAAAGGCAGTAAAAGACTACGTACAGTAACTGTTCATGAGCGTTTTTTTCACTCATCAAACCTTTTTAAAATAAGTAAATCATTTAATTCCACCAATTTTGTTCAATGACACTGTGTATTACTATTTTTATAGCACATAATGATCGTGTGTAATTTTTTTTATTTCTCTGGTAAACTTTACTTCAAACTAAAATCATCTCATTTTTAACAAGCAAATGAGG
Organism: Sabellastarte sp. h YS-2021; assembly: GCA_964017235.1. Lineage (NCBI taxonomy): Eukaryota > Metazoa > Annelida > Polychaeta > Sabellida > Sabellidae > Sabellastarte > Sabellastarte sp. h YS-2021. The sequence goes on from OZ024932.1 coordinate 112,187,759, forward strand.
CTGTGAAAAGTTCCCAGACCATGAGGATTTTTGTGTAAATATATTTTACTGTAAAGTATTTGTGTATATCTCTGTTTAATTTGTCTTAGTCTGAAAAATATTACATGAAATATACTTTCATTAAAGCTAATCTACATGATCCATTTACTTGATACAAACATGTCACTTGAATGCATTACATTCCAGATTATGATAATGTAGTAAACGTCTAATAATTTAACTTATTCAATAAAATGTGCCAAAAACATTCATGGCAAACGTCTTAAGCTTTACAGCACAGTTGTATACTGAGTGACTTTTATCACTTGATGCCTGGTCTCCCCTCTTGATTGATAGCCAAGATCGTTATTTCACAGTTACAAGGAGTTTGTATGTTTTGTGTATGGAACAAAGAAAGTTAAGTTCCACTTAGTGATGGTTTATTGGGTCAAATGATCTTCTAAAATTGGAGAGAAGCATTCAATTTACCACATAGATTAATACTGATCAATTGATTTATGAGTGTTTCTCTATTGCAAGTTTGCAAATCTCACAGGAAAAACGATAAAAAAACATTTAAAAATGTCTATTGCAGTCTTAATATAAATTACTTATACTTAACTGAATTTTACTAGGACTTCTGCAATCTGGTTGGAATGTTCTATGTAGAGAGTGAGAGATGTTTTTTTTTTCTCGTAAAAAAATTGCAATTAATTATGCAAATAAAATCAAACATGGCTGCACCCATGCTGTGTAAAAACATGTCTATAACAATTGAATTGGAGACAACTTACTGTGTTTTTTGAAATCTTAAGGTATTCAGCACCCGTGTAAACAATAGATGTCAGCCCTCTAGAGTGATTTGTTTATCTTTGTCTGCACCAAAGTAATCTCCCGATTGTCACTGCCATTGAATGAATTGCTATTAGTCCCTCCCTAATCCTTTGTTAAATAAACCTTTGTGTCAGGTCGACTTGTCTCTTCAAAAATTAATATAAAACCACCTTTTCTGGCTTTAATATAGGTTCGAATAATACCTAAATTATAAATTCGAAGTTCGAGCCATGACGTGAATCTGTACAGTAAATTGTTGGGACTTCAAACTTGCTTCGAATTACAGTAAAATTCGAATAACACTGAATCGAGTTACACAGAGTCTTCTGTATTAATGAAATTATGACCTTGTGGTAAAATAGGGGATTTTTAGCCCTTTGCTAGCCCAGTATTATTCAACTTGCCCTAGTTAATTTGGAAACAGCTCCTGCATCTATGAACTTATTGTATCCACCAGAGGTATCCAGTGGATGGTTTAGCGTTCGCTACGCTGCCGCCGCACGTAGATTTGTTTTCGGCATTAACACTCTCAGAGGAAAACTACACCAACTAGGTTCACCAAATTTGCAGGATATCTTCATTGATATCAAGGTCAAACGAGGATAACCAAACTTAAAAGTGCCTATAACTCGCTTATTATTGGTCCTAGAGGTTTGGGATAGTAAACCAACACATAGGAAATCGTGGGCTGGGAATCTTCTGCTATGGTCGGATTTGACCTTGGACCCCTCCTTTAAGGTAAAACGAGGATAGCCAAAGCTAAAAGTGCTTTTAACTTGCTTATTATTGGTCCTAGAGGCTTTCATTGGGAAACCAACCCATAGAAAAATCATGGGCTGGGAATCTTCTGGTGTGGTCGGATTTGACCTTTGGCCCCTCCTTCAAGGTCAAACGAGGATAGCCAAACTTAAACGTGCTTATAACTCTTTTATTATTGGTTGTAGAGGTTTGGGATGGTAAACCAAATTATTGGAAATCATGGGCTGGAAATCTTGTGGTGTGGTCTGATTTGACCTTGGGCCCCTCCTTCAAGGTCAGATGAGGATAGCCGAAATTAAAAGTGCTTATAAATTACTTATTAAGCACCCTGCAAGGGATGCTTGTTTGAGTATGGGAGAGAATCAGGCTCCACCGGCTCCGCGTTTCATTTTTCTTATAACTGTGACCGTTGGGCAGATTCTTTTCAAATTTGGCAGGTGTATGCAGTAGCCTTGGGGAATTTTTTGGAATATGCTGCAGTGACATTTCGACCAATCAGAGAGGTCACATGACCAAAAATGTGTTTTTTCAAAGGATAAGCTTGGTCGGATGATAACTTTGAAGGGATATTATTAATTCACCTGAAACTTGGCAAATGTATTCATTCTATTAAAATCTGGAAATCGTTAGATTTTGCAATTGATGGTTAAGAAATGGCCGAGTAATTAATGATTAATTAATCATTAAGAATTTTCCAAATAAGGAAAACATTTGTAGTAATAGCTACTTTCACAGTTTTCCATTGAGTAAATCATTTATTACAGCAAAACTGTTAAATTTAAAGGATTTTTATCTCCCGCCCGGCTTGCCGGCGGGAGATTTTAATTTGTACCATGTGCGTGCGTGCGTGGGTCATGCAGTTTTCTCTGAAACTACTACAGTTACACATTTTTGGTAAATTACTTGTCCTAATGAATTTTTACGCTCTTCAAAATTTTTTGGGTTTGGTGAACTTTGGCCTACTTTTGAGTGAGTAATAGCACTTTTACCTAATATAATTAAGCGTCCCTTGAAAAGGGGACACTTATTGGTTTCACCCCCGGTTTTCAGTCAGCCGCCGCCGCCGCATTATCGTCTCCCTTGAATATCTGCCTTGTTATTAGGCCTGTCCAAATGATATTTGGCAGTTGTCTTCTATAGGCATGGGGAAATTTTTTGACAGGCATAAATTTGACCTTTGACCTTTATCAAGGTCACATTATCAAAAATTCAAAAAAAAATTTACTTCCTTTTCACTAGATTTCCTCAGAAAGTACCGGGTGTGGGTCAACCAAATTTGGTATGCACATTCCTGACAGAAGAATCTAGGCGCCAGTCGATATTGGGATCAATCGGGCCATAATTGACCGATTGACGGGTGATTGATTATCGGTTCATAAAAAATTTGCTAAGATTAAGCCTTGAACTCGCTTATTATTGGTCCTAGAGGTTTGGGATGGTATACCATTATATAGGAAATCATGTGCTGGGAATCTTCTGGTGTGGTCAGATTTGACCTTGGGCCCCTCGTTCAAGGTCAAACGAGCATAGCCAAACATAAAAGTGCTTATAACTCGCTTATTGTTGGTCCTAGAGGTTTGGGATGGTATACCAACATATAGGAAATCATGGGCTGGAAATCTTTTGGTGTGGTCGGATTTGACCTTGGGCCTCTCCTTCAAGGTCAAACGAGGATAGCCAAACCTAAAAGTGCTTATAACTCCCTTATTATTCGTCCTAGATGTTTCGAATGGTAAACCAACATGTAGGAAATCATAGGCTGGGAATCTTTTGGTGTGGTCAAATTTGACCTTGGGCCTCTTCTTCAAGGTCAAATGAGCATAGCCAAACATAAAAGTGCTTATAACTCGCTTATTATTGGTCCTAGATGTTTGGGATGGTAAACCAACATATAGGAAATCATGGACTGGGAATCTTCTGGTGAGGTCGGATTTGACCTTGGGCCCCTCGTTCAAGGTCAAACGAGGCTAGCCAAACATAAAAGTGCTTATAACTGGCTTATTATTGGTCATAGAGGCTGGGGATTGTAAACCAACATATAGGAAATCATGGGCTGGGAATCTTCTGGTGTGGTCTGATTTGACCTTGGGCCCCTCGTTCAAGGTCAAATGAGGCTAGCCAAACTTAAAAGTGCTAATAACTCGCTTATTATTGGTCATACAGGTTTGGAATGGTAAACCAACATATTGGAAATCATGGGCTGGGAATCTTTTGGTGTGGTCAGATTTGACCTTGGGCCTCTTCTTCAAGGTCAAACTAGCATAGCCAAACATAAAAGTGCTTATAACACACTTATTATGTCCACCCCCCTGGGGGGTGGATATATTATTTTTGCTTTTTGCGCCGTCCGGCGTCCGATGTCCGGCGTCCGATGTCCGGTGTCACGCATGGTTTCCGCTCATTTAAAGGAAAATTATTAGAGCTATTGTCACCAAATTTGGTATGCAGGCTTATTGGGTCAGTAGCTTGCTTGGGATTGCTTTTGGCTGTTGTACCTCTTTTGCTTACTGAGTAATACTTAAGTACAGCTATTTTCAGTACCCATTGGTTTCCGTGCATTTAAGCCAAAATAATTAAAGATATTTTACTACAATTTTGAATACAAGATTGTTATGTCCATAGCTCGCTTGGTATTGCATTTGGGACTGATAGCTTTGTCAGTACATGAGTAATAGCCATTTAGGTACTTTATTGTGTATTTTCAGTACTACTTTTGAGTAATTTGCTAATATCTCAGAAACCGTAAGAGATAGAGCGATTTCGTCGAAATTTTCGACCCACATGGTATCTAAGGAATGCAATCTTTGCAATTTTCCAAAAATTTTCCCCTCCCCAAAAATGGCGGCCATTTTGAATTTTTGCCAAAAATGGCAAAACACAAATTTGCTTCTATCTCCTTAACCGTGCGAGATAGAGCGATTTCATCGAAATTTTCGACCTACAGGGTATCTAAGGAATGTAATCTTTACAATTTTCCAAAAATTTTCCCCTCCCCAAAAATGGCGGCCATTTTGAATTTTAGAATTTTTGCCAAAAATGGCAAAACACAAATTTCCTTCTATCTCCTTAACCGTGCGAGATAGAGCGATTTCGTCGAAATTTTCGAGCCACATGGTATCTAAGGAATGCAATCTTTGCAATTTTCAAAAAATTTTCCCCTCCCCAAAAATGGCGGCCATTTTGAATTTTAGAATTTTTGCCAAAAATGGCAAAACACAAATTTGCTTCTATCTCCTTAACTGTGTGAGATAGAGCGATTTCGTCGAAATTTTCAACCCACAGGGTATCTAAGGAGTGTACTCTTTGCAATTTTCCAAAAATTTTCCCCTCCCCAAAAATGGCGGCCATTTTGAATTTTTGCCAAATATGGCAAAACACAAATTTGCTTCTATCTCCTTAACCGTGTGAGATAGAGCGATTTCATCGAAAGTTTCGACCCACAGGGTATCTAAGGAGTGTACCCTTTGCAATTTTCCAAAAATTTTCCCCTCCCCAAAAATGGCGGCCATTTTGAATTTTCGAATTTTTGCCAAAAATGGCAAAACACAAATTTGCTTCTATCTCCTTAACCGTGCGAGATAGAGCGATTTCGTCGAAATTTTCGACCCACAGGGTATCTAAGGAATGCAATCTTTGCAATTTTCAAAAAATTTTCCCCTCCCCAAAAATGGCGGCTACTTTGAATTTTCGAATTTTTGCCAAAAATGGCAAAACACAAATTTGCTTCTATCTCCTTAACCGTGCGAGATAGAGCGATTTCGTCAAAATTTTCGACCCACAGGGTATTTAAGGAATGTAATCTTTACAATTTTCAAAAAATTTTCCCCGCCCCAAAAATGGCGGCCATTTTGAATTTTAGAATTTTTGCCAAAAATGGCAAAACACAAATTTCCTTCTATCTCCTTAACCGTGCGAGATAGAGCGATTTCGTCGAAATTTTCGACCCACAGGGTATCTAAGGAATGCAATCTTTGCAATTTTCAAAAAATTTTCCCCTCCCCAAAAATGGCAGCTATTTTGAATTTTCGAATTTTTGCCAAAAAATGGCAAAACACAAATTTCCTTCTATCTCCTTAACCGTGCGAGATAGAGCGATTTCGTCGAAATTTTCGACCCACAGGTGTTTGAGCATTGTATTCTTGGCAATTTTCAAAAAATTTTCCCCTCCCCAAAACTGGCGGCCATTTTGAATTTTAGAATTTTTGCCAAAAATGGCAAAACACAAATTTCCTTCTATCTCCTTAACCGTGCGAGATAGAGCGATTTCGTCAAAATTTTCGACCCACAGGTGTTTGAGCATTGTATTCTTGGCAATTTAAAAAAAATTTCCTATCCCCTAAAATGGCGGCCATTTTGAATTTTAGAATTTTTGCCAAAAATGGCAAAACACAAATTTCCTTCTATCTCCTTAACCGTGCGAGATAGAGCGATTTCGTCAAAATTTTCGACCCACAGGTGTTTGAGCATTGTATTCTTGGCAATTTAAAAAAAAATTTCCCCTCCCCTAAAATGGTGGCCGTTTTGAATTTTCAAATTTTTGCCAAAAATGGCAAAACACAAATTTGCTTCTATCTCCTTAACCGTGCGAGATAGAGCGATTTCGTCAAAATTTTCGACCCACAGGTGTTTGAGCATTGTATTCTTGGCAATTTTAAAAAAAATTTCCCCTCCCCTAAAATGGCGGCCATTTTAAATTTTCAAATTTTTGCCAAAAATGGCAAAACACAAATTTGCTTCTATCTCTTTAACCATGCGAGATAGAGCGATTTCGTCGAAATTTTCAACCCACAGGGTATCTAAGGAATGTAATCTTTACAATTTTCAAAAAATTTTCCCCTCCCCAAAAATGGCGGCCATTTTGAATTTTTGCCAACAATGGCAAAACACAAATTTGCTTCTATCTCCTTAACCGTGCGAGATAGAGCGATTTTGGTGAAATTTTCGACCCAAGGGGTATCTAAGAAATGTACTCTTTGCAATTTTCCAAAAATTTTCCCCTCCCCACATATGGCGGCCATTTTGAATTTTCGAATTTTTGCCAAAAATGGAAAAACACAAACTGGCCTTAACCATGCAAAATAGAGTTATTTCGTTGAAATTTTTGACCCATAGGGTATCTTAAGAAATGTACTCTTGGCAATTTTCAAAAAATTTTCCTTTTCCCAAAAATGGCGGCCATTTTGAATTTTCGAATTTTTGCCAAAAATAGAAAAACAGGAATTTGCTTCTATCTTAACAAAAGGTTGATAGGGTGGACATTACACATGATAATGTGTGTTCTATGCTATCCGGTTTCTATTCATATGTCGCAGCTACAAGCAACAGGGCGTCCTATTTCTAGTTATTGGTCCTAGAGGTTTGGGATGGTAAACCAACATATAGGAAATCATGGACTGGGAATCTTCGGGTGTGGTCAGATTTGACCTTGGGCCCCTCGTTCAAGGTCAAACGAGGCTAACCAAACTTAAAAGTGCTTATAACTCGCTTATTATTGGTCCTAGAGTTTTGGGATGGTATACCAACATATAGGAAATCATGGGCTGGGAATCTTTTGGTGTGGTCGGATTTGACCTTGGGCCTCTCCTTCAAGGTCAAACGAGCATAGCCAAACTTAAAAGAGCTTATAACTCGCTTATTATTGGTCCTACAGGTTTGGGATGGTAAACCAACCTGTAGGAAATCATGGGCTGGGAATCTTTTGGTGTGGTGGAATTTGACCTTGGGCCTCTCCTTCAAGGTCAAACGAGCATAGCCAAACTTAAAAGTGCTTATAACTCGCTTATTATTGGCCCTAGAGGTTTGCAATGGTAAACCAACATATAGGAAATCATAGGCTGGGAATCTTCTGGTGTGGTCAGATTTGACCTTGCACCTCTTCTTCAAGGTCAAACGAGCATAGCCAAACATAAAAGTGCTTATAACTCGCTTATTATTGGTCCTAGAGGTTTGGGATGGTAAACCAACATGTAGGAAATCATGTGCTGGGAATCTTTTGGTGTGGTGGGATTTGACCTTGGGCCTTTTCTTCAAGGTCAAACGAGCATAGCCAAACATAAAAGTGCTTATAGCTCGCTTATTATTGGTCCTAGAGTGCTTATAGCTCGCTTATTATTGGTCCTAGAGGTTTGGGATGGTATACCAACATATAGGAAATCATGGACTGGGAATCTTCTGGTGTGGTCAGATTTGACCTTGGGCCCCTTATTCAAGGTCAAACGAGGATAGCCAAACCTAAAAGTGCTTATAACTCGCTTATTATTGGTCCTAGAGGTTTGGGATGGTATGCCAATATATAGGAAATTGTGGGCTGGGAATCTTTTGGTGTGGTTGGATTTGACCTTGGGCCTCTCCTTCAAGGTCAAACGAGCATAGCCAAACTCAAAAGTGCTTATAACTCGCTTATTATTGGTCATACAGGTTTGGAATGGTAAACCAACATATAGGAAATCATGGGCTGGGAATCTTTTGGTGTGATCAGATTTGACCTTGGGCCTCTTCTTCAAGGTCAAACTAGCATAGCCAAACATAAAAGTGCTAATAACTCGCTTATTATTGGTCATACAGGTTTGGAATGGTAAACCAACATATTGGAAATCATGGGCTGGGAATCTTTTGGTGTGGTCAGATTTGACCTTGGGCCTCTTCTTCAAGGTCAAACTAGCATAGCCAAACATAAAAGTGCTTATAACTCGCTTATTATTGGTCCTAGAGTTTTGGGATGGTATACCAACATATAGGAAATCATGGGCTGGGAATCTTTTGGTGTGGTCGGATTTGACCTTGGGCCTCTCCTTCAAGGTCAAACGAGCATAGCCAAACTTAAAAGTGCTTATAACTCGCTTATTATTGGTCCTAGAGGTTTGGGATGGTAAACCAACCTGTAGGAAATCATGGGCTGGGAATCTTTTGGTGTGGTGGAATTTGACCTTGGGCCTCTCCTTCAAGGTCAAACGAGCATAGCCAAACTTAAAAGTGCTTATAACTCGCTTATTATTGGCCCTAGAGGTTTGCAATGGTAAACCAACATATAGGAAATCATAGGCTGGGAATCTTCTGGTGTGGTCAGATTTGACCTTGCACCTCTTCTTCAAGGTCAAACGAGCATAGCCAAACATAAAAGTGCTTATAACTCGCTTATTATTGGTCCTAGAGGTTTGGGATGGTAAACCAACATGTAGGAAATCATGTGCTGGGAATCTTTTGGTGTGGTGGGATTTGACCTTGGGCCTCTTCTTCAAGGTCAAACGAGCATAGCCAAACATAAAAGTGCTTATAGCTCGCTTATTATTGGTCCTAGAGTGCTTATAGCTCGCTTATTATTGGTCCTAGAGGTTTGGGATGGTATACCAACATATAGGAAATCATGTGCTGGGAATCTTCTGGTGTGGTCAGATTTTTTGACCTTGGGCCCCTTATTCAAGGTCAAACGAGGATAGCCAAACCTAAAAGTGCTTATAACTCGCTTATTATTGGTCCTAGAGGTTTGGGATGGTATGCCAATATATAGGAAATTGTGGGCTGGGAATCTTTTGGTGTGGTTGGATTTGACCTTGGGCCTCTCCTTCAAGGTCAAACGAGCATAGCCAAACTCAAAAGTGCTTATAACTCGCTTATTATTAGTCATACAGGTTTGGAATGGTAAACCAACATATAGGAAATCATGGGCTGGGAATCTTTTGGTGTGATCAGATTTGACCTTGGGCCTCTTCTTCAAGGTCAAACTAGCATAGCCAAACATAAAAGTGCTTATAGCTCGCTTATTATTGGTCCTAGAGGTTTGGGATGGTAAACAAACATGTAGGAAATCATGGACTGGCAATCTTCTGGTGTGGAGGGATTTGACCTTGGGCCTTTCCCTCAAGGTCAAACGGTGATAGCCAAACTTAGAAGTGCTTATAACTCGCTTATTATTGGTTGTAGAGGTTTTGGGTGTGAAACCAACCTATAGGAAATCTTTTGGCTTTCCTAAAATTAATACTGCTAATATCCTATATTACTTACCTACAGATAAGTTGTGTTATAAATTCAGGTGTAACAAGTCATATCTTCTGTGTAAATGACTAAAGACAAGGTACACATGTTATTCTACTAACTCATCTTACAATCACATGGAAGTTGTTTTTTAATGTTTTTGAAATGTTTCACAGTTGGCCTTCATATCTCTCACAAGTGTATTTACTTTGCAACCTGGTTTTGTAAAAATATACAGGTTCATGCCAACTTAGTAGTAGATTCAACCCTTTTTTTAACACTCACTAAATGAGAATTGCCACTGGGAGATAGACACTGTTGTAAACTTCAAGGATGAAAACACCATGTAGCCATGTTAAGATGCACTGATTGTTTCCCCAATTTAATCAGCTCTTGAATATCAGACCAGTTTATATCATTGTCCGATGGTATATTGGTGATCGATGTGCCCAAGATGAATACAAATAATATTTCACAAGTCCCTATAATAATATACATTGCATTGTATTCACTTTATTTCCTGTAATATGCCACAGTACATTATAAAAATAATATCCTGTGTTACTGACATTATATACAGATAATATAGGTTTCACATAATTTGTTAATTTATACACTGGACACATTTTTATCTCCCGCTGGGCTTTAGCCCGGGAGGGAGATTATGAAATGATGTCTGTGTGTGTGTGTGTGTGTGTGCGTGCGTGAGTGTGTGCGTGCGTGTGTGCGTTAGTTAGTCACGCAGATTTCTCCAAAACTGCTACAGCTACAGATTTTTTGTAAATTAATTGTCCCAATGAATTTTCATGCCCTTGAAAATTTTTTTGGTTTTATTAACTTAGGCCTAAAGATAAGTGAGTAATAGCAATCTTAGCTACTTTGAGTAAAGGGCTCATAACTCAAAAACTATTGTAGTAACAAGTTTTTCTTCAAATATGTTGTTCAGCTACTTTGTCCTTAGCTATAAGATGGTACATAGTTTGGGGTCCCATTGCATGCCATAAGTGAGTAATAGCTATTTTCTCATTTGTAGCTAAATAACAGAAGAAGTAAATATCAAATATCTTCAAAAGTATTAAAGTTAGGGAAATCTTTTCAAATATGTTGTCCATCTACTTTTTGGTAAGCTGTGACATAGTAAAGTTTCACACCTGTTGCACCTTGGATAGCTGAGTAATAGCTACTTTGAAATTCTGACTGTTGAGTAAAGCTATTGTAACAAAAAAAAGTATTGCAGTTAGAGTGTTTTCCTAAAATATGTTGTTCAGCTACTTTGTTCTTAGCTATAAGATGGTACATAGTTTGGGGTTCTATTGCTTGCCATAAGTGAGTAATAGCTATTTCCTCATTTGTAGCTAAATAACAGAAGAAGTAAATGTCAAATATCTTCAAAAGTATTAAACTTAGGGAAATCTTTTCAAATATGTTGTCCATCTACTTTTTGGTAAGCTATGAAATAGTAAAGTTTCAGACCTGTTGCACCTTGGATAGCTGAGTAATAGCTACTTTGAAATTCTGACTGTTGAGTAAAGCCATTGTAACTCCAAAACTATTGCAGTTGGAGTATTTTCCTAAAATATGTTGTTCAGCTACTTTGTTCTTAGCTATAAGATGGTACATAGTTTGGAGTTCTATTGCATGCCATAAGTGAGTAATAGCTATTTTCTCATTTGTAGCTAAATAACAGAAGAAGTAAATGTCAAATATCTTCAAAAGTATTGAAGTTAGGGAAATCTTTTCAAATATGTTGTCCATCTACTTTTTGGTAAGCTATAACATAGTAAAGTTTCAGACCTGTTGCACCTTGGATAGCTGAGTTATAGCTACTTTGAAATTCTGACTGTTGAGTAAAGCCATTGTAACTCCAAAACTATTGCAGTTAGAGTATTTTCCTAAAATATGTTGTTCAGCTACTTTGTCCTTAGCTATAAGATGGTACATAGTTTGGGGTTCTATTTCATGCCATAAGTGAGTAATAGCTATTTTGTTATTTGTAGCAAAATCATGACATAAGTAGATGTCAAATATCTTCAAAAGTATTAAAGTTGGGGAATTCTTTTCAAATATGTTATCCATCTACTTTTTCATAAGCTATCACATAGTAAAGTTTCGGATCTGTTGCTTATTGGATAGCTGAGTAATAGCTACTTTGAAATTCTACAGTTGAGTAAATCCATTGTAACTCCAAAACTATTGCAGTTACAATATTTTCCTAAAATATGTTGTTCACCTACTTTGTCCTTAGCTATAAGCTGGCATGTAGTTTGGGGTTCTATTGCATGCCATAAGTGAGTAATAGCTATTTTCTTATTAGTAGCAAAATAATGACATAAGTAAATGTCAAATATCTTCAGAAGTATTAAAGTTACGGAATTCTTTTCAAATATGTCATTCATCTACTTTTTTGTAAGCTATGACATAGTAAAGTTTCAGACCTGTTGCACATTGCATAGCTAAGTAATAGCTACTTTGAAATTGTTACTGTTGAGTAAATCCATTGTAACTCCAAAACTATTGCAGTTACAGCTTTTTCTTCAAATATGTTGTTCAGCTACTTTGTCCTTAGCTATAAGCTGGCATGTAGTTTGGGGTTGTATTGCATGCCATAAGTGAGTAATAGCTATTTTCTTATTTGTAGCTATCACATAGTAAAGTTTCAGACCTGTTGCACATTGGATAGCCGAGTAATACCTACTTTGAAATTGTGACTGCAGGGTAAATGCATATAGTTTGGGGTTCTATTGCATGCCATAAGTGAGTAATAGCTATTTCTTATTTGTGGCAAAATAATGACATAATTTTTCTCAAATAACTGGTTCATCTACTTTTGGGAGAGCTTTCACATGGTGAAGTTTCAGACCCGTAGCTAATTATTCACCTACTCAAAATGAGTAAATAATAATTATCTCTACAAGTATTGCGGCTATCCAATTTTTATCAAATAACTCATTCATCTACTTTTGGGAGATCTTTCACATGGTGAAGTTCCAGACCCGTAGCTAATTACTCACCTACTCAAAATGAGTAAATGTGAATTATCCCTAAAAGTATTGGGGATATCCAATTTTTCTTAAATAACTCATTCACCTACTTTTGGAAGAGCTTTCACTTGGTGAAGTTTCAGACCTGTAGCTAATTATTCACCTACTCAAAATGAGTAAATGTTAATTATCTGTAAAAGTATTGTGGATATCCAATTTTTATCAAATTACTCGTTCATCTACTTTTGGGAGAGCTTTCACATCGTGAAGTTCCAGATCCGTAGCTAATTACTCACCTACTCAAAATGAGTAAATGTGAATTATCTGTAAAAGTATTGCAGATATCCAATTTTTCTCAAATAACTCATTCACCTACTTTTGGGAGAGCTTTTACATGGTGAGGTTTCAGACCCGTAGCTAATTATTCACCTACTCAAAATGAGTAAATGTGAATTATCTCTAAAAGTATTGCGGATATCCAATTTTTATCAAATAACTCATTCATCTACTTTTGGGAGGGCTTTCACATGGTGAAGTTCCAGACCTGTAGCTAATTACTCACCTACTGCATTGTCTGGTATGCATCCACATCCTCATGAACAACTCCAAAAGTACAAGGCCCAGAGACATGCTTTTACATTTAAAAGATACCTTGTCTATTGAGGATGATAAAGTGTTCAAGGCATGCATATCGATCTGTTCATCTGTTAGGAATCTTCTGATGTGGTTAGATTTGGCCTTGGGCCCTGTTTAGAGGTATACAGTTGTAAGTAGAGACTTTGGGAAAGGCTAAGACAGTTATGAAGTGGAGTATGCAGTCCAAGTATATCAGTTTATGGGAATGACCTCCTCTTGAACTGTAGGATCCTTTTATAAAGGTAAACAGCAGTAGTTAAATTTTGGGAACAAGACCAAAAATACATTTATATATGTGTGTCTGTGATTATACAATACAATAGAAACAGATATAACTTCTATGTAACTATCTCTTGCAATTCTTAAAAAAATATATAAACATGTTGTCAGGTGTGTGACTATTAGAGAGGAATACATCTCATAATAGGATACAAATAGTGATAACAGCATATAATGCACAGAACATTGAAAATATTCTGAATGGCTTTTGTTAATATCCCTTTTCCAGCTCCAATGAAGGTGAAAGGTGACTTATTTAGTAATTGGACATTTTTCATAGCTGAATGGCAAAATAACGAAATTGCCACTGGACTAAGGGAGAAATCAAAGAATGTAAGGGTTGCAACTTTAAGATCTGTTATGGGTAGAGATTGTTTTAGATTCTTAAGAAATCATGAGACAGATGAAAACTGCAAAGATCCAGCAAAGTGTAGAAAGGCACTGGAAAGTTGTTTCAAACCAACCCAAAATGAGATTTACGGATTGTATATGTTCTGTTCATGTGATGAAGGACCCAATGAAAATGTGGATCAGTGGGTTAACAGACCAAGACTACTTTCAAAGTCTTGCAACTTTGAAGCAATGACTGACAGTTTGTTAAGAGACCGTGTCGTTCTTGGGACGAAAGACAAGGCTACAAGAGCATGGATGTTTAGAGAAGGTAAAAAAGTAGTTTACAAGTACATGTTGGCATACAAGTAGCCTTGCTCAAGGTCTCTAATATAGTAAAATTGCAGACCTGTAGCTCGTTGCATAGCTGAGCAATATTTACTTTCAGGTTTTCACTGTTGCATAAATCACTTGTAACTTGAAAACTATTGCTGTTAGAGAATTGTGTTTAAATATGTTATTCACCTACTTTTGGATGAGCTACAGCATAGTAATATTGCAGACCTGTAGCTCATTGCATAGCTGAGCAAAAGCTACCTTCGTTTTCTCACTGTTGAGTAAATCGGTTGTATTTTGATAACTATTACATTTAGAGTTCTTTCTGTAAATTTGTTATTCATCTACTTTTGGATCAGCTATAACATTGTGAATTTTGCAGACTACTTTATCCATAGCTACAATATTGTAAGTAACTTGGAAACCTTTCCCAATAGCTAAGTTAGTAATAGCTACTTTGTGACCTTTGAGTAGCTTCCGTAATGAGTAAATCACGTGTAACTTGAAAACTATTTCATTTACAGCATTTTCTTTAAATATGTTATTCACCTACTTTCTTTGTCAGCTATAAGATAGTTTACTTTTCAGACCTGTAGCTCATTGCATAACTGAGGAATAGCTACTTCAAGTTTCCACTGTTGAGTAAATCGCTTGTACCTCAAAAATATTACATTAATTTTACAGTATCTTCTTTAAATGTGTTTTTCACCTACTTTTTTCACTGTAACAGTTAACTTTGTACTTTACTTCTGATTACCATTTCCAGGGCACAACTTTTGTGTCCTTTTATGCTTTTACTTCTACTTTGCAGCTGGAAACACACTGTCACCTGATACAGAACCTGTTCACAGGCACTGATTGCTTTTTTTTGTTTTAAGGTCACTCTTGTGACCCTAACATGGTCCTTTCAGGAGAATTTCCCTTCACCAATAACATTTACCTCTTCACATTGATCCTTTAGCATTTTATATAAAACTTACAAACTGTAGGGACACTTTGTTTTTGTGTACAAAAACCTTTTATCTAGTTATATGGCTTATAACTCTCAAACTATTACATTTAGAGTATTTTGTTGCAATATGTTGTTGAGCTACTTTCTCCACAGCTACAACATGGTCAGTAGTTTGGAAGTGTATGTCCATAGCTAAGTGAGTAACAGCTACTTTGTCAATTTTTTTTAATGATAACCATAAGGAGTAAATGGCTTATATCTTCAAAAGTATTGCAGCTACACAATTTCTCTCAAATATGTTGTTCATCTACATTTTTGTGAACTGTAACATATTGAAGTTTCACAACTGTTGCTCAATGTACAAGTAAGTAATGGCTACTTTATTGCTACTTTTAGTGAAAATGTGAAAAATCACAAATATCTCACAAACCATAAGAGCAAAATGAGTAAATGCTAATTATCTGTAAAAGTATTGCGGATACCCAATTTTTATCAAATAACTGATTCATCTACTTTTGGAAGAGCTTTCAGATGGTGAAGTTTCAGACCCATAGCTAATTACTCACCTATTCAAAATGAGTAAATGCGAATTATCTCTAAAAGTTTTGCAGATAGCAAATTTTTCTCAAATGACTCATTCATCTACTTTGGGGAGAGCTTTCACTTGGTGAAGTTTCAGACCCGTAGCTAATTATTAACCTACTCAAAATGAGTAAATGCTAATTGTCTGTAAAAGTATTGCAGATACCCAATTTTTATCAAATAACTCCTTCATCTACTTTTAGCAGAGCTTTCACATGATGAAGTTCCACACCCGTAGGTAATTACTCACCTACTCAAAATGAGTAAGTGCGAATTATCTCTAAAAGTATTGCATATAGCCAATTTCTCTCAAATAACTCATTCATCTACTTTTGGGAGACCTTTCACATGGTGAAGTTTCAGACCCGTAGCTAATTACTCACCGACTCGCAATGAATAAATGTGAATTATCTCTTAAAAGTATTGCGGATAGCCAATTTTTCTCAAATAACTCATTCACCTACTTTTGGAAGAGCTTTCACATGGTGAAGTTTCAGACCCATAGATAATTACTCACCTACTCAAAATGAGTAAATGCGAATTATCTCTAAAAGTATTGCGGATACCCAATTTTTATCAAATAACCCATTCATCTACTTTTGGGAGAGCTTTCACATGGTGAAGTTCCAGACCCGTAGGTAATTACTCACCTACTCAAAATGAGTAAATGCTAATTATCTCTAAAAGTATTGTGGACACCCAATTTTTATCTAATAACTCATTTATCTACTTTTGGGAGAGCTTTCACATGGTGAAGTTTCACACCCGTAGATAATTACTCACCTACTCAAAATGAGTAAATGCGAATTATCTCTACAAGTATTGCAGATAGCCAATTTCTCCCAAATAACTCATTCATCTACTTTTGGGAGAGCTTTCACATGGTGAAGTTTCAGACCCATAGCTAATTATTCACCTACTCAAAATGGGTAAATGCTAATTATCTCTAAAACTATTGCGGAGACTCAATTTTTATCAAATAACCCATTCATCTACTTTTGGGAGAGCTTTCACATGGTGAAGTTTCAGGCCCGTAGTTAATTATTCACCTACTCAAAATGAGTAAATGCTAATTTGTTTTCGCCTCAGTTTCCTCGCCGCCGCTGCATTATGGTCTCTCTTGAATATGTCCCTTATTATATCCCCAGACGAAAGTCGGGGATATATTGGATTCAGGTCCGTCGCGCCGCCGCAGGCGTAGAAATTTCCTTGTGGACGCGATAACTCAAAAACAAATTAATATTTTTTTTTCAAACTTGGTACACATGTTAAGGGTGCCCAAAGGAAGATCCCTATTTTAAGGTGACCTTAAACTCCCAATAAAAAAGAACTTATGGCCACCTTAAGGTCAGAAATTGGACTTTTGGCCACTTAGAGCCCTGTAGGTCACAAACTATGATGCTCAGCTGGCTGAAATTTTAAACTTTAAGGGACGCTTCGCTTTTGTTAGCAAAAGCATTCCTCTAGTTATCTCTAAAAGTATTGCGGATACCCAATTTTTATGAAATAACCCATTCATCTACTTTTGGGAGAGCTTTCACTTGGTGTTTCAGACCCGTAGGTAATTACCTACTCAAAATGAGTAAATGCGAATTATCTCTTAAAAGTATTGCACACAGCCAATTTTTCTCAAATAACTCATTCACCTACTTTTGGGAGAGCTTTCACTTGGTGAAGTTTCAGACCTGTAGCTAATTGTATCCCCGGACGAAAGTCGGGGGTTCTTAGGATTCAGTACGGTCACGCCGCCGCCGCCGCAGAGATTTCCTTTTGGACCCGATAACTTAAAAAATATTTTAGTTAGAACTTTCAAATTTGGTATGTGGGTATATATGGGCAATGCCACGAACGCTATTGTTTTGTGACCTTGACCTTCAATCTCAAGGTCACTGGTGGCCACTTAAAGGTCAGATTTTGGCCATTTTTGCACATTTTGGCCCAGTTCTCCAAGACAGAAAGTTAGATCATCCTATGGCTGGTATATATAATACATATATATGTCCTCTATAAGCATGCAGAAATTTGACCTTGAAGCTCTTCATTGAAGGTCATTCACTGACCGCCAAAGTACTTGACCGAGGGGCATTTTTGGCCTTTTTGGAGATATTTTCACACTTAACGCTGACTATATTGCATGGAAACTATTGAAAATGGCTTTGGAGGTTGAGTACATGATGGACTTCTGCCATCCAGGCTGACCGGTTACAGATCTTCGTTGAAGGTCATCCACTGACCGCCAAAGTACCTGACCGAGGGTCATTTTGGGCCCTCTATTTGTTTGTTTGTTTATAAACAAGATAACTCAAAAACTGACAGACGGATTTTGATAAAATTTTCAGGATATGTCCAAATTGGTAAAAGGAAGATGTGATTAAATTTTGGGAGTGATCTGGATCACTGTCTGGATCTTCTGGATCCATGAAATTTAATTTTTAAACACAGATAGCTCAAAAAGTTATGGGTGCATTTTGATGAAATTTTCAGGAGATGTCCTTATTGGGACGAGGAACAAGTGATTAGATTTTGGGAGTGATCCGGATCACTGTTTGTGTACAATATAGCTCAAAAACTTATGAACGGATTTTGATGAAATTTTCAGGATATGTCTGAAAAGGTAAAAAGATGAAATGGTTGAATTTATTATATCCCCAGACGAAAGTCGGGGATATATTGGATTCAGGTCCGTCGCGCCGCCGCCGCCGCCGCCACCGCCGTAGAAATTTCCTTGTGGACGCGATAACTCAAAAACAAATTAATATTTTTTTTTCAAACTTGGTACACATGTTAAGGGTGCCCAAAGGAAGATCCCTATTTTAAGGTGACCTTAAACTCCCAGTAAAAAAGAACTTATGGCCACCTTAAGGTCAGAAATTGCACTTTTGGCCACTTAGAGCCCTGTAGGTCACAAACTATGATGCTCAGCTGGCTGAAATTTTACCTGACAACACATTAATATGTTCTTAGTACATGTGCCGAAAATCATGACTTTAAGTTGAGGAGAAAATTGTGTTTGAGGCCCATAAATACCCCCACTTAGGGATTTTTTGCTATACTTTACACATATTTTGCCCTATAATTTGGAAGTGATAATTCTGATGAGTCTCAAACTGCGCTAGGTATAACTTTGATATGTAATCCTTGTCTGTAGAAAATTTTAGGGCTGTAGGTTTACCCAAAGGGGTCGACTTAAGGTCTCAAAAGTGCCCACAGAGACCCAATTTATGCACTTTTTGCCACTTTCAAGCACTGTAGCTTTCAAACTATGTCTCTCATCTAAGTTAAATATCATCTGGGAATATATCTATGTGTTTTCTTATATGTGCCCCAACATTTAGGCCTTTAATAGACAGTTAACCTGTGTATCAGGACCATAAACACCCACCCGAGTGACCCTTATAAGACATTTTTCACATCTTTTTCCCTGTAACTTGGAAATGGTAAGTCTGAGAAGTTTCAAACTGTATTAGATATATATTCTGTGTGTAATCTTAGTATGTAACAGATTTTAAGTCTGAAGCTTTAATTTTGAAGGTCAAATTGAGGTCTCTAAAAGGCTCCCAAAGACCCAATATTTGGACTTTTTGCTACTTTTAAGCCCTGTGACTGTCAAACTATGTGACTGATAGAGCTCAAATCCTATCTGAGAAGATATTAGTATGTTATCTTTATATGTGCCAAAAATTAAGGCTTTAAGAAGACATTTAACCTGTGTATGAGGACCATAAATCCCCACCCGAGTGAGCATTTTTAGACATTTTTCACATATTTTTCCCTGTAACTTGGAAATGGTAAGTCTAAGAAGTTTCAAACTGTATTAGATGCATATTCTATGTGTAATCTTAGTATGTGACCAATTTGAAGTCTGAAGCTTTAATTTGAAGGCCACATTTAGGTCTCTAGAAGGCCCCATAAAGACCCAGTATTTGGACTTTTTGCCAATTTTAAGGCCTGTGACTGTTAAACTATGTGACTGATAGAGCTGAAATCTCATCTGGGAATACATTATTATGTTTTTTTTACATGTGCCAAAAATCAAGGCTTCAAGTAGACATTTAACCTGTGTATGAGGACCTTAAACACCCACCTGAGTGACCCTTTTAAGACATTTTTCACATATTTTGCTCTGTAACTTGGAAATGGTAAGTCTGAGAAGTTTCAAACTTTATTAGATACATATTCTATGTGTAATCTTAGTATGTAACAAATTTTAAGTCTGAAGCTTTAATTTGAAAGCCACATCGAGATCTCTAAAAGGCCCACAATGACCCAATATTTGGACTTTTTACCACCTTTAAGCCCTGTAACTGTTAAACTATGTGATTGATGGAGCTGAAATCCCATCTGGGAATGCATTATTATGTCCTTTTTACATATGCCGAAAATCAAGGTTTTTAGTAGACATTTAACCTGTGTATGAGGGCCATAGACACTCGCCCAAGTGCCTTTTTTGACATTTTTTCCGTATTTTGCCCTGTTATTTGGAAATGCTTAGTGTGACAAGTCTTAAACTGTATTATATATAATTTTTGTTTGTTATGTATGTCCCCCAAAAAGTTTCAGATCTGTAGTTTAATTGCTAAGGTCTCTTTAACAATTGTAAAATGCCCACAGAAACCCAATTTATGGATATTATGCCACTTTAAAGCCCAGTAACTGTCAAACTATGTGGGTTATAGAGCTGAAATCTTTGAATTTTTAAAAGGAAATGCCTGTCTATTTAAATTTTGAATATTAATAATGTTATGGCTATCTTAGTCTTTTAAGAACTTATTTTTGTGTGTTATACCTCTGCTTGCTGAGTTTTTCACTTTTTAAAATGAAACTGGTTAAACATATTCAAGTAGACAAAATGGACACTTTAAGTGAGCTTTAAGTCCCAATATTAATGAAATTATATCCTTATGTAGTAAAACTAGGGGATTTTTAACCCTCAACTAGCCCAGTTTTATTCAACTTGCCTCAGTTAATTTTGGCACAGCTCCTACAGTTATGAACTCATTTCAGTTGATAATCACATACTTAAAATTCTCAATTCTTTTTGTATTTCAGTACCCCTTTTATATAGATTGTTTGTTTACCATTTATGCTCAACCCACACCCCCCACCCGGATTCCCCCCACCCACCTCTGGGACCTCCAGCTATATTGAGTGACACTAAATAAACAAAGGTATTTAGTGATATCAGATGAGAAACAAAGAACTCAATGGGGTTGCAGATCTTGTGTAATAGTGAGAGAGGTGTGGAGAAGGGGAGAGGGGTGGGGGTGGGAGGTGGTGGGCTTCATTACATATAACACAAAAGGGAGTCAGAACTGAGATTGTGTCACATATTTAGGTTGCATATATATGGACCACATATATAGGTATAGAGGAAATGAATAACTGAAAACAATTTGCAAATTCTAAAAATAATATAATAAAATAATAATATAAATAATTTTTTTTTAAATAATATTTTATTTCTGAACAAATATAGAAACAGATATGCGCTTTTGGGATTATGAATTTTAGAATGGACATTGAATCATCAATCATTTAAATACTTTGAAGGAAGATTGAAAAATATGATGAGTTGAGTTAAAAATAATATTTTATTTGTCAACAAATATAGAAACAGATATGCTCTTTTGGGATTATTAATTTAGAATGGACATTCAATCATCAATCATTTAAATACTTTGAAAATAGGTTTAGAGTTATCATTGCAGGAAGATTGAAAATATAATTTGAGGTATGTATTCGGCGTCTGGGGATACACCATCTTCCTTGGGGAGATATAAACAGAGTAGATTGATGTGCTGAAGTTCATATAATAATGGGTAATTATGTTTTAAAAAATTCCCGATCAAAACCTGTGGCGTGAGTGATGACCTGTCTGGGGATATGTTGGCGCCGAGTTGGCCCAATCTAGTTTTAGAAGTGATCCGGATCACTATATGGATCTTCTGGATCCATGAAATGTAATTTTTAAAGACAGATACCTCAAAAAGTTATGGATGGATTGTGATGACATTTTCAGCAAATGGCCTAAATGGTGCGAGGAACAAGTGATTAGATTTTGGGAGTGATCTGGATCACTGTCTGGATCATCTGGATCCAGGTTGCAGATGTGTTTGTGTACATTGTAGCTAAAAAACTTATGGACGGATTTTGATGAAATTTTCAGGATATGTCTGAAAAGGTAAAAGGATGAAATGGCTGAATTTTGGAAGTGATCCGGATCACTATATGGATCTTCTGGAGCCATGAAATGTAATAAGACAGATACCTCAAAAAGTTATGGATGGATTGTGATGACATTTTCAGCAAGTGACCTAAATGGTGCGAGGAACAAGTGATTAGATTTGGGGAGTGATCTGGATCACTGTCTGGATCATCTGGATCCAGGTTGCCAGATGTGTTTGTGTACATTGTAGCAAAAAAACTTATGGACGGATTTTGATGAAATTTTCAGGATATGTCTGAAAAGGTAAAAGGATGAAATGGCTGAATTTTGGAAGTGATCCGGATCACTATATGGATCTTCTGGATCCATGAAATGTAATAAGACAGATACCTCAAAAAGTTATGGATGGATTGTGATGACATTTTCAGCAAATGACCTAAATGGTGCGAGGAACAAGTGATTAGATTTGGGGAGTGATCTGGATCACTGTCTGGATCATCTGGATCCAGGTTGCCAGATGTGTTTGTGTACATTGTAGCAAAAAAACTTATGGACGGATTTTGATGAAATTTTCAGGATATGTCTGAAAAGGTAAAAGGATGAAATGGCTGAATTTTGGAAGTGATCCGGATCACTATATGGATCTTCTGGATCCATGAAATGTAATAAGACAGATACCTCAAAAAGTTATGGATGGATTGTGATGACATTTTCAGCAAATGACCTAAATGGTGCGAGGAACAAGTGATCAGATTTGGGGAGTGATCTGGATCACTGTCTGGATCATCTGGATCCAGGTTGCCAGATGTGTTTGTGTACATTGTAGCAAAAAAACTTATGGACGGATTTTGTTGAAATTTTCAGGATATGTCTGAAAAGGTAAAAGGATGAAATAACTGAATTTTGGAAGTGATCCGGATCACTGTATGGATCTTCTGGATCCGTGAAATGTAATAAGACATACCTTAAAAAGTTATGGATGGATTGTGATGACATTTTCAGCAAATGACCTAAATGATACAAGGAACAAGTGATTATACTTTTGGAATGATCTGGATCACCGTCTGGATCATCTGGATCGAGCCTGCAACATGATTTTACGATGAATTTTGATGATATTTTTAGGCTATGTTACAAATAGTAAAAGGAAGAAGTGGTAAAAGGATGAAATGATTGAATTTTGGAAGTGATCCGGATCACTATATGGATCTTCTGGATCCATGAAATGTAATTTTTTAAGACAGATACCTCAAAAAGTTATGGATGGATTGTTTCAGCAAATGGCCTAAATGGTACAAGGAACAAGTGATTACATTTTTGGAGTCATCTGGATCATCTGGATCCAGGCTTGCACATAATCTTGGAATGGATTTTACTATTTTCAGGATATGTTACAAATGGTAAAAGGAAGAAGTGGTAAAAGGAAGAAATGGTTCAATTTTGCGAGTGATCTGGACCACTATCTGGATCTTCTGGATCCGTGAATGTAATTTTTAAAGACAAATAGCTCAGAAAGTCATGAATGGATTTTTATGAAATTTTCAGGAAATGTCTTAAATGGGACAAAGAACAAATGATTAGATTTTGGGAGTAATCTGGATCACTGTCTGGATCATGTGGATCCAGGCTGCCAGATGTGTCTGTGTACAAGATAACTCAAAAACTTATGGATGGATTTCGATGAAATTTTTAGAATATGTCTGAAAAGGTAAAAGGATGAAATGATTGAGTTTTGGAAGCGATCCGGATCACTATATGGATCTTCTGGATCCATGAAATGTAATTTTTAAAGACAGATATAAGTGAAACAACTAGTGATTAGCGTTTGGAAGTAATCTGGTACTATGGAGAATCCTGACCTGGTGCTCCAGGAAACAGGCTCAAGCCCGACACATTCACGCCTTAACTATGTCCCGTCCGGGGATACACTGCGTCGAGACGCAATCTCTAGTTATATATGGTACGTTTAGTGAAAATGTGAAAAATCACAAATGTCTCAAACCATAAGAGATAGAGCAATTTAGAGCAAATTTTTGAGCCACAGGGTAGTACAACTGTATCCTATGCTGTTGGGTTTGGTCAACTTTGGCCTACTTTTGACTGAGTAATAGTACTTTTACCTAATATAATTATATGGCTTATAACTCTCAAACTATTGCATTTAGAGTATTTTGTTCCAATATGTTGTTCAACTACTTTCTCCACAGCTACAACATGGTCAGTAGTTTGGAAGTGTATCTCCATAGCTAAGTGAGTAATAGATCTTGTCCAAGCTATATCTCAGAAACCGTAAGGTGTAGGAAGTTGATATATGGTAGGAACATTGGTTAGGGGATGTAGGTGTGCAATGTCATGGTCTGACCTTGATTTGACCCTTGACCTGGCCGTAGTGACTTTGCCCTATAAAATCTTGTCTGGGCTATTTAATGCTCGGCGGGAGATACACACCGTGGCAGTGGTCTTGTTAAGCGTCCCTGAAAGGGCGCTTATTTGGTTTCGCCTCAGTTTCCTCGCCACCGCCGCCGCATTATGGTCTCCCTTGAATATCTCCCTTATTATTGCAAGCTTTTTAACCATATTTGGCAGTTATATACCTTAGGCGTGGGAAAATTTTTCCACATGCTTAAATTTGACCGTTGATCTTTATCAAGGTCACATGATCAAAAAATAGTTTTTTTCGGGTACACCCGCCCGTCATCTCAGTTCAGGAAAATCTACTGACCGCAGAGGCTTGTAACTTCGTACACATGTTTATACTATCAAAAACATGAGCTGATTAGGTTTTGGGAGCAATCCAATGAAAATTGACCGATTTCTGAGTGATTTTCTAACAGGTACCAATCAGAAAGCTTAAAATTCATGTGAACCCCCCTATTATTATCTCCCGCCCGGCTCGCCGGAGGGAGATTATAATTTGCACCATGTGCGTGTGTACGTGCGTGCGTGCGTGTGTCACGCAGTTTTCTCTGAAACTACTACAGTTACACATTTTTGGTAAATCACAAGTCCTAATGAATTTTTTTGCTCTTCAATATTTTTGGGGTTTGGTGAACTTTGGCCTACTTTTGAGTGAGTAATAGCTATTTTAGCTAATATAATTATATGGCTTATAACTCTGAAACTATTGCATTTACAGTATTTTGTTCTAATATGTTGTTCAGCTACTTTCTCCACAGCTACAACATGGTCAGTAGTTTGGAAGTGTATCTCCATAGCTAAGTGAGTAATAGCTACTTTGTCAATTTTTAATTATAACCATAATGAGTAAATGGCTTATATCTTCATAAGTATTGCAGCTACACAATTTTGTTCCAATATGTTGTTCAGCTACTTTCTCCACAGCTACAACATGGTCAGTAGTTTGCAAGTGTATCTCCATAGCTAAGTGAGTAATAGCTACTTTTTCAGTTTTTAATGATAACCATAATGAGTAAATGGCTTATATCTTCAAAAGTATTGCAGCTACACAATTTTGTTCCAATATGTTGTTCAGCTACTTTCTCCACTGCTACAACATGGCCAGTGGTTTGGAAGTGTATCTCTATAACTAAGTGAGTAATAGCTACTTTTTCAATTTTTAATGATAACCATAATGAGTAAATTGCTTATATCTTCAAAAGTATTGCAGCTACACAATTTCTCTCAAATATGTTGTTCATGTACTTTTTTGTGAACTGTCACATATTTAAGTTTCACAACTGTTGCTCAATGTACAAGTGAGTAATGGCTACTTTATTGCTACTTTTAGTAAAAATGTGAAAAATCAGAAATATCTCTCAAACTGTAAGATATAGAGCAATTTCGAGCAAATTTTTGACCCACAGGGTAGTACTAGAGTATCCTATTGCTAAGGGGGGAAAAGTTTGGTGAACTTTGGCCTACTTTTGAGTGAGTAATAGCGCTTTTACCTAATATAATTATATGACTTATAACTGTCAATGAGTAAATGGCTTATATCTTCAAAAGTATTGCAGCTACACAATTTTGTTCCAATATGATGTTCAGCTACTTTCTCCACAGCTACAACATGGTCAGTAATTTGGAAGTGTATCTCCATAGCTAAGTGAGTAATAGCTACTTTTTCAATTTTTAATGATAACCATAATGAGTAAATGGCTTATATCTTCAAAAGTATTGCAGCTACACAATTTCTCTCAAATATGTTGTTCATGTACTTTTTTGTGAACTGTAACATATTTAAGTTTCACAACTGTTGCTCGATGTACAAGTGAGTAATGGCTACTTTATTGCTACTTTTAGTGAAAATGTGAAAAATCAGAAATATCTCTCAAACCGTAAGATATAGAGCAATTTCGAGCAAATTTTTGACCCACAGGGTAGTACTAGAGTATCCTATTGCTAAGGGGGGAAAGGTTTGGTGAACTTTGGCCTACTTTTGAGTGAGTAATAGCGCTTTTACCTAATACAATTATATGACTTTTAACTGTCAATGAGTAAATGGCTTATATCTTCAAAAGTATTGCAGCTACACAATTTTGTTCCAATATGATGTTCAGCTACTTTCTCCACAGCTACAACATGGTCAGTAATTTGGAAGTGTATCTCCATAGCTAAGTGAGTAATAGCTACTTTTTCCATTTTTAATGATAACCATAATGAGTAAATGGCTTATATCTTCAAAAGTATTGCAGCTACACAATTTCTCTCAAATATGTTGTTCATGTACTTTTTTGTGAACTGTAACATATTTAAGTTTCACAACTGTTGCTCAATGTACAAGTGAGTAATGGCTACTTTATTGCTACTTTTAGTGAAAATGTGAAAAATCAGAAATATCTCTCAAACTGTAAGAGATAGAGAAATTTCGAGCAAATTTTTGAACCACAGGGTAGTACTAGAGTATCCTATGCTAAGGGGAAAATGGTTTGGTGAACTTTGGCCTACTTACTCACCTCCTCAAAATGAGTAAATACTTTTGGGAGAGCTTTCACTTGGTTAAGTTTCAGACGCGTAGCTAGTTACTCACCTACTCAAAATGAGTAAATGCTAATTATGTCTAAAAGTATTGCAGATAGCCAATTTTTCTCAAATAACTCATTCATATACTTTTGGAAGAGCTTTCACTTAGTGAGGTTTCAGACCCCTAGCTAATTTCTCACCTACTCAAAATGAGTAACTGCGAAGTATCTCTAAGAGTATTGCATATAGCCAATTTTTCTCAAATAACTCATTCGCCTACTTTTGGGAGAGCTTTCACATGGTGAAGTTTCAGAACTGTAGCTAATTACTCACCTACTCAAAATGAGTAACTGCGAATTATCTCTAAAAGTATTGCAGATAGCCAATTTTTCTCAAATAACTCATTCATGTACTTTTAGGAGAGCCTTCACAAGGTGAAGTTTCAGACCCGTAGGTAATTACTCACCTACACAAAATGAGTAAATGCTAATTATCTCTAAAAGTATTGTGGGTACCCAATTTTTATCAAATAACTCATTCATCTACTTTTGGAAGAGCTTTCACATGGTGAAGTTCCAAACCTGTAGGTAATTACTCACCTACTCAAAATGAGTAAATGCGAATTATCTCTAAAAGTATTGCAGATAGCCAGTATTTTTCAAATAACTCACTTCACCTATATTTTGGGAGAACTTTCAATTAGTGAATTTTCAGATCCATATCTAATTACTCACCTACTCAAAATGAGTAATTGCCTATTATCACTAAAAGTATTGCAGATAGCCAGTATTTCTCAAATAACTCATTCACCTACATTTTGGAAATATTTCACATGCTAAAGTTTTTTTATGAATTATTATATAAATGCGAATTCTCTCTAAAAGTATTGCAGATAGCCAATTTTTCTCAAATAACTCATTCACCTACTTTTGGGAGAGCTTTCACATGGTGAAGTTTCAGACCTGTAGCTAATTACTCACCTACTCAAAATGAGTAACTGCGAATTATCTCTTAAAAGTATTGCAGATAGCCAATTTTTCTCAAATAACTCATTCATGTACTTTTAGGAGAGCTTTCAGTTCGTGAAGTTTCAGACCTGTAGCTAATTACTCACCTACTCAAAATGAGTAAATGCGAATTATCTCTAAAAGTATTGCAGATACTCAATTTTTCTCAAATAACTCATTCATCTACTTTTGGAAGAGCTGTCACATGGTGAAATTTCAGACCCATAGCTAATTACTCACCTACTCAAAATGAGTAAATGAGAATTATCTCTAAAAGTATTGCAGATAGCCAATTTTTCTCAAATAATTCATTCATCTACTTTTGAAAGAGCTTTCACATGGTGAAGTTTCAGACCCGTAGGTAATTACTCACCTACGCAAAATGAGTAAATGCTAATTATCTCTAAAAGTATTGTGGGTACCCAATTTTTATCAAATAACTCATTCATCTACTTTTGGAAGAGCTTTCACATGGTGAAGTTCCAAACCTGTAGGTAATTACTCACCTACTCAAAATGAGTAAATGCGAATTATCTCTAAAAGTATTGCAGATAGCCAGTATTTTTCAAATAACTCACTTCACCTATATTTTGGGAGAACTTTCAATTAGTGAATTTTCAGATCCATATCTAATTACTCACCTACTCAAAGTGAGTAATTGCCTATTATCACTAAAAGTATTGCAGATAGCCAGTATTTCTCAAATAACTCATTCACCTACATTTTGGAGATATTTCACATGCTAAAGTTTTTTTATGAATTATTAAAATAATTTTTAATGCATTAAAATTAATGAAATCATGCACTAAATCGATTATAACTTATTGTATTTAGAGCATTTTGTTAAAATATGTTATTCACCTACTTTTTCCCACAGCAACAACATGGTGAGTAACTTGGGTGTCTATCTCAATAGATAAGTGAGTAATAGCTACTTTTGGATTTTTCACTAACTTCCATCATGAGTGAAATCACCTGTAACTTGAAAACTATTGCATTTAGACCTTCAGGGTAGTACAAAAGTGTCCTATGCAAAGGGGAAAGATTTCAATTTTCGCCACTTTTGGCGGCCATCTTGGATTTTAGCGGAAAAAAATGAAAAAGTGTGAATATCTCGAAAACCATAAGAGATAGAGCGATTTCGAGCGAATTTTTAACCTGCAAGGTAGTACAAGAATGTCCTGTGCAAAGGGGTAAAATTTCAATTTTCACCACTTTTGGCAGCCATCTTGGATATTTGCGGAAAATGGAAAAGTGTGAATATCTCTAAAACCGTAAGAGATAGAGCGATTTCAAGCAAATTTTTGATCAGAAGGGTAGCACAAGAGTGTCCTGTGCAAGGGGGAAAAATATCGATTTTCGCCACTTTTGGCGGCCATTTTGGATTTTTGCGGAAAATAGAAAAGTGTCAATATCTCGAAAACCGAAAGAGATAGAGCGATTTCGAGCAAATTTTTGACCTGCAGGGTGGTACAAGAGTCTCCTGTGCAAAGGGGGAAAATTTCAATTTTCGCCACTTTTGGCGGCCATCTTAGATTTTTGCGGAAAATAAAAAAGTGTCAATATCTCGAAAACCGTAAGAGATCGAGCGATTTCGAGCGAATTTTTGACCCGCAGGGTGATACAAGAGTGTCCTGTCCAAAGGGGAAAAATTTTATTTTTCGCCACTTTCGGCGGCCATCTTGGATTTTGCTGAAAATGGAAAAGTGTCAATATCTTGAAAAGCGTAACAGATAGAGCGATTTCAAGCGAATTTTCAACCTGCAGGATGGTACAACAGTGTCCTATGCAAAGGGGAAAAATTTCAATGTAGTATTTCTTCCCCTGCAGTACTCGGCGGGAGATACATACCGCGGCAGTGGTCTTGTCTTCTTAAGTATTGCATGTAGAGCCATAAAATATATTTGGAGGTAGTAGGAAACCATATGTGGAGAGTCTAGAAAGCAAGTCAAATTTCCCCCTGACACCCCTGTAGGGGTCAAACTGGGGTCATAAAATAGCCAATTTCATCTTTTCCCCGTATATCTCCTTTATTCTTGCTTCTAAAGCTTGACAATGTATTAAGAGGTATTGGGAAACCATATGTGAAGAGTCTAGATAGCCGGTCATATTTACCCCCAGATCCCCCCTTATGGGTCAAACTGGGGTCATAAAATAGCCGATTTTGTGTTTTTGCCTTTTATCTCCTTTATTCTTGCTTTTAGAGCTTTAGAATGTATTAAGAGGTATTGGGAAACTATATGTGAAGAGTCCAGATAGCTGGTCAGATTTATCCCCGGACCCCACCCCCCCTTATGGGTCAAACTGGGGTCATAAAATAGCCAATTTTGTGTTTTTGCCTTATATCTCCTTTATTCTTGCTTTTACAGTTTTAGAATGTATTAAGAGGTATTGGGAAACCTTATGTGATGAGTCTTGATAGCCGGTCAGATTTACCCCCGCATCCCCCCTTATGGGTCAAACTGGGGTCATAAAATAGTTGATTTTGTGTTTTGGCCTTTTATCTCCTTTATTCTTGCTTTTACAGCTTTAGAATGTATTAAGAGGTATTGGGAAACCATATGTGAAGAGTCTAGATAGCTGGTCAGATTTACCCCCGGACCCCGCCTTATGGGTCAAACTGGGGGTCATAAAATAGATGATTTTGTGTTTTTGCCTTATATCTCCTTTATTCTTGCTTTTAGAGTTTAGAAGGTATTAAGAGGTATTGGGAAACCTTGTGTGAAGAGTCTAGGTAGCTGGTCAGATTTACCCCCGGATCCCCCCTTATGATTCAAACTGGGGTTATAAAATAGCCGATTATGTGTTTTTGCCTTTTATCTCCTTTATTCTTGCTTTTAGAGCTTTAGGATGTATTAAGAGGTATTGGGAAACCGTATGTGAAGAGTCTAGATAGCTGGTCAGATTTACCCCCTGCCCCCCTCCCTCTTTTATGGATCAAACTGGATTCATCGATTTTACCCCCGGATCCCCCCTTATGATTCAAACTGGGGTTATAAAATAGCCGATTTTGTGTTTTTGCCTTATATCTATTTTATTCTTTCTTTTAGAGATTTACAATGTATTCAGAGGTATTGGAAAACCTTATGTAAAGAGTCTAGATAGCTGGTCAGATTTACCAGATAGATGTGTTCAAAGCATTGTGTCATAAACTTCTTGCCTTTCTAAAGGCTCACATTTTACTATACCTTTTTGTAAAATGTAAATAGATATGTGGCATTTATAAAGCACTGTTACTCTTTAATTAAGTAGTTTTATGGTGTAGCTTTCGACCTATTATAAGTATTGATGCTTTATGCATTCTTAGCCAGAGCATTTATTCAATTAACTTTTCGCAAATTTATGACCATAGAAAACAAAATAACGCTTAAATTTTTCTTTCATGTTAATGCATGAACTTTCACACTGTCTGCTTAACTTTCACTTCTTCTCTCAGCACTGCATGTTTTTATTTTCAAAAACCTTTTCTACTGTATATTATATTGCAGTGAACCTTTTTGGGATGCTTAGTTTTTATTAGCAAAAACATTTTTCTAGTTTTACAAATGAAACAGGGTCTTGTAAGACTACTGTACAATTGTTGCAAAGTGTATGTGGTGGACATTACACATGATAATGTGTGTTCTTCTATGCTATCCTGTTTCTTTTCATATGTTGCAGCTACTGTTAACAGGGTGTCCTATTTCTATTTTTCCATCATCTAGAAATTTGATGTAAATTGAAAAGTTATTTCCTTTGGCAATTTCAAACAAATAGGGTCTTTTTTGGACCCCTTGGTTATTTGAAACCATAGTGCCTCTCTATGAAAAACTATATTTGATTTGGCATGTTATATGAGAAAAAAGACACTTTCACAATGATATACTAAGGGAAAAGCAAGGCTTACAAATTTGAAGTAGTGTAAAAGAAGCCATTTTTTCTGTTTCATGCATGTTGTAAGTACATTTTCTGTATTGTTAAAGACATAATAAGAAGCTTTGATTTTGTGTGCAAAAGTGACCATTTTCTACTTTACATTTGATAATTATCCAATCATGTACGATACATTATAAACAATATAAACAAGAAAGGGTACTTAAAGGGTACTGTGCAACTCTTGACAGAGCATTCATAGGGTGGACATTACACATGATGTATTTTCTTCTACAACATTCTGCTACCTTTCATATATTGCAGCTGCTGTTAGAGTAAGAAATCTAAAATTCGCCAGGAATCTAAAATTCGCCACCTCTAAAACCTTAGTTAATTTTATGAAGAAAATGATGTTTTTGTCCAAAAATTGGTATCTGTCAGTTCAAAAAGCCCTAATTTACTATACAGTCAACAAATCTCACCACAATTCATTTATTTTATTAGTATTTTCACATGAGGCGAATTTCAGATATGTGGCGAATTTTAGATTTCTTACTCTACCAGTGCATCCTATTTGTAGTTATGAGGTTAGAAATAAACATATTCTCTGTATCTGTATGAGCAAAATCTACCTAATGCTGGCATTGTAATGCATCCCTTGTATGCTACAGGTTCAAAGTTAACTATCACAGAGGAGTTCCAGGCAAAGACAGACTGCTCATGTACAGCATGGAACAGAGTAAATGGGGTAGAGACCAGGGCAAAAAGAGAGGTATCGTTAATGATAGGTGAGTTAACATCTTACATCCTTCAACAGGATGTCCTTAAGTTTCAGCTCTTGTTTTTCTCACTGCCGCATAATACTGCTTTTTTTAATTGAATTAAGAAAAATGAGGTATGAAAGTGTATACAAGCACTGCTATGAGAAGGGGTTTTCACAGCCTTTATTGCCATATATAAATATGTCTTTAAAATTATTGTACTATTGTATATGCCATGTTAAAATCTCTATTTTGTTTATTAAGCGTCCCGCAAGGGACGCTTGTTTGTGTATGGGAGAGCTTCAGGCTCCCCCGGCTCCGCCGGCTCCGCAGGCTCCGCATTTTGTTTTCCTTATAACTCTGTAACCGTTAGGCGGATTCTTTTCAAATTTGGCAGGTTTAGGCAGTAGTCTTGGGGAATTTTTTGGAATATGCTGCAGTGACATTTCAACCAATCAGAGAGGTCACATGACCAAAATGTCTTTTTTCGATGGGGAAGCTTGTCCGGATGATAACTTGAAAGGAATTTTATCAATTCACCTGAAACTTGGCAAATACATTCATTCTATTAAAATCTGGAAATCATTAGATTTTGGCATTGATTGGTCAAGAAATGGCCGAGTAATTTTAGGATTAATTAATCATTATGAATTTTCCAAATAAGGAAAACACAAAAATGCTTATATCTCGAAAACCGTGCTAGATAGAGCGACTTCGACGAAATTTTTGACCCGCAGGGTATCTCTGCGGAGTAGTTTTCCCAATTTTCAAAAAAATTTTGTCTCGCCCAAAATGGCGGCCATTTTGAATTTTCGAAATTTTCGCAAAAATTGCAAAACATAAAAATGCTTATATCTCGAAAACCGTGCTAGATAGAGCGATTTCGACGAAATTTTTGATCCGCAGGGTATCTCTGCAGAGTAGTTATCCCAATTTTGAAAAAATTTTTGTCTCGCCAAAAATGGCGGCCATTTTGAATTTTCGAATTTTTCGCAAAAATTGCAAAACATAAAAATGCTTATATCTCGAAAACCCTGCTAGATAGAGCGATTTCGACGAAATTTTTGACCCACAGGGTATCTCTGCAGAGTAGCCATGCCAATTTTCAAAAAAAATTTCTCTTGCCAAAAATGGCGGCCATTTTGAATTTTCGAATTTTTGCGCAAAAATTGCAAAACACAAAAATGCTAATATTTCGAAAACCGTGCTACATAGAGCGATTTCGACGAAATTTTTGATCTTCAGGGTATCTCTGCAGAGCAGCTATCCCAAAGAGCTTTCACTTGGTGAAGTTTCAGACCCATAGCTAATTGCTCACCTACTCAAAAAGAGTAAATGCGAATTACCTCTAAAAGTATTGTAGATGGCCAATTTTTCTCAAATAACTCATTCACCTACTTTTGGAAGAGCTTTCACTTGGTGAAGTTTCAGACCCGTAGCTAATTACTCACGTACTCAAAATGAGTAAATGCTAATTATCTCAAAAACTATTGCGGATACCCAATTTTTATCAAATAACTCATTCATGTACTTTTGGGAGAGCTTTCACATGGTGAAGTTTCAGACCCGTAGATGATTACTCACCTACTCAAAATGAGTAAATGCGAATTATCTCTTAAAAGTATTGCAGATAGCCAATTTTTCTCAAATAACTCATTCACCTACTTTTGGGAGAGCTTTCACTTGGTGAAGTTTCAGACCCATAGCTAATTACTCACCTACTCAAAATGAGTAAATGCGAATTATCTCTAAAAGTATTGCAGATAGCCAATTTTTGTCAAATTAATCATTCACCTACTTTTGGGAGAGCTTTCACTTGGTGAAGTTTCAGACCTATAGCTAATTACTCACCTACTCAAAATGAGTAAATGCGAATTATCTCTAAAAGTATTGCAGATAGCCAATTTTTCTCAAATAACTCATTCACCTACTTTTGGCAGAGCTTTCACTTGGTGAAGTTTCAGACCCATAGCTAATTACTCACCTACTGAAAATGAGTAAATGCGAATTATCTCTAAAAGTATTACAGATAGCCAATTTTTCTCAAATAACTCATTCACCTACTTTTGGGAGAGCTTTCACTCTGTGAAGTTTCAGACCCATAGCTAATTACTCACCTACTGAAAATGAGTATATGTGAATTATCTCTAAAAGTATTGCAGATAGCCAATTTTTCTCAAATAACTCATTCACCTACTTTTGGGAGAGGTTTCACTTGGTGAAGTTTCAGACCCATAGCTAATTACTCGCCTACTCAAAATGAGTAAATGCGAATTATCTTTAAAAGTATTGCAGATAGCCAATTTTTCTCAAATAACTCATTCACCTACTTTTGGGAGAGCTTTCACTTGGTGAAGTTTCAGACCCATGGCTAATTACTCACCTACTCAAAATGAGTAAATGCGAATTATCTCTAAAAGTATTGCAGATAGCCAATTTTTCTCAAATAACTCATTCACCTACTTTTGGCAGAGCTTTCACTTGGTGAAGTTTCAGACCCATAGCTAATTATTCACCTACTCAAAATGAGTAAATGTGAATTATCTCTAAAAGTATTGCAGATAGCCAATTTTTCTCAAATAACTCATTCACCTACTTTTGGGAGAGCTTTCACTCTGTGAAGTTTCAGACCCATAGCTATTTATTCACCTACTCAAAATGAGTAAATGCTAATCATCTGTAAAAGTATTGCGGATACCCAATTTTTATCAAATACTCATTCATCTACTTGTGGGAGAGCTTTCACATGGTGAAGTTTCAGACCCATAGCTAATTACTCACCTACTCAAAATGAGTAGATGCAAATTATCTCTAAAAGTATTGCAGATAGCCAATTTTTCTCAAATAACTCATTCACCTACTTTTGGGAGAGCTTTCACTCTGTGAAGTTTCAGACCCATAGATAATTATTCACCTACTCAAAATGAGTAAATGTGAATTATCTCTTAATAGTATTGCAGATAGCCAATTTTTCTCAAATAACTCATTCACCTACTTTTGGAAGAGCTTTCACACACGAAAATGAAAAATTGTGAATATCTCGGAAAAGCTATTTCTTCTGCTTTAATGCTCGGCGGGAGATACACACCACGGCAGTGGTCTTGACAAAAATTTTTGTCTCCCCAAAAATGGTGGCCATTTTGAATTTTCAAAGTTTTTGCAAAACACAAAAATGCTTATATCTCGAAAACCGTGCTATATGGAGCGAACTCAACAAAATTTTGGACCTGCTGGGTATCTCTGCAGAGTAGCCATGCCAATTTTCAAAATATTTTTGTCTCGCCAAATATAGTGGACATTTTTAATTTTTTTATTTTTTGCAAAACACAAAAATGCTTATATCTTGAAAACCGTGCTAGATAGAGCAGACTGCGCTGACTTTGGTTGCCACAACAGTATAAGGCTAGAAACGAAGCATTTTCTTAATACTTTAGCACTCACCTTTATATCCTTTTCGGGACGCTTTGTTTTTGCTATGCAAAAACATTATCTTTTTTTTTTGCGAGCGATCCTCTAGTTGAAATTTTGAATGGTTACGTGCATTATATGGATAGAAATGGGAAAATTCTATTTCTGCATGTCAAATGGTTTCACCCTAATGATATGCATCGACATGTAAAGGACAAACAGAAATTGTGATATTGTCTTAACCTTATGAGAATTACCCCTTCATTTCCCAGCTGAGAAAATGCATGCATAAAAATTTGCGGAATCAGTAATGCATTGTTTGGGGCTATAATGTTTACCCTCGTATTAGAAATTAAACCAATTGTAATATCCTTTTTGAAGTTTATCATTTTTTTGTGTTAATACGTCTTTCCTAATGGACAATATGCTAAACTGGTTGGCGTGGAAGGGCCCGTCAAACGTCAGAAAAAAATATTTCCACCGGGAGGCCGGTCCAATAGTGTACATTCGCTAGGTGGTGTGTCATACTTCCTTCCTGTCTAGACAGGATGTGATCTAGAAGCTTGTGAAGTGTGAAGAAAAGTTTGAAGTTCTTTGGAATTGAATCTTATTTTTATCTGGATATATATCTATATATTACTACACTGTTTGTACAATATGGCATCTCCTGGATGGAAAATAGGGGTGTGTCTCCATTTAATGGCAGCCTTTGATCAGCACATTCATGCAAAATGTCGCAACATGGGACAAGGTGTGGATCGGTACGTCCTCAAAGAATAATTAAGTTTTGCAACTTTGAACAAAAATCTCAACTCGCTACCCCATCTTACAAAATTAAACAAAGAGAAGAAGAGCAAGAAATCTGACAAGATAGACTCAGGTGTAGTGTAAGTAATGGGTCTGAAAAATCAGATTTGATTTATGGGTAATTCAGTTATCGATTATAATCGTTTTTCTGCTTGTTTATAAAGCAAGACAGAAAATTCTTTATTTTTTCAAAAGTCATAGTCAGCTTCTTCACACTTCACAAGTTGTGAAAAACTGTGTCTTATGTGACCAGACAGATAATCTAGAGCATTACCTTTATTAGTCGAATCTTGGATTCGAGTTATGTACTGGGTTCTGATTGTTATTTAAAAAATGCCATTTTATTAGTCGAATCTTGGATTCGAGTTATGTGTTGGGTTCTGATTGTTATTTAAAAAATGCCATTTTATCCTCTAAAAGCTAAAGATATATGTAATATCTATACACATAGATTAAATATAAGAGGTACTGTATATACTCTGTCATTTTGTTTTTTGTTTAATATTTTCTTTAATGTACATTTTATGAAATGAATACACTGTCTAGCCTTTGTCTAGCTTCTTGCAAAGTACCAGGATGTAGAAAATCTTTTGTCTTTTTCTTTGTTTTCTGGTGCTCAGTGGAGTAATTTTCCCCAATATAAATGTCTGGTTCTTCAACATGACTTCCAGATATGTCTTCCAGACATACTAATAGGTTCAATAGACATTATTCAATAAACAGCCTTTTATGCTTGTGTTGGTGGTTATTCAAAACACTGGTAGAAATACCATTTACATATTTGGAAGTGGCAATTTTAATTATGTGGGTGCAAGTTTTTGTACAAATAAAAGTTCAGAAAAGTGGCCTTTGCCATGAATACAGAGTCAGAAAATTAATTGAAAATGGTTTACATGGGAATGGTATAAATGTGTATGTGTGACACATGTACTCGTAATTGGTATTTCATCAGTTTTACAAGTCACATATAGTACATCACATGAACTTTTTCATACCTGTTGTGTGTTTAAAATTTGCATGTTAGGGAATGTCTTTTGTCCTTGACAGCCTGTATCTGACTCCTGGTAAAAATATTCCAAAGGGAAAACCAAAATTTGTACTTAATGTTGTGTGCAATATTGAGAGTCATATTTGGACAGATTTACTGTAGTGTGCATTTGTGTAGCCACATGAGAGATGTGTATAAACCATGTAAGCCTCTTTGAATATAATGTAGAGTACCAATATTGAGGATCTTTGGTGCTTGCACCTGAAAGTCATGGGGTGTGTTATTGTTTCTAGTTGTTATAGATCACACCTTGTCCTTTAAACTTGTAATTGATGAAATACCATAATTCACTTTGGGAAATTCACTTAATTACGGGGAGGCCCCAGATAACTTTCTACCATCTGCAAAACACTAGAGAATAGTCATAAAACATTAACATGATGTTTTTACTTTGGGTGAATACTAACGTAACAGTGACTACAGTAGGCAACATATTTTCTATGATTAGATTTTGTTTAATATCAAGTAAAGTTTCCATCATATATGTCAAACATGGTAATGTTAAGCAGAACCTTTACAGTGTCATTTGTCAGAGTTGAACCTGTAGAACCAAAATAGTGACACTAGTATTGGCCCTAGCTCTAGTACAAATGTAACTTTTACAACAGACAAGGCAATAAATCAATCTTTGTTGTGTCGCAACAAAAAATTTTGCAGTGGTAATTGAATGTGAAAATATAAATTGTCTTCTATTTTGTGCAAATTTAAGGCATTTTCCAAGTTACGGTTTGAAGCATTAGACAGCCCCAAAATCTGTCTTTCATCAGCAATGTTAAAACAACTTAAGTACAATTTAAGTGCTAATTTAAATAGTGTTGGTCTAAAATTCACTTGCACCATTGTATAGGTAATCTTTGAATGTGGAAAGGGAAGTAGAACATATGCCCATGAATGTCAAGACAAGCTTGTACCAACCTTATGACAATACATGATAATATGGGGAAAACTTACATTTGACTTAGGATGTAATCTTGGAACAAGACCTTCACATTATTGGCTTGCTGATCACACAATATTTATAAAGTCTGTTTTATTGAATAATTTAAAGTCAATTATATTATTCATGCAAGTTAACCATATAGAAATTAAGACAAATTTACCTTTAACTCTTGTATCAGAAATGTACTTATATTTTTGATACTGAGAACTATGATTTCAGAGTTGCTTCTAGGATGCGTTTTCTGCGATATCTCGCATTAATTTGCTTTTGCTCGCGGATTTCATCGAAGTATGCGGGGACAAGGTTGTAAAAGAACGCATTCAGCACAAGGCAATGCGGGATATATATACGAAGCGAAAAGACGAGAGATCAAAGAAATCGAAACGATGCGTGGAGCGAGAGTTTGTCGAGGTTTTGATTTTTCTGTCGAAACGTTCTTCGAATAATGCCTGTAGACGATTTTGGTTCCGTGATCGTTTACAAACTCCAATATATTATGAGGTACAGACAGTATTTGGACATATTATACCCCAAAATATAAAATTAAGCTGAAAGTGGATGATTATACAAAAAAATGGCTGCAAGAAAAACGAAACTTACAGTAGACTGGATTGTTACCACAACAGGAGAGGCAAGCCGGTGCTGACCCTACGTATCTGTGGGGTTTCCCAACAATGTATGTCTAGAAAATATTTTACTTGAAGATCAAAATTCATGGACAACTCATTAATATTAATGAGGTTTCTTAACAATATTTTCTGCTTTAAGATAAAATACTAGATGGACCACAAAGCTCAGCTCAGATTCGTAGAAAATATTGACAATTTCATGGGATTTTTTAACAATATTTTACTAGAAGAATTTGTGGACTACTCATTAATATTCATGAGGTCACATTATTCTGTGAGGTTTTCCAACATATTCGTACAAATTGATGGTATACAGATTTTCGTGGTGGTTTTAATTCTTAATATTTTCTGATTTAAGATCAAATACTAGAAGGACTACAGAGCTCATGTATGCGTAAAAAATATTTGACGATTCCATTGGATTTTTTAGCAATATTTTACTTGAAGAATTTGTGGACTACTCATTACTATTCATGAGGTCATGGTATTCTGTGGGGTTTTCCAACATATTTGTATGAATTGATGGTGTAATGAGTCGACTGAATTTGTGATGCCATGACTTCAGATGAAAACTTAAAACCATAATGCCATGACAGGAGCCACTTTGATGTAAATAACCATTTTCAGTATTTTTTTAAAATTCTATCACTAGCCTTGAAGTTTATTTTTATTGGGCAAGACAATAAAAATTGACCACTAATTAATAGAAGTCCACTGTTAAAAATGCCTAAATAAACTGAAAATGTATTTTTTATTAGTTTAAACTTATCATGAAGTCGTCCCCCAGAATTTTTAGCCCCTCCCCCACATTTTGTGTAGTGGTGGGGGATCGCCCCCACTTTTTTAAATTCCTAGAATCAACACTGTGATTTATAGCTTACCCACAATCTCTCCTATAATCTTATTTTACAAATTTGAAGCTTACTTCACAACCTTCAGCTTTTCACCTGCAATGTCTCACCCTTATAGAATAGAATAGAATGATTTATATAGCAAAAAATTGCTGCAACATCCTCTAATCCTTAATTTTTATTGCGTTACTACATCCTATCCAATGGACAATTGCTAATCCGGTCGGCGCAGACCGGCCCGCCAAACGGCAGAAAACGTCATCTTATATGAGTGCATAATGCCCTCACAAGTACTGTGCACTCCCCAGATGGCGCCTCATACCTCCTTCTTGTCTAGACAAGATGACGTCATAGCATCTTTTTCGTTTGGCGCGTGTACTGTGCAGACGTGTTTTCAACAATCTCCAGATTTTTAAAGAAAAGTGCATTATGACGGATTTTCTACCTTATTTGCAAATAATTTATTTTAGAAGTGTTACTTACATATCAAGCATGGATATACATTACACTCCCTAGCTGACTCAATTTAGTGTTGATGATAGGGCAGTAAGACAAGAAATATGAATTATGAAGGCAGCCATTTTATTACGCTACAATAGCTTACCATGTGGGACTCAATCCTGTACTTGGATGGCCACAAGGCTTCATGGCCAACGTCTAAGAAAAATAGACATTTATAGTTGGCCGTAGCCGCTCGTTGTCGTCACGTGATAACTTCTGACCAATCGCCCTACTTTCTCGTTGGCCACGTTAACTGGTAGCTCTTTGTAAATATACAGACATTTTCATTTATTTCTCAGTTTTTACTTGGAGGTTCTTCTTGGCTATTTCTTTTATTATATAACATAGATCATTCTGTAAAATTTTTTTTTATAGTGAAATACCCTTAACATTTCCTAACAGTAGCTATTCGTTCGAGCCATCCAACCCAATGGCCAACGCAGAGATGCAATTTTTAAGGTTATATAACAAATTTTGACAGGATAAGTATATTTCTTGTTTTCGCGTGTTTTGAGTTTTCCTCGGTTCAGGCCCTTTATATTCTATGTCTTTTATTGCGTTTAAAATGTCCATCCATCAAACGAATAAACAACTATTGCCCTACCTGTAGGGAGGCTTGGCAAGGGCGATGACCCCTGTGTCACCTTTGAAACGCCCTGTGATATCTGTGCATCTTTTACAGATGACCAGATGAAAAAAATTCAGCACAGGGAACGCTATCTTAAGAAACAAAAGGCGGACACTAATATAAAAGATAATGAACTTGATCTCTTGGGCGAAGGCGACGGGGATTCCTTCACTGGTTCAAATGCAGACCTCAAGAGTGCTGCTGACAATCTTTTTACCTCACCCCCCCCACCCCCCACCCCCCCACCCCCCCGTCCTCAACCCCTTCCCTTCAGTTGTTTATCACTTAAAACACCAGCCAAATCTGTCCCACCCACCCCAGGTACTGCCTTGCAACAAAAAATTGAAACAAATCTAGAAAAATCCCTGGGCAAATTCTTTAAATATTTATTTACAGCAACAAAGGGGTTCCTTCCAGGCATCTATGTTGGAAGCTTTTCAGTCGCTCCGAGAGGAGTTGACTGCTAAAAAGCAAACAGAGGTGGATCAGACCTCGTTTCCTGCTTCCAAACCTGGTACATCCAGTACTGCTGTCCATCTGGACCTACCCCCACCGAGACCTAGAACTAACATACAAACCGAGGATATGGATGTGGACTACGGTCCAGCACTGCCTCCTCGTCTCGTACTTGACCCTCATGATACATCGGATCAGTACCTCCAAAAAAAGTCTCGGACAAACCCAAAAAACATAGCCACTCTCGCAGTAGGCATGAAATTGAATCCAGGTCTGCCTCGGATCAATCTATTGAGGAATCCGATGAACCTCGGATCCCTTCTACTAAACCTGAAAAGCACGCTGATAAGAGTAAACACAAGTCTAGGTCCAGATATGTGTCATCTTCCTCAGGGGAGGATCAGTCCCCTGTAGCCAGACACAGGTCTTCTAAGCCCTCTGGGGCTCAGCCCTCAGGGGCTGTTTCTGATCAAGACCTCCCTCAACATGATCCAGACCCCCCTTATTATAGGGAAGTAGCTCTGTCTGACATTCCCTCACAGTACGCTGAAGAGGT
This sequence comes from Sabellastarte sp. h YS-2021, assembly GCA_964017235.1. Taxonomy (NCBI): domain Eukaryota; kingdom Metazoa; phylum Annelida; class Polychaeta; order Sabellida; family Sabellidae; genus Sabellastarte; species Sabellastarte sp. h YS-2021. The sequence continues at coordinate 112,229,928 of OZ024932.1, forward strand.
CGACACTTTTAGGGGCATTCTTTCCCTCCCTGACCCCAGGGAATCTATGCCTAGGTCCTCAACTTCAGTCATGGGTCTGGACGATGAGAAAGGCCGTCAAGGTCCTTCCTCTATTCTTCCACTTAGCTCAGTTATCAAGGACGCCTTTGATAAATTTCAACATGACTTTAAGGCTGCTAATTTACCCGAGGGTAAATATGTCAAGCCTCCTCCTTCCACTTCTAAGTGGTACAGGGTGGGACAGCCCTGTTATCAGGACAAATATCAGGAGTTGAATACGGATTTCGCCAAAATCTGTATTACTCCTAAACCCTCTGGGGCCCCTATGGGCAAGGTCCCCCTACCAATTCTTAAAGAATTGGAGCATCAGGCTAGGCAAAATATCTCAACCCTCAATTTCACCGCTGCCTTTGCTAAAACTTCTTCTTCTTGCAATGCTTCCCTTGAGAAGTGTCAACATAGCGTTAAGTCAACTGTCAAGAAGATTAAGTCACAGATCCAAAAAGGTGCCAATCCTGAAAAAGCAGCAAAGCGTGGATATGAGGAAGTCTGTGAGTACATGGATTTTTGGAATAAGACAGTTCTTATTCAACACAGGGCCCTTACATGCCGCAGCAAATCCCTAGCCCATATACTCCAGAGGGAATTATATTCTGGGCTAATACCGGCTTGCTTAGGCGCAAAGCCAAAATGACCCTCTTACAGCCACAATTGGGGGAAACGAGACGCCAAGAACTCAGGAACTCGTCCTTTTGGGACCCTTCCTTTTTCCAGTCTCAACTTGTGAAGGAAGGTGAAGACTTCCTACTCAAAAAAGGCACCTATAAAGACTCTCAGGGTTTCGCACCCTATCAAAATAAGCCCTTTCGTGGTCCCCACGAGAGAAGAGGCTCCTACAGGAAACGCCCCTTTGGGGGCAACTCCTCACAAAGCAGTAACCAATCGTTTTCCTCACGAAGGGGGAAACCGAACTTCAGAGGCTCCAGGGGTCATTTTCGACCCCATAATAGGGGAAGAGGGCGTAGAAACCCCTCTTCCCAATGACTCCTCCAAAGCCTCACTCAGTCCACCAGTAGGAGGTCGCCTCCGTTCTTTCAGAAGAGACTGGCAAACAAACAAATGTTCTCCAAACGTGTTAAACATTATCACCAATGGCTACCTACTGCCATTCCTTTCAAAGCCAAATTTGGTCAGATTCCCTCTGATCCTGTCAGAGTACAAGGCCCATCAAAAAGACCAAGCCCTGGCCACTTGTATCCAGTCTCTTCTGTCAAAGAACGCAATCGAAAGGGTGGAAAATGTAAAATCTCTCGGGTTTTACAGGCGCCTGTTTCTAGTACCCAAGCCTTACCAAAGGTTGAGGCCAGTCATAGACCTAAGTAGGCTCAACACTTTTCTACACGTAGAAAAGTTCAAAATGGAAACTCCAGAGTCCATCAGGACCTCCCTGATTCCAGGGGAGTGGGTATCGTCGATAGATCTGTCAGACACTTACCTACACATCCCCATTCATCCAAACTCAAGGAAATACCTAAGGTTTTGCTACAAGTCACAGGTGTTCCAGTTCACCTCCCTCCCATTCGGACTAGCCACAGCCCCCCAGGTCTTTACAATGATTGTAAAGGAAGTGAAACTAATGGCTCCTCTCCAGAGGACTCAGAGTTCACCAATACCTGGACGACTGGCTGATCAGGTCCCAGTCTCAGGAGGAAGCCCAAGTGAACACACAGGCGGTGGTAGACCTAACCCAGTCCTTGGGTTGGATAATAAATCAGGAAAAATCAGAACTGAAACCTACTCAGGTGTTTTCGTTCGTGGGCTACGAATACCATCTAGATTCAGCCCTTGTAAAACCCACTCAAGAGAGATGGCTCAAACTTCAGGATTTGATCCTAAGACTCAAGTGAAAACATGTTTTGACTGCAAGATGTTTGATGTCGCTAATTGGGTTGCTTTCCTCAATGGAGAAAATGGTCCCGGAGGGACGCCTTCACATGAGACCTTTTCAGTTTCATCTCAAGGAGCACTGGAGATATCCTCAGTGGCTGGACAACCTCCTTCCTTGGACAGAAGCCATTGCAACCCACCTAGACTGGTGGCAAAATCCATCAAACGTGATGAAAGGTGCAGACCTTCATCCCAAAGACCACAGTATCCAACTCTTTACCGACACCTCAAACGAAGGTTAGGGGGCTCACTTAGATCAAAATTCTACAAAGGGTCTGTGGTCAGATCGGGAAAAAAGGCTACACATAAACGTCTTAGAATTGAAGGCGGTCTCACTGGCCCTTCGAGACTTCAAGGACCAGTGCCAGAACCAAACAGTGCTAGTTGCGACGGACAACTCAACAGTGGTAGCCTACATCAACAAACAAGGAGGAACTCACTCAGCAGAGATGTGTGCTCTCCTGTGGAAGATTATGACCTGGTGCCATCACTATCACATAACATTGAAAGCCAGACACATTCCAGGGTGCCTGAATGTGATGGCCGACCTCCTGTCCAGGTCAAACCAAGTGCAGTCAACAGAATGGTCACTGCATCCACAGGTGTTCAAACAGATCTGCCAAAGGTGGTTCACACCTCATGTAGACTTATTTGCCACTCATCTGAACCACAAACTTCCACTGTACGTATCTCCTATCCCAGACCCAAATGCTTGGGACATAGATGCTCTGAACATAAACTGGACGAGTCTCACTGCCTATGCTTACCCTCCTACGGCTCTCCTTCACAAAGTGATCCAAAAGATCAAGCAATGCCATTGCCTGATCATCGTAATAGCCCCAGGCTGGCCAGAGATGCCCTGGTTTTGGGACCTAGTGCAGCTCTCAACAGAGATCCCACTACAACTCCCAGTGTCAACGACCCTACTCAAACAGTCCCACAGGTATGTGTTCCACAACAGCTCAACCTCCACGCCTGGTGTCTAGGAGCGGACAACTCCAAGAACAAGGCTTCTCTGTGGAGGTGGCAGAGAGAATTGCTGCTCCTCAGCGGTCATCAACAAGGACCATCTACAAGTCAAAGTGGGCCCTATTTGAAAAATGGTGCAGAGAAAATTCGGTGGATTTCTCCACTCCATCTGTGAAACAAATCTCAGATTTTTTCATGTACCTGTACCAAGACCTAAACAGGTGGTTACAGGACTGCCATCATTGACACTTTGGGCCCAACGGCCCACCATATTGCACACAATGCCGACCCTCATAGGTTACTCTCCAGTTTCCACAGGGATCGTCCAAAAAGTTCCAGAAATCTTCCTAAGTGGAACCTTTCTGTTGTTCTCGATGAGCTCAAAAAAGCACCCTTTGAGCCTATGAAAGACACAGACCTCAAACATCTTACCCTCAAAACTGCTTTCTTGCTAGCTTTGGCCTCCAGCAAACGCCGGAGCGAAATCCATGCCTGGGTCACAAACAAAGTATCTAATCTAGGCCAATGGGAAAAGGTCGCCTTGTTCCCTTCTTCTGATTTCATAGCCAAAAACCAACTAGCAAGAGAAGGTTCTTAAAGTGTGTCTCCTGCTTTGACTTCCATTGTAGATAGACAATTCAAAGAAGACAGGACCCTGTGTCCGGTGCGGGCCCTGAGGTACTATTTGGACCGAACCAAAGACCTGAGAAGGTCTCATTCCCTCCTTTTCATCTCCTTCAAGAAAGGACAGACATCAAACCCGCTACTCTCTCTTCCTAGTTGAAACAAACCATCCTACTTTGTTATAAAGAAGCAGACCAACAAGCCTTGGACTTGGTCCAAGTTAAAGCGCATGACAGACCTTTTACGGTGGGGTATCAGTGGACCAAATCATGCAAGCCTGTCACTGGAAAGCTCACAACACATTTACAAATTTTTACCTAAAAGACCTTACTTGGTCAAACAACGACAACAATATGTATCTGGGACCCGTAGTGGCGGCACAACAAGTCCTAGATCCTTCCCCTCAGACCAGTTGTCCTCGGAAAGAAAAAAGGGGGGGGCACATCCGCTACAACCAAGTCTTCAGGAGTCTAATCCCAGGATCTAGGTATTCTTTTACCTTCAAGATGTTACGGGTAGGGTCATTTTTGTTTTTAGTTTATCAAAGTAATTTGTATTATGGACTTATTAAGTTGTTATTAATCTCATATTCAGGTGGCAAAAAATTTTATGAGAATTCCAACCATTGGGCTGGTATGTCACTCGTGACGGGCCCCTAGGGACCCTTAGACCTCTAAGTGAGCACTGCTGCACTTCCGTCCTACAATCAAAACATCTTGACAGTTTTAGCACTGTCTGTTTTTGACTCCTTACAGGCCCAGACTTCGGGATTGGGGTACTGTAAATGGGACTCAGACTGGTATTTCTAACACTATTCTAATATATATATTACTTCAAATCTAAGAAAAATTGACATTCCTTCCAGTCTCAGCTGTAATCCCGCCACCGGGCGGTTGGATTCAGCATTGAGTCCCACATGGTAAGCTATTGTAGCGTAATAAAATTGGAAATTTTAATTACTTAAATGGAGCTTTTATAAGCTACAAGCTTACCGTGTGAGACTCAGAAGAGTCCCACCCTGCTTCCTCGCTGTTTACAGCTGAGGGGTAGGTTTTAGGAAATTTCGACGAGAAAGTAGGGCTATTGGTCAGAAGTTATCACGTGACGACGAGAGGCTACGGCCAACTATAAATGTCTATTTTTCTTAGACGTTGGCCATGATGCCTAGTGGCCATCCGAGTACAGCATTGAGTCCCACATGGTAAGCTTGTAGCTTATAAAAGCTACATTTAAGTAATTAAAATTTTCAATTTTGCTAGTTTCCTCCCATTCAACCAGTGTGTTGTTAGGGGCAGATCGATAATATTTAGGAAATAATGGATATACTACCTCCAGGTATTTTTATCGGTGTCTTTTGTTTGAATGTACCTTCAATAACCTTCCAGTTTCAATCACCATAGAAATGTCTTTTCTAGTACTACAAATAGAAATCACGGACAACTTCAATCTACGTAGTTTTGAACACTGTAAAAAAGGAATTCCCTTAGAAGAGGTGCATTCTTCAGAGCGCACTGGTACCGACTTCTCTGCTGTAAAGCATCAGTCACACCAGCCAGCTCGAGTATTTAGTGTTTTTTCATCAGAAGCATGAGATGAATTCTTCAGATTTCTTCAGAGCGCACTGGTACCAACTTCTCTGCTCTAAAGCATCAGTCACACCAGCCTAGGTCAAGTATTTAGTGTAGAAGCAAGAGATGCATTCTTCAGAAATCTTCAAAGCGCACTGGTCCAGACTTCTTTGCTGTAAAGCATTAGTCGGAAGTGGGGGTTGTGGATGGCCAGTTCACTGGTTTTATCACGAAAGGAAGAAAGAATTTCATCTACACATCTACACAGCGCACTGGTCCAGGCTTCCCTGCTTTTAAAGCATCAGCCGACCGGCCAGCTCAAAGGACGCAACCTCTGACGTCATCTCCACGAAGCTGGTCACGTGGTCCATCGACCAAGTCACGAAGTTTATCACGTGACTCACCGACCAGTAAGGTCGGAAGTGCGTTCTTCAGAACTTACGTCTACTGTGATTCCAGTCCCTGCCTTGCACACCCGGCCTTCTTGTCGGTAGTGGGGTTTTGTGGACAGTCAGAATAGTGTAAAGTTGCCGGTTAAGTATCACACAAAGAACGCGAACAGCAAACTGGTCACGTGACACGCCGACCAGCAGTTGCTTCTAAAATTAGCTCACAGGGGCTTTCCCAGCAACTGTCAAATCTACAAATAAGATGTACGTTTAAAAGAAATACTTGAATTAATGGAGGAAACGCGCAGTAAGCTGAATTCAACACAAAGATAGTTGTAAATTTGCTTCAGCAACTGGTTACAGAGTGTACCGACCGGGTACCGGCTACACAGCCTTGTACAGTTGTTTCAATTAAATGGTTACAGAGTTATGCCAATGCAGATTTACTGTGGCCAAAAATTGCTGGTTACAGAGAAAACAAATGGGTATTTTGAACAGCAAGAGAAAATGTGGTACACACTCAAACAAGCCTTCATCGTGTCCATTTATGGGTCAGCCATCATACAAATGACAATTTGTACATGCTCCACCCTCAAGGCGGCTGGCCCTGGACCAAGTGTCTGTAAAATGTGAAAAGTTGTGTCAGCCCCACCGGACTGGACCACAGCAATAACAGAAGGACTGTTAACTGTTTTCATTATCACCAGGCCGGACCAGTGTCCGGAGGGACAGAAAATGTTTGTCAGACTACCAAACGTCCCAGATGTGGCACATAATCTGTCTGTAGGGTCCAGATTAAATCTGTTTTGGGAACTTAGGAAGCCTTGGGGGCTAGACCCTAGGTAGTACAAATGTTGAAGGAGGGCTACACTCTCCCTTTCTAGTCAAGTGCAAGCTTGACAAGGTCACCAAAAATCATCAAAGGCTATTTACATTCTCACAGGAACCAATACTGGTTAGAGGCATTACATCAGCTTATGGACAAAGATGCAGTCGAGCCAGTTTCAAATCTCTGGGCTTCATCAACCGACCTTTTTTGGTTCCAAACCCAGACAGCCGTTGGAGACCTATTCTAGATCTGAGCAAACCAAACCTTTAGGAGACCATCAGGACCTCCCTCCAACAAGGAGAGTGGGTTACCTCAATAGATTTCAAGGATATATCTACTTCCATATACCTATACAAGAACAATCCAGGAAATGCCTGAGATTTCACATCCAAGGTCGGGCATACCAGTTCAAGGCCCTGCCATTCGGTTTGTCCACAGCACCTTTGGAGTTCACCATGATACCAAAGGAGGTGAAACTGATGGCCATACACAAGGATTTAGGAATCCACCAGTACCTAGACGACTGGTTGGTGAGAGCCAGATCCCACCAGGCTTGTCCCCAACATACACGGGAACTAGTAAATAATGTGTCCACAGCTGGGTTGGCTGGTGAACTTAGAGAAATCAGAGCTGGAGCCCAAACAAGACTTTGATTTTGTAGGCTACCAGTTTGACCTCAGGTCTGATCGGGTCCGTGTCACAAAGTGTCTTCATAAGATTTTATTTTTTGTAATTTGAGGGTCATTATGATTTTTGGGACATAGTTTTAGTGCTCTTCTGTACGAGGTCATTGTGGGTTCACTATGGTAGTTTACAATGGTTTGGTTATTTGGTTGTGTTTTCATGCTTCACTACACACAGTATTCATGGAATGTGAACTAGTTTCTTTACTTTAGTTTGAAGGAAGCCACATATTAGGCAACACATATTCTACAGCACTATTTTGTTGTTTGGAGATTTCCAGCTTTAAAGGTATTAATTATATTTCATAGTTTTGTGTAAATATTCACTTATTACAAGCAGAATAATTTCATAACATATAACAAAGATTTTAATGTTTTTAATGACTACAAATGTGTTCGTTTCCATCATCATGACATAATTACACATACTTACACAATTTACATGTATATAAGTTAGACTTGTGTAATTATCTAGCATATTGTGAGTATTGTTGCATCATTTTCACCTGGTTCCAGTGTGGGGAATTTATGGTGATGATTGAATGTTACTATTACTAATCTATGGTGGAAGATGTGATGATTTATTTTTCACTGGAGATACGGTATCATGATGTTGCTGAATGTCATCTTTTATCTTGCTGAAGATGTGGTTGTTGATTATGATGTTGATGAACGTTATCCTTTATCTTGCTGAAGATATGTTGGTTGGTTATGATGTTGCTGAACATTATCTTTCATCTTTCTGAAGATATGGTTGTTGGCTATGGTGTTGCTGAGTACCATTTTTACTGGAGGACTTCATGTTACAGTTGACTTTCATTGACATTGTGGTAAACTGTGTTGGGTCAAGTAACAGGACATTTCATAACAATAAACACTATTTCATTGAATTGAATATTGAAATAAAGTTTGTCATATATGTATGCAGATATATATCTTTTGTATATTGTATTGATATGTGTTGTATTTCATTGTCATATGTTGTACTGATGTGCATGCATGATTTAGAGTGGGAGTGTGTGTGTTGTTGATTAGTGTATATGTGTTTTTGCTTGTATATGTATACATAAACTTTTATTAGTAGACTTTTATACTTTGCTCATTAAATATAAACAGAATTGAGGAAGTTGTGAATAAACAACAATAGATAAAACCTATTTGTGTCATTTGCCATATTAGCCTCAAAACGACCCTGTGACATTTGGCGAGCTTGCCAGGATTTATTTTGAGGCTTTGGTAAATGATAATAATTGTAATACATTTAAAACAAAGCATTGATTGATTCTGCTTGGTTTTTTTTTCGTCACAAGATTTTTGGATTGTGGGCATTTTGAAGTCTTATATTTTGGAAGACTTTGGAGTTTTTTCCGGCATTTGGTTCGGCAGTTGAAATTGTTATCAATTTTTTCACTTTTCCATTTCCCTTCTGCTGCATATCAGGTGTACAATTTTTCACTGTCAAATACATGACATTTTTATACTGTTGTACAGTCATTCTGTAGTCAAGTTCTGAAACTGATTTATCGGCTTGGAGTTAGCCGTGCATGGAATCATCCTAAACACATAAGCTGTTGTTAAAAGAACACTTATATTCATATTTAAAAAATTTTTTTTTTAAAGGTTTGTGACAACAAGATATTGCAAGCCAATATTTTTTTTATTTTTTTTTTTTTTTTTGGCTGTGTTGGTGACATTTGTTCTCAGTCTGGCACACTGTCACTGATTGTGAATTTTACTTGTGTATTTTATCGTTTCCTAAGGTTTTACAAGTATAGTTTGGTTGATTGCCCATACTTTTAAAGGCAAAGCGTATTGATTGAAGTTACCAGATTTTTTTTCCTCCTCCCTCCCTCTCTTACTGTTGCTGTTGGGTAATCTTTGTTTTCTTGTTTTGTTGCTGAATTTACGTTCAGTGCTTCTAGTGCTTTTGGATGAGCAAGTATATTGTCCATTTATCTTGGTTCATATTTCCTTGTGAAAAGTTAGTCCTTTTTGTATATACACATTTATTAGTAAGGTTCTTTGAGCAAACTGTGTATTTCTTGCATGTTTTGACAAGATGAATGTTGATGAGTTTCAAAAGCTGTTGGCTTTAGGAAAGGAAATAGGTTTGTAAGGAAAAGATTTGCAGGACTTTATGAGGGATGAAAGGGTGGCATACAGAGAAAAGCAAGCCAGAGATGCTAGTGAATGTGAAAAAGAATTTGAATTTCACCAACGTCAGCTAGAGATGGATTGAGTTGAAAGAGAAAGCCTGCGACAACATGAACTTGAAATGGCAAAATTGAAGGTTGAAAATGGCACAAATAATCAGTCAGATCAGAGTAGTTTAGGTAAAATGCAAGTTCAGTTTAAACCAGCTAAGTTGCCATTTTTTATTGAAAACAAAGACAGTATTGATGCCTTCTTGACACGTTTGAGAAGTATCACACAGTTTTAAAGACAGGAAGAGAAGAATGGGCTATATACCTGGCTGCATTACTGAAGGGAAAAGTTTATTCAAGACTGTCAAATGAACAATCAAACAACTATGATGCTTTGAAAATGGCTTTACTGAGACGCTATCAATTAACTGAGGAAGGTTTGAAGAAAAAGTTTTATGCAAGTTGTCCAGAGGTTGGCGAGTCTTGTACACAGTTTATGGTAAGACTGTCTGGTGAACTTCGCATGGATAGATGCTACTAAAATCCTGAAGTCATTTGATGAGTTGTCAGCCTTGCTGGTGAAGGAACAGTTCTTGAATACATGTGATCAAGATATGGCGATGCATCTCCAAGAGAAGATTTCAAGTGATAATGCCGAGTTAGCAAAGTTTGCTGAGAGGTACATATACGCACATGACATGACGTCTTGGAAAGTGAATTCTTCCTGGAAGAAGGAGAAACGCCAAGGATACGAAGTGTCAAAAGACAAGTGGAAAGCCAATACAAAAGGAGTTAAAGAAGATAAAGACAGAAGTTACAAAAAGAAGAATGATGGAAAGAAAACACCAAGAAGTTGTTTTTTATGTGGGAAGCAAGGGCACTTTGCAAAGGATTGCTTTCTTAAAAAGAAAATTGTAGGTGCTTTGTGTTCTGAGCAAATGAGTAGTTCTAGTGATTCTACAGAGGATGTAGTTCTGTTCAGTCTTTTGAGTCACGTTCCAGATCAGGTGGCAATAGGAAGGTTAGGCAAAAGGAAGATTTGTCTTATATTCATGGTTTGGTAGTTTTTGATTGTGGTTCTTGTTCTAAGGTTATGACAAGTAAACGTGAGCCTACCAAAAGTCTTTGTGCCTGTCAAATACCAAACATTACAGAGGTTACCTTGAATTGTGGACATAAACTCCCTGTCTTGAGTTCATGTATAAACAAGTTGCCTCCTGATATGCTAGTGTCAAAAGGTTTCATTGGTGACAAGGTTGTTGATGTTTTGAGGGACACAGGATGTTCAGGGGTTGTAGTCAAGAAAGCTCTTGTTAAACAAAAACAGTACACTGGAAATATCCAGCGTTGTGCTTTCATTGACGGCTCAATGCATACATTCCCTATAGCAGAGATTTATCTGGACACACCATACTACAAGGGCCATACTTGTGCAGTTGTCATAGAGAATCCCTTATATCCTTTGATTGTTGGAAATATTTGTGGTGTTGATGATAGTTCTTTGTCATTTGATTCTTCTAAGGTACACAAAGAAAAGGTCTCTGTTTCTCAGGCTGTAGTTACTCGTGGTCAGAAACAGCGTCAGATTATCAGTAACACTAAACCTTTGAAAGTTATGCCTAGTGAGGTTGAGGGTATTGAAAGGAAAGATTTGATTTCTTTGCAAAAACAAGATTCAACCTTGAGAAAATGTTTCACCCAAGCAAAAGAAAAAGTGAAATGGAAAAGTGGCCAAAACAATACATCTTGGTTTGAGATTAACGATGGTTTGTTGATGAGGTATTATAAATCTCCAAAAGTTCAGTTTGGTGAAAAAGTTACTCAGGTTGTTCTGTCAAAACAACTTCGTCTTCAAGTTGCAAAACTTGCTCATGGCGGTTTGTTTGCTGGTCACTTAGGGTCTCGCAAGACATTAGATCGAGTGTACTCAAATTTCTATTGGCCAGGAATTCATGGAGATGTTACTAGATTTTGCCAATCGTGTGACATTTGTCAAAGGACTGTTTCTAAGGGAAAGGTATCTACTGTTCCTTTAGAAAACATGCCAATCATTGAAACCCCATTTGAGAAAATAGCAATTGATTTGGTTGGGCCAATATTTCCTGCTTCTGAGAAAGGTCATAGATACATTTTGACGATCATAGATTATGCAACTCGTTATCCTGAGGCTACTGCATTGAAAAACATTGACACAGAGACAGTTACAGAGGCTTTGCTAGATGTTTTCGCCAGGGTTGGTGTTCCTAGAGAGGTTCTTAGCGATTGTGGTACACAATTCACTTCAGATTTGATGTGTGAAGTTAGCAGGTTATTGTCTCTTAGGAAATTGTCGACAACCCCGTACCACCCAATTTGCAATGGGCTTGTAGAAAAATTCAATGGTACTCTCAAAGGTATGCTAAAAAATTGTGTGATGAGAAGCTCAAAGATTGGGATCGCTACCTCAGTCCTTTGTTATTTGCATACCGGGAAGTTCCTCAAGAGTCTTTAGGATTTTCCCCTTTTGAGCTTCTGTATGGTCGGTCAGTGAGAGGGCCTCTTGCTATTTTGAAGGAAATGTGGACCAATGAACAATCTAGTCCAGAGGTTAAGTTAACATATGAGTATGTTATGGATGTTAGAAATCGTTTGGAGGATACTTTGCAGATGGCTAAGGATAAATTGGGTTCCAAAAGTCAGTCTTACAAACACTATTATGACAAGAGGGCAAGGGATTGACAAGTGATGATCCAATATGTTCCAAACCCTATCCAGTTCCACTATCCATGGGGCACATTATAAAAGATGAAGTTTCCAAAATGTTAGAACTTGGTGTCATAGAGCCATCTACTGCCAACTATGCATCACCAATTGTTCTGGTGTAGAAAAAGGATGAATCAATAGTTTTTGCATTGACTATAGGAAATTGAATTGTGTATGTTACTTTGATCCAATGCCAACTGCTTTGCCAGAATGCCTGTACTCTAAATTATCTTCGGACTCTGTATTTTCAAAGCTAGATCTGAGTAAGGGTTATTGGCAAATCCCAATCAAACCTGAAGATCGTGATAAAACTACATTTGTCACCCCAGAGAATGGCATGTTCAGATTCAAAGTGGTTCCATTTGGTCTAGTCACATCTGGTGCAAGCTGCAACAGGCTTATGCATATGTTGTTGCAAGGAATTCAACAAGTAGATAGTTATGTGGATGACCTTTTAGCTCATACAAAAGACTGGTCAAGTCACTTGAGAGTGTTAAGACAATTGTTCCAAGCTCTAAGGGAAGCAAATTTAGCTGTGCGTCCTTCCAGGGTTTGAGAAAGTAGAGTTTTTAGGGCACATGGTTGGTCAGAGTGAGTTGAATCCCTGTACTGACAAGGTTCAGAAAATCAGAGATGCAGTTCGTCCACAAAACAAAAAGCAACTTTGATCTTTCCTAGGGCTTATTGGGTACTACAGAAGGTTTATTACCAATTTTTCTGCAAAGGCTTCTCCACTAACAGATCTTACAAAGAAGGGATGCCCAAATGTATTGGTCTGGGAGACTAACCACCAAGAAGCTTTTGATCAATTGAAGTCTGCTTTAATATCAGAGCCAATCCTGAAATTACCTGATGAAAACAAACAGTTTATCGTACAAACTGATGCTTCTGACTCAGCAATTGGGGCGGTATTGCTTCAAGATCATGATGGTGTTTTGTTCCCTATATGCTACATTAGTAGGAAGTTGCAAAAGCGAGAACAGAATTACTAAGTCATAGAAAGAGAATGCCTCGCAATTGTTTGGGCAATACAAAAATTGCAGATATATTTGTATGATAGAAAGTTTACTTTGCAGACGGATCATCAGCCGTTGATTTATTTGACAAAAAATAAAGTTGCAAATAGTAGACTCCTGAGGTGGGCAATGCAGTTGCAACCCTATCGTTTCACAATTTCTTCTATCAAGGGTAGTGAAAATGTTTTTGGAGATTACATGAGTAGACTGGAATATTAAAATATGTGGGTAGAAAATAAAATTTATGAATAATTTGGAGATGAAAACATGGTTTTCACTTCTAAATGGGGGCTTATGTCACAAAGTGTCTTCATAAGATTTTATTTTTTTGTAATTTGAGGGTCATTATGATTTTTGGGTCATAGTTTTAGTGCTCTTCTGCACGAGGTCATTGTGGGTTCACTATTGTAGTTTACTATGGTTTGGTTATTTGGATGTGTGTTCATGCTTTACTACACACAGTATTTCATGGAATGTGAACTAGTTTCTTTACTTTAGTTTGAAGGAAGCCACATATTAGGCAACACATATTCTACAGCACTATTTTGTTGTTTGGAGATTTCCAGCTTTAAAGGTATTAATTGTATCGACCGGAAGCATCCGAGTGCTGAAGTAACCCACATAGCGGACTTTAAAAGTGCCTATATCTCCCTTATTATTGGTCCTAGACGTTTGCAATGTGAAGCCAACCTATAGGAAATCATGTGCTGCAAATCTTCTGATGTGGTCAGATTTGACCTTGGACCCCTCCTTCAAGGTCAAACGAGGATAGCAGAACTTAAAAGTGCTTATAACTCGCTTATTATCGATCCTAGAGGTTTGGGATGGTAAACCAACATATAGGAAATCATGGGCTGGGAATCTTCTGGCGTGGTCAGATTTGACCTTGGGCCCCTCCTTCAAGGTCAAACGAAGATAGCCAAAGGTAAAAGTGCCTATAACTCTCTTATTATTGGTCCTAGAGGTTTGGGATGGTAAACCAACATACAGGAAATCATGGGCTGGGAATCTTCTGGTGAGGTCGGATTTGACCTTGGGCCCCTCATTCAAGGTCAAATGAGGACAGCCAAACTTAAAAGTGCCTATAACTCGCTTATTATTGGTCCTAGAGGTTTGGGATGGTAAACCAGCATATAGGAAATCATGGGCTGGGAATCTTCTGGTGTGGTCGGATTTGACCTTGGGCCCCTCCTTCAAGGTCAAACGAGGATATCCAAAGGTAAAAGTGCCTATAACACGCTTATTATTGGTCCTAGAGGTTTGGGATGGTAAACCAACCTATAGGAAATCATGGGCTGGAAATCTTCTGGCGTGGTCGGATTTGACCTTGGGCCCCTCCTTCAAGGTCAAATGAGGACAGCCAAACTTAAAAGTGCTTATAACTCGCTTATTATTGGTCCTAGAGGTTTGGGATGGTAAACCAACATACAGGAAATCATGGGCGGGGAATCTTCTGTCATGGTCGGATTTGACCTTGGGCCCCTCCTTCAAGGTCAAGTGTGAGGACAGCCAAACTAAAAAGTGCTTATAACTCGCTTATTATTGGTCCTAGAGGTTTGGGATGGTAAACCAGCATATAGGAAATCATGGGCTGGGAATCTTCTGGTGTGGTCGGATTTGACCTTGGGCCCCTCCTTCAAGGTCAAACGAGGATAGCCAAAGGTAAAAGTGCCTATAACTCGCTTATTATTGGTCCTAGATGTTTGGGATGGTAAACCAACATACAGGAAATCATGGGCGGGGAATCTTCTGTCATGGTCGGATTTGACCTTGGGCCCCTCCTTCAAGGTCAAGTGTGAGGACAGCCAAACTAAAAAGTGCTTATAACTCGCTTATTATTGGTCCTAGATGTTTGGGATAGTAAACCAACATATAGGAAATCATGTTCTGGGAATCTTCTGGTGTGGTTGGATTTGACCTTGGGCCCATCCTTGAAGGTCAAATGAGGACAGCCAAACTTAAAAGTGCTTATAACTCGCTTATTATTGGTCCTAGAGGTTTTGGCGCATTGTCTTTACGGTGGATACAATTTGCATCGGTTCTCCGATGCGCTAGGTCTAGTTATATTTCATAGTTTTGTATAAATATTCACTTATTACAAGCAGAATAATTTCATAACATATAACAAAGATTTTAATGTTTTTAATGACTACAAATGTGTTCATTTCCATCATCATGACATAATTACACATACTTACACAATTTACATGTATATAAGTTAGACTTGTGTAATTATCTAGCATATTGTGAGTATTGTTGCATCATTTTCAGCTGGTTCCAGTGTGGGGAATTTATGGTGATGATTGAATGTTACTATTACTAATCTATGTTGGAAGATGTGATGATTTATTTTTCACTGGAGATACGGTATCATGATGTTGCTGAATGTCATCTTTTATCTTGCTGAAGATGTGGTTGTTGATTATGATGTTGATGAACATTATCCTTTATCTTGCTGAAGATATGTTGGTTGGTTTTGATGTTGCTGAACATTATCTTTCATCTTTCTGAAGATATGGTTGTTGGCTATGGTGTTGCTGAGTACCATTTTTTCTGGAGGACTTCATGTTACAGTTGACTTTCATTGACATTTGTGGTAAACTGTGTTGGGTCAAGTAACAGGACATTTCATAACAATAAACACTATTTCATTGAATTGAATATTGAAATAAAGTTTGTCATATATGTATGCAGATATATATGTTTTGTATATTGTATTGATATTCGTTATATTTCATTGTCATATGTTGTACTGATGTGCATGCATGATTGTATCCCCGGATGAAAGTCGGGGATACTTAGGATTCAGTACGGTCATGCCGCCGCAGAGATTTCCTTTTGGACGCGATAACTTAAAAAATATTTTAGTTAGAACTTTCAAATTTAGTATGTGGGTATATATGGGCAATGCCACGAACGCTATTGTTTTGTGACCTTGACCTTCAATCTCAAGGTCACTGGTGGCCTCTTAAAGGTCAGATTTTGGCCATTTTTTCACTTTTTGGCCCAGTTCTCCTATACAGAAAGTCAGATCATCCTATGGCTGGTATATATAATACATATATATGTCCTCTGTAAGCATGCAGAAATTTGACCTTGAAGCTCTTCATTAAAGGTCATCCACTGACCACCAACGTACCTGACCGAGGGTCATTTTTGGCCTTTTTGGAGATATTTTCACACTTAATGCTGACTATATTGCATGGAAACTATTGAAAAGAGAGATACCTCAAAAAGTTATGGATGGATTGTGATGACATTTTCAGCAAATGACCTAAATGGTGCGAGGAACAAGTGATTAGATTTTGGGAGTGATCTGGATCACTGTCTGGATCATCCGGATCCAGGCTGCCAGATGTGTTTGTGTACAATGTAGCTGAAAAACTTATGGACGGATTTTGATGAAATTTTCGGGATATGTCTGAAAAGGATGAAATGGCTGAATTTTGGAAGTGATCCGGATCACTATATGGATCTTCTGGATCCATGAAATGTAATTTTTAAAGACAGATACCTCAAAAAGTTATGGATGGATTGTGATGACATTTTCAACAAATTACCTAAGTGGTACCAGGAACAAGTGATTACATTTTTGGAGTGATCTGGATCATCTGGATCCAGGCTGCAACATAATTTTAGGAAGAATTTTGATGATATTTTTAGGATATCTTACAAATGGTAAAAGGAAGAAGTGGTAAAAGGAAGAAATGATTCAATTTTGCGAGTGATCTGGACCACTATCTGGATCTTCTGGATCCAGGCTGCCAGATGTGTTTATGTACAAGATAAATCAAAACTTATGGACGGATTTTGATGAAATTTTCAGGATATGTCTGAAAAGGTAAAAGGATGAAATGATTGAATTTTGGAAGTGATCCGGATCACTATATGGATCTTCTGGATCCATGAAATGTAATTTTAAAGACAGATATAAGTAAAAGAACTAGTGATTAGCTTTTGGGAGTAATCTGGTACTATGGAGAATCCTGACCTGGTGCTCCAGGAAACAGGCTCAAGACCGACATATTCATGCCTTAACTATGTCCCGTCCGGGGATACACTGCGTCAAGACGCAATCTCTAGTTTAGAGTGGGAGTGTGTGTGTTGTTGATTAGTGTATGTGTGTTTTTGCTTGTATATGTATACATAAACTTTTATTAGTAGACTTTTATACACTGCTCATTAAATATAAACAGAATTGAGGGAGTTGTGAATAAACAACAATAGATAAAACCTGCTTGTGTCATTTGCCATATTAGCCTCAAAACGACCCTGTGACAGTCCGACTGACGCCGGACCAGTGGCAGAACCTTCAAAAGAAAATGCTGAAACTGTTATCCCTATCGGCTTGCCCGGTCCGAGAATTCATGTCCTTGATAGGTTTACTAACAGCTACAGAAAAGCAAGTTCATCTAGGCTGACTTCATTTGAGACTCATTCAGTGGCATCACAAAAACAACTGGAAGGTACCAGAATCACTAGAAAAGGTGATCCCAATCCCCAGGTCCCGGCACCCCCATTTACAATGGTGGCTGAAGGAAGACAATGTACTTACAGGCCAACCATTACACCCAATAAAACATGCTCTGCAAATATTTACAGACGCATCAATAGAAGGGTGGTGCGCTCACTTGGACGAGCACACTGCAAGAGGAACCTGGTCCCTTCCGGGAAGCAAGCTGCATATAAACTATCTAGAACTTAAAGCAGTCTTTCTGGCTTTAAAAGAGTTCCTAGACCTTTGCTCAAACAAGATAGTACTTGTAGCAACCGACAACACCACAGTAGTGTCATACATAAACAAGGAAGGAGGCATGAGGTCGGGCCCACTTTGTGCCCTACTATGGAGAATCTTGACCTGGTGTACCAGGAAACAAGTGACTCTAAAGCCCGACACATTCCAGGCCGGCTGAACGTGGTAGCAATCGAGGAGCAGGGCTTGTCTGAGGCAGTGGCAGCAAGAATTGAGGCTCCTCAAAGGGGATCAATCAGATCAGTCTATGAGGCAAGTGGGCCATTTTTACAAAGTGATGTATCATTCATCAGGTGGACTTCGGGGCACGCCCCTGTAAAGTCAATTGCTGACTTCCTTATGTACCTGTTTCAGGACAGGAAGTTACAGGTCAGCCATTGCTGATAGACTGGGAAATTCGCCCATCAGTATCAGTAAGGATGAAAATCTCACTCGTCTCCTGGATAGTTTCTACTGAGACAGACCCAAAGGCCGGAAGGGAATCCCCTCCTGGAACCTCTCCCTGGTTTTTACACCAGCTGATAAGGTTTATTTTGAACCAATTTAAGAGGCCTTCTTGAAGCATTTGACCTTCAAGACAGTTTTCCTCTTGGCTCTGGGGTCGTTCAGGCGTAGAAGTGAGATACATGCTTGGCAAAACAGAAATATTAGACACCAATCCAACTGGTCAAAGGTGTCCCTGTACCCGTCACCCAGCTTTCTCCAAGAATCAGCTGGCCAAAGAGGATCCAGACAGTGTGACCCCAGGTATTATAACAGCCCTGGCCCCAACTCTGGATAGATCCCTCAAGTTTGACAGGTCCCTCTGTCCAGTCAGAGCATTGCGCTACTATGTGGACAGGACCTCAGGCAGAATAAGGAGGTGGTTTTTGTCTCCTTTAAGAAAGGTTCCAACAAAGACATCTCACCTGCCACTATCTCCTCTTGGATCAAGCAGACTGTGATCGTATGTTATGAGCTCTCTGACCAGGAGGCCCACACTTTACATCAGGTTAAAGCCCATGATGTCAGGGCCTTTGCTGCTTCTAAGGTCTCCCAGTCGGAAGTCTCCTTAGAGCCAATCTTGTCAGCCTGCCACTGAAGTCACATAATACCTTCACACAGTTCTATCTGAAGGGCGGGGCTTGGGCTGATTCAGAGCTTTACCAATTGGGCTCGGTAGTGGCTGCTCAGCAGATCCACAAGTGGCCCTTAGATTGAGTAGATTTGTATATATGTATAAACAGTTCATGTACATAAGAATTAAGTGTGGCGTGCTTCCTTCGGGAGGTTTATTTGCATTCTGGGACTGAACTCATCCCCCTCCGGAAAAAAGGGGGGGGGGGGGCGAAGGCGGTATAGCCCCGGGTATCCAGCTGCTGGCAACCGACCATGGGCTTACAGGGTTTCCTGACCTTAAGGTCAACCCAGGCCTGGGCCTATAGGTCTCCTGACGAAGTTAGCCCAGACCGTAGGTTAAAATTTGCTATTACTTGTGAGTTCACATAAGTCCCTAGCAACTTAACCGCCGACCAAGTGATAGTTATTCAGCAATTGTCCATTGGATAGGATGTATTAACGCAATAAAATTGCAAATTTAATAAGTAAATTAAATTTTTATAAGTTAATACCCTATCCAATGGACATACAAGATCCTCCGACCGACCCCGCTATCAGCTTACTAGGGGTCTAATATAGGTTTAGACAGGAAGGAGGTACGAGGTGCCATCTGGGGAGTGCACAGTACTGGGACCGGCCAGCTTGTGAGGGCATTATGCACTCATATAAGATTACTTTTTCTGTCGTTTGGCGGGCCGGTCTGTGCCGACCGGATTAGGAATTGTCCATTGGATAGGGTATTAACTTATAAAAATTTTAATTACTTATTAAATTTGCAAAATTGTTGATCTCTGATTTTTCTTGTTTGATGTTCCTCGGAATCTGTTTAATTTGTCTTGGAATCTGGGGTCCAGTCCATCCATACTTCAACCCAGTAAATGTCTTTAGATAGAGATTAAATGCTATAGAAATACTATTAGAGTTAGAATTACCTAGTGTTGATTACTCTGCAAATAGATGCAACAGAAATTGAGCCAACTATGTGTCTTGAAAGTGTCATGCATACATAGAAATCTTAACTGTATGTGACATGTGTCAATGAAATCCCATGCATTCAGCATCAATTTCTACCATAAATGAGGCAGAAATTAAAACACATGATTCAAATATTTTAGACTCATAGTGAATCAAAAGTTAGCATGGAACAGTGTTATCTGGTGTATTAATCACAGACACTCATTACAAATTTGGTATTAAAGGGGCATTAATTAGAAAATATATGGCATATGAAATGATCAGTATTTATCTTCATTTATAGGTCACTGGTTAAAATGTATAATGAAAAAGCCATGCATGGAAAGCATGTGGACAGTAACAGTTTCATAGATAGCAGACACCACATGACTAATTTAATAAAGTTATTTGGGTTCTGCAAATCTATTTATTGCCTTCTCTGTTAGGATTTTCATTTGTAAATCTATCATAAAAACACATTTTAACAGTCTGGGTATGTGACATTATTCTATTCAAAAACATTATTAAGCATCTTGAAAGTTAGTGGGTACTAATGAGGTCTCTCCTTGTTACTCTTGTGGTATATGTATATTGTTATCTAAACACAATAAATTGATATCTATTATTCTGGATTTAACTCAAATTTAATCTAAAGATTCGACTTTGTGGTTGTCTGAAAGACAGCCACTGGTCCCTTATTACTGTAAAGAAGTGAATACTTTCTGGATTAAAGTATCTGGCTAAAATACATTATTCAATATATCTCTCACACATTTGCTGTTCTGGATATACTTCTAGGTCTTATTAACTACAACCTAAGATTTTTATGTCATCAATTATATTATACTAACAGGTAAATATTTCATTACCAACTGCAATAGGAATGACTATAAGTATTGTGGCATGCGCACGACCATCCATATTATGCTTTCTGGTCTCTAACTTGAAGATTCTTCCACTGATAGATTTGAATCTAGGGTTGTAGCACACCGCATGGGCTAGGTTGTTTTCAAAATGGGTGTCCATCAGTCTAGTTGTGCGTATATCTGTCAGTCTGGTCATGTATGCGTCTGTCAATATTTTTATTTCTGCACTCTAAGACGCCTCCACTGATTGATTTCAAATTTGACAGATTTGAAGGACAGCACACAGCACTATTTTGAAATTTCCAGCACCGCTATCATGTTTCATACATGTGGCACCCTATCCATAATACCAATTGTGCAACCCAATATTTGGGGTCTATAACCCCAGTTTCTTGTTTTAAGTATTAATTCCAAATAAAAATTATCTTTTGATCTCAGCTGACTTGTCAGTCAGTTGACATTATGGCATCACTGTGCCATCCACATCCATGTGAACATCTTCTTCAAAGTAAAAGGGCCAGAGACGTGCTGTTACTTTTAAAAGATACCTTATCTATTGAGGATGAAAAATCATAATCCATGCAGATCTGTCTGTTTTTCTGTTCCCCAGAGCCATAAGATGTGAGGTACTACCACCCGAAGTGTGAAAATTTCCACACTTTATCACAATTTTCTCACTGACTTTTGAAGGGATTTTTTTTTCTTATCTTGCATATATGTAATAAGCCACAAGTAGATTCCCTTGTGTGAGTATTAGACCTGGATTAAATATTTATTTAATAAAATTATTCTTTTATGAATCTTTTAAAATTTTCATTGCGCTACAATAGCTTACCATGTGGAACTGAATGCTCTCTCGGGTTGTGCCTCAACAGGAAGGTGAACCCTGTAGTGTAATACTGCTTAAACCTCCTTCTTTCTTGTTGGCCACGTGACTAGAAAGCTTCTGTTTTTACTCACTCATATATTATTGATTTTCTCTGGATAATGCGTATTATTGGATGTTTTTATTTAGCCGTTTTCTGTATTCATTTTCATATTTCATTCTATACCATTTTTGAAGTTACAGGTTAAGTATTTTCCTTATTTTCAGTGTTTGTAAGTTTCCGGTTTGGATTTGGACAAACTTGCATTATGCCGTCTGACCAAGCTAACACTAATAAACCGAAATCTTTGAAATGCTGTCATTTCTGCTTGCCATTTGATTTGCATAATTATTGTCCTTCCTGCAGTGAGGCAGGTAAGGGTGATGACCCTTGTGTTACAAATGAGCAGCACTGCCATTTATGCAAGTCATTCTAAGATGAATAAAATCTAAAAATCAAAAACCGAAGAAGATATGTTCGGAAACAGAAATTGAATTCATCTAAAGATGAATTGGATTTTCTGGGGGATCCAGAAGTGGAGGATGCATTTTCAGGTGATCATGAGGACCTGGAAAATGCTGCTGAACAGCTTTATTCCTCACCTCCATGCTCCCAGCCATTACATTTTGAAACTTTATCTTTGAAAATGCCTAAAACTGTCCCACCCTCTCCAGACACAGTCCTTCAAAATAGAATTGAAAATAAACTAGAAAAAAATCTGGGCTCTCAATTAAACATGGAGACAGACTTTCATGGTCCTGCTTTACCACCACAGTTTGGTCAGAAAGTTAAGTCTGAGTTTGGATCAGATCCGATTGTTCGGTTAAACCAAAGAAACACTCGGATAAGAGAAAACATAAAGTTGGGGGCAAATATGTTGCTTCTTCATCTTCTTCAGAGGAATCTGAGGCCTCTGTGCAAGTCAAAAAGTCTTCTAAGCCCAAAATTGGATTTGTCTGAGCAAGAAACAGCAAACAGATGAAGATCCTATTTTTATCTCCCGCCCGGCTCACCGGCAGGAGATTATAATGTGCACCATGTGTGTGCGTGGGTCACACAGTTTTCTCTGAAACTACTATAGATACACATTTTTGGTAAATTACTTGTCCTAATGAATTTTTACGCTCTTCAAAATTTTGGGGGTTTGGTGAACTTTGGCCTACTTTTGAGTGAGTAATAGCACTTTTACCTAGTATAATTATATGGCTTATAACTCTCAAACTATTGCTTTTAGAGTATTTTGTTGCAATATGTTGTTCAGCTACTTTCTCAACAGCTAGAACATGGTAAGTAGTTTGGAAGTGTATCTCCAAGGCTAAGTGAGTAATAGCTACTTGTCAATTTTTAATGATAACCATAATGAGTAAATGGCTTATATCTTCAAAAGTATTGCAGCTACACAATTTCTCTCAAATATGTTGTTCATCTACTTTTTTGTGAAGTGTAACATATTCAAGTTTCACAACTGTTGCTCAATTGACAAGTGAGTAAAGGTTACTTTATTGCTACTTTTAGTGAAAATGTGAAAAATCACAAATATCTCGCAAACCGTAAGGGATAGAGCAATTTCGAGCGAATTTTTGACCCCCAGGGTGGTACAACAGTATCCTATGCTAAGGGGATTGCTGAACTTTGGCCTACTTTTGAGTGAGTAACAGCACTTTTACCTAATATAATTATATGGCTTATAACTCTCAAACTATTGCATTTAGAGTATCTTGTTGCAATATGTTGTTCAGCTACTTTCTCCACAGCTACAACATGGTCAGTAGTTTGGAAGTGTATCTCCATAGCTAAGTGAGTAATAGCTACTTTGTCAAGTTTTAATGATAACCATAATGAGTAAATGGCTTATATCTTCAAAAGTATTGCAGCTACACAATTTCTCTCAAATATGTTGTTCATCTACCTTTTTTTGTGAACTGTAACATATTGAAGTTTCGCAACTGTTCCTCAATGTACAAGTGAGTAATGGCTAATTGTATCCCCGGCACAAAGTGGGGATACTATGGATTCATCATCGTCTGTGCCCGCGTCCGCAGAGATTTATGTCCACCCCACTTGCTTTCCAGACATTTTAGGCAACAGTTCTTATCCTATCTTTACCAATTTGGCATGCAGATTTATTGGGTTAATAGCTTGTATGGGATTGCTTTTGGTGATGATAGCTCTATAGCTAACTGAGTAATAGCTACTTTGCTACTTTTGAGTATCTCTTTGGTTTCCAGACATTTTAAGGAATGCTATTAAGCCTAGCTTTCTGAATTTGATATGGAGGTTCATTGGGTTAATAGCTTGTATGGGATTGCTTTTGGGGGAATTGCTTCATAGATGAGTGAGTAATTAATTAAATATACTGAGTAATTGGCTATTTTGAATACTGAAAAAGGCAAATGTGCTCATATCTCCTAAACTGTGCAAGATAGAGCGATTTCGTCGAAATTTTCGACCCTCAGGGTATCGAAGGAATGTACTCTTTGCAATTTTCAAAAAATTTTCCCCTCCCCAAAAATGGTGGCCATTTTGAATTTTCAAAGTTTTGCCAAAAATGGCAAAACACAAATTTGCTTCTATCTCCTTAACCGTGCAAGATAGAGCGATTTCATCGAAATTTTCGACCCACAGGGTATCTAAGGAATGTAGTTTTGCAGTTTTCAAAAAATTTTCCCCTCCCCAAAAATGGCGGCCATTTTGAATTTTCGAATATTTGCCAAAAATGGCAAAACACAAATTTGCTTCTATCTCCTAAACCGTGCAAGATAGAGCGATTTCGTCGAAATTTTTGACCCTCAGGGTATGAAAGGAATGTACTGTTTGCAATTTTCAAAAAATTTTCCCCTCCCCAAAAATGGCGGCCATTTTGAATTTTCACAGTTTTGCCAAAAATGGCAAAACACAAATTTGCTTCTATCTCCTTAACCGTGCAAGATAGAGCGATTTCATCGAAATTTTCGACCCACAGGGTACCTAAGGAATGTACTTTTGCAGCTTTCAAAAAATTTTCCCCTCCCCAAAAATGGCGGCCATTTTGAATTTTCGAATATTTGCCAAAAATGGCAAAACACAAATTTACTTCTATCTCCTTAACCGTGCGAGATAGAGTGATTTCGTCGAAAGTTTCAACCCATAGCGTATCTGACCATCGTACTGTTGGCAATTTTTAAAAAATTTTCCCCTCCCCAAAAATCGCGGCCATTTAGAATTTTCGAATTTTTGCCAAAAATGGCAAAACACAAATTTGCTTGTATCTCCTTAACCGTGCGAGATAGAGCGATTTCATCAAAATTTTCGACCCACAGGGTATCTAATGGAAATGTTTGTAATTAAAAAAAAAATTCCCCTTCTCAAAAATAGCGGCCATTTTGAATTTTTGCCAAAAATGGCAAAACACAATTTTGCTTCTATCTCCTTAACCGTGCGAGATAGAGCGATTTCATCGAAATTTTCGACCCACAGGGAATCTAAGGAGTGTAATATTTGCAATTTTCAAAAAATTTTCCCCTCCCCACATATGGCGGCCATTTTGAATTTTCGAATTTTTTGCCCAAAATGGAAAAACACAAATTTGCCTTAACCATGCAAAATAGAGTTATTTCGTTGAAATTTTCGACCCATAGGGTATCTAAGAAATGTACTCTTGGCAATTTTCAAAATATTTTCCTCTTCCCAAAAATGGCAGCCATTTCGAATTTTCAAATTTTTGCCAAAAATAGAAAAACAGAAATTTGCTTCTATCTTCTTAACCGTGCAAGATAGAGTGATTTCATCAAAATGTTCGACCCAACCAATGCAAAAAGGCATGAAGCTGAAATAATTTACATGTACACTAATAAATATTTAAGCATCATTGATATATTTTACAAATGAAACAGGGTCTTGTAAGACTACTGTACAATTTCTGCAAAAGGTTCATGGGGTGGACATTACACATGATAATGTGTGTTCTTCTATGCTATCCTGTTTCTATTCATATGTCGCAGCTACTATCAACAGGGCGTCCTATTTCTAGTTCTTGTTAGTGACCTACAGTCCACATTTCTTTCCAGATTTCTTTCATATTTAGCAGGTGGCTTGATATGGTAGAGGACTCGCCACCCTATCTTTTTGGTAAGGTTTATGTGTAAATTAGGCCTGTGGTAGACAAAAATGTCTAAAATGTGGAATATTGCTTGTTAGCGACCTACAGTCCAGATTTCTTTCCAGATTTCTTTCATATTTGGCAGGTGGCCTGATATGCTAGAGGACTTGCCACCCTATCTTTTTGGTAGGGTTTATGTCTAAATTAGGCCTGTGGTAAACAAAAATGTCTAAAATGTGGAATATTGCTTGTCAGCGACGTACAGTCTACATTTCTTTCCACAGAGCTTTCACAAGGTGAAGTTTCAGACCCATAGCTAATTACTCACTTACTCAAAATGAGTAAATGCGAATTATCTCTAAAAGTATTGCAGATAGCCAATTTTTCTCAAATAACTCATTCACCTACTTTTGGGAGAGCTTTCACTTGGTGAAGTTTCAGACCCATAGCTAATTACTCGCCTACTCAAAATGAGTAAATACGAATTAGCTCTAAAAGTATTGCGGATACCCAAATTTTATCAAATAACTCATTAATCTACTTTTGGGAGAGCTTTCACATGGTGAAGTTCCAGACCCGTAGGTAATTACTCACCTACTCAAAATGAGTAAATGCGAATTATCTCTAGAAGTATTGCAGATAGCCAGTATTTCTCAAATAACACATTAAGCATCCCGCAAGGGACGCTTGTTTGTGTATGGGAGACCTTCAGGCTCCGCCGGCTCCGCATTTTGTTTTCCTTATAACTCTGTAACCGTAATTTTTTTGAATATGCTGCAGTGACATTTCAACCAATCAGAGAGGTCACATGACCAAAAAGGTCTTTTTTCGATGGGGAAGCTTGTCCGGATGATAACTTGAAAGGAATTTTATCAATTCACCTGAAACTTGGCAAATACATTCATTCTATTAAAATCTGGAAATCATTAGATTTTGGCATTGATTGGTTAAGAAATGGCCGAGTAATTAATGATTAATTAATCATTGTGAATTTTCCAAATAAGGAAAACACAAAAATGCTTATATCTCGAAAACCGTGCTAGATAGAGCGATTTCGACGAAATTTTTTACCCACAGGGTAGCTCTGCAGAGTAGTTATCCCAATTTTCAAAAATTTTTGTCTCGCCAAAAATGGTGGCCATTTTGAATTTTCGAATTTTTCGCAAAAGTTGCAAAACATAAAAATGTTTATATCTCGAAAACCCTGCTAGATAGAGCGATTTCGACGAAATTTTTGACCCGTGGGGTATCTCTGCAGAGTAGCCATGTCTATTTCCAAAAAAATTTTGTCTCAGCAAAAATGGCAGCCATTTTGAATTTTTGAATTTTTCGCAAAAATTGCAAAACATAAAAATGCTTATATCTCGAAAGGCCTGCTAGATAGAGCGATTTCGACAAAATTTTTGACCCACAGGGTATCTCTGCAGAGTAGCCATGCCAATTTTCAAAAACATTTTGTCTCACCAAAAATGGCGGCCATTTTGAATTTTCGAATTTTTCGCAAAAATTGCAAAACATAAAAATGCTTATATCTTGAAAACCCTGCTAGATAGAGCGATTTCGACAAAATTTTCGACCCGCAGAGTAGCTATGCTGAGTATCTATGCCAATTTTCAAAAAAAAAATTTCCCGCAAAAAATGGCGGCCATTTTGAATTTTCGAATTTTTCACAAAATGGCAAAACATAAAAATGCTTATATCTCGAAAACCGTGCTAGATAGAGCGATTTCGACGAAATTTTTGACCCACAGGGTATCTCTGCAGAGTAGCCTTGCCAATTTTCAAAAAAATTTTATCTTGCCAAAAATGGCGGCCATTTTGAATTTTCGAATTTTTGCGCAAAAATTGCAAAACACAAAAATGCTAATATTTCGAAAACCGTGCCACATAGAGCGATTTCGACGAAATTTTTGATCTTCAGGATATCTCTACAGAGCAGCTATCCCAAAGAGCTTTCACTTGGTGAAGTTTCAGACCCATAGCTAATTACTCACCTACTCAAAATGAGTAAATGCGAATTATCTCTAAAAGTATTGCAGATAGCCAATTTTTCTCAAATAACTCATTCACCTACTTTTGGGAGAGCTTTCATATGGTGAAGTTTCAGACCCATAGCTATTTATTCACCTACTCAAAATGAGTAAATGCTAAGTATCTGTAAAAGTATTGCGGATACCCAATTTTTATCAAATACTCATTCATCTACTTGTGGGAGAGCTTTCACATGGTGAAGTTTCAGACCCATAGCTAATTACTCACCTACTCAAAATGAGTAAATGCGAATTATCTCTAAAAGTATTGCAGATAGCCAATTTTTCTCAAATAACTCATTCACCTACTTTTGAGAGAGCTTTCACTCTGTGAAGTTTCAGACCCATAGCTATTTATTCACCTACTCAAAATGAGTAAATGCTAATTATCTGTAAAACTATGGCGGATACCCAATTTTTATCAAATACTCATTCATCTACTTGTGGAAGAGCTTTCACATGGTGAAGTTTCAGACCCATAGCTAATTACTCACCTACTCAAAATGAGTAAATGCGAATTATCTCTAAAAGTATTGTAGATAGCCAATTTTTCTAAAATAACTCATTCACCTACTTTTGGGAGAGCTTTCACTTGGTGAAGTTTCAGACCCATAGCTAATTATTCACCTACTCAAATTGAGTAAATGCGAATTATCTCTAAAAGTATTGCAGATAGCCAATTTTTCTCAAATAACTCATTAATCTACTTTTGGAAGAGCTTTCACACACGAAAATGAAAATTTGTGAATATCTCGGAAAAGCTATTTCTTCTCCTTTAATGCTCGGCGGGAGATACACACCGCGGCAGTGGTCTTGACAAAAATTTTTGTCTCCTCAAAAATGGTGGCCATTTTGAATTTTCAAAGTTTTCGCAAAACACAAAAATGCTTATATCTCGAAAACCGTGCTATATGGAGCGAACTCAACAAAATTTTTGACCTGCTGGGTATCTCTGCAGAGTAGGCATGCCAATTTTCAAAATATTTTTGTCTCGCCAAATAAAGCGGACATTTTTAATTTTTTAATTTTTTGCAAAACACAAAAATGCTTATATCTTGAAAACCATGCTAGATAGAGCAGACTGCGCTGACTTTGGTTGCCACAACAGTATAAGGCTAGAAACGAAGCATTTTCTTAATACTTTAGCACATTCCTTTATATCCTTTTTGGGACGCTTTGTTTTTGCTATGCAAAAACATTATCTTTTTTTTTGCGAGCGATCCTCTAGTTCACCTACATTTTGGAGAGCTTTCAATTAGTGAATTTTCAGATCCGTAGCTAATTACTCGCCTACTCAAAATGAGTAAATGCCTATTATCAGTAAAAGTATTGCAGTATTTCTCAAATAACTCATTCACCTACATTTTGGAGAGCTTTCACATGCTAAAGGTTTTTTATGAATTTTTTAAATAAAAAATTTATGAAATTATGCACTAAATCGATTTTAACTTGAAAAGTATTGCATTTAGAGCACTTTGTTAAAATATGTTATTCAGCTACTTTTTCCATAGCTACAACATGGTGAGTAACTTGGGTGTCTACCTCAATAGCTAAGTGAGTAATAGCTACTTTTGGATTTTTCACTAACTTCCATCAAGAGTAAAATCACTTGTAACTTGAAAACTATTGCGTTTAAAGAATTTTGTGCAAATGTATTATTCATCTGCTTTTGGGTCAGCTATAACATAATAAAATTTCAGACCTGTAGCTCATGGCATAGCTGAGTAATAGCTACATTTAGGTTATCACTGTTGAGTAAATCACTTATAACTTGAAAACTGTTGCATTTACATTATTTAGTTTCAATATGTTATTCACCTATTTTGAGGCAGCTATAACATAGTAAAACTCCAGACCTGTGGCTCATTGCATAGCTGAATAATAGCCACTTTGAAGTTCTTACTCAACACTAAATCATTTATAACTTTAAAAGTATTGCATTTAGAGCATTTTGTTAAAATATGTTATTCAGCTACTTTTTCCATAGCTACAACATGGTGAGTAACTTGGGTGTCTATCTCAATAGCTAAGTGAGTAATAGCTACCTTTGGACTTTTCACTAACTTCCATCATAAGTAAAATCACTTGTTTCTAGCCCTCAATATGACACCAATATTTCTAGAAATTTTATTTTCAATATCACTTATGTGGTTTGTCTAAGTTAGATATTACATAATTTTCCATTATAGTACGTAAAAAGGGATAACTGTGCCCTAATAAATTTTAAATTTAAAAATGATACAAAAGTACACAAACTAATGAATGAAAGCTCAAATAATTTTATTTTCAAATAAAGTTAAAATTTCATTTTATACTAGGGGCCATGGTGGCAGAGTGGTAACACTCTCGCCTCCCACCTCTGAGGCCGGGGTTCTATCCCCATATGGCCTCAAGTGGGAAAGCTGGTAGTTGCTTGCCGTTGGTCGGCAGTTTACAGTACAGAACCCTAACGAACTGTATGTACTGGTTTCCTCTGCCCTTCCAACTACCCGTCGTGATATGACCTGTACAGTGTTGAAATCGACGTAAAACCCCAAATAAATAAATCATTTTATACCATGAAAAAAAAAAAATCACTTGTAACTTGAAAACTATTAGAGAATTTTGTGCAAATATGTTATTCACCTACTTTTGGGTCAGCTATAACATAGTAAAATTTCAGACCTCTAGCTCGTGGCATAGATCAATTTTGAGCAAAAGTTTGACCCACAGGGTGGTACAACAGTATTGTATGCTAAGGGGAAAAATTTCAATTTTCGCCACTTTTGGTGGCCATCTTGGATTTTAGCGGAAAATGAAAAAGTGTGAATATCTTGAAAACCATAAGAGATAGAGCGATTTTGAGCGAATTTTTGACCCACAGGTTAGTACAAGAGTGCCCTATGCAAAGGGGAAAAATTTCAATTTTCGCCACTTTTGGCGGCCATCTTGGATTTTTTTGAAAAATGAGAAAGTGTGAATATCTCGAAGACCGTAAGAGATAGAGCGATTTTGAGGGAATTTTTCATCCACAGGGTAGTACAAGAGTGTCCTATGCAAAAATTTCAATTTTCGCCCCTTGAAAATGTGAATATCTCGAAAACCGTAAGAGATAGAGCGATTTCGAGCGAATTTTTGACCCACAGGGTAGTATAAGAGTGTCCAATCCAAAAGGGTAAAATTTCAATTTTTTTGGCCACTTTTGCCGGCCATCTTGGATTTTTGCAGAAAATAAAAGAAATGTGAATATCTCGAAAACCGTAAGAGATAGAGCAATTTCGACTGAATTTTTAACCCACAGGTTAGTACAAGAGGGTCTTATGCAAAGGGGAAAAATTTCAATCTTGGATTTTTGCGAAAAATGGAATATGTGTGAATATCTCGAAAACTGTAAGAGACCCGCAGGATAGTACAAGAGTGTCCCATGCAAAGGGGAAAAATTTCAATTTTCACCACTTTCGGCAGCCATCTTAGATTTTAGCAGGAAACGAAAAAGTGTGAATATCTCAAACTGTAAGAGATGGAGCGATTTCGCGTGAATTTTTGACCCACAGGGTACTACAAGAGTGTCCTATGCAAAGGGGAAAAATTTCAAGAGTATCCTATGCAAAGGGGAAAAAAATTAAATTTTCGCCACTTTTGCTGACCATCTTGGATTTTTGCGGAAAATTAACATTGAAAATATATTCAAAATGGTAAGAGATAGAGCAATTTCGAGCGAATTTTTGACCCACAGGGTAGTACAACAATATTCTGTGCCTAGGGGAAAAATTTCAGTTTTTTACCACTTTTGGCTGCCATCTTGGATTTCAGTGGAAAATGAAAAATTGTGAATAGTCGCAAAAGGTATTTC
Organism: Sabellastarte sp. h YS-2021; assembly: GCA_964017235.1. Taxonomy (NCBI): domain Eukaryota; kingdom Metazoa; phylum Annelida; class Polychaeta; order Sabellida; family Sabellidae; genus Sabellastarte; species Sabellastarte sp. h YS-2021. The sequence continues at coordinate 112,261,316 of OZ024932.1, forward strand.
TTCCCCTGTAATGCTCGGCGGGAGATACATACCGCGGCAGTGGTCTTGCTTATAGGGAGGTAGATATGTCTGACTTGCCCTCACAATATGCAGAGACTTTTTGGCAGATTTTAAATCTCCCTGACCCGAAGGACACTATGCCTAGGTCCTCTACCATTATCTTGGCTCTGGATGATGAAAAAGGCCAACAGGAGCTTAGGCCAAGGGGCCCTTCAGCTATGCTCCCACTCAGTCCTTATCTGAGATGCTTTTGAAAAATTTGAACAGGACTTTCAGGCTGCTAATTTACCTGAGGGTAAATATATAAAACCCATTGCTTCCACTTCGAAGGGGTACAAAGTGGGACAACCTTGTTTTGAGGACAGATTACAGGAATTGAACACAGATTCTCCATTCAATCCTCTGGGGGCCCTATAGGCAGGTCAAAGGGTTTGAGCATCAGGCAAGGCAAAAAATCTGCACTGTTTGTTATTCCACCAAGGAAAGGTGCTAGGACAGTATCAAGTTTACTGCCAAATAGCTAAAAGCCAAATTTAAAAGGGTGCCAATCCTGAAAAAAGCAGCCAGACATGGTTGTGAAACAACTTGTGACTATTTAGATATCCTGAAGAGCCGTAGCCCATATTCTCCAGAGGGAGTTGTACACCATTGCTAATTCAAGCCTTATCAGACATGAGGCTGAAATGACCTATCTTCAACATCATTTGGGGATTCTAGATGTCAGGAATTTAGGAGCACCCACTTTTTGGCTCTCTGCTTTGTTCCAGTCTCAGCTGGTTAAGGACAGAGAACTATAAATCCCTTCAAGAGAGGACCAGGCTTATGGAAATTTAATTGTGACTTATTAAAAAAGCCAGACTACATAGAAAAAGTTAATGAAACAATCCACAATTTTTTTTTAAGATATGCTTTGCCAATTTATAAAGTAGAATTTATAAATGAAAAAAATGCCCAAGACTTACAGTTCTCTGTTTCTGATGACCTCCTATTGGAAATGCTACTAATGGAATTGGGGAATGTCACAATAAAATTCAGTTCATCTTTAAAGCGTGCTACTATATCAAAAGAAAAACAACTAATTAAATCAATTGAAAGTTTAGAAAATGAAAACCCAACAGAAAAAGGGTTACACGAACTTGAAGAAAAAAAGAGTGAGTTGTGTAAAATCAGAGAATACAAACTTAAAGGTGAAATTATCCGATCTAGAATTCAATGGGTGAAATATGGGGAAAAGCCAACAAAATTCTTTTGTCATCTTGAGAGAAAAAATTTCCTGGATAAGACAATAAAAAAAATTAATCTTGAAAATGGTAAATTTGCTACAACGCAAAATGAGATCCTGGATCATGTTAAACTTTATTATCAAAATTTATTCAAAAGCAGAGATAGCTCCTTATCCGATGCTGACCTTGACAGATTGCTGAAAAAAATTCCAATCAATAAATTAGAAGAAAAAGATAATTGCCTACTTGAAGGAAGCCTAACAATTTCTGAGCTTGGGGAAGCATTAAAAAACATGAAACACAATAAAACACCAGGTATTGATGGCTTTCCTGCAGAATTTTTGAAAGTGTTTTGGGGAAAGTTGAAATTTTTAGTAGCTAGAGTACTCAATTATAGTTATGATAATGGGAAGTTACCGATCTCCCTGAGACAACAATTATAAGTTGTATTCCAAAAGGTGATAAACCGAGAGAATTTTTAAAAAATTGGCGCCCCATTTCTCTTCTAAGTGTTCTTTATAAAGTCATGTCAGCCGCATTGGTAAATAGAACTAAAAAAGTACTGGACAAGTTAATATCTGACTCTCAAACAGGGTTCATTAAAGGACGGTATATTGGAGAATCAATACGGTTAGTCTATGACATAATTAATTACTGTGATACCTCAAATAAAACTGGCCTATTAATGTTAATTGACTTTGAAAAAGCTTTTGATTCTATATCTTGGAAATTTATATACAAAGTCCTAGAATTCTTCAAATTTCCTGACAGTTATATTAAGTGGATCAAACTACTGAACACATCTTCAGTTGCAGCAGTTATGCAAGTCGGAGTAAAATCAGACTTCTTGAAGATAGAACGGGGATGTAAACAAGGGGATCCTATTGCCCCATATTTATTTATTCTGTGCGGTCAAATAATGTGTTATATGATTAAGTATAATAACAACATTAAAGGCATATTTATAGGTGAAAACGAATTTAAGATCACACAGTTTGCAGATGATACCACCCTTTTTTAGATGGTTCTCAGCTTTCACTCCAACACGCACTCAATGACATTGAAATTTTTGGATCTTTTTCTGGTTTAAAAATTAACACAAGTAAAACAAAACTTATTTGGATAGGCAAGAAAAAACATTGTGGTGAAAAAATAAATGTAACCTATCGTTTGGATTGGAACATTACCCAATTTCAATTACTTGGAATTCAATTTTCTGTTAATTTGAACGAAGTACCTGATCTAAACTATAATAAGGCAATGTCCGATTTGTACAAAATTGTGAATCAGTGGGGAAAAAGAGACTTAACTCCACTAGGCAAGATAACTATAATAAAAACTTTCCTCCTTTCGAAATTCAATCATCTTTTTTTATCCATACCATCTCCTAGTCAAGAATTAATTCAACAAATTAACTCTGTTCTTTTTAAGTATCTTTGGGGTGGTAAACCAGATAAAATTAAGCGAGGGTATGTAACACTAGACTATAATGAGAGAGGACTGAGAATGGTTAATTTACAAAACCATATTCAATCTTTAAAACTAACTTGGATGACAAGATTGTTTACTTCAATCAAATCTGAGTGGCTGCGATTTTTTGAAACAGTCATATCTCCAGTGAGAAAGATAACCAAATTTGGATATGGATGGTGCAAACACCTAATAAAAAAAATCACAAATAATTTTTGGAAAGACGTTCTCCAAGCATGGGTAAATCTATGTGACAGCAACAAAATTTTGAAGAGCAATCAGTTAATGTCATCCCCCATTTGGTATAATCCAAGAATAACAAGTGAAAACCTGTACTTCCCGAATTGGTTTAAACAAGGTGTCGAATGTATTGGGGACTTAATCAGTGTTACCGGTATGTTTATTAACACAAACGAACTCCAAAATAAATTCAATATTACAGAACCAAATTTTATTAATACAATAAGACTTAAGAATGTCATCACAAAATATGTAAAATCTCAAAATATGGATATTAAGGAACTTATTAGACCATATGTACCATGTGATGTAGCAGTTGTTCTATATAACGATAAAAAAACAAAAGGCTTTTACCAGTTGCTTGGTGAAAACAATGTCAAAATAACTGCTACAATAAAATGGGAAGGAGAACTAAATATACAAATTGATCCTCTTATTTGGAAAAAAGTATTTAAAATTTGCTTTAAAACTATACAAGATAATTATTACATCTGGTTCCAGTACAGAATCATTCATAGAATTTTAGGTACTAGGAAATTGCTGCATACTATAGGGAAAGTACAATCTTCACAATGCATTTTTTGCAAAAATCAACCAGAAACACTGATTCATTTATTCTGTAATTGCAATATTTCCAAACAATTATGGAATGATGTAGAAAAATGGATCGCACATGCAACAAGTATTCCAATTAAGCTTTCACCAGTAGAAATCCTTTTTGGTTATCTGAATCCTGATAATTTCAACCCTATTAATACAATAATTCTCGTAACAAAAGCTTATATTTTTTCAAAATCACGAAAGGCAATACCTTTAGATATCTCTGAACTGAAAAGTAACATTAGACAAGTTTATGATGAACAACAATACATGGCACTCATGGATATGAAACAGGAAACTTTTAACAATACTTGGACCATCTTTAGGAATATATTTCGTTTTTAAATCTGTTAAATGAACCTTCAAAAAACAATCCTCTCTTCCCTGTGAACATTTTTTTCCCCAAATTCTCAATGAAAGAGTTAAAAACCAAAATTTGTCACAATTTCAACACTCAGTATTATTAAAATCCCCTTAGTCATCACCACAATTTCATGTAGCATATGAATAGCATATCATATTATTATTATTATTATTTTTTTTATTTATTTTTTTTTTTTTTCTGTAAATAACGAAATATGTTACTCTGTATTTTGTTTCTCTCTCTGTTCGCAAAAAAAAAATATTCAATTTGATTGTTCGATCACCTAACGATGTACTGGGTCACCCACTATGCCTGGGTGTATGTACCCCCAGTGTGTTTCTCTCTTTTTGTTAGTGGCATAACTATATCAAATTGGATAAAAAAAAAAAATAAAAAAAAAAAAAAAAGAGAGAAGAGTCCTCCTTAAAAAAGACACTCAGGGTTTTGGACCCTATCAAAACAAGCCCTATTGTGGTCCTCACAATGAGAAAAGAAGCTCCTCTGTGGGGGACAATCCACTTCAAGCGGTAACAATCATTTTCCTCAGGTAGGGGGAAATCGAATAACAGAGCTCCAGAGGTCATTTTCAACCTCACTCAAGGGGACAAGGGCATGGAAACCCCTCTTCCCAATGACTCCTTAAAAGCCTCCCTCAGTCCACCAGTAGGAGGTTGCCTCCATTCTTTCAGAGGAGACTGGGAAACAAACAAATGCTCAAACAACATGTTAAACATTATTACCAATGGTTACATTGTACCATTCATCACAAAACCAAAATTAGTCAGAGTTACCCTGATTCACTCAGGACAAAAGGCCCATCAAAAAGATCTAGTTCTGGCCTTTTGTATCCAGTCTCTTCTGTCAAAGAACGCAATAGAAAGGGTGGAAAATGTAAAATCTCTCGGATATTATAGTCGCCTGTTTCTTGTCCCTGGAGGACAGTGATAGACCTCAGCAGACTCAATGCCTTTCTACTTGGAGAAAGGTTCAAAATGGAAACTCCAGTGTCCATCAGGGCCTCTCATGTTCCAAGGGAATAGGTGTCATCGATAGATCTGCCAGGCGCCTATCTTCCCATCCCCATCCACCAAAACTCAAGGAAGTACCTAAGGTTTTGCCACAATTCACAGGTGTTCCAGTTCACCACCCTCCCTTTCGGCCTAGCCATGGCCACACAGGTCTTTACAATGATTGTAAAGGAAGTGAAACTGATGGCCCTCACAAGGGGAGTCAGACTTTAACAATACCTGGTGTTTGGCTTATCAGGGCCCCATCTCAGAAGGAAGCACAAGTGAACACTCAGACCATGGTAGAACTGACACAGTCCTTAGGGTGGATTATAAATCAAGAAAAGTCCAAACTCAAACCTACTCAGGTGTTTTCATTTGTGGGCTACGAATACCACCTAGATTCAGTCCTTGTAAAACCTACTCAAGAAAGATGGCTCAAACTTCTGGATTTGATCCTATGCTCAAAGTTAAAACATGTTTTGACTGCCAGATGTTTGATGTCACTAATTGGGTTGCTTGTCTCAACAGAGAAGATGGTCTCGGAGGGATGCCTTCACATGAGGCCCTGCCAGTTTCACCTCAAGGTGCACTGGAGATTTCCTCTGTCATTGGACACCCTCCTTTGTCAGAGACCATTTCAGCTGACCTAGAGTGTTGGCAAAATCCCGCAAATGTGATGAAGGGCGCAGACCTTCACCCCAAAGACAACAGTATCCAAATATTTACAGACGCCTCAAACAAAGGCTGGGGCACTTACTTAGAGCAAGTCTCTACCAAAGGTCTGTGATCAGATAGAAAAAAAAGGCTACAAATATATCTGCTAGAGTTGAAGGCGGTATCTCTGGCCCTGAGTAGGTTCAAGGACCAGTGCCAAAACCCAACAGTGTTGGTTGCTACAGACAACTCGACAGTAGTAGCCTATATAAACAAACGAGGGGAACCCACTCGGCGGAGATGTGTTATTACCGGATTACTCTAAGAGCCAGGCACATTCCAGGTTGCCTGAATGTGATGGCCGACTTTCTTTCGCAGATGTTCAAACAGATCTGTTTCAAGTGGTTCACTCATGTAGATCATGTAGATCTATTTGCCAGTCATCTGAACCACAAAGTTCCATTGTATGTATCTCCAGTCCCAGACCAACATGCCTGGGACATAGATGCCCTGAATAGAAGCTGGTCGGGGTCCCACTGTATATGCTTACCCTCCCACGACTCTCCTTCACAAGGTGATCCAAAAAATCAGGCAATGCAATTGCCTGATCATTGTACTAGCTCCAGGCTGGCCAGGGATGGGACTTAGTGCAGCTCTCAACAGAGATCCCACTTCAGTTACCAATGTCAACAACTCTTCCGATACAGTCCAACAATTATGTATTTCACAGCAATCCTCAATATCTTAACCTCCACGCCTGGTGTCTAGGTGTGGACAGCTCCAAGAACAAGGCTTCTCTGTTGAAGTGGCAGAGAGAATTGCTGTCCCTCAAAGGTCATCAACAAGGACCATCTACAAGTCAAAGTGGGCCCTTTTTATGCCAGCTGGTTTGTCACTTGTACGCTTCCATGTGAACATCTTCTCCAAAAGTACAAGGCCCAGAGACATGCTGTTACTTTTAAAAGATACCTTAACTATCGAGGATGATAAATGGTACAATTCATGGAGATCTATCTGTTCGTCTGTTCCCCAGAGCTGTTAGAAGCGAGGTACCCCCACCCAAAGTGTGAATATTTCAACACTTTATCACAATTTTCTCATTGACTATTGAAGGGATTTCTCTCTTATTTTGCATAAATGTACTAGGCCACAGGTAGATTCCCTTGTGTGAGTATCAGACCTAGATCTGTCTTAATTAAGCATCCCTGAAAGGGGACTTATTTGTTTTCGCCTCAGTTTCCTCGCCACTGCCATCACCGCATTATGGTCTCCCTTGAATATCTCCCTTATTATTAGAAGGTTTCAAACCATATTTGGCAGTTATATACCTTAGGCGTGGGAAAATTTTTCTGCATGCTTAAATTTGACCTTTATGAAGGTCACATGATCAAAAACAATTTTTTGAAGTCCCCCCCCCCCCCCCCCCGTCATCACAGTTCAGGAAAAACTACTGGCTACAGAGCCTTATAATTTGACACACCTGTCCATACTATCGAAAATGCGAGCTGATTAGATTTTGGAAGCAATCCCTTGAAAAATGTCTCATTTATGAGTGATTTTCTGACACCTTCCAATCTGAAAGCCTTAAATTTAGGCCAACCCCCCTATTATCTTCTTAAGTATTGCATTTTATTACGCTACAATAGCTTACCATGTGGGACTTAATGCTGTTCTCGGGTTGCCACACCCGGGGCCAACGTCTTAGAAAAAAAGATTGTTCTTGTTAGCCACCGGATATACTGGTAGTTGTCGTCACGTGATAACTTCTGACCAATCGCCCTACTTTCTTGTTGGCCACGATGACTAGTAGCAGTTTGTAAATATATACAGACATTTTCATTTATTTCTCAGTATTCACGTATTGTTGGAGGCTAATATTTGGATATTTCTTTAAATATATTTCATAGATTATACTGTAAAATTTTTATTTTCACAGCTTAAGTATTTTCCTTACAATCCGCGTGTTTTGAGTTTTCTCGGTTCAGGCAATTTCAATTGTACGTCTTTTTATTGCGTTAAAATGTCGCTCCATCAAGCAAACAAAGACAAACCGAGAGCTCAGAAATGCCGCCATTTTTGCTTTAGTTTTGATACTCATAATTTCTGCCCTACCTGTAGGGAGGCTGGCAAGGGAGATGACCCCTGTGTCACTTTTGAAGCACCCTGCCATATTTGCACGTCTCTCACTGATGAACAATTGCAAAAAATTCAAAACAGGAAGCGGTACTTAAAAAAGCAAAAAGCGGAAACTAGTTCCAAAGATGAACTAGATCTCTTGGGTGAAGGCGATGGGGACTCTTTTACTGGTTCTAATGCAGACCTTGAGAGTGCTGCCGATAACCTCTTTACCTCACCCCCCACCCCACCCCCCCCCACCCCCCCGTCCTCAACCTCTCGCCTTCAGTTCTTTATCACTAAAGACCCCAGCTAAAGCTGTCCCTCCCACCCCAGGTACTGTTTTACAAAACAAAATTCAAAGAAATCTAGAGAAATCCCTGGGTGATTCCTTAAATATACATATCCAGCAGCAAATGGGTTCCTTCCAGGCATCCATGTTAGAAGTATTTCAATCACTCCGAGAGGAGTTGGCAGTTAAAAAGCCTGCCGAGGTTGATCCCTTGCCTCATGCTTCAAAAGCTGGTCCATCCAGCAACTCTGCTGCTCATCTGGACTTACCCCCTCTGAGGTCTAGTACTAATGCACAGTCCGAGGCAATGGATGTGGACGTTGGTCCAGCACTCCCTCCTCGACTAGTACTTAATCAAACTTCCTCGGATCAGTACGTTGCCCCTTCTGAAGCTATACCGAAGGATTCCTCGTACTCGCACAAAAAACAAAGCCACAGGCAAACAGTAGCACCGAGCTCTGCCTCGGATCAACTGGATGAGGATTCCAAAGAACCTCGGATCCATCCTAGACCTAAGAAACACTCTGACAAGAGCAAGCATAAATCTAGGTCCAGATATGTGTCATCTTCAGAGGAAGATCACTCCCCTGTGGCCAAACACAGGTCTTCTAAGCCCTCTAGGGCTCAGCCCTCAGGTGCAGCTTCTGATCAAGACCTCCCACAACATGATCCAGACCCCCCTTATTATAGGGAAGTAGCCCTGTCTGACATTCCCTCCCAGTACTCTGAAGAGGTAGACACCTTCAGGCGCATTCTTTCTCTCCCTGACCCCAGGGACTCTATGCCTAGGTCGTCAACTTCAGTGTTGGGTCTGGATGACGAAAAAGGCCGTCAAGAGCTCAGACCTAGAGGTCCTTCCTCTATCCTACCACTTAGCTCAGTTATCAAGGACGCCTTTGATAAATTTCAACATGATTTCAAAGCTGCCAATTTATCTGAGGGAAAATATGTCAAGCCTCCTCCATCCACTTCTAAGTGGTATAAGGTTGGACAGCCCACTTTTCAAGACAAAATCCAGGAGTTGAATACGGACTTTGCCAAGATCTGTATTACTCCTAGACCTCCTGGGGCACCAGTAGCCAAAGTCCCTCTGCCAGTCCTCAAGGAGCTGGAACATCAGGCTAGACAAAATATTTCAACCCTCAATTTCACCGTTGCCTTTGCCAAAACCTCTTCTTCTTGCAATGCTTCCTTGGAAAAGTGCCAACATAGCATCAAGTCGACTGTCAAGAAGATAAAGTCTCAGATCCAGAAAGGTGCCAATCCTGAGAAAGCAGCAAAGCGCGGATATGAGGAAGTTGCTGAGTACTTGGATTTTTGGAACAAGACGGTTCTTGTCCAACATAGAGCTCTTACCTGTCTGAACAAATTGCTAGCCCATATTCTCCAGAGGGAATTATATTCCATGGCTAATACCGGCTTGCTCAGGCACGAAGCCGAAATGACTCTATTACATCCCCAGCTAGGGGAAACGAGACGCCAAGAACTTAGGAACTCGTCCTTCTGGGACTCCTCCTTGTTCGAGTCTCAACTTGTAAAGGAAGGTGAGGACTTCCTTCTCAAAAAAGGCACCTCAAAAGATTCTCCAGGTTTTGTACCCTACCAGAATAAGCCCTTTCGTGGCCCCCACAAGAAAAGAGGCTCCTACAGGAAACGCCCCTATGGGGGCAATACCTCTCAAAGCAGTAACCAATCCTTTCCCTCGGGAAGAGGAAAATCCAACTTCAGAGGCTCCAGGGGTCGTTTTCGACCCCACAATAGGGGAAGGGGACATGGAAACCCCCCTTCCCAATGACTCCTCCAAAGCCTCGCTCAGTCCACCAGTAGGAAGTCGCCTCCGTTCTTTCAAGAGAGACTGGCTAACAAACAAATGTTCTCAAAACGTGTTAAACATTATCACCAATGGCTACGTTCTGCCATTCCGTTCAAAGACAAACTTGATCAGATTTCCTCTGATTCTATCAGAGTACAAGGCCCAACAAAAAGACCAAGCCTTGGCCACTTGTATCCAGTCTCTCTTGTCAAAGAACGCCATCGAAAGGGTGGAAAACGTAAAATCTCGTGTTTTACGGTCGCCTGTTCCTAGTACCCAAGCCTCACCAAAGGTGGAGGCCAGTAATAGACTTAAGCAGGCTCAACACTTTTCTACATGTAGAAAAGTTCAAAATGGAAACCCCGGAGTCCATCCGGACTTCCCTGGTTCCAGGGGAGTGGGTATCGTCGATAGACCTGTCGGACGCATACCTTCACATCCCCATCCATCCAAACTCAAGGAAGTACCTAAGGTTTTGCTACAAGGCCCAGTTGTTCCAGTTCACCTCCCTACCTTTCGGACTGGCCACAGCCCCCCCAGGTCTTTACGATGATCGTAAAGGAAGTGAAACTAATGGCCCTCTCAAGAGGACTCAGAATTCACCAATACCTGGACGACTGGCTGATCAGGTCCCAGTCCCAGGAGGAATCCCAAAGGGACACACAGGCAGTGGTAGACCTAACCCAATCCTTGGGTTGGATAATCAACCAGGAAAAATCAGAACTGAAACCTACTCAGGTGTTTTCGTTCGTGGGCTACGAATACCACCTAGATTCAGCCCTTGTAAGACCCACTCACGAGAGATGGCTCAAACTTCAGGATTTGATCCTACAACTCAAGTCAAAACGTATTTTGACTGCAAGATGTTTGATGTCTCTAATTGGGTTGCTAGCCTCAACGGAGAAAATGGTCCCGGAGGGACGCCTTCACATGAGGCCCTTTCAGTTTCATCTCAAGGAGCACTGGAGATATCCGCAGTCGCTGGACAACCTCCTTCCCTGGACAGAAGCCATTGTAGCCCACCTAGATTGGTGGCAAAACCCCTCAAATGTGATGAAAGGCGCAGACCTTCATCCCAAGGACCACAGTATCCAACTCTTTACCGACGCCTCAAACGAAGGTTGGGGCGCTCACTTAGATCAAAATTCTACAAAAGGGCTGTGGTCAGAGCGGGAAAAAAGGCTACACATAAATGTCCTGGAATTGAAGGCGGTCTCCCTGGCCCTTCGAGACTTCAAGGACCAGTGCCAGAATCAAACAGTGTTAGTTGCGACGGACAACTCAACAGTGGTAGCCTACATCAACAAGCAATGGGGAACTCACTCAGCAGAGATGTGCGCTCTCCTGTGGAAAATCATGACCTGGTGCCATCACTACCATATAACATTGAAAGCCAGGCACATTCCAGGGTGTCTGAATGTGATGGCCAACCTCCTATCCAGGTCCAACCAAGTGCAGTCAACAGAATGGTCTCTGCACCCTCAGGTCTTCAAGCAAATCTGCCTAAAGTGGTTCACCCCTCATGTAGACTTATTCGCCACTCACCTGAATCACAAACTCCCTCTATATGTGTCTCCTATCCCAGACCCAAGGGCCTGGAACATAGATGCTCTGAACATAAACTGGACCAACCTCACGGCCTACGCCTACCCTCCTACGGCTCTCCTTCACAAGGTGATCCAAAAGATCAAGCAATGCCATTGCCTGATCATCGTGATAGCCCCAGGCTGGCCAGGGATGCCCTGGTTTTGGGACCTAGTGCAGCTCTCAACAGAGATCCCACTACTACTCCCAGTGTCAACGACCCTACTCAAACAGTCCCATAACTATGTGTTCCACAACAGCTGAACCTCCATGCCTGGTGTCTAGGAGCGGACAACTCCAAGAACAAGGCTTCTCTGTGGAGGTGGCAGAGAGAATTGCTGCCCCTCAGCGATCATCAACAAGGACCATCTACAGGTCAAAGTGGGCCCTATTTGAAAAATGGTGCAGAGAAAATTCGGTGGATTTCTCCACTCCATCTGTGAAACAAATCTCAGATTTTTTCATGTACCTGTACCAAGACCTAAACAGGCGCCCCTCGACCATTGATGGTTACAGGACTGCTATCGTTGACACTTTGGGCCCAACGGCCCAACACATTGCGCACAATGCAGACCTTCATAGGTTACTCTCCAGTTTTCACAGGGATCGTCCTAAAAGTTCCAGAAATTTACCCAAGTGGAACCTTTCTGTTGTCCTTAACGAGCTCACCAAAGCACCATTTGAGCCCATGAAAGACTCAGACCTCAAACATCTTACCCTCAAAACTGCTTTCTTGCTAGCCTTGGCCTCCGGCAAGCGCCGCAGCGAAATCCATGCCTGGGTCGCTAACAAAGTAGCTAATTTAGGCCAATGGGAAAAGGTAGCCTTGTTCCCTTCTTCTGATTTCATAGCCAAAAACCAACTAGCAAGAGAAGGTTCTCAAAGTGTGTCACCAGTGACTATCCCTGCTTTGACTACCATTGTAGATAGACAGTTTAAGGAAGACAGGACCCTGTGTCCTGTGCGGGCCCTGAGGTTCTATTTGGACCGAACTAAAGACCTGAGAGGGTCTCGTTCTCTCCTTTTCATCTCCTTTAAGAAAGGACATACCTCAGACATCAGACCCGCTACACTCTCTTCATGGTTAAAACAAACCATTCTACTTTGTTACAAACAAGCAGATCAACAAGCCTTGGACTTGGTCCAAGTCAAAGCACATGACATCCGGGCCTTCGCGGCCTCTAAGGCCTTTTACGGTGGAGTATCGGTGGACCAAATCATGCAAGCCTGTCACTGGAAAGCTCACAACACATTCACAAATTTTTACCTAAAAGACCTTACTTGGTCGGACACCGACAACAATATGTATCTGGGACCCGTAGTGGCGGCACAACAAGTCCTAGATCCTTCCCCTCAGACCAGTTGTCCTCGGAAAGAAAAAAGGGGGGGGGGGGGGGGGGGGGCACATCCGCTACAACCAAGTCTTCAGGAGTCTCTCCCAGGATCTAGGTATTCCTTTACCTTCAAGATGTTACGGGTAAGGTCATTTTATTTTTTAATTATCAGGTAATTTCTATTAAGGACTTAGTCAGTTGTCATTAATCTCATATTTCAGGTTAAAAATTTCATGAGATGCCCAACCACTGGGTTGGTCAGTCACACGTGAAGGTCTACTAGGGACCCTTAGACCTCGAAGTGAGCACCGCTGCACTTCCGTCCTACTACCAAACATCTGGACAGTTTTAGCACTGTCCCTTTTTACTTAGGTTTTTGGCTCGTTACAGGCCCGATCTTCGGGATCGGGGCTCTGTAAAAGGGACTCAGACTGGCATTTCTGGCACTATTCTGTATATATTAATTCAAATCTTAGAAAAAAATTACATATCTTCCAGTCTCAGCTGTAATCCCGCCACCGGGCGGTTGAATTCAGTATTAAGTCCCACATGGTAAGCTATTGTAGCGTAATAAAATTGAAAATTTTAATTCCTTAAATGTAGCTTTTATAAGCTACAAGCTTACCATGTGGGACTTAGGAGAGTCCCACCCTGCCTCCCCGCTGTTTACGGCTGAGGGGTAGGTTTAATAAAAAATTTCAACGAGAAAGTAGGGCGATTGGTCAGAAGTTATCACGTGACAACAACTACCAGTATATCCGGTGGCTAACAAGAACGATCTTTTTTTCTAAGACGTTGGCCCCGGGTGTGGCAACCCGAGAACAGCATTAAGTCCCACATGGTAAGCTTGTAGCTTATAAAAGCTACATTTAAGTAATTAAAATTTTCAATTTAGAGCTATGAAATGTACTGGGAGGTAATAGGAAACCATATGTGGGGAGTCTAAATAGCCGGTCAGTTTTACCCCACGCCCCCCCCCCCCCTTATGGGTCAAACTGGGGTCATAAAATAGCTGATTTTGAGTTTTTGCCTTATATCTCCTTTATTGTTGCTTTTATAGCCTCAGAATGTATTAAGAGGTATTGGGAAAGCACATATGGAGAGTCTAAATAGCCGGTCAGTTTTACCCTCCGACCCCCCCCTATGGGTCAAACTGGGGTCATAAAATAGCCGATTTTGAGTTTTCCCTTTATCTCCTTTATTGTTGCTTTTATAGCTTCAGAATGTATTAAGAGGTATTGGGAAAGCACATATGGAGAGTCTAAATAGCCGGTCAGTTTTACCCCCCGACCCCCCCCCCCCTTATGGGTCAAACTGGGGTCATAAAATAGCCGATTTTGAGTTTTCCCTTTATCTCCTTTATTGTTGCTTTTATAGCTTCAGAATATATTAAGAGGTATTGGGAAAGCATATGTGGAGAGTCTAAATAGCCAGTCAGTTTTACCCCCTGCCCCCCCCCCCCCTTATGGGTCAAACTGGGGTCATAAAATAGCCAATTTTTGAGTTTTCCCTTTATCTCCTTTATTGTTGCTTTTATAGCTTCAGAATATATTAAGAGGTATTGGAAAGCATATGTGGAGAGTCTAAATAGCCAGTCAGTTTTACCCCCTGGCCCCTCCTTATGGGTCAAACTGGGGTCATAAAATAGCCGATTTTGACTTTTTGCCTTTATCTCCTTTATTGTTGCTTTTATAGCTTCAGAATATATTAAGAGGTATTGGGAAAGCATATGTGGAGAGTCTAAATAGCCGGTCAGTTTTATTCCCTGACCCCCCCTTATGGGCCAAACTGGGGTCATAAATAGCTGCTTTGGAGTTTTTGCCTTATATCTCCTTTATTGTTGCTTTTATAGCTTCAGAATGTATTAAGAGGTATTGGGAAAGCATACGGTGCAGCTTTGTGCATTCTTAGCTTTACAGCATGCTTATTAAAACCACAAAGCATTTTAAGGGACGCTTCGCTTTTGTTAGCAAAAGCATTCCTGTAGTTTTTTTTATGAATTTTTAAAATAATTTTTAATGCATTAAAATTCATAAAATCATGCACTAAATCACTTATTTTCTCATTGACTATTGTATCCCCGGACGAAAATCGTTGATACTTAGGATTCAGTACGGTCACGAAGCCGCCGGAGAGATTTCCTTTCGGACGCGATAAATTAAAAAATATTTTCATCAGACCTTGCATATGTGGTATGTGGGTATATATGGGCAATGCCACAAACACTATTGTTTTGTGACCTTGACCTTCAATTTCAAGGTCACTGGTGGCCTCTTAAAGGTCAAATTTTGGCCATTTTTTTCACATTTTGGCCCAGTTCTCATATACAGAAAGTTAGATCATCCCATGGCTGGTATATATAATACATGTATATGTCCTCTGTAAGCATGCAGAAATTTGACCTTGAAGCACAGACCGCCAAAGTACCTCATCAAGGCCATTTTTTGGCATTTTTGGAGATATTTTTACACAGAAAGTTAGATCATCCCATGGCTGGTATATATAATACATGTATATGTCCTCTGTAAGCATGCAGAAATTTGACCTTGAAGCACAGACCGCCAAAGTACCTCATCAAGGCCATTTTTGGCATTTTTGGAGATATTTTTACACTTAATGCTGACTATATGACATGGAAACTATTGAAAATGGCTTTGGAGGTTGAGTACATGATGAAGTACCAACATTCAGGCTTACCAGTTACAGAGGATTGTTGGTTGCAGAGAAAATCTGCTGATTCCACAGTTATGGACAGGAAGAAGGCAGTTGTTTCATATAAGCCTACCCCTGCTGAGACGTAGTCTAATTCGCCCAGTTCTGCCAGCTCCTATGAGTTTTCACAGAACTGTGGAGCCACCAGGAACCGGTTACAGAACATTGCTTCACCTACAACCGGTTAGACCCTGGTACTGGGCAGGTCCACAGGACTGGCCAACAGACCAGCAGAAGCCTTTTAATGGTCCAAGTCTTCGACCAACCAGTTACTGCTTGAGGAAATTGGTTACAGAGAAATTCTTATACCAGTTATCTCATTCCCAGTGAGATGACTGTCTCACTACCTACCAGACCAGTCAGCTAGCCTACTGTCAGGACCTGCTAGCTGGTCGAAAGTGACTATAGATGAAAAGACTTTCCCAACAAGATTTGTCCAACTACCTGTCAGCCTTATCTTATCAGGCCCCACACCAGCCAGTTACAGGTCCCGGTGAGATGGCGAACTCAACCGGACAGGTCAACCGGACTGGCCACATGAATTGGTAGCGTCTGTCACTTACACAGATATTTTCATCTTTTTCTCAGTACATACGTATTGTTGGATGTTAATTGTATCCCCAGACGAAAGTCGGGGATACTTAGGATTCAGTACGGTCACGCCGCCGCCGCAGAGATTTCCTTTTGGACACGATAACTTAAAAAATATTTTAGTTAGAACTTTCAAATTTGGTATGTGGGTATATATGGGCAATGCCACGAATGCTATTGTTTTGTGACCTTGACCTTCAATCTCAAGGTCACTGGTGGGCTCTTAAAGGTCAGATTTTGGCCATTTTTTCACTTTTTGGCCCAGTTCTCCTATACAGAAAGTCCGATCATCCTATGGCTGGTACATATAATACATATATATGTCCTCTGTAAGCATGCAGAAATTTGACCTTGAAGCTCTTCATTAAAGGTCATCCACTGACCGCCAAAGTACCTGACCGAGGGTCATTTTTGGCCTTTTTGGAGATATTTTCACACTTAATGCTGACTATATTGCATGGAAACTATTGAAAATGGCTTTGGAGGTTGAGTACATGATGGACATCTACCATCCAGGCTTACTGGTTACAGACCACTATCTGGATCTTCTGGATCCATGAAATATAATTTTTAAAGACAAATAGCTCAAAAAGTCATGGGTGGATTTTGATGAAATTTTCAGGAAATGTCCTAAATGGGACAAGGAACAAGTGATTAGATTTTGGGAGTGATCTGGATCATCTGGATCCAGTCTGCCAGATGTGTTTATGTACAAGATAAATCAAAAAACTTATGGACGGATTTTGATGAAATTTTCAGGATATGTCTGAAAATGTAAAAGGATGAAATGATTGAATTTTGGAAGTAATCCGGATCACTATATGGATCTTGTGATCCATGAAATGTAATTTTTAAAGACAGATACCTCAAAAAGTTATGGATGGATTGTTTCAGCAAATGGCCTAAATGGTACAAGGAACAAGTGATTAAATTTTTGGAGTGATCTGGATCACTGTCTGGATCATCTGGATCCAGGCTACCACATAATCTTGAAATGGACTTTCATATCTTTAGGATATGTTACAAATGGTAAAAGGAAGAAGTGGTAAAAGGAAGAAATGATTCAATTTTGCGAGTGATCTGGACCACTATCTGGATCTTCTGGATCCAAGAAATGTAATTTTTAAGACAAATAGCTCAAAAAGTCATGGATGGATTTGTATGAAATTTTCAGGAAATGTCTTAAATGGGACAAAGAACAAGTGATTAGTTTTTGGGAGTAATCTGGATCACTGTCTGGATCATGTGGATCCAGGCTGCCAGATCTGTTTGTGTACAAGATAACTAAAAAAATTATAGATGGATTTTGATGAAATTTTTAGAATATGTCTGAAAAGGTAAAAGGATGAAATGATTGAATTTTGGAAGTGATCCGGATCAGTATATGGATCTTCTGGATCCATGAAATGTAATTTTTAAAGACAGATATAAGTGAAAGAACTAGTGATTACCTTTTGGGAGTAATCTGGTACTATGGAGAATCCTGACCTGGTGCTCCAGGAAACAGCCTCAAGACCAACATATTCACGCCTTAACTATGTCCCGTCCGGGGATACACTGCGTCGAGACGCAATCTCTAGTTTTTCGTCATTTCATGTAATATATATCATAGTTTATTCTGTGAAAGTTCCGTTTCGACAGGATAAGTATTTTTTCTTATTTTGGTGTTTTTGAGTTTTCCTCGGTACAGGCTTTTCATCTACATTTTTTATTGCGTTTCAAGATGTCTGCCCACCAAATGAATAAAGACAAGCCGAGATCTGTTAAATGTCGCCACTTTTGCTTTGCATTTGATTACCACAATTACTCCCCTACCTGTAGGGAATCTGGCAAGGGTAATGACCCCTGTGTCACATTTGAATCCCCCTGTGAAATCTGTGCTTCTTTCACAGGAGAACAATTAATTAAAATTTCTCACAGGAAACACTATGTCAAAAAGCAAAAGAGGGACATTACTAGTTCTAAAGACGATGAACTGGCCCTCTTAGGTGATGAGGATATGGATTCATTTACTGGTTCTCATGCAGACCTTGAGAGTGCTGCAGATAACTTATTTACCTCACCCCCACGTCCTCAGCCCCTATCCTTCAGTTCATTGTCTATCAAAACACCAGAAAAAACTGTCCCACCCACCCCAGGTACTGCCTTACAACAGAAGATTGAATCAAATTTAGAAAAATCCCTGGGTAACACACTTAACATCCATTTACAGCAGCAAATGGGCTCTTTCCAGGCATCTATGTTAGAAGCTTTCCAGTCTCTCTGAGATGAATTAACTTCTAAAAAAACAAGTGGAGGTGGATCAGACCTCGGCTTCAGCTTCTAAACCTGGACCCTCCAATAATACTGTAAACCTGGACCTACCCCCTCCGAGACCTCGGACTACCCCACATGTTGAGGAAGTGGAAGTGGACTATGGTCCTGCTCTTCCTCCATGTCTCAGTACTGATCATCAGAATGCATCAGATCAGCATTCTAGCTATCTGAGGAGCCTTCTAAGAAGGCCTCAGACATGCTGACAAGAGTAAACATTAGGTGAGGTCCAGAGGAGGATCAGTCCTCTGTAGCCAGACACAAGTTTTCAAAGCCCTCTGGGGCTCTCTGACCAAGACCAACCTCAACACGATCCAGACCCCCCTTATTATAGGAAAGTAGCTCTGTCTGATGTTTCCTCCCAATACGCTGAAGAAGTGGACATCTTCAGGCGCATTCTTTTCCTCCCTGACCCCAAGGAGTCCGTGCCTAGGACCTCAACTTCAGTCATGGGTCTGGACGATGAGAAAGGGTGTCAGGAGCTCAGACCTAGAGGTCCTTCCTCTATGCTCCCACTCAGCTCAGTTATCAAAGATGCCTTGATAAGTTTGAGCATGATTTCCAGGCCGCTAATTTACTTGAGGGTAAATACATCAAACCTCCTCCTTCCATAGCAGTAGCAGTAATTTTTGCAGACAAAATTACTAAATTAAGATCTGGATTACTGTCTACTGATGCCGATCCCCCTGTCTCAGGTTCCTACAAAAACAAGTTTGTCTCTTTCCGGACCATGTCAGAGGAAGAAGTCCTTAAAATCATAAAGTCCACATCAAATAAATCATGTGACTTGGATCCCATCCCAACATCATTGGTCCTTGAATGTATCAGTGTGCTCCTGACTCCTATCACAAATATTGTGAACTACTCTCTACAGGAGGGCAGTTTCCCTTCCTGCTTTAAGACTGCACATGTTACACCCTTGTTGAAAAAAGCTGGTCTTGACAAGAATATTCTCAAGAATTATCGACCAGCTGTGGCTAAGCAGATAAATCAGCATATTGCTCACGAGGGTATATCTAACGAAAACCAGTCCGCATATAGAGCTTTTCACTCAACTGAAACGGCGTTGCTCAAAATACAAAATGACATTGCCACATCAATGGACAAGGGTGCAGCTGTTGGATTAGTCCTTTTGGACTTATCTGCAGCTTTCGATACAATAGACCACTCAATCCTATTCAACTGCCTTCAGCACTGGTATGGCATTGATGGGGTAGTGCTTAAGTGGGTCCAGTCATACCTCCACTCACGCAAGCAGCGCATCAAAATAGATGGACATCTTTCAGATGCTTTTCAACTCCCTTACGGGGTTCCCCAGGGCTCAGTTCTAGGGTCACTCCTTTTTACCCTATACACAACCCCTCTCAGTTCAGTCATATCTAAATTCAATGTCACCCACCACTTATATGCAGATGACACACAAATTTACTTGGAACTCGACTGTAGGAACTTCAATTCCAGTACCACTGAATTAACAAATTGCCTTGAGGCGGTCCAGGCTTGGATGGGACATAATAAGCTTAAATTAAATCCTGACAAGACAGAATTCATAGTGATTGGTGATGATCAAATTAGAAGTTCCCTGAAGTCATCTTTCCCAGTGAGTTTGCTTGGCAACACCATGGAACCAGCTGAATCAGTAAAAAACCTTGGTGTCATCCTGGATGCTGAAAATTCAATGCAAAGACACGTGGCTAATCTATGTCGCATAAGTTACTACCATCTCCGGGAACTACGAAGGGTCCGCAGGTACTTAAATCATGAAACAGCTGTAAAGGTGGCAAAAGCCTTGGTAAGCAGTCGTCTAGATTACTGTAACTCACTGCTTTACAACACAAAAAAGGCATATACTAGCAGACTACAGAGAGTTCAAAATGCCTTATGTCGGACGGTGTGCAGGCTAAATAAATACTGTCATGTTACACCCTTCCTGCACAAACTACACTGGCTCCCCATTCATTACCGTATACTGTTCAAATATAATCTCCTCATTTATAAAGCAATACATTTGAGCCAACCTCCATATCTCTCCGCTCTAATTAGGCAGAGTGATCTCACACGGGGCAATCGCCTATCAATTTCCTCATCTAAACCAAATAAATGCTCAGGGCTACGCAGTTTCATAGCAGGGGCTCCCACAGAGTGGAACAAGCTTCCTCAAGCCATCAGAACCATAGAAAGCATTTCTGGTTTCAGGAAACAGTTGAAAACATACCTTTTTAGATTGGCTTATCCTCCACCATAGCCTATCTCCCCGACCGGACGCTAATATGGAAACTGACATCTTTCTGGAACTGGACTATCCCTTTTTGCACATCAGCGCCTTAGAGGATGTTTACATCAAATTCGGCGCTATATAAGTGTTTCTTACTTACTTACTTACTTCCACTGCTAAGTGGTACAAGGTGGGACAGCCCTGTTATGAGGAGAAAATACAGGAGTTGAATACAGATTTTGCCAAAATCTGTATTACTTCTAAACCCCCTGGGGCTCCTATGGGCAAGGTTCCCCTACCAATTCTTAAGGAATTCGAACATAAAGCTATCCAAAACATATCCACTCTCAACTTTACTGCTGCCTTTTCCAAGACTTCATCTTCTTTCAATGCCACTCTTGAGAATGCCAACATAGCCTGAAGTCAACCTTTAAGAGGGTTAAGTCTCAGATCCAGAAAGGTGTCAATCATAAGAGAGCAGCCAGAAGTGGATATGAACAAGCCTGTGAATACTTAGACTTGTGGAATAAGACTGTTATTCAACACAGAGCTCTCACATGCCTCAGCAAATCCTTAGCCCATATACTCCAGAGGGAGCTATATACCATGGGTAACACCGGTTTGCTAAGGCGCAAAGCTGAAATGACCCTTCTTACAACCACATTTATGGGAAACGAGACACCAAGAACTCAGGAATTCACCTTTTTGGCATTCCTCCTTGTTCAAGTCTCAACTTGTAAAGGAGGGAGAAGACTTCCTCCTCAAAAAAGGCACCTCTAAAGACTCTCAGGGTTTCGGACCCTATTAAAATAAGCCCTTTCGTAGTCCCCACAACAAGAACAGAGGCTCCTACACGGAACACCCCCTATGGGGGCAACTCCTCTCAAAGCAGTAACCAATCGTTTTCCTCAGATAGGGGGAAAGTGAACTTCAGAGGCTCCAGGGGTCATTTTCAACCCCACTCTAGGGGACGAGAGTGTGGAGAACCCCTCCCCCCAATGACTCCTTAAAAGTCTCCCTCAGTCCACCAGTAGGAGGTCGCCTCCGTTCTTTTAGAAGAGACTGGCAAACAAACAAATGTTCATCCGTGTTAAACATTATCACCAATGGCTACATACTGCCATTTATTTCAAAACCAAGTCTGGTCAGATTCCCTCTGATTCAGTCAGAATACAAGACCCTTCAAAAAGACCAAGCTCTGGCCACTTGTATCCAGTCTCTTCTGTCAAAGAACGTAATAGAAAGGGTGGAAAATGTAAAATCTCTCGGGTTTTACAGTCGCCTGTTTCTAGTCCTCAAGCCTCACCAAAGGTGGAGGCTATTCATAGACTTAAGCAGGCTCAACACTTTTCTACACTTCGAAAAGTTCAAAATGGAAACTCCAGAGTCAATCAAGACCTCCCTGATTCCAGGGAAATGGGTATCGTCGATAGACGCTTACATTCACATCCCCATCCACCCAAAATCAAGGAAATGCCTGAGGTTTTGCCACAGGTCGCAGGTGTTCCAGTTCACCTCCCTTTTGGACTAGCCACAGTCCCCAGGTCTTTACAATGATTGTAAAGGAAGTGAAACTAATGGCCCTCTCGAGAGGACTCCGACTTCACCAATACCTGGACAACTGGCTGATCAGGTCCCAGTCTCAGGAGGAAGCCCAAATGAACACTCAGGCAGTGGTAGACCTAACCCAGTCCTTGGGATGGATAATAAAGCAGGAAAAATCAGAACTAAAACCTACTCAGGTGTTTTCCTTGGTGGGCTACGAATACCATCTAGATTCAGCCCTTGTAAAACCCACTCAAGAGAGATGGCTCAAACTTCAGGATTTGATCCTAAATCTAAAATCAAAACAAACTACATCTAAAACAAGTTTGACTGCAAGATGTTTGATGTCGCAAATTGGGTTGCCTGCCTCTACGGAGAAAATGGTCCCAGAGGGACGCCTTCACATGAGGCCCATCTCAAGGAGCACTGGAGATACCCTCAGTCGCTGGACAGCCTCCTTCCTTGGACAGAAACCATTTCAGCACACCTAGACTGGCGGCAAAATCCCTCAAACGTGATGATAGGTACAGACCTTCATCCCAAAGACCACAGTATCCAACTCTTTACAGATGCCTCAAACGAAGGTTGGGGCGCTCACTTAGATCAATGTGATGGCTGACCTTCTGTCCAGGTCGAACCAAGTGCAGTCAACAGAATGGTCACTGCATCCGCAGGTGTTCAAACAGATCTGTCAAAAGTGGTTCACTACTCATATAGATCTATTTGCCACTCATCTGAACCACAAACTTCCACTGTACATATCTCCTGTCCCAGACCCAAATGCTTGGAACATAGATGCTCTGAACTTAAACTGGACCGGTCTCACTGCCTATGCTTACTCTCTGACAGCTCTCCTTCACAGGGTGATCCAAAAAATCAGGCGATGTTAGATCTTGGTACAGGTACATGAAAAAATCTGAGATTTGTTTCACAGATGGAGTGGAGAAGTCCACCGAATTTTTTCTGCACCATTTCTCAAATAGGGCCCACTTTGACTTGTAGATGGTCCGTGTGGATGACCTCTTGAGAGCTGCACTAGGTCCCAAAACCAGGGCATCCTTGGCCAGCTTGGGGCTATTATGATGATCAGGCAATTGGACAGGCGCCCCTCGACCATTGATGGTTACAGGACGGCCATTGTTGACACTTTGGGCCCAGCGGGGCACCATACTGCACAAAGTTCAGACCTTCACAGGTTACTCTCCAGTTTTCACAGGGATCGTCCAAAAAGTTCCAGGAATCTTCCAAAATGGAACCTTTCTGTTGTTCTGAATGAGCTCACCAAAGCGTCCTTTGAGCCTATGAAAGACACATACCTCAAACATCTTACTCTCAAAACTGCTTTCTTGCTAGCTTTGGTCTCCGGCAAGCGCCGCAGCGAAATCCATGCCTGGATTACAAACAAAGTATCTAATCTAGGCCAATGGGAAAAGGTTGCCTTGTTCCCTTCTTCTGACTTCATAGGTTGTCAAAGTGTATCTCTGTTGACTATTCATGCTTTGACTACTATTGTAGATAGACAATTCAAAGAAGACAGGACCCTGTGTCCGGTGCTGGCCCTGAGGTACTATTTGGATCGAACCAAAGACCTGAGAGGGTCTCAGTCCCACCTTTTCATCTCCTTCAAGAAAGACACACCTCAGACATCAGACCCGCTACTCTTTCTTCTTGGTTGAAACAAACCATTCTACTTTGTTATAAACAAGCAGACCAACAAGCCTTGGACTTGGTCCAAGTAAAAGCGCATGACATTAGGGCCTTTACGATGGGGTATCGGTGGACCAAATCATGCCAACCTGTCCCTGGAAAGCTCACAACACCTTTACAAATTTTTACCTGAAAGACCTTACTTGGTCAGACAACGACAGCAATATGTATCTTGGACCATAGGTGGCGGCACAACAAGTCCTAGAGCCTTCCCCTCCGACCAGCTATCCTCTGAAAGAAAAGAAGGGGGGGGGGGGGGGGGGGGGGTCACATCCACTACAACCAAGTCTTTAGGAGTCTAATCCCAGGGTCTAGGTATAGGTTTACCTCTCAAGATGTTACGGGTAAGGTCATCAAGCATAATAAGTATTAAGCACTTATCAAGGTTGTCATTAATTTCATGTTATGTGGCAAAAAATTCATGAGAATTCCAACCTTAGGGCTGGTCTTTCTCTCGTGGATGGGCCCTAAGGGCCCTTACACTACTTAAGTGAGCACGGCTGCACTTCTGTCCTAAATCAAAACATCCTGACAGTTTTTAGCACTGTCATTCATTCTATTCAGGTTTTTGGCTCTTTACAGGCCCGGTGTTTGGGATTGGGGCACTGTAAACGGGACTCAGATTGGTATTTCTAAACATTCATTCTAATCCATTACTTAAAAGTCTAAGAAAAATTGACATATCTTCCAGTCTCGGCTGTAATCTCTTCACCGTGCGGTTGAATTCAGCATTCAGTCCCACATGGTAAGCTATTGTAACGCAATAAAATTGAAAATTTTAATTACTTAAATGTAGCTTTTATAAGCTACAAGCTTACATGTGGGACTGAGAAGAGTCCACCCTGGCTCACCGCTGTATTACAGCTGAGGGGTAAGGTTTAAAAATTGCAATGAGAAAGTGGGAAGAGATCTCGAGGACAACCTGAGGCTAGGGCCAACTATAAATGTCTATTTTTCTTAGACGCTGGCCATGATGCCTGCTGCCATCCGAGAACAGCATTCAGTCCCACATGGTAAGCTTGTAGCTTTTAAAAGCTACATTTAAGTAATTAAAAATTTCAAATATAGAGTATTTTGTTTAAAATGTTTTTCATGTACTTTTGGGTCAGCTATAACATAGTAAAATTGCAGACCTGTAGCTCATGGAAAAGCTGAGCAATAGCTACTTTCAGGTTGTCACTGTTGAGTAAATCAGTTGTAACTTGAAAACTATTGCATTTAGAGTATTTTATTTTAATATGTTTTGCACTTACTTTTTTTGCACCTGAACCGTTAACTTGGTACTTTGCCTCTGAATACCATTTGCAGGGCACAATTTTCGTTTCACAGTTACTTTTCTTTCACTTCTACTCTGAAACACAGAGCCCATTCATGGGCACTGATTGATTGTTTTATTATTGATTGTTTTATTATTACTCTGTTATTATCAACTAGTAAGTTACTTATTCAATAAGTTACTATATAATGAGAATAAAATTAACAAGCTTTACTAAAAGAATTGCGATAAATGAAATTTTTAATTTTCACGCAGGACTTTGTCCATTTCATGAACAAGTTGGACAGTTAGGTTGTTCATTTCATGAAATGGACAATTTCATAGATGTGTATTTAATATATATATCCATTTGATATGTATTATTTTTCCAGAAGAAACTGCAGAGCCTGAATCAAGCACTGACAAGAGGGGTAAGCAACCTATTTGTTATATCTGAAGTCGAAAGTCTGGCGCCACTGTACATTTTGATTTGTGTGGGTGCTAACTCAAAAACCCTTTCACAGATTTCGTTCAAACCTGGCACACATATGTGTTTGGGTCAGGAGAGGAACCCTAGTTTAAGTTGACCTAAAACTCCCAATAAAAAAGAAGTTATGGCCACTTCAAGGTCAGAAATCTGACCTTTGGCCACTTAATGCCATCTAGGTCAAAGATTGTGTGGCTCATTTGGCTCAAATTTTATCTGGGAACACATTAATATATTCTTCACCATGCCAAAAGTCAAGACTTTATGTAAACATAGAACATAAAGTTGTGATTGAGGCCCATAAAGACCCTACTTAGACATACTTTTCACATATATTTCCCTGTAGCTTGGAAATGTTAAGTCTGACAAGCCTCTAACTGTATTAGAAATAACTTTTATGTGTAATCTTTGTGAAAAATCTAAAGTCTGTAGCTGTAATTTTAAAGTCACCTCAGGGTCTCTACAACGCCCACAGAGATCCAATTTATGGACTTTTTACCACTTTTAATCCCTATAGCTGTCTGTTTCTGGACTCTAACTCGAAAACAGTTCGTCCAATCGAATTCAAACTTGACAGGGAGATAGATCACCATCATAGCTAGGTTCCTTTCGAAATTGGTGTAATTCCATTTGTTCGTTTGTCCGTCAACATTTCCATTTCTGGATTCTAACTCACTACAAGGTGGGACAACCTTGTTTTGAAGATTAGCTTCAAGAACTTTATACAGATTTTGCAAGAATCTGTATCTCTCTGGGGCCCCTGTGGGCAAGGTTCCCCTACAAGTTCTTAAGGAACTTGAACATCAAGCTAGGCAGAATCTTTCTACCATCAATTTCACAGCTACTTTTGCTAGGACTGCCTCCTCCAGTAACACTGTTATGGAGAAGTGCCTACACAGTGCCAAGGCTACCTTCAAAAGGGTGCCAACCCCGAAAGAGCTGCCAGACATTATGAAAACGCCTGTGATTATTTTGAACTCATGAATATAAGAGGATTCTTATTTAACAGAGAGCCTTAGCAAATCTGTAGCCCACGTACTCCAGAGGGAACTATATACCATGGGCAACACTGGCCTTCTGAGAAGAGAGGCTGAAATGACCACAACCACATCTAGGGGACTCGAGACGTCAGGAATTGACGAACTCGCCTTTTTGGCCTACTCCTCTTTTCAAGTCTCAATTAGTGAAGGATGGAGAGGACTTCCTCCTTAAAAAGGCACCCCTAAAGCCTCTCAGGGTTTTGGACCCTATCAAAACAAGCCCTTTTGTGGTCCCCACCACAACAAGAAAAGAGGCTCCTACAGGAAACGTCCCTATGAGGGCAATTCCTCTCAAAGCAGTAACCAATCGTTTTCCTCATGTAGGGGGAAACTGAACTTCAGAGGCTCCAGGGGTCATTTTCGACCCCACTCAAGGGGACGAAGGCGTGGAAACCCCTCCTCCCAATGACTCCTTTCAAGCTTTCCTCAGTCCACCAGTAGGAGGTTGCCTCCGTTCTTTCAGAAGAGACTGGCTCACAAACAAATGTTTGACGTGTTAAACATTATCACCAATGGTTATGTTCTTCCATTCATCTCAAAACTAAATTTAGACAGAGCCCCACTGATTCAATCAGGTTACAAGGCCCTTCAAAAAGAACTAGCTCTGGCCTCTTGTATCCAGTCTCTTCTGTCAAAAAACGCAATAGAAAGGGTGGAAAATGTAAAATCTCTCAAATTTTACAGTCGCCTGTTTTTTGTACCCAAGCCTCACCAAAGGTGAAGGCCATTCATACACCTAAGCAGGCTCAACACCTTTCTACTTGTAGAAAGGTTCAAAATGGAAACACCTGAGTCCATCAGGGCCTCCCTGATTCCAGGGGAATGGATGTCGTCGATGGCCCAGCAGACACCTACCTTCACATCCCCATCCACCCAACTCACGGAATGTTTTGCCACAGGTCGCAAGTGTTTCAGTTCACTTCCCTTCCCTTCGGACTAGCCACAGCCCCTCAGGTCTTTACAATGACTGTAAAAGAGGTGAAGCTGATGGCCCTGTCAAGGGCAATCAGACTTCACCAGTACCTGGACGACTGGCTGATCAGGGCCCAGTCTCAGGAAGAAGCACAAGTAAACACTGAGACAGTGGTGGACCTAACTCAGTCCTTAGGGTGGATAATAAATCAGGAGAAGTCCGAACTAAAGCCAACTCAGGTGTTTTCCTTCGTGGGCTACGAATACCATCTAGATTCAGCCCTTGTAATACCTACTCAAGAGAGATGGCTCAAACTTCAGGATTTGATCCTACGACTCAAGTCAAAACATGTTTTGACTGCAAGATGCTTGATGTCGCTAATTGGGTTGCTTGCCTCAATGGAGAAAATGGTCCCGGAGGGACGCCTTCACATGAGGACCTTCAGTTTCACCTCAAGGAGCACTGGAGATTTCCTCAGTCGTTTGACACCCTCCTTCCTTGGACATTTCAGCAAACCTAGACTGGTAGCAAAATCCCACAAGTGTGATGAAAGGCGCAGACCTTCATCCCAAAGACCACAGTATCTAACTCTTTACAGATGTCTCAAACGAAGGCTTGGGCACTCACTTAGAGCAAACCTCTGCAAAAGGGCTGTGGTCAGACAGGGAAAAAAGGCTACACATAAATGTTCTAGAGCTGAAGGTGGTTTTTCTGGCCCTACAAAGGTTCAAGAACCAATGTCAAAACCAAACAGTGTTAGTTACCACAGACAACTCAACAGTGGTAGCCTACATCAACAAACAAGGTGGAACCCACTCAGCAGAGATGTGCACTCTCCTGTGCAAGATCATCACCTGATGCCATCATTACCAGATAACACTAAAAGCCAGACACATTCCAGGGTGTCTGAATGTAATGGCCAACCTGCTGTCCAGGTCGAACCAAGTTCAGTCAACAGAATGGTCACTGCATCCACAGGTGTTCAAACAGATATGTCTCAAGTGGTTCACTCCTCATGTAGATCTATTTGCCACTCACCTGAACCACAAAGTTCCACTGTACGTGTCTTCAATCCCAGACCAAAATGCTTGGGACATAGATGCTCTGAACATAAACTGGTCGGGTCTCACTGCTTATGCTTACCCTCCCATGGCTCTCCTTCACAGGGTGATCCAAAAAGTCAGGCAATCCAATTGCCTGATCATCATAATAGCCCCAGGCTGGCCAGGGATGCCCTGGTTATGGGACCTAGTGCAGCTCTCAACAGAGATCCCACTTCAACTTCCAGTGTCAAGAACTCTTCTCAAATAGTCCCACAATTATGTGTTCCACAGCAATCCACAGCATCTCAACCTCCACGCCTGGTGTCTAGGAGTGGATAGCTCCAAGATCAAGGTTTCTCTGTGGAGGTGGTAGAGTGAATTGCTGCCACTCAGCGATCATCAACAAGGACCATCTACAAGTCAAAGTGGGCCCTATTTGAGAGATGGTGCAGAGAAAATTCGGTGGATTTCTCCACTCCCTCTGTTAAGCAAGTCTCAGACTTTTTTATGTACCTGTACCAAGATCGAAACAGGTGCCCTTCGACCATTGATGGTTATAAAACAGTCATTGTGGACACCCTGGGCCCAACGGGGCTCCATATCTCTCAGAGTTCAGACTTTAACAGGTTACTCTCCAGTTTTCACAGGGATCGTCCCAAAAGTTCCAGGAATCTTCCTTTCTATTGTTCTCAATGAGCTCACAAAAGCACCCTTTGAGCCTATGAAAGACACAGACCTCGCACATCTTACTCTCAAAACTCCTTTCTTGCTAGCTTTGGCTTCTGGCAAGCGCCGCAGCGAAATCCATGCCTGGGTTGCAAACAAAGTATCTAATCTAGGCCAATGGGAAAAGGTTGCCTTGTTCCCCTCTTCAGATTTCATAGCCAAAAACCAACTAGCAGGAGAAGGTTCTCAAGGTGTGTGTCCTGTGGAGAGCTTGTAGCTTATAAAAGCTACTTTTTATTACGCTACAATAGCTTACCATGTGGGACTTAATGCTGTTCTCGGGTTGCCACACCCGGGGCCAACGTCTTAGAAAAAAAGATCGTTCTTGTTAGCCACCGGATATACTGGTAGTTGTCGTCACGTGATAACTTCTGACCAATCGCCCTACTTTCTCGTTGGCCACGATTGACTGGTAGCAGTTTGTAAATATACATATACATTTTCATTTATTTCTCAGACTTTACTTATTGTTGGAGGCTAATATTTGCATATTTCTTGTAATATATATCATAGATCATTCTGTAAAATTTTAAATTTCACAGCATAAATATTTTTCTTGCTTCCGCGTGTTTTGAGCTTTCCTCGGTTCACCCATTTTCATAACGTCTTTTTATTGCGTATAAAATGTCTCTTCATCAAGCAAATAAAGACAAACCGAGAGCCCTCAAATGCTGCCACTTTTGCTTCAGCTTTGACTTACACAACTACTGCCCTACCTGTAGGGAGGCTGGCAAGGGAGATGACCCCTGTGTCACCTTTGAAACTCCCTGCCAAGTGTGTACGTCTTTTTCTGATGAACAATTAAAGAAAATTCAAAATAGGAAACGTTACCTAAAAAAGCAAAAAGCGGAAACTAGCTCTAAAGATGATGAACTAGATCTCTTGGGTGAAGGCGACGGGGACTGCTTCACTGGTTCTAATGCAGACCTCGAGAGTGCTGCTGATAACCTTTTTACCTCACCCCCCCGTCCTCAACCTCTCGCCTTCAGTTCATTGTCTTTAAAGACCCCAGCCAAGTCTGTTCCACCCACCCCAGGTACAGCTTTGCAAAATAAAATCCAGAAAAACCTTGAGAAATCCCTGGGTGATTCCTTAAATATACACTTACAGCAGCAAATGGGTTCCTTCCAGGCATCCATGTTGGAAGCGTTTCAGTCGCTCCGAGAGGAGTTGGCTACACAAAAGAAAGTCGAGGTAGAATCCTCGCTTCCTGCTTCCAAAACCTGGCTCGTCCAGTAACAATGCTGCCCCTCTGGATTTGCCCCTCCGAGGTCCAGTACTAACATTCAGAGCGAGGCTATGGATGTGGACTACGGTCCAGCACTCCCTCCTTGCCTAGTACTTAACCAAGGTTCCTTGGATCAGTACGTTGCCCCCTCTGAGGGTCATCCCGAAGAGGTCTCGTACTCTCATAAAAAGCAAAGCCATAGGCAGCCAGTTGAACCGAGCTCTGCCTCGGACCAACCACATGAAGATTCCGATCAACCTCGGATCCCTTCTTCTAGACCTAAGAAACACTCTGATAAGAGTAAGCATAAATCAAGGTCTAGATATGTGTCCTTTTCTTCAGAGGAAGATCAGTCCCCTGTAGCTAGACACAGGTCTCCTAAGCCCTCTAGGGCTCAGCCCTCAGGAGCAGCTTCTGATCAAGACCTCCCACAACATGATCCAGACCCACCTTATTATAGGGAAGTAGCTCTGTCTGACATTCCCTCACAGTACTCTGAAGAAGTAGACACCTTCAGGCGTATTCTCTCCCTCCCTGACCCCAGGGAATCTATGCCTAGGTCTTCTACCTTAGTATTGGGTCTAGATGATGAAAAAGGCCGTCAAGAGCTCAGACCTAGAGGTCCTTCCTCTATTCTACCCCTTAGCTCAGTTATCAAGGACGCCTTTGACAAATTTCAACATGACTTTAAGGCTGCCAATTTATCTGAGGGCAAATATGTCAAGCCTCCTCCGTCCACTTCTAAGTGGTACAAGGTGGGACAGCCCACATTTCAGGATAAAATTCAGGAGTTGAATACAGACTTTGCTAAGATCTGTATTACTCCTAGACCTCCTGGGGCCCCAGTAGCCAAAGTTCGCATGCCAGTCCTCAAGGAGCTGGAACACCAGGCTAGACAAAATATCTCAACCCTCAATTTCACCGCTGCATTTGCCAAAACCTCCTCTTCTTGCAATGCTTCCTTGGAAAAATGCCAACATAGCATTAAATCAACTGTCAAGAAGATTAAATCTCAGATTCAGAAAGGTGCCAATCCTGAGAAAGCAGCAAAGCGCGGATATGAGGAAGTCGCTGAGTACATGGATTTTTGGAACAAGACAGTTCTTGTTCAACACAGGGCCCTCGCATGTCTCAGCAAGTCTCTAGTCCATATTCTCCAGAGGGAGCTATACTCTATGGCAAATACCGGCTTGCTCAGACGCGAAGCCGAGATGACTCTATTACATCCACAGTTAGGAGAAACGAGACGTCAAGAACTTAGGAACTCGTCCTTTTGGGGCTCTTCCTTGTTCGAGTCTCAACTCGTGAAGGAAGGTGAGGACTTCCTTCTCAAAAAAGGCACCTCAAAAGATTCTCAGGGTTTCGCACCCTACCAGAATAAGCCCTTTCGTGGTCCCCACAAGAAAAGAGGCTCCTACAGGAAACGCCCCTATGGGGGCAATACCTCTCAAGCAGTAACCAATCCTTTCCATCGGGAAGAGGAAAACCCAACTTCAGAGGCTCCAGGGGTCGTTTTTGACCCCACAATAGGGGAAGGGGGCGTGGAAACCCCCGTTCCCAATGACTCCTCCAAAGCCTCACTCAGTCCACCAGTAGGAGGTCGCCTCCGTTCTTTCAGGAGAGACTGGCTATCAAACAAATGTTCTCAAAACGTGTTAAACATTATCACCAATGGCTATGTTCTGCCATTCCGTTCAAAGCCAAACTTGATCAGATTTCCTCTGATTCTGTCAGAGTACAAGGCCCAACAAAAAGACCAAGCCTTGGCCACTTGTATCCAGTCTCTCCTGTCAAAGAACGCTATCAAAAGGGTGGAAAATGTAAAATTTCTCAGGTTTTACAGTCGCCTGTTTCTAGTACCCAAGCCTCACCAAAAGTGGAGGCCAGTCATAGACCTAAGCAGGCTCAACACTTTTCTACACGTAGAAAAGTTCAAAATGGAAACTCCAGAGTCCATCCGGACTTCCCTGATTCCAGGGGAATGGGTATCGTCGATAGATCTGTCAGACACTTACCTACACATCCCCATTCATCCAAACTCAAGGAAATACCTAAGGTTTTGCTACAAGGCTCAGGTGTTCCAGTTCACCTCCGTCCCGTTCGGGCTGGCCACAGCCCCCCAGGTCTTTACAATGATTGTAAAGGAAGTGAAACTAATGGCCCTTTCAAGAGGACTCCGAATTCACCAATAGCTGGACGACTGGCTGATCAGGTCCCAGTCTCAGGAGGAAGCCCAAGTGAACACACAGGCAGTGGAGGACCTAACCCAGTCCTTGGGGTGGATAATAAATCAGGAAAAATCAGAACTGAAGCCTACTCAGGTGTTTTCGTTCGTGGGCTACGAATACCACCTAGATTCAGCCCTTGTAAAACCCACTCAAGAGAGATGGCTCAAACTTCAGGATTTGATCCTACGACTCAAGTCAAAACGTGTTTTGACTGCAAGATGTTTGATGTCTCTAATTGGGTTGCTAGCCTCAACGGAGAAAATGGTCCCGGAGGGACACCTTCACATGAGGCCCTTTCAGTTTCATCTCAAGGAGCACTGGAGATATCCTCAGTCGCTGGACAACCTCCTTCCTTGGACAGAAGCCATTGCAGCCCACCTAGATTGGTGGCAAAATCCCTCAAACGTGATGACAGGCGCAGACCTTCATCCCAAAGACCACAGTATCCAACTCTTTACCGACCCCTCAAACGAAGGTTGGGGCGCTCACTTAGACCAATACTCTACAAAGGGTCTGTGGTCAGATCGGAAAAAGGCTACACATAAATGTCCTAGAATTGAAGGCGGTCTCCCTGGCCCTTCGAGACTTCAGGGACCAGTGCCAGAATCAAACAGTGTTAGTTGCGACGGACAACTCAACAGTGGTAGCCTACATCAACAAACAGGGAGGAACACACTCAGCAGAGATGTGTGCTCTCCTGTGGAAGATCATGACCTGGTGCCATCACTGCCACATAATATTGAAAGCCAGGCACATTCCAGGGTGCCTGAATGTGATGGCCGACCTACTGTCCAGATCCAATCAAGTGCAGTCAACAGAATGGTCTCTGCACCCACAGGTGTTCAAACAGATCTGCCAGAAGTGGTTCACACCTCATGTAGACTTATTTGCCACTCACCTGAACCACAAGCTCCCACTGTACTTGTCTCCTATCCCAGACCCAAAGGCCTGGGACATAGATGCTCTAAACATAAACTGGACCAACCTCACAGCCTATGCGTACCCTCCTACGGCTCTCCTTCACAAGGTGATCCAAAAGATCAGGCAATGTCATTGCCTGATCATAGTAATAGCCCCAGGCTGGCCAGGGATGCCCTGGTTTTGGGACCTAGTGCAGCTCTCAACAGAGATCCCTCTACAACTCCCAGTGTCAACGACCCTACTCAAACAGTCCCACAAGTATGTGTTCCACAACAACCCCCAACACCTGAACCTCCACGCCTGGTGTCTAGGAGCGGACAACTCCAAGAACAAGGTTTCTCTGTGGAGGTGGCAGAGAGAATTGCTGCCCCCCAGCGGTCATCAACAAGGACCATCTATAAGTCAAAGTGGGCCCTTTTTGAAAAATGGTGCAGAGAAAATTCGGTGGATTTCTCCACTCCATCTGTGAAACAAATCTCAGATTTTTTCTTGTACCTATACCAAGACCTAACAGGGGCCACGGTGGCAGAGTGGTAACACTCTCGCCTCCCACCTCTGCGGCCGGGGTTCGATCCCCGTCATGGCCGTAAGTGGGAAAGCTGGTAGTTGCTTGCCGTTGGTCGGCAGTTTACAGTACAGAACCCTAGCGAACTATATGTACTGGTTTCCTCTGCCCTTCCAACTACCCGTCGTGATATGACCTGTACAGTGTTGAAAGCGATGTAAAACCCCAAATAAACAAATACCAAGACCTAAACAGGCGCCCCTTGATGGTTACAGGACTGCAATTGATGGTTACAGGACTGCAATCGTTGACACTTTGGGCCCATCGGCCCAACATATTGCACACAATGCAGACCTTCATAGGTTACTCTCCAGTTTTCACAGGGATCGTCCCAAAAGTTCCAGAAACTTACCCAAGTGGAACCTTTGTGTTGTCCTCAATGAGCTCACAAAAGCACCATTTGAGCCCATGAAAGACACAGACCTCAAACATCTCACTCTCAAAACTGCTTTCTTGCTAGCTTTGGCCTCCAGCAAGCGCCGCAGCGAAATCCATGCCAGGGTCACAAACAAAGTATCTAATCTAGGCCAATGGGAAAAGGTCGCCTTGTTCCCCTCTTCTGATTTCATAGCCAAAAACCAACTAGCAAGAGAAGGTTCTCAAAGTGTGTCTCCGGTGACTATTCCTGCTTTGACTACCATTGTAGATAGACAATTTAAAGAAGACAGGACCCTGTGTCCAGTACGGGCCCTGAGGTATTATCTGGACCGAACCAAAGACCTGAGAGGGTCTCGTTCCCTCCTTTTTATCTCCTTAAAGAAAGGACATACCTCAGACATCAGACCCGCTACTCTCTCTTCCTGGTTGAAACAAACCATCCTACTTTGTTACAAACAAGCAGACCAACAAGCCTTGGACTTGGTCCAAGTTAAAGCGCATGACATCCGGGCCTTTGCGGCCTCTAAGGCCTTTTACGGTGGAGTATCGGTGGACCAAATCATGCAAGCATGTCACTGGAAAGCTCACAACAC
Source organism: Sabellastarte sp. h YS-2021 (assembly GCA_964017235.1). Classification (NCBI taxonomy): domain Eukaryota; kingdom Metazoa; phylum Annelida; class Polychaeta; order Sabellida; family Sabellidae; genus Sabellastarte; species Sabellastarte sp. h YS-2021. The sequence continues at coordinate 112,296,475 of OZ024932.1, forward strand.
ATTTACAAATTTTTACCTCAAAGACCTTACTTGGTCGGACACCGACAACAATATGTATCTGGGACCCGTAGTGGCGGCACAACAAGTCCTAGATCCTTCCCCTCAGACCAGTTGTCCTCGGAAAGAAAAAAGGGGGGAGGCACACATCCACTACAACCAAGTCTTCAGGAGTCTCTCCCAGGATCTAGGTATTCCTTTACCTTCAAGATGTTACGGGTAAGGTCATTTTATTTTTTAGTTATCAAGTAATTTCTATTAAGGACTTATTTAGTTGTCATTAATCTCATATTCAGGGGAAAAATTTATGAGATTCCCAACCACTGGGTTGGTCACTTAAACGTGATGGGCCCTCAGGGACCCTTAGACCTCGAAGTGAGCACTCCTGCACTTCCGTCCTGCAATCAAACATCTAGACAGTTTTAGCACTGTCTCTCATTTTATTTAGGTTTTTGGCTCGTTACAGGCCCGGTCTTCGGGATCGGGTCACTGTAAATGGGACTCAGACTGGTATTTCTGGCACTATTCTATACATATTAATTCAAAATCTTAGAAAAAAATGACATATCTTCCAGTCTCAGCTGTAATCCCGCCACCGGGCGGTTGGATTCAGCATTAAGTCCCACATGGTAAGCTATTAAAATTACTTAAATGTAGCTTTTATAAGCTACAAGCTTACCATGTGGGACTTACGAGAGTCCCACCCTGCCTCCCTGCTGTTTACAGCTGAGGGGTAGGTTTTAGAAAATTTCAACGGGAAAGTAGGGCGATTGGTCAGAAGTTATCACGTGACGACAACTACCAGTATATCCGGTGGCTAACAAGAACGATCTTTTTTTCTAAGACGTTGGCCCCGGGTGTGGCAACCCGAGAACTGCAAGTCCCACATGGTAAGCTTGTAGCTTATAAAAGCTACATTTGAGTAATTAAAATTTTCAAATTTAAGTAATTAAAATTTTTAATTTAACCTGTGTATGAAAACCATAAACACCCGCCCGAGTGACCCTTTTTAGACATATTTCACATTTTTTGCCCTGTAACCTGGAAATGGTAAGTCTGAAAAGTTTCAAACTGTATTAGATATACATTCTATGTGTAATCTTTGATTGTGAAAGATTTTAAGTCTGAAGCTTTAACTTGAAGATTACAATGAGATCTCTAAAAGGCCCACAGAGACCCAATATTTTTCGACTTTTTGTCACTTTTAAGCCCTGTGACTGTTAAACTATGTGATTGTTAGAGCTGAAATTTTATCTGTGAATACATTATTATGTTCTTTTTTATTGTGACGAAAATCAAGGCTTTTAGTAGACATTTAACCTGTGTATGAGGACCATAGACACTCACCCAAGTGACCTTTTTTGACATTTTCATCTCCTGCCCGGCTCCTCCCTTATGGGCCGCTTATTTGTTTTCACCGAAGTTCGACTGATCGACGCCGCCGCAGGATTATGGTCTCCCTTGAATAACTTCTTAGCCTTTCATATTTTTCTTTCCTTGTTACCTTTCTTTAAAACTATAGGGGCGGGAAAAATTTTTGGGATACTTTGCGCAGACCTTAAGCTTTACTTAAGGTAACCTTAAGCATAACTCCAAAACACCCGTCATCGCGTTTCGGAAAAAAGCACACACACCTGTGCTATAAAATTTATCACGTACATTCTAGACCAAATTTCCAAGGTCGGAAAGGATTTTCTCATCAATCGGACCATAGATGCCTGAATGGGAGGCATTTTATTTTTGTAAATTTTTTAAAAATGGGTACTTGGTCTGTATCTCAAAAATGATGAGGATTTCGGCGTTTTGTTGGAATAACTTATTCAGCTACTTTTTGATAATCTTTCACATGAAGTTTTTTCTAGCCCTGTATCTGCAATCTTAAGGTCGCCTAGGTCGCCTTAATGTCAAAAAAGGGGGTTTTAGCCCTCCGGTTCACTTAGTTTTTCACTTTTTTCAGCCAAACTTGCCACATATTTTAAGATTTGCCAAAGGAATATCCTGACTTTATGGTGACCTTAAACTCAAAATGTTAATGGACATATGGCCTGCTTAAAGTCATCAAATTGGAATAAAATGCTCTGGCTCCTTTTTTTTCCATTTTTTCATATCGAAATTATCACTGGTATTAAACTAGATAAAAATAATACTTATGGTCACCTTAAACTCTCAGTATGAATGGAGTTGTAGCCACCTTAAACTGAAATAAGGAGGTTTTCAGCCCCGAGTATCTTATTGTTCGACTGACCTCAGTTAAACTTTCCACTCCTATAAAGGATGGCAAACCAAAGGGTTATCCTGACTTTATGGTGACCTTAAACTGTTAATATAATTTTGACCCCCCTAAAGTCATAAAATTTGAGTAAAGCCGTCTGGCTCCTTTCTTTTTCCATATCTAACATATATTGATATTGAAGGGACGTTCTCATATTATGGTCACCTTAAAGTTGCAATATGAATGAAGTTATGGTCACCTTACAGTGAAAAAGGAAGTTTCAGCCTCCAGCTATCTTATTGTTCAACTGACCTGAGCTAAACTTTATGCTCGGTTAAATTTTCTACACTTTTAAAGATGACAATAGGGACATTCTTATTTGCTTTCCACCTTGGAGTTCCAATACAAGTACAGTCATGGCCATCTTGACATGAAAATGAGGGTTTTCCGCCCCTAACTGATTAACTGTTCAGTAACATCAGTTTAACTTGACATTGATTTCACTTAAAATTCCTGTACTTAAGAGGCTTTGGCCGTCTTAACACATTAAATATATACTTCTTGCTCCCTCCTCATTTATTTTAGCCCTTTTTATAACCACACCTGGCATATGTATACTTCAAAAATATTTATGCTCACTTTAACTTGACATTGATTATACTTAAGTAAGATTTTGTATAACGTTTCACTTAAAATTCCTGTACTTAAGAGCCTTTGGCCATCTTTACATGATAAATATATACTTCTTGCTCCCTCCTCATTTATTTTAACACTTTTTAAAACCTCACCTGGCATATGTATACTTTAAAAATATTTATGCTATCTGGCAAACCTAATCTTTTAGTGTTTATGATGTTATGACATCTTCAAAGACAAAAATGAGGTATTTATGATGCACTGATGTGGTTATTAACATATTGCAACTGATCAGTGTTGGAATTGTGGGGATATAACTTTTTCTTTTTGGAAAAAAGCTTTAAGTTGTTCAACTTTTCTTTTGAAGTTGAGGATGTAGGTACTTGTTCGAAATTCACTTGTTCACATAGACTATGTAAATTGGTCAAATTTATAGACTTTACTTCTTTCAGAATATAAGATGACTATAAAAAAACACTCTCTCATAAACAGTTTTTCTTTTACAGTATTTTATGTAGCTCCAACTAAGTGGAAATGAATCAGTTGTCTCTTTCTGCTTCCTCCTCAAACTCTGTATTTGCTTTGGTGTGATATCTATCTATAGTTACATTCATGGAAAGTCTTTCTAACCAGAAAGAATCCCCCCAAATCTCCTTTAGTGCACTAACATGCAGGTGAAAAAAGATTTGCCTCTATATGTGGGGGGAGGGGTCACGGTGGCAGAGTGGTAACACTCTTGCCTCCCACCTCTGAGGCCGGGGTTCGATCCCCGTCATGGCCTCAAGTGGGAAAGCTGGTAGTTGCTTGCCGTTGGTCGGCAGTTTACAGTACAGAACCCTAACAAACTGTATGTACTGGTTTCCTCTGCCCTTCCAACTACCCATCGTGATATGACCTGTACAGTGTTGAAAGCGACGTAAAACCCCAAATAAATAAATAAACTATATGTGGGGGGTGGATGGAGGGAGAGTGGGTACTAGTGTGGTTTAGATGATAGATAGAGATATAAATATATGTGTGTGTGCACTTCATGGAAAGAAAAAAGTCTAGCTGTTTATGCTGTTCTTTATGTGGGTGTTCCACCACATGACTAAGGGTCCCGATTAAGGGTTTTTGAGGGTCGGTTTGAAAATTTCCTTAGTCCCAGGCGTCCTGTAAGGGTCGGTTGTGGTCGGTTGGGGCCGACCCAAACCGATTATTTTTTCCCGCCATAAACAAAATGTCCAGTCCCAGGCTTCCCCAGGCCTCCTCCGACCAAATTTACACAGTCCTATGTTGTCCCAGGCCGCCTGCGACCCTTAGTCCCAGACCCTAAGTGCCTTAGTTCCAGGCCTCCTGCGACCCTTAGTCCCATTGCAAAACAAGAATCGGCCATCTCAGTCTGGGGAAGACTGGGGACGCCTCAGGAGGCCTGAGGACGCCGGGACTTAGTCATGGGTTAGTCGGGGCTTAGTCCCAGGAGGCCTGAGGCGTCCTGGGACCCAGTCGGTATGTCTACAACCAGTTCTTGGATCAAACCGACCAGAAAAATGGCTTAGTCGGTTCTTAAACCCAGACCAATCGGGGACTGTCTGGGGCCACTTGGGGCCTCCTCAGGCTTCCTGAGGCCGATCTGTACTTAATCCCAGACTGTAATACCGATCCAGTTTTCCCGCCCATTTTATCTTTTTTTTTCACCGACTGTCTACGATTAAGGGTCCCAGACAGGATCGGGGCTTAGTCCTTTGGTGGAATAGGGGCATTAGAATGTGTTTTTATTGCGTTAATACTTCCTATCCAATGGACAATTGCTAATCCGGTCGGCGCAGACTGGCCCGCCAAACGCCAGAAAAAGACGTCCTGTGTTTCCACCGGCTGGCCGGTCCCAGTACTGTACATTCGCTAGGTGGCGCATGGTACTTCCTTCCTGTCTAGACAACATGACGTCATATCATCTTTTTCGTTTGGCGTGTGTACTGTGCGAACATGTTTTCAACAATCTCCAGATATTTTAAGGAAAAGTGTGCATTATGACGGATTTTCAACCTTATATATAGATATGTTCAGTGTAGAAGTGTTACCTACTGATCAAGCACGGATATACATTTAGAATCTGCTGGAAACGCTCCCTAGCTGACTCAATTTAGTGTTGATAATAGGGCAGTTACGACGCGAAATATAAAGGCAGCCATTTTACTAGTTTCCTCCCACTCAACCATGGGGTTGTTAGGGGCAGATCGACAATATTGAGGAATTATGAACATACTATTTACAGGTATTTTTATCCGTGTCTTTTGTTTTGAATGAATCTTCTGTACCTTCCAGCTACAGTCACCATAGTAACGTCTTTCTAGTACTAAAATGGAAATCACGGAAAACTTCAGTCTACGTAGTTTTGAACCCTGCAAGGAATTCCCTTATGCTGTAAAGCATCAGTCACACCAGCCTAGCTCGAGTATTTTTTCATCAGAAGCAAGAGGTGAATTCTTCAGATCTCTTCAACCGACCTCTTAAGTATTTACTACATAGAAGGAACTTTTGTCACTCTCAGTCCCACCCTTATGGACCCGGCACTTGTGTCGGTAGTAAGGGCAGTGGATGGCCGGGAAACTGGTTTGAGTGTACAGCCGGCTGAGAAGAAGAACCGACTTCAGACCGGCCAGGAATTTCATCTACAGAGAGCACTGGTCCAGGCTTCTCTGCTTTTAAAGCATCAGCCGACCGGCCAGCTAAAAGAACGCGACCTCTGACATCATACCCAGTCAGCCAATCGCGTGTCTTCACGAAGCTGGTCACGTGTTTTCACCGACCAGTCACGAAGTTTATCACATGATTCACCAAACAAGAAGGTCGGAAGTACATTCTTTGCACTCACGTCTACTGTGATTCCGGTTTTTAGTTCCTGAAATTCACCTCCATACGCTGGTACAGACTTCTCTGCTACAAGCATCAGTCGACCAGTCAGCTCACGTTTACTGTGATATAAAGAAAGAACGCGTCCAGTGGGGGCATTTCCCCGAAGTTGGTCACGTGATTCACCGACCAGGTCACGAAGCTGATCGTCATCTCCAATCAGCCAATCACGTTGTCCCTCCGACCAGCAAACTGGTCATGTGACACACCGACCAACATTTGTTTCTAAATATAGCTCACAAGGGCTTTCCCAGCAACTGTCAAAATCTACAAATAAGACGTGCGTTCAAAGAAATACTTTTATTAGCCTTATACAGCCTTATACAGTAGCCTCAACTGGTTACAGTGTACCGGCTACACAGCCTTGTACACTGGCTTCAACAACTGGTTACAGAGTGTGCCGGCTGGTACTGGCTACACAGCCTTGTACACTTGCTTCAACCTACCGGTTACAAGTCTACAAACAGGGTGCTGGCTAGTAGCTACACAGTCCTTACTGTACAGGGCTTCACCCCAACTGGTTACAAAAAAAAAATATATATATATATATAGACCAGTAGTTGTCTAAATTCATTGGTGACCCCAGCCTCCCAGTTTTTGTGCCGGTTACAGAAAATTACTGGTGACAGTAAAGTACCGGGTATGGAGTCCTGGTACTGGACAGAGTTGCCTAAAGTAAATTTGGTTACAGAGAATTCTTAGACCAGTCAGTTGTCTTGGGGATATGACAGTGATATGACAGTGTCCCAAGCTACTGCCAGGCAACCTTCCCTTATCACACCTCTCAACCTGTTATCGGTGCTGGACTTGACTGGAGAGATAATAAATTTTGTCATCATGTCCGGCCAGGGGTCAGACATCTCACAAATGACAATTGCTCTGTAAATGCTGCACCTTGCAGGCTGCTGGCCCGGGGCAAAGAGAGTCTATTGATGTGAAAAGTTGTGTCAGCCCCACCGGACCACAATAAGAACAGAGAGACTGTTAACTTGGACCATTGTCACCAGACCGGACCAGTGTCCGGAGGGACAGGAAATATTGTCAGGATACCAGATGTCCCAAATGTGGCACACAATCTGCCTGTAGGATCCAGACTAAGCCCTTTTGGGGAACTTATGAAGCCTTGGGGGCTGGACCCTATGTAGTACAATTGTTGAAGGAGGGATACCTATGTCCATATACATATACAAGAACAATCCAGGAAAGGCCTGAGATTTCACATTCAAGGTCGGGCATACCAGTTCAAGGCCCTGCCTTTCGGTTTGTCCACAGCACCTTTGGAGTTCATCGTGATACCAAAGGAGGTGAATTGATGGCCATACACAAGGATTTAAGAAACCACCAGTACCTAGACGACTGGTTGGTGAGAGCCAGATCCCACCAGGCTTGTCTCCAACATACACAAGAACTAGTAAATAATGTGTCAGCAACTAGGTTGGCTGGTGAACTTAGAGAAATCAGAGCTGGAGCCCAAACAAGACTTCAATTTTGTAGGCTACCAGTTCTACCTCAGGTCTGATCCGGTCCGACTGACTCCAGACCGGTAGCAGAACCTTCAAGAGAAAATGCTGAAATTGCTATCCCTACCGGCTTGCCCGGTCCTGGAATTCAGGTCCGTGATAGGCTTACTAACAGCTACAGAAAAGCAAGTTCATGTAGGCCAACTTCATATGAGACTCATTCAGTGGCATCACAAACACAACCGGAGGGTCCCAGAATCACTGGAAAAGGTGAACCCAACCCCCAGGTCCTTGCACCCTCATTACATAACTGAGCAATAGCTATTTTCAGGTTCTTACTGTTGAGTAAATCAGTTATAACTTGAAAAATATTGCATTTGGAGTATTTTGTTAAAATATGTTGTTCACCTACTTTTGGGTCAGCTATAACATAGTAAAAATTCAGACCTGTAGCTCATTGCATAGCTGAGAATAGCTACTTTGAGGTTATCACTGTTGAGTAAATCAGTTGTAACTTGAAAGTATTACATTTAGAGTATTTTGTTTAAATATGTTAGTCACGTAATTTTTGGTCAGCTGTAACATAGTGAAATTGCAGACCTGTATGTCGTGGCATAGCTGAGCAATAGCTACTTTAAGGTTCTCACTGTTGAGTAAATCATTGTATCCACTGGATAGCCGCAGTGTGTAGAGAGATTTCACCATTACCGCTCTAACAAAAAAAAATATTATAGCTAGCCTTCTCAAGTTTGCAGGATATATTAATAACCATAAAATGTTGCCTGGGAATATTTTTGGCCTCATTTTGAAAAACAAGATTGCTGCCAGGAGCGTTTATTCAACTTAAAGCAAGGACTTTTCTTGGCCCCCTAGAGCAAAGGGTATTATAGGTATAGACCTCAAATTGGCAGGACATGTTCGTCATTAAAAAATCTTGACTGGGAATATTTTTGGACTCATTTTGAAAAACAAGATGGCTGCCACGGGTGTTTCAGTTATAAAAAGTGCTTATATCTCACTTATTATTGGTCCTAGAGGTTTGGGATAATAAAACCAACCTATAGGAAATCATGGGCTGGGAATCTTTTGGTGTGGTCAGATTTGACCTTTGACCCCTCCTTCAAGGTCAAATAAGGATAGCCAAAGTTAAAAATACTTCTAACTCGCTTATTACTGGTCCTAGAGGTTTGGGATGGTAAACAGACATATAGGAAATCATGGGCTGGGAATCTGTTGATGTGGTCCGATTTGACCTTGGACCCTCCATCAAGGTCAAACGAAAATAGCCAAACTTAAGTGCTTATAACTTGCTTATTAATGGTCCTAGAAGTTTGAGATGGTAAACCAACCTGTACAAAATCATTGGCTGGGAATCTATTGGTGTGGTCAGATTTGACCTTGGACCCCTCCTTCAAGGTCAAACGAAGATAGCCAAACTTAAAGTGCTTACAACTTGTATATTATTAAGCGTCCCACAAGGGACACTTGTTTGTGTATGGGAGACCTTCAGGCTCTGCCGGCTCTGGCGGCTCCGCCGGCTCCGCATTTTGTTTACCTTATAACTCTGTAACCGTTAGGCGGATTCTTTTCAAATTTGGCAGGTTTAGGCAGTAGCCTTGGGGAATTTTTTTGAATATGCTGCAGTGACATTTCAACCAATCAGAGAGGTCACATGACCAAAAATGTCTTTTTTTTCGATGGGGAAGCTTGTCCGGATGATAACTTGAAAGGAATTTTATCAATTCACCTGAAACTTGGCAAATACATTCATTCTATTAAAATCTGGAAATCATTAGATTTTGGCATTGATTGGTCGAGTAATTAATGATTAATTAATCATTATGAATTTTCCAAATAAGGAAAACACAAAAATGCTTATATCTCGAAAGCCATGCTAGATAGAGTGATTTCGATGAAATTTTTGTTCCGCAGGGTATCTCTGCAGAGTAGTCATGCCTATTTTCAAAAAAATTTTTGTCTCGCCAAAAATGGCGGCCATTTTGAATTTTCGAATTTTTCGCAAAAATTGCAAAACATAAAAATGCTTATATCTCGAAAATCCTGCTAGATAGAGTGATTTCGACGAAATTTTTGACCTACAGGGTATCTGCAGAGTAGCCATGCCAATTTTCAAAAAAATTTTGTCTCGGAAAAAATGGCAGCCATTTTGAATTTTCGAATTTTTCGCAAAAATTGCAAAACATAAAAATGCTTATATCTCGAAAACCGTGCTAGATAGAGCGATTTTGACCAAATTTTTGACCCACAGGGTATCTCTGAAAAGTAGCCATGCCAATTTTCAAAAAGATTTTCTCTCGCCAAAAATGGCGGCCATTTTGAATTTTCGAATTTTTCGCAAAAATTGCAAAACATAAAAATCCTTATATCTCGAAAACCCTGCTAGATAGAGCGATTTCGACGAAATTTTTGACCCATAGGGTATCTCTGCAGAGTATCTATGCGGATTTTCAAAAAAATTTTATCTTACCAAAAATTGCAAAACACAAAAATGCTAATATCTCGAAAACCGTGCTACATAGAACGATTTCGACAAAATTTTTGATCTTCAGGGTATCTATGCAGAGCAGCTATCCCAAAGAGCTTTCACTCAGTGAAGTTTCAGACCCGTAGCTAATTGTTCACCTACTCAAAATGAGTAAATGCTATTTTATTACGCTACAATAGCTTACCATGTGGGACTTAATGCTGTTCTCGGGTTGCCACACCCGGGGCCAACGTCTTAGAAAAAAAGATCGTTCTTGTTAGCCACCGGATATACTGGTAGTTGTCGTCACGTGATAACTTCTGACCAATCGCCCTACTTTCTCGTTGGCCACGATTGACTGGTAGCAGTTTGTAAATATACAGAGATTTTCATTTATTTCTCAGTCTTTACGTATTGTTGGAGGCTAATATTTGGATATTTCTTTTCATATATTTCATAGATTATCCTGTAAAATTATTAATTTCACAACTTAAGTATTTTCCTTACAATCCGCGTGTTTTGAGTTTTCTCGGTTCAGGCAATTCCAATTGTACGTCTTTTTATTGCGTTAAAATATCTCTCCATCAAGCAAACAAAGACAAACCGAGAGCTCAGAAATGCCGCCATTTTTGCTTCAGTTTTGATAATCATAATTACTGCCCTACCTGTAGGGAGGCTGGCAAGGGAGATGACCCCTGTGTCACTTTTGAAGCACCCTGCCATATTTGCACGTCTCTCACTGATGAACAATTGCAAAAAATTCAAAACAGGAAGCGGTACTTAAAAAAGCAAAAAGCGGAAACTAGTTCTAAAGATGAACTAGATCTCTTGGGTGAAGGCGATGGGGACTCTTTTACTGGTTCTAATGCAGACCTTGAGAGTGCTGCCGATAACCTCTTTACCTCACCCCCCCGTCCTCAACCTCTCGCCTTCAGTTCTTTATCATTGAAAACCCCAGCTAAAGCTGTCCCACCAACCCCAGGTACTGTTTTGCAAAACAAAATTCAAAGAAATCTAGAGAAATCCCTGGGTGATTCCTTAAATATACATATTCAGCAGCAAATGGGTTCCTTCCAGGCATCCATGTTAGAAGCATTTCAATCACTCCGAGAGGAGTTGGCAATTAAAAAGCCTGCCGAGGTTGATCCCTCGCCTCATGCTTCAAAAGCTGGTCCATCCAGCAACATTGCTGCTCATCTGGACCTACCCCCTCCGAGGTCTAGTACTAATGGTCAGTCCGAGGCAATGGATGTGGACGTTGGTCCAGCACTCCCTCCTCGACTAGAACTTAACCAATCTACCTCAGATCAGTACGTTGCCCCTTCTGAGGCTATACCGAAGGATTCCTCGTACTCACACAAAAAACAAAGCCACAGGCAAACAGTAGCACCGAGCTCTGCCTCGGATCAACTGGATGAGGATTCCGACGAACCTCGGATCCATCCTAGACCTAAGAAACACTCTGACAAGAGCAAGCATAAATCTAGGTCCAGATATGTGTCATCTTCAGAGGAAGATCACTCCCCTGTTGCCAGACACAGGTCTTCTAAGCCCTCTAGGGCTCAGCCCTCAGGCGCAGCTTCTGATCAAGACCTCCCACAACATGATCCAGACCCCCCTTATTATAGGGAAGTAGCCCTGTCTGACATTCCCTCCCAATACTCTGAAGAGGTAGACACCTTCAGGCGCATTCTTTCTCTCCCTGACCCCAGGGACTCTATGCCAAGGTCGTCAACTTCAGTGTTGGGTCTGGATGACGAAAAAGGCCGTCAAGAGCTCAGACCTAGAGGTCCTTCCTCTATCCTACCACTTAGCTCAGTTGATAAATTTCAACATGATTTCAAAGCTGCCAATTTAGCTGAGGGCAAATATGTGAAGCCTCCTCCATCCACTTCTAAGTGGTATAAGGTTGGACAGCCCACTTTTCAAGACAAAATCCAGGAGTTGAATACGGACTTTGCTAAGATCTGTATTACTCCTAGACCTCCTGGGGCACCAGTAGCCAAAGTCCCTCTGCCAGTTCTTAAGGAGCTGGAACATCAGGCTAGACAAAATATTTCAACCCTCAATTTCACCGCTGCCTTTGCCAAAACCTCTTCTTCTTGCAATGCTTCCTTGGAAAAGTGCCAACATAGCATCAAGTCAACTGTCAAGAAGATAAAGTCTCAGATCCAGAAAGGTGCCAATCCTGAGAAAGCAGCAAAGCGCGGATATGAGGAAGTTGCTGAGTACTTGGATTTTTGGAACAAGACGGTTCTTGTTCCACATAGAGCTCTTACCTGTCTCAGCAAATCGCTAGCCCATATTCTCCAGAGGGAATTATTCCATGGCTAATACCGGCTTGCTTAGGCGCGAAGCCGAAATGACTCTATTGCATCCCCAGCTAGGGGAAACGAGACGCCAAGAACTTAGGAACTCGTCCTTCTGGGACTCCTCCCTGTTCGAGTCTCAACTTGTAAAGGAAGGTGAGGACTTCCTTCTCAAAAAAGGCACCTCAAAAGATTCTCAGGGTTTTGCACCCTACCAGAATAAGCCCTTTCGTGGCCCCCACAAGAAAAGAGGCTCCTACAGGAAACGCCCCTATGGGGGCAATACCTCTCAAAGCAGTAACCAATCCTTTCCCTCGGGAAGAGGAAAATCCAACTTCAGAGGCTCCAGGGGTCGTTTTCGACCCCACAATAGGGGAAGGGGGCGTGGAAACCCCCCTTCTCAATGACTCCTCCAAAGCCTCACTCAGTCCACCAGTAGGAAGTCGCCTCCGTTCTTTCAAGAGAGACTGGCTAATAAACAAATGTTCTCAAAATGTGTTAAACATTATCACCAATGGCTACGTTCTGCCATTCTGTTCAAAGCCAAACTTGATCAGATTTCCTCTGATTCTATCAGAGTACAAGGCCCAACAAAAAGACCAAGCTTTGGCCACTTGCATCCAGTCTCTCTTGTCAAAGAACGCCATCGAAAGGGTGGAAAATGTAAAATCTCTCGGGTTTTACAGTCGCCTGTTCCTAGTACCCAAGCCTCACCAAAGGTGGAGGCCAGTAATAGACTTAAGCAGGCTCAACACTTTTCTACATGTAGAAAAGTTCAAAATGGAAACCCCGGAGTCCATCAGGATTTCCCTGGTCCCAGGGGAGTGGGTATCGTCGATAGACCTGTCAGACGCATACCTTCACATCCCCATCCATCCAAACTCAAGGAAGTACCTAAGGTTTTGCTACAAGGCCCAGGTGTTCCAGTTCACCTCCCTACCTTTCGGACTGGCCACAGCCCCCCAGGTCTTTACGATGATCGTAAAGGAAGTGAAACTAATGGCCCTCTCAAGAGGACTCACCAATACCTGGACGACTGGCTGATCAGGTCCCAGTCTCAGGAGGAATCTCAAAGGGACACACAGGCAGTGGTAGACCTAACCCAATCCTTGGGTTGGATAATCAACCAGGAAAAATCCGAACTGAAACCTACTCAGGTGTTTTCGTTCGTGGGCTACGAATACCACCTAGATTCAGCCCTTGTAAGACCCACTCACGAGAGATGGCTCAAACTTCAGGATTTGATCCTACTACTCAAGTCAAAACGTGTTTTGACTGCAAGATGTTTGATGCCTCTAATTGGGTTGCTGGCCTCAACGGAGAAAATGGTCTCGGAGGGACGCCTTCACATGAGGCCCTTTCAGTTTCATCTCAAGGAGCACTGGAGATATCCTCATTCGCTGGACAACCTCCTTCCTTGGACAGAAGCCATTGTAGGCCACCTAGATTGGTGGCAAAACCCCTCAAACGTGATGAAAGGCGCAGACCTTCATCCCAAGGACCACAGTATCCAACTCTTTACCGACGCCTCAAACGAAGGTTGGGGCGCTCACATAGATCAAAATTCTACAAAAGGGCTGTGGTCAGAGCGGGAAAAAAGGCTACACATAAATGTCCTGGAATTGAAGGCGGTCTCCCTGGCCCTTCGAGACTTCAAGGACCAGTGCCAGAATCAAACAGTGTTAGTTGCGACGGACAACTCAACACTGGTACATCAACAAGCAGGGGGAAACTCACTCAGCAGAGATGTGCGCTCTCCTGTGGAAAATCATGACCTGGTGCCATCACTACCATATAACATTGAAAGCCAGGCACATTCCAGGGTGTCTGAATGTGATGGCCGACCTCCTATCCAGGTCCAACCAAGTGCAGTCAACAGAATGGTCTCTGCACCCTCAGGTCTTCAAGCAAATCTGCCGGAAGTGGTTCACCCCTCATGTAGACTTATTCGCCACTCACCTCATCACAAACTCCCTCTATATGTGTCTCCTATCCCAGACCCAAGGGCCTGGAACATAGATGCTCTGAACATAAACTGGACCAACCTCACGGCCTACGCCTACCCTCCTACGGCTCTCCCCCTTCACAAGGTGATCCAAAAGATCAAGCAATGCCATTGCCTGATCATCATGATAGCCCCAGGCTGGCCAGGGATGCCCTGGTTTTGGGACCTAGTGCAGCTCTCAACAGAGATCCCACTACAACTCCCAGTGTCAACGACCCTACTCAAACAGTCCCACAACTATGTGTTCCACAACAATCCACAACAGCTGAACCTCCACGCCTGGTGTCTAGGAGCGGACAACTCCAAGAACAAGGCTTCTCTGTGGAGGTGGCAGAGAGAATTGCTGCCCCTCAGCGGTCATCAACAAGGACCATCTACAGGTCAAAGTGGGCCCTATTTGAAAAATGGTGCAGAGAAAATTCGGTGGATTTCTCCACTCCATCTGTGAAACAAATCTCAGATTTTTTCATGTACCTGTACCAAGACTTAAACAGGCGCCCCTCGACTAGGGACCCTTAGACCTCGAACCGCTGCACTTCCGTCCTACTACCAAACATCTGGACAGTTTTAGCACTGTCCCTTTTTTTACTTAGGTTTTTTTTTGGCTCGTTACAGGCCCGATCTTAAAAGGGACTCAAACTGGCATTTCTGGCACTATTCTGTATATATTAATTCAAATCTTAGAAAAAAATGACATACTGTATAAGTGGTTATTTTCGCGGGTACTTAAGTTCGCGAATGTACACTGTAGGCCTGCTTCGCGAGAATTTATTTTCGCGGTGAAATATATTCAATTATCGCCCAAACTAACATGTTCAAATTAAAATATTACGCGGACTTCTGCTGGTTTGATTGGAAATGCATAGTTGACGTCTTTTCTTTTATACACGTTGTCAGTGTGTGAACCTACTCTGGGAGATTATAAATTGAATCGAACACACTTTCATTGATCGGCGCATTATCAAAGAAGTTGTGTAGCGGGGTCGTGTAATTGAATTAATCCCTCCCTATTGGTGATAAAGATCAAAGAAGTTAGGCGTTTCTGTGAATGATACATTTGATTTGTTTCCGTGACAGTGTTAAATATTGTATCTTGCATAATCTTGTATTACCGCTCACGCTAGACTGGTTCTACTGGATATAAATATTGGCTAGAAGTTATTTTCGCGTTTTGTAGTCACTCGCGAATATAGCGAAAATTAATTCCGCGCGAAAATAACCACTTATACAGTATCTTCCAGTCTCAGCTGTAATCCCGCCACCGGGCGGTTGA
This sequence comes from Sabellastarte sp. h YS-2021, assembly GCA_964017235.1. Taxonomy (NCBI): domain Eukaryota; kingdom Metazoa; phylum Annelida; class Polychaeta; order Sabellida; family Sabellidae; genus Sabellastarte; species Sabellastarte sp. h YS-2021. Next base: position 112,311,744 of record OZ024932.1, read on the forward strand.
ATTCAGCATTAAGTCCCACATGGTAAGCTATTGTAGCGTAATAAAATTGAAAATTTTAATTACTTAAATGTAGCTTTTATAAGCTACAAGCTTACCATGTGGGACTTAGGAGAGTCCCACCCTGCCTCCCCGCTGTTTACAGCTGAGGGGTAGGTTTAATAAAAAATTTCAACGAGAAAGTAGGGCGATTGGTCAGAAGTTATCACGTGACGACAACTACCAGTATATCCGGTGGCTAACAAGAACAATCTTTTTTTCTAAGACGTTGGCCCCGGGTGTGGCAACCCGAGAACAGCATTAAGTCCCACATGGTAAGCTTGTAGCTTATAAAAGCTACATTTAAGTAATTAAAATTTTCAAATTAACTCTAAAACTATTGCAGATAGCCAATTTTTCTCAAATAACTCATTCACCTACATTTGGGAGAGCATTCACTGGGTGAAGTTTCAGACCCGTAGCTAATTACTCACCTACTCAAAATGAGTAAATGCTAATTATCTCCCGCCCGGCTCGCCGGAGGGAGATTATAATTTGCACCATGTGTGTGTGTGCGTGCGTGTGTCACGCAGTTTTCTCTGAAACTACTACAGTTACACATTTTTGGTAAATTACAAGTCCTAATGAATTTTTTTGCTCTTCAATATTTTTGGGGTTTGGTGAACTTAAGCCTACTTTTGAGTGAGTAATAGCACTTTTAGCTAATATAATTATATGGCTTATAACTCTTATAACTATTGCATTTACAGTATTTTGTTCTAATATGTTGTTCAGCTACTTTCTCCTCTGCTACAACATGATCAGTAGTTTGGAAGTGTATCTCCATAGCTAAGTGAGTAATAGCCACTTTTTCAGTTTTTAATGATAACCATAACCAGTAAATGGCTTATATCTTCAAAAGTATTGCAGCTACACAATTTTGTTCAAATATGTTGTTCAGCTACTTTCTCCACTGCTACAACATGGCCAGTGGTTTGGAACTGTATCTCTATAGCTAAGTGAGTAATAGCTACTTTTTCAATTTTTAATGGTAACCATAATGAGTAAATGGCTTATATCTTCAAAAGTATTGCAGCTACCCAATTTCTCTCAAACATGTTGTTCATGTACTTTTTTGTGAACTGTAACATATTTAAGTTTCACAACTGTTGCTCAATGTACAAGTGAGTAATGGCTACTTTATTCATACTTTTAGTGAAAATGTGAAAAATCAGAAATATCTCTCAAACCGTAAGAGATAGAGCAATTTCGAGCAATTTTTTGACCCACAGGGTAGTACTAGAGCATCCTATTGCTAAGGGGGAAAAGGTTTGGTGAACTTTGGCCTACTTTTGAGTGAGTAATAGCGCTTTTACCTAATATAATTATATGACTTATAATTGTCAATGAGTAAATGGCTTATATCTTCAAAAGTATTGCAGCTACACAATTTTGTTCCAATATGATGTTCAGCTACTTTCTCCACAGCTACAACATGATCAGTAATTTGGAAGTGTATCTCCATTGCTAAGTGAGTAATAGCTACTTTTTCAATTTTTAATGATAACCATAATGAGTAAATGGCTTATATCTTCAAAAGTATTGCAGCTACACAATTTCTCTCAAATATGTTGTTCATGTACTTTTTTGTGAACTGTAACATATTTAAGTTTCACAACTGTTGCTCAATGTACAAGTGAGTAATGGCTACTTTATTGCTACTTTTGGTGAAAATGTGAAAAATGACAAATATATCGCAAACCGTAATAGCTACTTTGTCAATTTTTAATGATAACCATAATGAGTAAATGCCTTATATCTTCAAAAGTATTGCAGCTACACAATTTCTCTCAAATAAGTTGTTCATCTACTTTTTAAGTCATTCATCTACTTTTGGGAGAGCTTTCACATGGTGAAGTTTCAGACTCGTAGCTAATTACTCACCTACTGAAAATGAGTAAATGCGAATTATCTCTAAAAGTATTGCAGATAGCCAATTTTTCTCAAATAGCTCATTCACCTAGTTTGGGGAGAGCTTTCACTTGGTGAAGTTTCAGACCCATAGCTAATTACTCACCTACTGAAAATGAGTAAATGCGAATTATCGCTAAAAGTATTGCAGATAGCCAATTTTTCTCAAATAACTCATTCACCTACTTTTGGAAGAGCTTTCACATGGTGAAGTTTCAGACCCATAGCTAATTACTCACCTACTCAAAATGAGTAAATGCGAATTATCTCTAAAAGTATTGCAGATAGCCAATTTTTGTCAAATAACTCATTGATCTACTTTTGGGAGATCTTTCACATGGTGAAGTTTCAGACCCGTAGATAATTACTCACCTACTCAAAATGAGTAAATGCGAATTATCTCTTAAAAGTATTGTTCTTAGCCAATTTTTCTCAAATAACTCATTCACCTACTTTTGGGAGAGCTTTCACAGGGTGAAGTTTCAAACCCATAGCTAATTACTCACCTACTAAAAATCAGTAAATGCCAGTTATCTGTAAAAGTATTGCGGATACCCAATTTTTATCAAATACTCATTCATCTACTTGTGGGAGAGCTTTCACATGGTGAAGTTTCAGACCCATAGCTAATTACTCACCTACTCAAAATGAGTAAATGCAAATTATCTCTAAAAGTATTGCAGATAGCCAATTTTTCTCAAATAACTCATTCACCTACTTTTGGGAGAGCTTTCACTTGGTGAAGTTTCAGACCCATAGCTAATTATTTACCTACTCAAAATGAGTAAATGCGAATTATTATCTCCCGCCGGCCGGGCGGGAGATTATAAAACGCATTCCGTGCATGTGTTCGTGTGTTATTATTGAGTGTGTGTCACGCTTTTATAAAGGGCTGTACATCACACTGGTTGTTTCTCCTTGGCCTTTTCAATGTTTTTATGACCTTATTGCTTATGTCCTTTCATTTGATGCTGTTATTTCACACCTAGGACCATAGCTAAGTGAGTAATAGCAATGGTGGCTACTTTGAGTAAAGTGCTCATAACTCCAAAACGACTGCATTTAGAGTGTTTCTGTAAAATACGTTGTTCAGCTACTTTCTCCATGCCTACAAGATGGTACCATTTTTAGGGTTCTATCTTCATAGCTAAGTGAGTAATAGCTATTTTCTGTTATTAACAATGAGCAAAATGAGTAAATTGATTTTGTCTTTGTAACTGTTACTTACAATATTGGCCTGAAATATGTTGTTCAACAACTCCTTCATGTACTATATCATGGTGAGGTGTCCAAGGTGTAGCATCCATAGCTAACTGAGTAATAGCTATACTAAGTTTAACATTTGACCATTGAGCAAGTCACTTATAACTCAAAAACTATTGAATATAGAGGATTTTTGTCGAATATGTTGTTCACCTATCTTTTGGATATACTGTATTGTGAATTTCACAGCTGTAACTCCATAGCTAACTGAGTAATAGCTACTTTGATGATAACCATAATGAGTAAATGGCTTATATCTTCAAAAGTATTACAGCTACACAATTTTGTTCCAATATGTTGTTCAGCTACTATCTCCACAGCTACAACATGGTCACTAGTTTGGAAGTGTATCTCCATAGCTAAGTGAGTAATAGCTACTTTGTCAATTTTTAATGATAACCATTATGAGTAAATGCCTTATATCTTCAAAAGTATTGCAGCTACACAATTTCTCTCAAATAAGTTGTTCATCTACTTTTTAAGTCATTCATCTACTTTTGGGAGAGCTTTCACATGGTGAAGTTTCAGACTCGTAGCTAATTACTCACCTACTGAAAATGAGTAAATGCGAATTATCTCTAAAAGTATTGCAGATAGCCAATTTTTCTCAAATAACTCATTCACCTAGTTTGGGGAGAGCTTTCACTTGGTGAAGTTTCAGACCCATAGCTAATTACTCACCTACTGAAAATGAGTAAATGCGAATTATCGCTAAAAGTATTGCAGATAGCCAATTCTTCTCAAATAACTCATTCACCTACTTTTGGGAGAGCTTTCACTTGGTGAAGTTTCAGACCCATAGCTAATTACTCACCTACTCAAAATGAGTAAATGCGAATTATCTCTAAAAGTATTGCAGATAGCCAATTTTTCTCAAATAACTCATTCACCTACTTTGGGGAGAGCTTTCACTTGGTGAAGTTTCAGACCCATAGCTAATTACTCACCTACTGAAAATGAGTAAATGCGAATTATCGCTAAAAGTATTGCAGATAGCCAATTTTTCTCAAATAACTCATTCACCTACTTTTGGGAGAGCTTTCACTTGGTGAAGTTTCAGACCCATAGCTAATTACTCACCTACTCAAAATGAGTAAATGTGAATTATCTCTAAAAGTATTGCAGATAGCCAATTTTTCTGAAATAACTCATTCACCTACTTTTGGGAGAGCTTTCACTTGGTGAAGTTTCAGACCCATAGCTAATTACTCACCTACTCAAAATGAGTAAATGCGAATTATCGCTAAAAGTATTGCAGATAGCCAATTTTTCTCAAATAACTCATTCACCTACTTTTGGGAGAGCTTTCACTTGGTGAAGTTTCACACTCATAGCTAATTACTCACCTACTCAAAATGAGTAAATGCGAATTATCGCTAAAAGTATTGCAGATAGCCAATTTTTCTCAAATAACTCATTCATCTACTTTTGGGAGAGCTTTCACTTGAAGTTTCACACACATAGCTAATTACTCACCTACTCAAAATGAGTAAATGCGAATTATCTCTGAAAACTATTGCAGATAGCCAATTTTTTCTCAAATAACTCATTCACCTACTTTTGCAAGGGCCTTCACATAGTGAAGTTTCAGACCCATAGCTAATTACTCGCCTACTGAAAATGAGTAAATGCGAATTATCTCTAGAAGTATTGCAGATGGCCAATTTTTCTCAAATAACTCATTGACCTACTTTTGGGAGAGCTTCAAACCAACCTGTGGAAAAGCACAGGGTAAGGGTAAGACCTTGGGCCCCTTCTTTGAGGTGGAATGAAGATATCCAAACCTTTTTAGTACATATCTTACATGTACATAACTGTGGAATATGTACATTCAGTGGCTCTAACTCTGGAATGTGGCCATTCGATGGCCAAATCATTGAATGGGTATATGCTATGATTTGCCATTGAATGTGTACATTCAGTTGCCAGAACTATTGAATGTATACATTCCATGCTGTGAGTAATGGAATGTATAAATGACTTTGTGACAAAAGAAAGACAATGTACAAAAAAAAACCATTTTGTTAGTACATTAAAACATTAAAAACAACTATGAAATGTAAATTTTTAGTAAATAGCACAAACATATTGATCAAGTACATCGTTTTGATATTGCAAAACTGTTCCTGTCATTAACCATTATTACTTTGACTGATTTCTCTTTTTATCTTTCAACCATTTCATTAGTACTAAACCACATAGAGAAACTTATGAAATGCACAACATTACTTAATACAGCTATTGCTGAAGCCCATGATAATTAAGCGTCCCTGAAAGGGCGCTTATTTGTTTTTGCCTCAGTTTCCTCGCCACCGCCGCATTATGGTCTCCCTTGAATATCTCCCTTAATATTAGAAGGTTTCAAACCATATTTGGCACTTATATGCCTTAGGCGTGGGAAAATTTTTCTGCATGCTTAAATTTGACCTTTGACCTTTATCAAGGTCACATGATCAAAAACTATTTTTTTAAGCACACCCCCCACCCCACCCCCGTCATCACAGTTCAGGAAAAACTACTTGCTACACAGCCTTATAATATGACACACCTGTTCATACTATCGAAAACGCGAGCTGATTAGATTTTGGGAGCAATCCCTTGAAAAATGTCTCATTTATGGGTGATTTCCTCACACCTTCCAATCTGAGAGCCTTAAATTTAGGTCAACCCCCCTATTATCTTCTTAAGTATTGCATTTAGAGCCATAAAATGTATTGGGAGGTAATAGGAAACCATATGTGGAGAGTCTAAATAGCCGGTCAGTTTTACCCCACGGCCCCCCCTTATGGGTCAAACTGGGGTCATAAAATAGCTGATTTTGAGTTTTTGCCTTATATCTCCTTTATTGTTGCCTTTATAGCTTCAGAATGTATTAAGAGGTATTCGGAAAGCATATATGGAGAGTCTAAATAGCCGGTCAGTTTTACCCCCCGACCCCCCCTTATGGGTCAAACTGGGGTCATACAATAGCTGATTTTGAGTTTTTGCCTTATATCTTCTTTATTGTTGCTTTTATAGCTTCAGAATGTATTAAGAGGTATTGGGAAAGCATATGTGGATAGTCTAAATAGCCGGTCAGTTTTACCCCCCGACCCCCCTTATGGGTCAAACTGGGGTCATAAAATAGCTGATTTTGAGTTTTTGCCTTATATCTCCTTTATCGTTGCTTTTATAGCTTCAGAATGTATTAAGAGGTATTGGGAAAGCATATATGGAGAGTCTAAATAGCCAGTCAGTTTTACCCCATGGCCCCTCCCCCCCCCCATGGGTCAAACTGGGGTCATAAAATAGCTGATTTCGAGTTTTTGTCTTATATCTCCTTTAATGTTGCTTTTATAGATTGAGAATGTATTAAGAAGTATTGGGAAAGCATATGTGGAGAGTCTAAGTAGCCGCTCAGTTTTACCACCCGACTCCCCCCCCCCCCCCATGGGTCAAGCTGGGGTAAAAAATAGCTGTTTCGGAGTTTTTACCTCATAGCTCCTTCATTGTTGCTATTATAGCTTCGGAATGTATTAAGAGGTATTGGGAAACCATAGTCTAAATAGCCGGTTAGTTTTACCTCCTGACCCCCATGTATGGGTCAAACTGGAGTCATGAAATAGCTTTTGCCTTTATTGTTGCTTTTATGCTTTCACAATGTATTAAAACCTATTGCAAAACCCTGTGGACAATCTAAATAGCAATACATACTTGCACACATGATTACATATGAAGTTATCAATACTCGTTACTGAAATGCTTTGTAGCATTTACACAAAATTTACTAAAGTTACATCCAATGTTGTACATCCAATGTACAACACTTTCTCATGAAATAGCTTTTGCCTTTATTGTTGCTTTTATGCTTTCACAATGTATTAAAACCTATTGCAAAACCCTGTGGACAATCTAAATAGCAATACATACTTGCACACATGATTACATATGAAGTTATCAATACTCGTTACTGAAATGCTTTGTAGCATTTACACAAAATTTACTAAAGTTACATCCAATGTTGTACATCCAATGTACAACACTTTCTCCAGCTTGTCTATGTCTACAACGCTTGTTTATGTTAATTAAAGAAGACCTTTGTAGGATTTTCCCTGTCATGAGATCACTAAGGGGGTTGGTTTATGTAACAGTACGGTACAGCTTTGTGCATTCTTAGCTTTACAGCATGCTGATTAAAACCACAAGGCATTTTAAACTCTCAGGGACGCTTCGCTTTTGTTAGCAAAGCATTCATCTAGTTAGATTTATTATTATTCTTCATTATTTAGCATACGCAGGGAATCTTTTCATGTTATTGGATTTCATCTTAAAGTTAATATGATTGTCCTGAACAATATATTTCTAATTTCAATTGCAAACATCTTTGATGTGTACGCAACAGATTCTTCTTTTTACAAGTTTCATTCTCTATGGCTAATTGCCTTTTATTGTAATTTGCTTTTACTGACGATATTTTTATTGTATCGTGTATAGAACCTGCAAAACATTGATAGTGTCAACAATTATTTATTTGTGACATTACATTTCAAACTAATTATAACATAACGAAACTGTAAATGTTGCTTGTACATTAAATCAATCGTTCTATCAATATTAAATGATTACTGTGTAATATTAAGAAAATACATACATATACATCTATATAGATACAGAGAAGAAAATAAATCGGTGGTCACTGTAGTAAAGCGGCATTTGACTTGTTGTTAATTTTAAACTTTCGGTTGCAAACACAAGGTCAAGAATACCACCACATATATGACTTGGTTCACTTATGTATTGCTTCAAAGAATACCTCTGCAAAAGTGATGTAGCTTTATTAAGATTATATAAATCAAAGTTAAAGTCACCACAAATGATTATCTCATACATATCTTCTTTCAATTGCACTATAAGCTTTTCAACTTCTTCCAAAAAAGTTTTTATGCTGTCTTTTGGAGATCTGTAAACAGTCACTAGAGCAAAGATTACTTCATTCGCTTCGATTATCACACATGTACATTCTATGTTAATTGCATGGAATTTCTTCTCACAACATTTGGTGTCCCGTTTGACATAAATACCTGTACCATGAACTGACTTACTACACGTTAATATGTAATTATCCATTTCAAATTTCTTATGTGACGCTATTTTAGAAATATGTGTTTCCGTTAAACATATAGCATCTAACAGTTTAACTGATGGATCACTCTTTAAATCTTTCAGATGCATTTTCAGAGGTCTTATATTTAGGCAACCCAAAAGAAAGGCATTTTCCCTTGCTATTTTTTCAATTGGAGAAATCCATTGTAATTTAGATTCAGCTTCCATCCGTTTCATTTCTTGAAGAGCACCTGCGTTTACTTTTATATGGCTTGGGTTAAAATTGCAGATTTTTATTCCCCTACTTGTTTTGGCTCTACTTAGCATAGTGTAAATTAGTCCTTGAGGAACACATTTCAAGTTTGATGGTTTCATCATATCTGCGACCATTTCGCTGTATGTACTACCCTGTGCTTTGTGTGTTGTTAATCCCCATGCTAGGTCAAATATGTTGTTCACCTACTTTTTGATGTAGTGCGGCGGGAGATCATACCACAGCAGTGGTCTTGTCTCTAAAAGTATTGCGGATACACAATTTTTATCGAATAACTCATTCATCTACTTTTGGGAGAACTTTCACTTGGTGAAGTTCCAGACCCGTAGGTAATTACTCACCTACTCAAAAGGAGTAAATGTGAATTATCTCTAAAAGTATTGCAGATAGCCAATTTTTCTCAAATAACTCATTCACCTACTTTTGGAAGAGCCTTCACACATGAAAATGAAAAATTGTGAATATCTCGGAAAAGCTATTTCTTCTCCTTTAATGCTCGGCGGGAGATACACACCACGGCAGTGGTCTTATCAAAAAATTTTGTCTCCCCAAAAATGGTGGCCATTTTGAATTTTCAAAGTTTTTGCAAAACACAAAAATGCTTATATCTCGAAAACCGTGCTAGATGGAGTGAACTCAACAAAATTTTGGACCTGCTGGGTATCTCTGCAGAGTAGCCATGCCAATTTTCAAAATATTTTTGTCTTGCCAAATATAGCGGACATTTTGAATTTTCGAATTTTTTGCAAAACACAAAAATGCTTATATCTTGAAAAATGTGCTAGATAGAGCAGACTGCACTGACTTTGGTTGCCACAACAGTATAAGGCTAGAAACGAAGCATTTTCTTAATACTTTAGCACTCACCTTTATATCCTTTTCGGGACGCTTTGTTTTTGCTATGCAAAAACATTATCTTTTTTTTGCGAGCAATCCTGTAGTTGGTCTTAGGGTTTTGGGATGGTAAACCAACATACAGGAAATCATGGGCTGGGATTCTTTTGGTGTGGTCAGATTTGACCTTGGACCCCTCTTTCAAGCTCAATTGAGGATAGCCAAACTTAAAATTGCTCATAACTCGCTTGTTATTGGTCCTACAGGTTTGGGTGGTAAACCAACCTATAGGAAATCATGGGCTGGGAATCTTTTGATGTGGTCATATTTGACCTTGGACCCCTCCTTCAAGGTCAAACAAGGATAGCCAAACTTAAAAGTACTTATAACTCGCTTATTATTGGTCCTAGAGGATGGTAAACCAACCTATAGGAAATCATAGGCTGGGAATGTTTTTGTGTGGTCAGATTTGACCTTAGACCTCTCCTTCAAGGTCAAACAAGGATATTGCATTTGCAGTATTTATTTAAATATGTTTTAACCTACTTTTTACACTTAAACAATTACCTTGTTACTTTCCTTCATAATACCATTTGCAGGGCACAACTTTTGTGTCCTTTTCTTCTGTCACTTCCAGTATTTATATATATTGGAGTACTAGTGGATTCTCTTGTGTGAGTATCAGCCCCACATCTATCTTAATTTATTTTAAATATTTTTTTGTGTTGAAAAACATGAAATTACACACTTAGTCGCCATTTTCTCAGTCACTATGATAGGGATTTATCTGAAATCTTACATTTTTATAGCAAAATACTCCTACTATTTCCTAGTAGTATTATGTTGGAGCCATGCCATCCAACCCAATGGCCAACGCCAAAAAGCATTTTTAAGGTTATATAACAACCTTAATCAACCAAAGGGCTACATAGTAGTCCGTCCTCCCGCCACTAGGTCACCTGACCACTCTTTGTTTACCATATTTTGTTGGCCATCTTAGTAGTCAAGACGTGTTTTGGAAAGCTCTGATTGTGGACATTTTCTTTACAAAATGTCTTACAATATGGATTCTTACGACATATCAACAAGAAATAATCTTCATTTGGACACGTTATACAAGTAAATACCTTACAATTCTGTCGATTTTTAATGTAATTGTAATTAATTCCATCTTTGATATGGGAACACTTGACAATGCAATTGGGATAAAAACTACAAGACACATTATTGTATCCACCGGAAGCATCCGGTGGATACTTTGGTTTAGCGTCCGCTACGCCGCCGCCGCTGCGCATAGAGAGATTTTCGGCGTTAACGCTCTAAGAGGAAAACAACAGCAGCTAGGTTCACCAAATTTGCAGGATATCTTCATTGGGGGGTAAGCTTCTCTGGGAAGGAAAGTAGCCTCATTCTGAAAAACAAGATGACCGCCACGGGCATTTCTTTAAAAATAATCTACATTTTTCTACTGGCTCTTCCTCATAGGTAGAAGGTTGAATTTCTTCATAGGTGATATGTATGACACATATACATGTCCTCTACAACCTTGCACACATTTGACCTTGAAGCTCCTCATTCAAGGTCATCCACGGAGTGCCGAAGTAACCCACATAGCGGACTTTAAAAGTGCCTATATCTCCCTTATTATTGGTCCTAGAGGTTTGCAATGTGAAGCCAACCTATAGGATATCATGTGCTGCGAATCTTCTGATGTGGTCAGATTTGACCTTGGACCCCTCCTTCAAGGTCAAACGAGGATAGCCAAACTTATAAGTGCTTATAACTCGCTTATTATCAATCCTAGAGGTTTGGGATGGTAAACCAACATATAGGAAATCATGGGCTGGGAATCTTCTGGAGTGGTCGGATTTGACCTTGGGCCCCTCCTTCAAGGTCAAACGATGACAGCCAAACTTAAAAGTGCTTATAACTCGCTTATTATTGGTCCTAGAGGTTTGGGATGGTAAACCAACATATAGGAAATCATGGGCTGGGAATCTTCTGGTGTGGTCGGATTTGACCTTGGGCCCCTCCTTCAAGGTCAAACGAGGATAGCCAAAGGTAAAAGTGCCTATAACTCGCTTATTATTGGTCCTAGAGGTTTGGGATGGTAAACCAATATATAGAAAATCATGGGCTGGAAATCTTGTGGTGAGGTCGGATTTGACCTTGGGCCCCTCATTCAAGGTCAAACGAGGGCAGCCAAACTTAAAAGTGCTTATAACTCGCTTATTATTGGTCCTAGAGGTTTGGGATGGTAAACCAACATATAGAAAATTATGCACTGGGAATCTTCTGGTGTGGTCGGATTTGACCTTCAAGGTCAAATGAGGACAGCCAAACCTAAAAGTGCTTATAACTCGCTTATTATTGGTCCTAGAGGTTTTGGTGCATTGTCTTTATGGTGGATACAATTTGCATCGGTTCTCCGATGCGCTTATTATTGTTCCTAGAGGTTTGGGATGGTAAACCAACCTATAGGAAATCATGGGCTGGGAATCTTCTGGCATGATCGGATTTGACCTTGGGACCCTCCTTCAAGGTCAAACCGGGATAGCCAAAGGTAAAAGTGCCTGTAACTCGCTTATTATTGGTCCTAGAGGTTTGGGATGGTAAACCAACATATAGGAAATCATCTGCTGGGAATCTTCTGGAGTGGTCGGATTTGACCTTGGGCCCCTCCTTCAAGGTCAAACGATGACAGCCAAACTTAAAAGTGCTTATAACTCGCTTATTATTGGTCCTAGAGGTTTGGGATGGTAAACCAACATATAGGAAATCATGGGCTGGGAATCTTCTGGTGTGGTCGGATTTGACCTTGGGCCCCTCCTTCAAGGTCAAACGAGGATAGCCAAAGGTAAAAGTGCCTATAACTCGCTTATTATTGGTCCTAGAGGTTTGGGATGGTAAACCAATATATAGAAAATCATGGGCTGGAAATCTTGTGGTGAGGTCGGATTTGACCTTGGGCCCCTCATTCAAGGTCAAACGAGGGCAGCCAAACTTAAAAGTGCTTATAACTCGCTTATTATTGGTCCTAGAGGTTTGGGATGGTAAACCAACATATAGAAAATTATGCACTGGGAATCTTCTGGTGTGGTCGGATTTGACCTTGGGCCCCTCCTTCAAGGTCAAATGAGGACAGCCAAACCTAAAAGTGCTTATAACTCGCTTATTATTGGTCCTAGAGGTTTTGGTGCATTGTCTTTATGGTGGATACAATTTGCATCGGTTCTCCGATGCGCTTATTATTGTTCCTAGAGGTTTGGGATGGTAAACCAACCTATAGGAAATCATGGGCTGGGAATCTTCTGGCATGATCGGATTTGACCTTGGGACCCTCCTTCAAGGTCAAACCGGGATAGCCAAAGGTAAAAGTGCCTGTAACTCGCTTATTATTGGTCCTAGAGGTTTGGGATGGTAAACCAACATATAGGAAATCATCTGCTGGGAATCTTCTGGTGTGGTCGGATTTGACCTTGGGCCCCTCATTCAAGGCCAAATGAGGGCAGCCAAACTTAAAAGTGCTTATAACTTGCTTATTATTGGTCCTAGAGGTTTTGGTCCATTGTCTTTACGGTGGATACAATTTGCATCGGTTCTCCGATGCGCTAGGTCTAGTTAAGTGTTTCTTTTCAAGTGTACTCTGTTAGGTTTGAGTAACAAATGATCATAATAAAGATTTCAAAAGCCTAAGCATAGATTAATGGTATGAAGCTGCTCAGGGGGGATTAAGTTGTTAAAATACAAAAAGGTGTCTGCAACAAATATACAAATAACAAATACTTCTTTGTGCTGTAAATGTGCAGTGACTTACATATGTTTTATACAACAATAAATGTAAAATTTAAAAAAATTAATACTTTTTGTCCAGATATGCAATACTTTTTGTTGAGATACTTTTTGTCCTACTCATTTTAAGGTAAATACTTTTTGTCCAGATACTTTTTGTCCTACAATCACTTTTTTCATGGCCACAGCATGGTCAATAACTTGGAGGAGTATCTCCATAGGTAAGTCAGCAATAATTATTTTCAGCTTTTCAACACTTAATGAGTGGGTGGCTTATATCTTTAAAATTCTTGCAGCTCCGGAAATTTCTTTCAAACATGCTGTTCAATTACCATTTGCTATACTTCTGTACAGCACTTTCCCTGATAATTATGCTTTCTCTCATTATCACCTTCAGAACTCAAAAACACTCAGTCAGCTGACACAGTTCCCGTTCACGGGCACTCTACTCTTGTTTGATCCTGAAACCTGCTATTCCCACCATTACTGGCAAGAAGGCAGCTACAGTGAACAAGTCAAGTGAGGACAGCAGGTGTACTGGTTACAGAATATTGCCGGTTACAGAATATTACCAGTTACAGAGAAATAGGCTGTTCCCATCCTTATTGGCAAGAAACCAGCTTCAAATCCAGTGCTGACAACAGGTTCACCGGTTACAGAGGTTTCCCGGTTACAGAGAATTGATGGTGACAAGTCAGTGGGACTGGAAGTTTCTTCAGAAAAATTCCTTTAACCAACTGGTTACAGAGCCTACCGACCGGGGGCCGGCTTACACAACCTTCAGTGACAGTTGCTTCACAAGAACTAGAGATACTGGTGAAGTAACCAGATACAGACCTCTGCTGCCCCAATTCTTTGGTCAAAGAGCTTTCTCCCAGAAACTTTGGTTACAGAAAGACACCAGCCTACTGGTTTAACCGGTTACAGAGATTGTTTGTTGCAGAGAAAAGCTGCTGAACCACCACTGTGGACAGGAAGAAGGCAGCTTCATATGATCCTATCCCTGCTAAGAAGTAGTTCAGTTCACCCAGTTCTGCCAAATCCAGTGAGTTTATGCAGAACTGTACAGCCACCAGGAACCGGTTACAAAGCATTGCTTCACATATAACCGTTTAGGGCCTGGTACTGGGCAGGTCTCCAGGACTGACTAACAGACCAGCAGAAGTTCTTTAAGGGTCCAAGTAGCTGTTTAGGGCAACCAGTGGCTGCCTAAGGAAACTGGTTAAAGAGGAATTCTTGGACCAGTCACTGGTCCTGGTGAAATGTCTGTCAATCTACCGGACCAGTCAGCCAGCCTACCATTTCAAGACCTAGCTGGTCAGACAGTGGCTATAGATAAGAGGAAGATTGTCAAGCAAGACTTGTCCAACAACTACCATTCAGCCTCCTCTTATCAGACCCACACCTATTAGACTGGCCATCCAGTTTGCCTTTTTACCCAGCCTGTGACCAGTGTCAGCTGCCACAAGGGGGCCTGAGTTTGCAAGCTCAGTTTTCCTCTCAAGATTATAACCAGTTTTGCCAGTTTTCAAAACTCAAGCAATGGGAAAAATATCTATTAATCCTCATTACTTACAAAATCCTCAACCAAGGTCAGCCTGTTTACCTAAGAGAATTAATTCACCCCTACAACTTCTTCCAGAAGTACTAGGCATAGTACCCCTAAACTCAAGTTCCTTCATACCCCCACTTTTGCCCGTAGTGTTCATAAATCAATTAAACACTTCTCTAATTCTTTTAGTCACTACGCCCCAGTTTTTTGGAACTCTTTCCCCTTCCAAATAAGAAACAGTCCCTCTGTTGCATCTTTCAGGAAACATCTCAAACCCACCTGTTCAATTCTAGTTTCCTAACTTAGTCTCCTTCCCTCTCGGTCTCACCCACAACTCTGGAATACTGGCCTTGAACGCACCTCGACTCCCCTTATTAAAAATGTTTTTTGTTGACTAGCTCACTGAGTTCCACTTAGTGGGAAGATATTGCACCTGCAAAGCAGTAGATTAGATTAGAAGATCTAAACCGGAGCCCTTCGACCATAGATGGTTGCAGGACACCCATTGTTGACACATTGGGCCCAACTGGGCACGAAATTCCGCAAACTCAGACCTTAACAGGTTACTCTCCAGTTTTCACAGGGATCATCCCAAAAGTTCCAGGAATCTTCCAAAATGGAACCTTTCTGTTGTGTTTAATGAGCTCACAAAAGCACCCTTTGAGCCTATGAAAGATACAGACCTCAAACATCTTACTCTCAAAACTGCTTTCTTGCTAGCTTTGGCCTCCGGCAAGCGCCGCAGCAAAATTCATGCCTCAGTCACAAATAAGTCTTGAATCTAGGCCAATGGGAAAAGGTTGCCTTGTTCCCTTCTGATTTCATAGCCAAAACCAACTAGCAAGTGAAGGTTCTCAAAGCATATCTCCGGTGTCTATTCCTGATTTGCCTACCATTGTAGATAGACAGTTCAAAGAAGACAGGACCTTGTGTCCGGTACAGACCCTGAGGTATTATCTGGATCAAACCAAAGACCTGAGAGGGTCTCGATCCCTACTTTTTATTTCCTTCAAGAAAAGTCAGACATTAGACCCGCTACACTCTCTTTTTGGTAAAAACAAAATATGCTACTTTGTTACAAACAAGCTGAAGAACAAGCCTTGGACTTGGTCCAAGTTAAAGCACATGATATTAGGGCCTTCACGGCCTCTAAGGCCTTTTACGGTGGGGTATCGGTGGAGCAAATCACGCTAGTCTGTAACTGGAAAGCTCACAACACATTTACAAAGTTTTACCTAAAAGACCTTACTTGGTCAGACAACGACAACAATATGTATCTGGGTCCAGTAGTGGGGGGACAACAAGTCCTAGATCCTACCCTCAGACTAGGTATTCTCAGAAAGAAAAGAAGGGGGGCACACCCGCTGCAGCCAAGTCTTCAGGAGTCTAAATCCCAGGGTCTAGGTATATGTTTACCTCCTCAGGATGATGGGTAAGGTCTTTATCCTTTTCAGTATGTATTTGTATAATGTATTAAGGACTTACTCAATTAGGAAAACCTCTTAACCTCATTTTAGGGTGGAAAAAATTAATGAGATTTTCAGGCCTAGGGCTTGTTTCCACTTCAGGTTTTTGGCTTCTTACAGGCTCTGTCTAGGACTGGGCCACTGTAAATGGGACTCAGACTGGTATTTCTAAACATTCATTCTAATCTATTACTTCAAATCCAAGAAAAATTGACTACTTCCTCCAGTCTCAGCTGTAATCCCTCCACCGAGCTGTTGGATTCAGCATTCAGTTTCACATGGTAAGCTATTGTAGCTCAATAATATTGAAAACTTTAATTACTTAAATGTAGCTTTTATAAGCTACAAGCTTACCATGTGGAACTGAAGAGAGTCCACCTTGCCTCCCCAATTGCAACAGGAGAAGAAGGATGAGTGAGGACGAATGCCACAAGAGTACAACCTGGGGCTTCGGTCAACACTAAACATCTATTTTTGGGGGGGGACGTTGGCCGGGGCCTGTGGCCTCCTGAGATCAGCATTCAGTTCCACATGGTAAGCTTGTAGCTTATAAAAGCTACATTTAAGTAATTAAGCGTCCCTGAAAGGGCGCTTAATTGTTTTCACCTCAGTTTCCTCGCCGCCGCCGCTGCATTATGGTCTCCCTTGAATATCTCCCTTATTATTAGAAGGATTCAAACCATATTTGGCACTTACATACCTTAGGCGTGGGAAAATTTTCTGCATGCTTAAATTTGAGCTTTGACCTTTATGAAGGTCACATGATCAAAAACAATTTTTTTAAGTACACCCCCCCATCAACACAGTTCAGGAAAAACTACTTGCTACACAGCCTTATGCTTTGACACACCTGTTCATACTATCGAAAACACGAGCTGATTAGATTTTGGGAGCAATCCCTTGAAAAATGTCTCATTTATGGGTGATTTCCTCACACCTTCCAATCTGAGAGACTTAAATTTAGGTCAACCCCCCTATTTTCTTCTTAAGTATTTTATTTAGAGCCATAAAATGTATTGGGAGGTAATAGGAAACCATATGTGGAGAGTCTGAATAGCCGGTCAGTTTTACCCCCCGGCCCCCCCTTATGGGTCAAACTGGGGTCATAAAATAGCTGATTTTGAGTTTTTGCCTTGTATCTCCTTTATTGTTGCTTTTATAGCTTCAGAATGTATTAAGAGGTATTGGGAAAGCATATGTGGAGAGTCTAAATAGCTGGTCAGTTTTACCCTACGGCCCCCCCTTATGGGTCAAACTGGGGTCATAAAATAGCTGATTTTGAGTTTTTGCCTTATATCTCCTTTATTGTCGCTTTTATAGCTTCAGAATGTATTAAGAGGTATTGGGAAAGCATATGTGGAGAGTCTAAATAGCCGGTCCATTTTACCCCCCGACCCCCCCTTATGGGTCAAACTGGGGTCATAAAATAGCTGATTTTGAGTTTTTGCCTTATATCTCCTTTATTGTTGCTTTTATAGCTTCAGAATGTATTAAGAGGTATTGGGAAAGCATATGTGGAGAGTCTAAATAGCCGGTCAGTTTTACCCCCCGACCCCCCCCCCCCTTATGGGCCAAACTGGGGTCATAAATAGCTGCTTTGGAGTTTTTGCCTTATATCTCCTTTATCGTTGCTTTTATAGCTTCAGAATGTATTAAGAGGTATTGGGAAAGCATATGTGGAGAGTCTTAATAGCTGGTTAGTTTTACCCCCCGACCCCCCCTTATGGGTCAAACTGGGGTCATAAAATAGCTGATTTTGAGTTTTTGCCTTATATCTCCTTTATTGTTGCTTTTATAGCTTCAGAATGTATTAAGAGGTATTGGGAAAGCATATGTGGAGAGTCTAAATAGCCAGTCAGTTTTACCCCCCAACCCCCCCTTATAGGCTAAACTGGGGTCATAAATAGCTGCTTTGGAGTTTTTGCCTTATATCTCCTTTATCGTTGCTTTTATAGCTTCAGAATGTATTAAGAGGTATTGGGAAAGCATATGTGGAGAGTCTAAATAGCTGGTCACTTTTATCCCCTGATCCCTCCCCCCCCCCCCCCCCCCCCCCATGGGTCAAACTGGGGTCATAAAATATCTGATTTCGAGTTTTTGTCTTATATCTCCTTTAATGTTGCTTTTATAGATTGAGAATGTATTAAGAAGTATTGGGAAAGCATATGTGGAGAGTCTAAGTAGCTGGTCAGTTTTACCACCCGACCCCCCCCCCCTTATGGGTCAAACTGGGGTAAAAAATAGCTGTTTTGGAGTTTTTAACCTGATATATCCTTCATTGTTGCTATTATAGCTTCGGAATGTATTAAGAGGTATTGGGAAACCATATGTGGACAGTCTAAATAGCCGGTTAGTTTTACCTCCTGACCTCCATGTATGAGTCAAACTGGGGTCATGAAATAGCTTTTGCCTTTATTGTTGCTTTTATGCTTTCACAATGTATTAAAACCTATTACAAAACCCTGTGGACAATCTAAATAGCAATACATACTTGCACACATGATTATATGATTATATTATATGATTATATGAAGTTGTCAATACTCGTTACTGAAATGCTTTGTAGCATTTACACAAAATTTACTAAAGTTACATCCAATGTTGTACATCCAATGTACAACACTTTATCCAGCTTGCCTATGTCTACAATGCTTGTTTATGTTAATTAAAGAAGACCTTTGTAGGATTTTCCCTGTCATGATATCACTAAGGGGGTTGCTTTATGTAACAGTACGGTGCAGCTTTGTGCATTCTTAGCTTTACAGCATGCTTATTAAAACCACAAGGCATTTTAAACTCTCAGGGACACTTCGCTTTTGTTAGCAAAAGCATTCATCTAGTTAAAATTTTCAATTTTGTGTCACTTTAAACTTAAAAGAATAATGAAATTTTACCGAACCCTCCAAAGAGTGACGTGAAAACTCCATACCACAAAACCTCCTGTAATCTAAACAAAGTGGGGTCCAGCACCAGTAAATATCTGGTTATATAGTCATGTTTATGCATTTTTGTATCACCATGGTTAGGTGGTGTAGGTGTGCGACATGATGGTGTGACCTTGTTTTGACCTTGCCATAGTGACCTTGACCAATAAAATATTGTCCAGCCTATATCTCAGAAACCGTAAGGTGTAGGAAGTTGATATTTGGTAGGGATATTGGTTAGGGGGTGTAGGTGTGCAATGTCATGCTCTGCTTGATTTGACCTTTGACCTTGCTATGTTGACCTTAAATTATAAAATTTTGTCTGGGCTATATCTCAGAAATTGTAAGGTGTAGGAAGTTGACACTTGGTAGGGACATTGGTTAGGGGGTGTAGATGTGCAAGTTCATGGTGGGATATTGATTTGACCTTTGACCTTGTGTATGTGTGCATCATGGTGTGACCTTTAACTTTGGTTCTACGAGAGTCTGTGCACCTGCCATACTTGAGACATGTTTCTCTTATGACAAAGATATCTTATGGATTGCTGCAACTGATCATTGTTTGTACTTTTACATAATTGTGCTATTTCCATTGACATCTATTCTGTAGTTAATAAATTTTACAGTGTCATAATTTTAGTTTACTGATTAATGGTGTCATCTTGCTATTGAATTGTCTTTTTAATACTCCATCTTTATATACATTTTCTTTCTCTTAGACATCATTTTTCTCTACTTAAACATTATTTGGACCTTTACATAACTGACACTGTTTTGAAAGTATCTCGGTCTTTGTACTGTTTCACTACTTTTATATCTTATCGTGTTGAAAAATATTTCCCTAGGCTGTGGGGTACAGGCATCTCTGATTCTATTTTAGAAAATAGGAAACTGTAAGACCGTAAACATTTTCAGGCAAATCTTTTTTGTGACTTTAATTTTGAATGCCATAATTTGTTGAAGGTTTTACTTGAATAGATTTTTCTCTGTTGATTTTCTGTATTTGACGATTATCTTGTTTAAACTGCTTCATCAAAATAACAGCTGCCACATTTGAGTGAACTCCTGAGAGAGTTTGACACAGCACATTAGCTGACCACTTAATCATTTTTCAGTATTTCATAATCACCTATTGAATGGAGCATTTGTTTTATCTTTGTGTAGGTGAATGGGTAATAGCAGTTTCCATCATTGTACCACTTGTTGTAATCGGAATCCTGGTTGGAGTGTTCTTATACTGGAAGAAATGTAAGTACCATCAGAAAAAGGAGCAGCACCATCTGCCAGTGCCCACCATTGAACCAGGAGAGGATATACCCCCACCTGGTGCCCCTCCAATGAAAGCTGGGCTGCAGCCTACCTTGTTAGTCACAGCTCCAAATCCTGACAAACCCTGGAATCCTCGAAAAAAGCCGGTCCCATTACCACGTCCTGCAAAATCTGAGGTGGATAACCAAGGCATCCAAGATAGTAGAGTCTGAGAAGTTTGTGCAGATGACTTATTTTTATTTAATACAATTTTGTCAATAACACATAATTATATAACCATAACTATTTCAACAGTGTTGTATCTCTTTTAAGGACAATCACCACTAAATACTTTGAACATGAAGAATTTCACCAAAGATTGAAAATAACTTAATCTTGATGTTTTATACCCAGAACAGTTCAAAAAGTAGTGGGTCACCGTTGAACTTTTTGTTATTGAAGTTGGAAGTAGATCCCTTATTTCTCAGATTTTGTATAATTTACATAGCTGAAGTAACAAAGGGCTATGCATAACATTTTGTATTTTTGTAATGTCATATCTTACATCAAACTTTACAAAAATAATCAGAATAATTAAAGAACAGCACAAGGGGTATAGTTTCTGTGCAAGGAAAGCTATGATGGAGCTTCAAATATTGCATTGAATATAACATAACATTAACATAACACATGATTTTTATATAGTGCTTATCACTTAGTATGTCTCTAAGCGCTGTAGGATCTAGACATTGTATGCAAGTATGAAAAAGTATGTTTTGAGCTGTCTTCTGAAATCTAACAGTGAATTTGAAGATCTAATGCTAACAGGTAGATTGTTCTATCTGATAAAAATACCTTAATTTCAGCAAAAAATGCAATTTGTGAAAATTCTAACATTAAGAATTTTGTTATATTTTAGTGAAACAATGTCCATACCATTTCAGTCAAAATTAATCAAGAAAAAGTGGGGGTCACCACAAAATATTGAGAAATCTATGAAGCAAACTTTAGCAGTGCCATGAAACTTTAATAAATACTGACTCAATATGAAGTCGAAATCTTCATTGCTCATAGACACATAGAAGTCAATCAGTTGAAAAATGTTTGATAGCCCTCACAGAACCAATTACTACAGTTAATTTCATTTATATTGAATAAAATTGAAAAAGTTGTGCTGTTTTTAATATCTGTGCATAAGTTGTCGGTCACTTCTGCAACCACTTTCACTGATGTGTTGTTGAAAAAGACACAGTTCTTTTGGACTCTAAAATGTGGTTTACAAACTCCTCCCCTTTTGTCAGGTTGTATTGTACACATAACATTTTTACCCCACAGCCCTTAAGGCGGCCGTCCTGGCGGGCGGGCAGGTGGGCAGGCAGTGGGAAAAAGTTTGTCCGGGCTGTATCTCAGAAACCGTAAGGTGTAGGAAGTTGATACTTGGTAGGGACATTGGTTAGGGGGTGTAGGTGTGCAACGTCATGGTCTGACCTTGATTTGACCTTTGACCTTGCCGTAGTGACCTTGAGTTTGAAAATCTTGTCCGGGCTATATCTCAGAAACCGTAAGGTGTAGGAAGTTGATACTTGGTAGGGACATTGGTTAGGGGGTGTAGTTGTGCAACATCATGGTGTGACCTTGATTTGAACTTTCCATAGTGACCTTGACCTATAAAATCTTGTCCGGGCTATATCTCAGAAACTGTAAGGTGTAGGAAGTTGATATTTGGTAGGGACATTGGTTGGGGGTGTAGTTGTGCAACGTCATGCTGTGACCTTGATTTAACCTTTGACCTTGCTGTAGTGACCTTGACCTATAAAATCTTGTCCGGGCTATATCTCAGAAACCGTAAGGTGTAGGAAGTTGATACTTGGTAGGGACATTGGTTAGGGGGTGTAGGTGTGCAACGTCATAGTGTGACCTTGATTTGACCTTTGACCTTGCCGTAGTGACCTTGACCTATAAAATCTTGTCCGGGCTATATCTCGGAAACCGTAAGGTGTAGGAAGTTGATACTTGGTAGGGACATTGGTCAGGGGCCATAGGTGTGTATTATCATGGTATGACCTTAATTTGACCTTGTCGTAGTGACCTTGACCTTTAAAATCTTGTTGCACCTTTGGGTCTGTCTTTTGATGCAGATTAAGCACTGTTAATTCATATTAGAATTTATTAAGAATTTTACTTTCATAACTTCCCATTGTAAGAGATAGAATTTCATCAAGTGAGCCACAGATTTTGCTCCAACACCACACATAAGCGTTCATTAAATGTATTACCACTTCTGTATGCATGGTAATATTCAAAACATCTAAACCATAATTCGGCCATGCAGATGTAGATAAAGAATGTTGAATTTTAGTTTACTGATTAATGCTGTCATCTTGTTATTGAATTGACTTGTTTTAATACTTCATCTTTACATGCATTATCTTTCTTTTAAACATTATTTTCTGCATTTAAACATTTTTTGGAACTTTATATAACTGACAGTGCTCTGAAGGTATCCTGAACTTTGTACTGGTACAGTGCTTCTGTATCTCATGGTGTTGAAAATATTTCCCTAGACTGTGGGGTACGGGCATCTCTGATGCTATTTTATTGCACTACAATAGCTTACCATGTTGAACTGAATGCTATCTCGGATGGCCACGGCATTTGGTCAACACCAAGAAAAATAGACATATACTGGCCCGATACCTTATTGCTGAGGCGAGTAAACCAGGATTGTGAAATACCATGAGACTTCCTTCTTCTCATTGGCTGCCACATTGCTTAGAAGCATCTGAATATCATGCTCGAATTTTTATTTCCTACACTGTATATACATATTGTTGGATGTTAAAATTCATGCAGTGTCTTCTTTTTATAACATAGAATCATGTTTTTGTGACAATTCACAGAACAGGTAAGTATTTTGTACATATTTTACAACTTAAAATTCAATCCCAGATTCACGTTGTGAAGTACCAAATGGACGACCAGGACTTGTTGTTTAGTAGCTTATATACAGGATCTGTGCCTGTCAATAAAACAGAATTAAATATTTAATGGTTTAACCATTATTTGCTACGATTCTTTGACCATTTTAAGGGTTAAAATATAAAATAAGTGCGAAAACTGAGTCCTTGTTGAAGGGAATCCCCAGGAAACTCCAACCTAGATGTTATCGTCTGCAGAGCAAGTGCTTGCCAAACAATGGTGTAGAGTAGACCTTGGTTTGGCAAACAATAAAGTCGTCCCTTTTTGTGCATTTCATAAAGATTAAACATATATTTGACATAAATATATAAATATTTAGAATGTTTTACACAAAGGTATTGGTAAAATACACGAACATTAATGCACACTTGCAAACAGAAGGCAGTTGGCAAATATAAGGTCTCACTAAATACTATGCCTTCTCTACCCTTATATTGCTTCAAGTCAACAGCTTATAGGGGTTGTTTCCAATTAACTGTTGAAACAATAAACTCCTGGATCTTGTGATTCTTAATTCAGATTTGACTCCGAATGTTGTTTCAGTGTTGGATCAGATCACTGAATTGGATTATAAACTCGGCACAAGCTGAGAACCTGAGTTGCAAATAACATCTGGACCCTCCGAGAAACTCGGATAAACCTATGGGCACTTCATCCGAATGTATGATTCGGAAGCCCTCTCGGAGCTTCAGTCGGAAAAGGGATTGGAGACATTTCCAGTTCAAAAATCAAGGCCCAAGCAGCACTCTTACAAAAGGAAACAAGTTTCTGTGCAAGTCTAAAGTCCTCTAACACAAGGGGGATTCTTCTGAGCCACTTAAGTCAAAATATGACCCAAAATCAAACTTGACCCAGACCCATGTTTTACAGGGAAGTAGATGTGTCTGACTTGCTCCTCACAATACCCTGGGGACATTGAGACACACAAGTAGGTTTTAACACCCCTGACCCTAGAGAATTTTGTTTAAATATGTTATTCATCTACTTTTGAATTAGCTATAACATTGTAAAATTGGAGATGTGTATGTCATGGCATAGCTGTGTAAAAGCTATTCTGATGCTCTCACTGTTGAGTAAATCAGTTGTAACTTGAAAAAATATTGCATTTAGAGTATTTTGTTTAAATTTGTTGTTCATCTACTTTTGAGTGAGCTATAACATAGTGACATTGCAGACATGTAGGCCATTGCTTAGCTGATCAATAGCTACTTTCAGGTTCTCACTGTTGAGTAAATCAATTGTAACTTGAAAACTATTGCATTTAGAGTATTTTTTTTAAATATGTTGTTCACCTACTTTTGGGTCAGCTATAACATAGTGAATTTACAGACCTGTAACTCATTACATAGCTGAGCAATAGCTACTTTGAGGTTTTCTCTGTTGAGTAAATCAGTTGTTACTCAAACTATTGCATTTAGAGAATTTTGTTTAAATATGTTATTCATCTACTTTTGAATTAGCTATAACATTGTAAAATTGGAGATGTGTATGTCCTGGCATAGCTGTGTAATAGCTATTCTGGTGCTCCCACTATTGAGTAAATCAGTTGTAACTTGAAAAATATTGCATTTAGAGTATTTTGTTTAAATTTGTTATTCATCTACTTTTGAGTGAGCTATAACACAGTGAAATTGCAGACATGTAGGCCATTGCTTAGCTTAGCAATAGCTACTTTCAGGTTCTCACTGTTGAGTAAATTAGATGTAAGTTGAAAACTATTGCATTTAGAGTATTCTGTTTAAATATGTTGTTCACATACTTATGGGTCAGCTATAATATACTGAAATTGTAGACCTGTAGCTCATGGCATAGTTGGGCCAACGGACAATAACTGTTGTTTTTTTAAATATTAATTGCAAGTAATTTGTGTATAAAAGGCAGTTACAAAATGGGGTGTTATCATTGTTATAATGGCTAGTAAAAGGAAATTATGTTGCAAACCTCTACATGAGAAGTATCAAGCATTAATTGAAGTGGAGAATGGGGGGAAAAGGACTGATATTGCCAGAAAGTTTGATGTGCCTTTGAATACACTTAGTACCTGGATATAAAACTGATAAAATTAAGAGGTCTTTTCAATCTGGAGATATGAATACAGCTAGGAAAATGTTGAAAACTTGTAAATATGAGGACGTAGACATTGCACCTTTAAAATGGTTCAAATCAAAGGTTAATGAAGATGCCATGATTACTGGTCCAATTTTTGTGTCACCAGCATTTATTGCTTCGTCATCTCATTTTGTAACGTTGCCGGCATCTGTCGTCATCACACTTTGTATTCTGGACAGTATCTCAAAAATGGCATCTCAGATTTAATTCAAATTTGGCATATGGATGTAACTGGTCCTGAGGGTGTGCTGTATAGTTACATACACTAGTAACATACATAGCTTGAGTTTAAGTTTTTTCATTTCCAGACAATATCTCAAAAATGCCTTGATGGATTCAATACAAATTTGGCATGTGGTTGTAACTAGTTTTGAAGGTATGCCCTATTTTAAGGTGACCTTAAACTCCCACGAAAAAACTTATGTCCGGTTTACATTTTCATAGATTTGGAAGCGCGAATGCGCGTCAAACTCTATCATACTTTGTGTTTTTTGCGAGTCTTTGTCCTGGAATTTCTGGCGTTTAGAGTGCTTACTGATTGCCATTTTTAGTTAGTTTTGAATAACTATAATTAAAGGATCGTTCGATTTCTTGGCCATTCTTTCATCACTTTATTAAAAATATGTAAACGAATTTCTTTTTTTGACATGCATAGCACACTAACCTATTTAATTTAAATATAACCTTTTGAACTTAAATTACTGATACGATCTATATGGGCCGGCTACAGCTAAAGACACAATTCATCAAGGATGAATTTAATCCCGGATATGAAAGCTTGTATTTTTCATTAAAGGTTCTTGTGTTCGTAGATATCAGTAACCAACATCTTTTATGTAAATTAATCATTTTATTTAACAACGGAAGTGGTGTAAATGCTTCAAAATATATGGATTTGTCTTCGGGTTTTGAGTACAGGTTGGCGGTCACTTCATCCATTATTTTCTTTGCGGTTTATTTGTTTGCCAATGACTAGCAGAAATCATGCGCAGACAACAACTTTACAATAACAGTGACTGCGCGATTCTTGAGGATTTCATTGGATGAGCAATATAAGTTTTAGAATATTTCTTTCCATTTTGTAATAAAATAAGGTGTATTTTGATATTATTTCATTTAAAATACTGATCGCGTGCAGCTTATATAAAAAGAAGAAAACACAAACTAGCTTCGTATAGACGTATTCTCATAATGCACACATACAAAACATTTTACTTAATTCCAATTTCCCAGTCTGCTACAAAAATCGTTGTCTGCGCATGCCCCACATTTTTGTTGAATGAAAGATTGTACTACAATGACATCACTTCATTCATAATTTCACATCACTTCATTTTTTATTTTATATCGTTGTAAAATCGCCTATAACCCCGAGCTCGGAGTTGTCTATTTCTATTCTAACATGACATTTTAGAAAATCTTATAAAAATTAGTTTTGAAGCTATTTTGTAGAAAGATATACGAATATTCTATAAATATTTTTTATTGAAGGGTGCACTTGAATTATTGGAAGAGCCACAAAATAAAATAGCCCTTTTCTTTGTTAAACATCCTTAAAATTTAGCAGATTCATGTCACTATATTCTATGTTCAAATGTAAGAATCCCTGAATATCGTGTTAAATATTAGATTTGGCCACGACAAATATTGGACAAAAATTGCACGGGAGGCTGTACGAAAAGTACCGACTGCCATATGTATGTACAGAGGTCCACGAATATATGGAGGCAGTTGCTTTTATCAGCGAATATAAGTACAAAGATCTAAAGATTTAGAGGCAATGTATTTCTTTTGAAAATAAGGTAATTTTATTTCACTGTAAAATATTTATAAATGTAAAATACTACGGCCACGACAAATATTGGATGAAGACTGCTCGGGTGGCTACACGAAAAGTACCGACTGCCACATGTAGTACACAGATCAAGTACTGAAGGCAATATATTTTCTTATTAAGCGTCCCACAAGGGACGCTTGTTTGTGTATGGGAGACCTTCAGGCTCCGGCGGCTCCGCATTTTATTTTCCTTATAACTCTGTAACCGTTAGGCGGATTCTTTTCAAATTTGGCAGGTTTATGCAGTAGCCTTGGGGAATTTTTTTTGAATATGCCGCAGTGACATTTCAACCAATCAGAGAGGTCACATGACCAAAAATATCTTTTTTTCGATGGGGAAGCTTGTCCGGATGATAACTTGAAAGGAATTTTATCAATTCACCTGAAACTTGGCAAATGCATTCATTCTATTAAAATCTGGAAATCAATAGATTTTGGCATTGATTGGTTAAGAAATGGCCGAGTAATTAATGATTAATGAATCATTATGAATTTTCCAAATAAGGAAAACACAAAAATGCTTATAACTCAAAAACCGTGCTAGATAGAGCGATTTCGACAAAATTTTTGACCTACAGGGTATCTCTGCAGAGTAGCCATGCCAATTTTCAAAAAAGTTTTGACTCACCAAAAACGGCGGCCATTTTGAATTTTCGAATTTTTCACAAATATTGCAAAACATAAAAATGCTTATATCTCGAAAACCGTGCTAGATAGAGCGTTTTCATCGAAATTTTTGACCCGCAGGGTATCTCTGCAGAGTAGCCATGCCAATTTTCAAAAAAATTTTGACTCGCCAAAAATGGCGGCCATTTTGAATTTTCAAATTTTACGCAAAAATTGCAAAACACAAAAATGCTAATATCTCGAAAACTGTGCTACATGGCGAATTATCCTTTAAAAGTATTGCAGATAGCCAATTTTTCTCAAATAATTCATTCACCTACTTTTGGAAGAGCTTTCACATGGTGAAGTTTCAGACCCACAGCTAATTACTCACCTACTCAAAATGAGTAAATGCGAATTATCTGTAAAAGTATTGCAGATACCCAATTTTTCTCAAATAACTCATTCATCTACTTTTGGGAGAGCTTTCACTTGGTGAAGTTTCAGACCTGTAGCTAATTATTCACCTACTCAAAATGAGTAAATGCTAATTATCTGTAAAAGTATTGCGGATACCCAATTTTTATCAAATAACTGATTCACGTACTTTTGGGAGAGCTTTCACGTGAAGTTTCAGACCCGTTGGTAATTATTCACCTACTCAAAATGAGTAAATGCGAACTACCTCTAAAAGTATTGCAGATAGCCAATTTTTCTCAAATAACTCATTCACCTACTTTTGGGAGAGCTTTCACTCGGTGAAGTTTCAGACCCGTAGCTAATTATTCACCTACTCAAAATGAGTAAATGCTAATTATCTCTAAAAGTATTGCGGATACCCAATTTTTATCAAATAACTCATTCACCTACTTTTGGAAGAGCTTTCACATGGTGAAGTTTCAGACCCGTAGATAATTACTCACCTACTCAAAATGAGTAAATGCCAATTATCTCTTAAAAGTATTGCACATAGCCAATTCTTCTCAAATAACTCATTCACCTACTTTTGGAAGAGCTTTCACATGGTGAAGTTCCACACCCATAGCTAATTACTCACCTACTCAAAATGAGTAAATGTGAATTATCTCTAAAAGTATTGCAGATGGCCAATTTTTCTCAAATAACTCATTCACCTACTTTTGGGAGAGCTTTCACTTGGTGAAGTTTCAGACCCGTAGCTAATTATTCACCTACTCAAAATGAGTAAATGCTAATTATCTCAAAGTATTGCGGATAGCCAATTTTTATTTACATTATGTCATCACTCTGCGGCGTGGGCGTACGCGTCCGCGTGAACAACTTCTTCTCCAAAACTACAAGGCCTAGAGACATGCTGTTTTTTTTAAAAGATACCTTATCTATCGAGGATGAAAAATTGTTCAAGGCATGCAAATCTGTCTGTTCGTCTGTTTGCTAGAGACATTACAAGGGGGGTACCCCCACCAAAAGTGTGAAAATTTCAACTTTTTATCACAATTTTCTCAGTGACTATTGCAGGGATTTCTCTCATATCTTGCATATATGTACTAGGCCAGAGGTAGATTCTCTTGTGTATGAGACCTGGATCTGTCTTACTTTTTTTTTAATAAATTTTTTAATAATTTTTAATGCATTAAAATTCATGAAATCATGCACTAAATCACTTATAACTTCAAAAGTGTTACATTTACAGCATTTTGTGAAAATATGTTGTTCAGCTACTTTTTTCATAGCTACAATATGGTGAGTAAGTTGGGTGTCTGTCTCAATAGCTAAGTGAGTAATAGCTACTTTTGGGCTTTTCAGTAACTTCCATTATGAGTAAAATCACTTGTAACTTAAAAACTATTGCATTTAGAGAATTTCGTATAAATATGTTATTCAGCTACTTTTGGGTCAGCTATAACATAGTAAAATTTCAGACCTGTAGCTCATGGCATAGCTGAGTAATAGCTACTTTTAGGTTATCACTGTTGAGTAAATCACTTATAACTTGAAAAGTGTTGCATTTAGAGCATTTTGTTAAAATATGTTATTCAGCTACTTTTTTCATAGCTACAATATGGTGAGTAAGTTGGGTGTCTGTCTCAATAGCTAGGTGAGTAATAGCTACTTTTGGGCTTTTCAGTAACTTCCATCATGAGTAAAATCACTTGTAACTTAAAAACTATTGCATTTAGAGAATTTCGTATAAATATGTTATTCAGCTACTTTTGGGCCAGCTATAACATAGTAAAATTTCAGACCTGTAGCTCATGGCATAGCTGAGTAATAGCTACTTTTAGGTTATCACTGTTGAGTAAATCACTTATAACTTGAAAACTATTGCATTTAGAGTATTTTGTTTCAATATGTTATTCACCTATTTTGGGGTCAGCTATAACATAGTGAAGTTTCAGACCTGTGGCTCATTTCATAGCTGAGTAATAGCTACTTTGAAGTTCTCACTGTTGAGTAAATCAGTTATAATTGGAAAACTATTGCATTTACAGAAATTTGTGCAAATATGTTATTCAGCTACTTTTGGGTCAGCTATAACATAGTGAAATTATAGACCTATAGCTCATGGCACAACTGAGCAATAGCTATTCTCAGGTACTGACTGTTGAGTAAATCAGCTATAACTTGAAAAATATTGCATTTGGAGTATTTTGTTAAAATATATTGTTCACCTACTTTTGCGTCAGCTATAACATAGTGAAATTACAGACCTATAGCTCATGGCATAGCGGAGCAATAGCTATTTTCAGGTTCTCACTATTGAGTAAATCAGTTGTAGCTTGAAAACTATTGCATTTACAGTAGTTTGCTTAAATATGTTGTTCACCTACTTTTGGGTTAGCTATAACATAGTAAAATTTCAGACATGTAGCTCATTGCATAGCTGAGTAATAGTTCCTTTGAGGTTCTCACTGTTGAGTAAATCAGTTGTAACTTGAAAACTATTACATTTAGAGTAATTTGTTAAATATGTTATTCACAGAATTTTTTTGTCAGCTATAACATAGTGAAATTGCAGACCTCTATGTCATGGCATAGCTGAGCAATAGCTACTTTCAGGTTCTCACTGTTGAGTAAATCATTGTATCCACTGGATAGCCGCAGTGTGTAGAGAGAGATTTCACCATTACTGCTCTGATGAAAAAAAATATTATAGCTAGCTTTCTTAAGTTTGCAGTATATATTAATAACCATAAAATGTTGTCTGGGAATATTTTTGGCCTCATTTTGAGAAACAAGATGGCCGCCACAGGTGTTTTTTGTCAGTCATGAAAAGTGCTTATATCTCCCTTATTATTGATCCTAGAGGTTTGGGATGATAAACCAACCTGAAGGAAATCATGGGGTGGGAATCTTTTGGTGTGGTCAGATTTGACCTTCAATGACCCCTCCTTCAAGGTCAAACAAGGATAGCCAAACTTAAAAGTGCTTATAACTCGCTTATTATTGGTCCCAGAGGTTTGGGATGGTAAACAGACAGGAAATCATGGGCTGTGAATCTGTTGATATGATCCGATTTGACCTTGGAACCCTCCTTCAAGGTCAAATGAGGATAGCGAAAATTGAAAGTGCCTACAACTCGCTTATTATTGGTGACAGAGATTTGGGATGGTAAACCATCCCATAGGCCCATAGGAAATCATTGGCTCGGAATCTTTTGGTATGGTCAGATTTGACCTTTGGACCCCTCCTTCAAGGTCAAATGAGGACTGCCAAGCTTAAAAGTGCTTATAACTCATTTATAATTGGTCCTAGAGGTTTGGAATGGTAAACCATAGGAAATCATGGGCTGGGAATGTATTTGTGTGGTTAGATTTGACCTTGGACCCCTTCTTCAAGGTCGAACGAGGATATTGCATTTGTAGTATTTCTTTAAATATGTTTTAACCTATTTTTTACACTTAAACAATTACCTTGTTATTTTCCTTCATAATACCATTTACAGGGCCCAACTTTTTTATCCTTTTCTTCTGTCAGCTTCGGAATTTCTTTCGAACTTGCTGTTCAGTTACCATTTACTGTATTTCTGTACAGCCCTTTTCCTGATAATTATTCTGTCCTCTAATCACCTTCACAAATCAAAAACACTCAGTCAGCTGACACAGTGCCCGTTCACGGGCACTCTCCTCTTGTTATCAAATAAATCATTCATCTACTTTTCGGAGTAAATGAGAATTATCTCGTAAAAGTATTGCAGATAGCCAATTTTTCTCAAATAACTCATTCACCTACGTTTGGAAGAGCTTTCACACACGAAAATGAAAAATTGTGAATATCTCGGAAAAGCTATTTCTTCTCCTCTAATGCCCAGCGGGAGATACACACCGCGGCAGTGGTCTTGTTTTCACAAATTTTTGTCTCACCAAAAATGGTGGCGATTTTGAATTGTCAAAGTTTTTGCAAAACACAAAAATCTTATATCTGGAAAACTGTGCTAGATGGAGCGAATTCAACAAAATTTTTGACCTGCTGGATATCTCTGCAGAGTACCCGTGCCAATTTTCAAAATATTTTTGTCTCGCCAAATGTTGCGGCCATTTTGAATTTTTGATTTTTTTGCAAAAATTGCAAAACACAAAAATGCTTATATCTTGAAAACCATGCTAGATAGAGCAGACTGCGCTGACTTTGGTTGCCACAACAGTATAAGGCTAGAAACGGAACATTTTCTTAATACTTTAGCACTCACCTTTATATCCTTTTTGGGACGCTTTGTTTTTGCTATGCAAAAACATTATCTTTTTTTTTGCGAGCGATCCTCTAGTTTTAAATGAAATTGTTGAATATTTTATAAAAATACTTACAGTTTGCTTGTGTTAAATATCCGTGTAACAATATTTTATAAAATCCAAATTACTTTTATATTATATGAACTAGTTTCCTAATCTTATTATCTTACTTTGTCCTTAGCTATAAGATGGTACATAGTTTGGGGTCCCATTGTATGCCATAAGTGAGTAATAGCTATTTGTATCCCCGGACGAAAGTCGGGGATACTTTGGATTCAGTACGGTCACCCCGCCGCAGAGATTTCCTTTTGGACGCGATAACTTAAAAAATATTTTAGTTAGAACTTTCAAATTTGGTATGTGGTATATATGGGCAATGCCACGAACGCTATTGTTTTGTGACCTTGACCTTCAATCTCTAGGTCACTGGTGGCCTCAAGGTCAGATTTCGGCCATTTTTTCACTTTTTGGCCCAGTTTTCCTATACAGAAAGTCAGATCATCCTATGGCTGGTATATATAATACAGATATATGTCCTCTGTACACATGCAGAAATTTGACCTTGAAGCTCTTCATTGAAGGTCATCCACTGACCGCCAAAGTACCTGACCGAGGGTCATTTTTATCCTTTTCGGAGATATTTTCACACTTAATGCTGACTATATTGCATAGAAACTATTGAAAATGGCTTTGGAGGTTGAGTACATGATGGACTTCTACCATCCAGGCTTACTGGTTACAGATCTTCATTTAAGGTCATCCACTGACTGCCAAAGTACCTGACCAAGGGTCATTTTTGCCAAATTTGGAGATATTTTTACACTTAATGCTGACTACATTGCATGGAAACTATTGAAAATGGCTTTAGAGGTTGAGTATATGATGGAGGACCAGCATCCAGTCTTACCCGTTACATATCTTCATTTAAGGTCATCCACTGACCACCAAAGTACCTGACCAAGGGTCATTTTTGGCCCTCTATTTGTTTCTTTGTTTGTGAACAAGATAACTCAAAAACTGACAGATGGATTTTGATATGTCCAATTTTCAGGATATGGCCAAAATGGTAAAAGGAAGATATGATTAAATTTGGGAGTCGTCCGGATCACTGTCTGTATCTTCTGGATCCATGAAATTTAATTTTTAAAGACAGATAACTCAAAAAATTATGGGTGCATTTTGATGAAATTTTCAGGAAATGTCCTTAATGGGACGAGGAACAAGTGATTAGATTTTGGGAGTGATCTGGATCATCCGGATCCAGGCTGCCAGATGTGTTTGTGTACAATATAGCTTAAAAACTTATGGATGGATTTTGATGAAATTTTCGGGATATGTCTGAAAAGGTAAAAGGATGAAATGGTTAAATTTTGGAAGTGATCCGGATCACTATATGGATCTTCTGGATCCATGAAATGTAATTTTTAAAGACAGATACCTCAAAAAGTTATGGATGGATTGTGATGACATTTTCAGCAAATGACCTAAATGGTACAAGGAGTGATTTTTGGAGTGATCTGGATCACTGGCTGGATCATCTGGATCTGCAAATTTTTGACCCACAGGGTATCTCTGCAGAGTAGTTATCCCAATTTTCAAAAAAAATTTCTCTCACCAAAAATGGCGGCCATTTTGAATTTCAAATTTTTCGCAAAAATTGCAAAACATAAAAATGCTTATATCTCGAAAACCGTGCTAGATAGAGCGATTTCGACGAAATTTTTGACCCACAGGGTATCTCTACAGAGTAGTTATCCCAATTTTCAAAAAAATTTTCTCTTACCAAAAATGGCGGCCATTTTTAATTTTCAAATTTTTCGCAAAAATTGCAAAACATAAAAATACTTATATCTCGAAAACCGTACTAGATAGAGCGATTTCGGCGAAATTTTTGACCCACAGGGTATCTCTCCAGAGGAGCCATGCCTATTTCAAATTAATTTTCTCTCGCCAAAAATGGCGGCCATTTTGAATTTTCGAATTTTTCGCAAAAATTGCAAAACACAAAAATGCTAATATCTCGAAAACCGTGCTACATAGAACGATTTCGACGAAATTTTTGATCTTTAGGGTATCTCTGCAGAGCAGCTATCCCAAAGAGCTTTCACTCGGTGAAGTTTCAGACCCGTAGCTAATTATTCACCTACTCAAAATGAGTAAATGCTAATTAAGCGTCCCGCAAGGGACGCTTGTTTGTGTATGGGAGAGCTTCAGGCTCCGCCGGCTCCGCATTTTGTTTTCCTTATAACTGTGTAACCGTTAGGCGGATTCTTTTCAAATTTGGCAGGTTTAGGCAGTAGCCTTGGGGAATTTTTTTGAATATGCTGCAGTGACATTTCAACCAATCAGAGAGGTCACATGACCAAAAATATCTTTTTTCGATGGGGAAGCTTGTCCGGATGATAACTTGAAAGGAATTTTATCAATTCACCTGAAACTTGGCAAATACATTCATTCTATTAAAATCTGGAAATCAGTAGATTTTGGCATTGATTGGTCAAGAAATGGCCGAGTAATTAATGATTAATTAATCATTACGAATTTTCCAAATAAGGAAAACACAAAAATGCTTATATCTCGAAAACCGTGCTAGATAGAGCGATTTCGACGAAATTTTTGACCCTCAGGGTATCTCTGCGGAGTAGTTTTCTCAATTTTCAAAAAATTTTTGTCTCGCCAAAAATGGCGGCCATTTTGAATTTTCGAATTTTTCGCAAAAATTGCAAAACATAAAAATGCTTATATCTCGAAAACCCTGCAAGATAGAGCAATTTCGACGAAATTTTGGACCCACAGGGTATATCTGCAGAGTAGCCATGCCAATTTTCAAAAAAATTTTGTCTCGCCAAAAATGGCGGCCATTTTGAATTTTCGAATTTTTCGCAAAAATTGCAAAACATAAAAATGCTTATATCTCGAAAACCCTGCTAGATAGAGCGATTTCAACGAAATTTTTGACCCACAGGGTATCTCTGCAGAGTAGCCATGCCAATTTTCAAAAAAATTTTATCTCGCCAAAAATGGCGGCCATTTTGAATTTTCGAATTTTTGCGCAAAAATTGCAAAACACAAAAATGCTAGTATTTCGAAAACCGTGCTACATAGATCGATTTCGACGAAATTTTTTATCTTCAGGGTATCTCTGCAGAGCAGCTATCCCAAAGAGCTTTCACTTGGTGAAGTTTCAGACCCATAGCTAATTACTCACCTACTCAAAATGAGTAAATGCGAATTATCTCTAAAAGTATTGCAGATAGCCAATTTTTCTCAAATAAATCATTCACCTACTTTTGGCAGAGCTTTCACTTGGTGAAGTTTCAGACCCATAGCTAATTACTCACCTACTCAAAATGAGTAAATGTGAATTATCTCAAAAACTATTGCGGATACCCAATTTTTATCAAATAACTCATTCATGTACTTTTGGGAGAGCTTTCACATGGTGAAGTTTCAGACCCGTAGATGATTACTCACCTACTCAAAATGAGTAAATGCGAATTATCTCTTAAAAGTATTGCAGATAGCCAATTTTTCTCAAATAACTCATTCACCTACTTTTGGAAGAGCTTTCACATGGTGAAGTTTCAGACCCATAGCTAATTACTCACCTACTCAAAATGAGTAAATGCGAATTATCTC
The DNA here is from genome assembly GCA_964017235.1 of Sabellastarte sp. h YS-2021. Taxonomy (NCBI): domain Eukaryota; kingdom Metazoa; phylum Annelida; class Polychaeta; order Sabellida; family Sabellidae; genus Sabellastarte; species Sabellastarte sp. h YS-2021. The sequence continues at coordinate 112,348,004 of OZ024932.1, forward strand.
TAAAAGTATTGCAGATAGCCAATTTTTCTCAAATAACTCATTCACCTACTTTTGGGAGAGCTTTCACATGGTGAAGTTTCAGACCCATAGCTAATTATTTACCTACTCAAAATGAGTAAATGCTAATTATCTGTAAAAGTATTGCGTATACCCAATTTTTATCAAATAACTCATTCATCTACTTGTGGGAGAGCTTTCACATGGTGAAGTTTCAGACCCATAGCTAATTACTCACCTACTCAAAATAAGTAAATGCGAATTATCTCTAAAAGTATTGCAGATAGCCAATTTTTGTCAAATTAATCATTCACCTACTTTTGGCAGAGCTTTCACTCTGTGAAGTTTCAGACCCATAGCTAATTACTCACCTACTCAAAATGAGTAAATGCGAATTATCTCTAAAAGTATTGCAGATAGCCAATTTTTCTCAAATAACTCATTCACCTACTTTTGGGAGAGCTTTCACTTGGTGAAGTTTCAGACCCATAGCTAATTACTCACCTACTCAAAATGAGTAAATGTGAATTATCTCTAAAAGTATTGCAGATAGCCAATTTTTGTCAAATTAATCATTCACCTACTTTTGGCAGAGCTTTCACTCTGTGAAGTTTCAGACCCATAGCTAATTACTCACCTACTCAAAATGAGTAAATGCGAATTATCTCTAAAAGTATTGCAGATAGCCAATTTTTTTCAAATAACTCATTCACCTACTTTTGGGAGAGCTTTCACATGGTGAAGTTTCAGACCCATAGCTAATTATTTACCTACTCAAAATGAGTAAATGCTAATTATCTGTAAAAGTATTGCGTATACCCAATTTTTATCAAATAACTCATTCATCTACTTGTGGGAGAGCTTTCACATGGTGAAGTTTCAGACCCATAGCTAATTACTCACCTACTCAAAATGAGTAAATGCGAATTATCTCTAAAAGTATTGCAGATAGCCAATTTTTCTCAAATAACTCATTCACCTACTTTTGGGAGAGCTTTCACTTGGTGAAGTTTCAGACCCATAGCTAATTACTCACCTACCCAAAATGAGTAAATGCGAATTATCTCTAAAAGTATTGCAGATAGCCAATTTTTGTCAAATTAATCATTCACCTACTTTTGGCAGAGCTTTCACTCTGTGAAGTTTCAGACCCATAGCTAATTACTCGCCTACTCAAAATGAGTAAATGCGAATTGTCTCTAAAAGTATTGCAGATAGCCAATTTTTCTCAAATAACTCATTCACCTACTTTTGGCAGAGCTTTCACTTGGTGAAGTTTCAGACCCATAGCTAATTATTCACCTACTCAAAATGAGTAAATGCGAATTATCTCTAAAAGTATTGCAGATAGCCAATTTTTCTCAAATAACTCATTCACCTACTTTTGGGAGAGCTTTCACTCTGTGAAGTTTCAGACCCATAGCTATTTTTCACCTACTCAAAATGAGTAAATGCTAATTATCTATAAAAGTATTGCGGACACCCAATTTTTATCAAATACTCATTCATCTACTTGTGGGAGAGCTTTCACATGGTGAAGTTTCAGACCCATAGCTAATTACTCACCTACTCAAAATGAGTAAATGCGAATTATCTCTAAAAGTATTGCAGATAGCCAATTTTTATCAAATAACTCATTCACCTACTTTTGGGAGAGCTTTCACTTGGTGAAGTTTCAGACCCATAGATAATTATTCACCTACTCAAAATAAGTAAATGTGAATTATCTCTTAATAGTATTGCATATAGCCAATTTTTCTCAAATAACTCATTCACCTACTTTTGGAAGAGCTTTCACACACGAAAATGAAAAATTGTGAATATCTCGGAAAAGCTATTTCTTCTGCTTTAATGCTCGGCGGGAGATACACACCGCGGCAGTGGTCTTGACAAAAAATTTTCTCTCCCCAAAAATGGTGGCCATTTTGAATTTTCAAAGTTTTTGCAAAACACAAAAATGCTTATATCTCGAAAACCGAGCTATATGGAGCGAACTCAACAAAATTTTGGACCTGCTGGGTATCTCTGCAGAGTAGCCATGCCAATTTTCAAAATATTTTTGTCTCGCCAAATATAGCGATATTTTTAATTTTTTTATTTTTTGCAAAACACAAAAATGCTTATATCTTGAAAACCGTGCTAGATAGAGCAGACTGCGCTGACTTTGGTTGCCACAACAGTATAAGGCTAGAAACGAAGCATTTTCTTAATACTTTAGCACTCATCTTTATATCCTTTTCGGGACGCTTGCAAAAACATTATCTTTTTTTTTTTGCGAGCGATCCTCTAGTTATCTCTAAAACTATTGCGGATACCTAATTTTTATCAAATAACTCATTCATCTACTTTTGGGAGAGCTTTCACATGGTGAAGTTCCAGACCTGTAGGTAATTACTCACCTACTTAAAAGGAGTAAATGGGAATTATCTCTTAATAGTATTGCAGATAGCCAATTTTTCTCAAATTTAACTCATTCACCTACTTTTGGAAGAGCTTTCACACACGAAAATGAAAAATTGTGAATATCTCGGAAAAGTTATTTCTTCTCCTTTAATGCTCGGCGGGAGATACACACCGCGGCAGTGGTCTTGTCAAAAAATTTTGTCTCCCCAAAAATGGTGGCCATTTTGAATTTTCAAAGTTTTTGCAAAACACAAAAATGCTTATATCTCGAAAACCGTGCTAGATGGAGCGAACTCAACAAAATTTTTGACCTGCTGGGTATCTCTGCTGAGTAGCCATGCCAATTTTCAAAATATTTTTCTCTCGCCAAATATAGCGGACATTTTGAATTTTAGAATTTTTTGTAAAACACAAAAATGCTTATATCTTGAAAACCATGCTAGATAGAGCAGACTGCGCTGACTTTGGTTGTCACAACAGTATAAGGCTAGAAACGAAGCATTTTCTTAATACTTTAGCACTCACCTTTATATCCTTTTCGGGATGCTTTGTTTTTGCTATGCAAAAACATTATCTTTTTTTGCGAGCGATCCTCTAGTTTTATTTCACTTTAAATGTTTATAAATGTTAAATATTATGGCCATGAGAAATAATGACGAAGACTGCACAGGACGCAGTTGAATATTTTATAAAAAATACTTACAGTTAGCTAATTTTGAATATCCATAAAACAATTATGTCTGTAACCATCTTTGCAAGTTTTTTGCAAATGGGCGATAGTTCACACACCTTAATTCCCAGTCCTGTCCAAAAATTTGACTCCAACTTTGGTAGAAAGCCAGCCACTGCACCCTTATTTTAAAATATCGCTTGGGGGGCAACGGTGTTGCAGTGGTAGCACACTGGTCTGTCACCTCTGAGGTTAGAGGTTCAAGCCACGGACCCGATGTGGAAAAGTTGTTAATTTCTTACCAGTGGTCGGAAGTTTATATTTTATTAGTACAAAAATTGGACTAACTGTAAGTACTGGCTTCCTCTGGCCATAAAACTACCGGTCGTGATATGACCTTTACAGTGTTGAAAGCGACGTTAAATAATAATAATAATTAAAATAAATAAACTATTGCTTGGAAATCCACAACAGTTTGGTGACTTCACGTTTTCTAATTTGCAAATAAATTCCAAGAAATAATTGAAACGAAAAATTGTCACCCCAGTTGGATATATATTTTTATATTTCTTGGAAAGTTAACATAATTGTATCCACTGGATAGCATCTGGTGGATACTATGGTTTCACTTTGTTACGCAGTCGTAGGTAAGTGCCATACAATAATGTGACCTTAAACTCACAGTAATAACAGAATTATATTCATTTTAAGTTTGGTAATTAAGCAGCCCGTCAGGGGTGCTTGTTTGTTTTCACGCAAGTTCAACTGATCACTGCCGCAGGATTATGCTCTCCCTTGAATAACTTCTTGGGCTTTCAAATTTTTCTTTCCTTCTTATCTTTCTTTAAAACTTTAGGGATTTCAAAAACACCCTGTCATCGCGTTTCGGGAAAAAAACCACACACACCAGTGCTATAAAATTTACCAGGTACATTCTAGACCAAATTTCGCAGGTCTGTCTGGATCTCAAAAATGGTCGGGATTTCGGCGTTTTGTTGAAATAACTTATTCAGCTACTTTTTGATAATCTTTCATATGCCGAAGTTTTTAGCCCTGTATCTGCAATCTTAAGGTCACCTTAATGTCAAAAAGGTTTTTTTAGCCCTCCAGTTCACTTATCCTGACTTTATGGTGACCTTAAACTGTTAATATAATTGGAGCTATGGTCCCCCTGAAGTCATAAAATTAGAATAAAACCATCTGGCCCCTTTATTTTTGCTATTTTTAAAGAATCTATCTGATATTGATATTGAGGTTGATCAAAAGAAGACTCTTAACTACCTTATGATTTAAATATTAGTAATGTTATGGCCATCTTAAACTTAAAATGTAGGGTTTTTCAGCCCAAAGTTCAGTTAATGTTTAAATTTTTAGAATAAAACTTGGCACATTTATAAAGGTTGCCAGAAGGGATATTCTGATTTTATGGTCACTTTAAAGTCCCAATATTAATGAAGTTATGGTCACCTTACAGTGAAAAAAGGAAATTTTCAGCCTTCAGCTATCTTATTGTTCAACTGACCCATAAAGGATGAAAAAAGGGACATTCTTCTTTTATGGTCACCTTAAAGTCCCAATTTGAATGAAGTTATGACCACCTTGCAGTGAAATTGTGGAGTTTTTAACCTCCACCTATCGTATTGTTCGACTGACCTCAGTTAAATTAAACTTATTAAAGATGACAATAGGGACATTCTAATTTTCTTTCCACCTTGGAGTTCCAATATAAGTACAGCCATGGCCATCTTGGCGTAAAAATGAGTGTTTTCAGCAACCAACTGACTTACGGTTCAAAAATATCAGTTTAACTCGACACATTGATTAAGCCTAAGGAAGATTTTTATGTTCTTTTTACTTTAAATTCTTGTATTTCAGAGACTTTGGGCATCTTAACATAGTAAATGTATAGTTCTTGCTCCCACCTCATTTTTATGTCAGCTAACTTGTCAGTGAGCTGACATTATGGCATCACTCTGTGAACAACTTCTCAAAAACCACAAGACCCAGAGACATGCTGTTACTTTTAAAAGACACCTTATCTATCAAGGATGATAAATCGTAAAATTCATGCAGATCAGTCTGTTCGTCTGTTTGCTAAAGCCATTAGAGAGAGTTACACCCACTCAAAATATGAACATTTCAACACTTTATCACAATTTTCTCATTTACTTTTGCAGGAATCTCTCTCTTATCTTGCAGATATGTACTAGGCCATAAATAAATTCCCTTGTGTGAGTATCAGGCCTGGATCTTCCTAATTTTTTTATGAATTTTTTAAATAATTTTTTCAGGCATTAAAACTCATGCGTTCTTGCAATCACTGAAAACTTTAAAAGTATTGCATTTAGAACATTTTGGTGAATGTCTTTTTCACCTATTTTTCTTACATTTATAACATAGTAAAATTTCAGACCTGTAGCTGGTTTGCAAAATTATGTAATAGTTGCATATAAAACTATACATTTGGCACATTTTCTGATCTCTGCGAAATCTGCATCAGAGCTAAGAATTGTCTGTGTGTGTTACAGAAAAAAAGAATTGCCGGCATATGTTTGTGTGTGTTATATGTCTGCTATTTCTCCCTTCAGTGTTTCAATTGAAGAGGCGAGGGGTGGGGGTGGGGAAGATTTAAAATAGACCTTTTCAACATCTCCTCAGGTGACTGAACTTAGGTAAACACTCACTCCTGCATATACAGTATATATGTTACAGTAAATATGCGAAATCAGTAATACGCGTATTTACTGATTTGTTCAGTAAATATGCGTATTCCTTGAAAATTTCAGTAAATACGCGTATTTACTGTTTTTTTTGTAATGAAGACTTTATATCTTTAATAGTTGGGTGTTATCCGCTATGTCTTAATATTATCTCCCGCCCGGCTCGCCGGCGGGAGATTATAATTTGCACCATGTGTGTGCGTACGTGTGTCTCGCAGTTTCCTCTGAAACTACTTTCCTCTGAAACTACTACAGTTACACATTTTTGGTAAATTAGTTGTCCTAATGAATTTTTTTGCTCTTCAATATTTTTTGGGTTTGGTGAACTTTGGCCTACTTGTGAGTGAGTAATAGCACTTTTAGCTAATATATTTATATGGCTTATAACTCTCAAACTATTGCATTTACAGTATTTTGTTGCAATATGTTGTTCAGCTACTTTCTCCACAGCTACAACATGGTCAGTAGTTTGGAAGTGTATCTCGATAGCTAAGCGAGTAATAACTACTTTGTCAATTTTTAATGATAACCATAATGAGTAAATGGCTTATATCTTCAAAAGTATTGCAGCTACACAATTTTGTTCCAATATCTTGTTCAGCTACTATCTCCACAGCTACAACATGGTCAGTAGTTTGGAAGTGTATCTCCATAGCTAAGTGAGTAATAGCTACTTTGTCAATTTTTTATGATAACCACAATGAGTAAATGCCTTATATCTTCAAAAGTGTTGCAGCTACACGATTTCTCTCAAATATGTCGTTCATCTACTTTTTTGTGAACTGTAACATATTTAAGTTTCACACCTGTTGCTGGATGTACAAGTGAGTAATGGCTACTTTATTGCTACTTTTACTGAAAATGTCAAAAATCAAAAATATCTCGCAAACCGTAAGAGATAGAGCAATTTTGAGCAAATTTTTGACCCACAGGGTAGTACAAGAGTATCCTATGCTAAGTGGAAAAAGGTTTGGTGAACTTTGGCCTATTTTTGAATAATAGGACTTTTACCTAATATAATTATATGACTTATATCTGTCAAACTATTGCATTTACAGTATTTTGTTCCAATATGTTGTTCAGCTATTTTCTCTACAGCTACAACATGATCAGCGGTTTGGAAGTGTATCTCCATAGCTAAGTGAGTAATAGCTACTTTGTCAATTTGGAATGATAACCATAACGAGTGAATGGCTTATATCTTCAAAAGTATTGCAGTTACACGATTTCTCTTAAATATCTTGTTCATCTACTTTTTTGTGAACTGTAACATGTTTAAGTTTTACAACTGTTGCTCGATGTACAAGTGAGTAATGGCTACTTTGTTGCTACTTTTTAGTGACCCGCAGGGTGGTACAAGAGTGTCCTATGCAAGGGGGAAAAAATTCAATTTTCGCCACTTTCGGCGGCCATCTTGTATTTTTGCGGAAAATGGAAAAGTGTCAGTATCTCGAAAACCATAAGAGATAGAGCCATTTTGAGAGAATTTTTGACCCACAGGGTGGTACAAGAGTCTCCTGTGCAAAGTCGGCGGCCATCTTGGATTTTCGTGGAAAATAGAAAAGTGTCAATATCTGGAAAACTGTAACAGATAGAGCGATTTCGAGCGAATTTTTGATCCACAAGGTGGTACAAGAGTCTCCTGTGCAAAGGGGGAAAATTTCCATTTTCGCCACTTTCGGCGGCCATCTTGGATTTTTGCGGAAAATGAAAAAGTGTCAATATCTCGAAGACCGTAAGAGATAGAGAGATTTCAAGCGAATTTTTGACCTGTAGGGTGGTACAAGAGTCCCCTGTGCAAAGGGGGAAAATTTCAATTTTCGCCACTTTCGGCGGCCATCTTGGATTTTCGCGGAAAATAGAAAAGTGTCAATATCTCGAAAACCGTAAGAGATTGAGTGATTTCGAGCGAATTTTTGATCCACAAGGTGGTACAAGAGTCTCTTGTGCAAAGGGGGGAAATTTCCATTTTCGCCACTTTCGGCGGCCATCTTGGATTTTTGCGGAAAATGAAAAAATGTCAATATCTCGAAAACCGTAAGAGATAGAGAGATTTCGAGCGAATTTTTGACCCACAGGGTGGTACAAGAGTCCTCTGTGCAAAGGGGAAAAATTTCAATTTTTGCCACTTTCGGCGGCCACCTTGGATTTTTGCGGAAAATGGAAAAGTGTCAATATCTCGAAAAATGTAACAGATAGAGCAATTTCGAGCCAATTTTTGACCCCGCAGGATGGTACAACAGTGTCCTATGCAAAGGGGAAAATTTTCAATTTAGTATGTCTTCCCCTGCGGTATTTGGCGGGAGATGGTAAGCTTGTAGCTTAAAAAAGGCTACATTTAAGTAATTAAGCGTCCCTGAAAGGGCGCTTATTTGTTTTCGCCTCAGTTTCCTCGCCGCCACCGCCGCTGCCGCATTATGGTCTCCCTTGAATATCTCCCTTATTATTAGAAGGTTTCAAACCATATTTGGCACTTATATACCTTAGGCGTGGGAAAATTTTTCTGCATGCTTAAATTTGACCTTTATGAAGGTCACATGATCAAAAACAATTTTTATCTCCCGCCGGCCGGGCAGGAGATTATAAAACGCATTCCGTGCGTGTGTTCGTGTGTTATTGAGTGTGTGTCACGCTTTTATAAAGGGCTGTACATCACACTGGTTGTTTCTCCTTGGCCTTTTCAATGTTTTTGATGACCTTATTGCTTATGTCCTTTCATTTGATGCTGTTATTTCACACCTAGGACCATAGCTAAGTGAGTAATAGCAATGGTGGCTACTTTGAGTAAAGTGCTCATAACTCCAAAGCGACTGCATTTAGAGTGTTTCTGTAAAATACGTTGTTCAGCTACTTTCTCCATGCCTACAAGGTGGTACCATTTTTAGGGTTCTATCTTCATAGCTAAGTGAGTAATAGCTATTTATATCCCCAGACGAAAGTCGGGGATATATTGGATTCAGGTCCGTCACGCCGCCGCCGCCGCCGCCGTAGAAATTTCCTTGTGGACGCGATAACTCAAAAACAAATTAATATTTTTTTTTCAAACTTGGTACACATGTTAAGGGTGCCCAAAGGAAGATCCCTATTTTAAGGTGACCTTAAACTCCCAGTAAAAAAGAACTTATGGCCACCTTAAGGTCAGAAATTGGACTTTTGGCCACTTAGAGCCCTGTAGGTCACAAACTATGATGCTCAGCTGGCTGAAATTTTACCTCACAACACATTAATATGTTCTTAGTACATGTGCCGAAAATCACGACTTTAAGTTGAGGAGAAAATTGTCTTTGAGGCCCATAAATACCCCCACTTAGGGATTTTTTTGCTATACTTTTCACATATTTTGCCCTATAATTTGGAAGTGGTAATTCTGATGAGTCTCAAACTGTGCTAGGTATAACTTTGATATGTAATCCTTGTCTGTAGAAAATTTTAGGGCTGTAGGTTTACCCAAAGGGGTCGACTTAAGGTCTCAAAAGTGCCCACAGAGACCCAATTTATGCACTTTTTGCCACTTTCAAGCACTGTAGCTTTCAAACTATGTCTCTCATCTAAGTTAAATATCATCTGGGAATATATCTATGTGTTTTCTTATATGTGCCCCAACATTTAGGCCTTTAATAGACAGTTAGCCTGTGTATCAGGACCATAAACACCCACCCGAGTGACCCTTATAAGACATTTTTCACATCTTTTTCCCTGTAACTTGGAAATGGTAAGTCTGAGAAGTTTTAAACTGTATCAGATATATATTCTGTGTGTAATCTTAGTATGTAACAGATTTTAAGTCTGAAGCTTTAATTTTGAAGGTCAAATTGAGGTCTCTAAAAGGCTCCCAAAGACCCAATATTTGGACTTTTTGCTACTTTTAAGCCCTGTGATTGTCAAACTATGTGACTGATAGAGCTCAAATCCTATCTGGGAAGATATTAGTATGTTATTTATATATGTGCCAAAAATTAAGGCTTTAAGAAGACATTTAACCTGTGTATGAGGACCATACATCCCCACCCGAGTGACCATTTTTAGACATTTTTCACATATTTTCCCTGTAACTTGGAAATGGTAAGTCTAAGAAGTTTCAAACTGTATTAGATGCATATTCTATGTGTAATCTTAGTATGTGACAAATTTTAAGTCTGAAGCTTTAATTTGAAGGCCACATTTAGGTCTCTAGAAGGCCCCATAAAGACCCAGTATTTGGACTTTTTGCCAATTTTAAGGCCTGTGACTGTTAAACTATGTGACTGATACAGCTGAAATCTCATCTGGGAATACATTATTATGTTCTTTTTACATGTGCCAAAAATCAAGGCTTCAAGTAGACATTTAACCTGTGTATGAGGACCTTAAACACCCACCTGAGTGACCCTTTTAAGACATTTTTTTACATATTTTGCTCTGTAACTTGGAAATGGTAAGTCTGAGAAGTTTCAAACTTTATTAGATACATATTCTATGTGTAATCTTAGTATGTAACAAATTTTAAGTCTGAAGCTTTAATTTGAAAGCCACATCGAGATCTCTAAAAGGCCCACAGAGACCCAATATTTGGACTTTTGGCCACCTTTAAGCCCTGTGACTGTTAAACTATGTGATTGATGGAGCTGAAATCCCATCTGGGAATGCATTATTATGTCCTTTTTACATATGGCGAAAATCAAGGTTTTTAGAAGATATTTAACCTGTGTATGAGGGCCATAGACACTCGCCCAAGTGCCTTTTTGGACATTTTTTCCGTATTTTGCCCTGTTATTTGGAAATGCTTAGTGTGACAAGTCTTAAACTGTATTATATATAATTTTTGTTTGTTATGTATGTCCCCCAAAAAGTTTCAGATCTGTAGTTGAATTGCTAAGGTCTCTTTAACAATTGTAAAATGCCCACAGAAACCCAATTTATGGACATTATGCCACTTTAAAGCCCAGTAACTGTCAAACTATGTGGGTTATAGAGCTGAAATCTTTGAATTTTTAAAAGGAAATGCCTGTCTATTTAAATTTTGAATATTAATAATGTTATGGCTATCTTAGTCTTTTAAGAACTTATTTTTGTGTGTTATACCTCTGCTTGCTGAGTTTTTAACTTTTTAAAATGAAACTGGTTAAACGCCGGTTAAACATATTCAAGTAGACAAAATGGACACTTTAAGTGAGTTTTAAGTCCCAATATTAATGAAATTATATCCGTATGTAGTAAAACTAGGGGATTTTTAACCCTCAACTAGCCCAGTTTTATTCAACTTGCCTCAGTTAATTTTGACACAGCTCCTACAGTTATGAACTCATTTCAGTTGATAATCACATACTTAAAATTCTCAATTCTTTTTGTATTTGAGTACCCCCTTTATATAGATTGTTTGTTTACCATTTATGCTGTAGCACTCCATCTCTTTGAGAGAACATGTAAACTGTGTAAAAAAGATGTAGAAGATGAGATACATTTTGTTTGTGTTTGTCCAGCTTTAGAGCTGATTCGTATGAAATATTTCAAAATTTTAAATATAGATAAATCTGAATTATTAATAGATCAATTATCAAGGGTATTAACTCATATGAATGTCAGTATGGTTATTAATTTTATTTTTGATTTGTGGCAAGAAAGAAAAAGTAAATTATATTGTTAATTTTTATGTATTGAATTGCTGTCTTTATTTACTGTATCTTACCTCAAAATATGTTTGCTCTGTTTGTTATTAACTCTCTATTTAAAGTGACTTATAAGCCCATATAGGGCTGGGTATTACTTCAATAGTTTTTGTATAATCCTTGTCAACATAATACATGTCACTATAATAAACTAATAAACTAAACTAAGTCCCAACCCACATCCCCCACCCGGATTCCCCCCACCCACCTCTGGGACCTCCAGCTATATTGAGTGACACTAAATAAACAAAGGTATTTAATGATATCAGATGAGAAACAAAGACCTCAATGGGGTTGCAGATCTTGTGTAATAGTGAGAGAGGTGTGGAGAAGGGGAGAGGGGTGGGGGTGGGAGGTGGTGGGCTTCATTACATATAACACAAAGGGGAGTCAGAACTGAGATTGTGTCACATGTTTAGGTTGCATATATATGGACCACATATATAGGTATAGAGGAAATGGATAACTGAAAACAATTTGCAAATTCTAAAAATAATATAGTAAAATAATAATATGAATAATTTTTTTTTAAATAATATTTTATTTGTGAACAAATATAGAAACAGATATGCGCTTTTGGGATTATGAATTTTAGAATGGACATTGAATCATCAATCATTTAAATACTTTGAAGGAAGATTGAAAAGTATGATGAGTTGAGTTAAAAATAATATTTTATTTGTCAACAAATATAGAAACAGATATGCTCTTTTGGGATTATTATTTTAGAATGGACATTCAATCATCAATCATTTAAATACTTTGAAAATAGGTTTAGAGTTATCATTGCAGGAAGATTGAAAATATAATTTGAGTTATGTATTCGGCGTCTGGGGATACACTATCTTCCTTGGAAGATATAAACAGAGTAGATTGATGTGCTGAAGTTCATATAATAATGGGTAATTATGTTTTTAAAAATTCCCGATCAAAACCTGTGGCGTGAGTGATGACCTGTCTGGGGATATGTTGGCGCCGAGTTGGCCCAATCTAGTTTCTGTTATTAACAATGAGCAAAATGAGTAAATTGATTTTGTCTTTGTAACTGTTACTTACAATATTGGCCTGAAATATGTTGTTCAACAACTCCTTCATGTACTATATCATGGTGAGGTGTCCAAGGTGTAGCACCATAGCTAACTGAGTGATAGCTATACTAAATTTAACTTTTGACCATTGAGGAAGTCAGTTATAACTCAAAAACTATTGAATATAGAGGATTTTTGTCGAATATGTTGTTCACCTATCTTTTGGATATACTGTATTGTGAATTTTCACAGCTGTAACTCCATAGCTAACTGAGTAATAGCTACTTTGATGATAACCATAATGAGTAAATGGCTTATATCTTCAAAAGTATTGCAGCTACACGATTTTGTTCCAATATGTTGTTCAGCTACTATCTCCACAGCTACAACATGGTCACTAGTTTGGAAGTGTATCTCCATACCTAAGTGAGTAATAGCTACTTTGTCAATTTTTAATGATAACCATAATGAGTAAATGCCTTATATCTTCAAAAGTATTGCAGCTACACAATTTCTCTCAAATAAGTTGTTCATCTACTTTTTTGTGAACTGTAACATATTTAAGTTTCACAACTGTTGCTCAATGTACAAGTGAGTAATGGCTACTTTATTGCTACTTTTGTTGAAAATGTGAAAAATGACAAATATCTCGCAAACCGTAATAGCTACTTTGTCAATTTTTAATGATAACCATAATGAGTAAATGCCTTATATCTTCAAAAGTATTGCAGCTACACAATTTCTCTCAAATAAGTTGTTCATCTACTTTTTAAGTCATTCATCTACTTTTGGGAGAGCTTTCACATGGTGAAGTTTCAGACCCATAGCTAATTACTCACCTACTGAAAATGAGTAAATGTGAATTTTCTCTAAAAGTATTGCAGATGGCCAATTTTTCTCAAATAACTCATTCACCTACTCTTGGGAGAACTTTCACTTGGTGAAGTTTCACACCCATAGCTAATTACTCACCTACTCAAAATGAGTAAATGCGAATTATCGCTAAAAGTATTGCAGATAGCCAATTTTTCTCAAATAACTCATTCACCTACTTTTGGGAGAACTTTCACTTGGTGAAGTTTCAGACCCATAGCTAATTACTCACCTACTGAAAATGAGTAAATGCGAATTATCGCTAAAAGTATTGCAGATAGCCAATTTTTCTCAAATAACTCATTCACCTACTTTTGGGAGAGCTTTCACTTGGTGAAGTTTCATACCCATAGCTAATTACTCACCTACTCAAAATGAGTAAATGCGAATTATCTCTAAAAGTATTGCAGATAGCCAATTTTTATCAAATAACTCATTCATCTGCTGTTGGGAGAGCTTTCACATGGTGAAGTTTCAGACCCGTAGATAATTACTCACCTACTCAAAATGAGTAAATGCGAATTATCTCTTAAAAGTATTGTTCTTAGCCAATTTTTCTCAAATAACTCATTCACCTACTTTTGGGAGAGCTTTCACATGGTGAAGTTTCAGACCCATAGCTAATTACTCACCTACTGAAAATGAGTAAATGCGAGTTATCGCTAAAAGTATTGCAGATAGCCAATTTTTCTCAAATAACTCATTCACCTACTTTTGGAAGAGCTTTCACATGGTGAAGTTTCACACCCATAGCTAATTACTCACCTACTCAAAATGAGTAAATGCGAATTATCTCTAAAAGTATTGCAGATAGCCAATTTTTCTCAAATAACTCATTCACCTACTTTTGGGAGAGCTTTCACTTGGTGAAGTTTCACACCCATAGCTAATTACTCACCTACTCAAAATGAATAAATGCGAATTATCTCTGAAAAGTATTGCAGATAGCCAATTTTTTATCAAATAACTCATTCACCTACTTTTGCAAGGGCCTTCACATAGTGAAGTTTCAGACCCATAGCTAATTACTCACCTACTGAAAATGAGTATATGCAAATTATCTCTAGAAGTATTGCAGATGGCCAATTTTTCCCAAATAACTCATTCACCTATTTTTGGGAGAGCTTCAAACCAACCTGTGGAAAAGCACAGGGTAAGGGTAAGACCTTGGGCCCCTTCTTTGAGGTGGAATGAAGATATCCAAACCTTTTTAGTGCATATCTTACATGTACATAACTGCGGAATATGTACATTCAGTGGCTCTAACTCTGAAATGTGGCCATTCGATGGCCAAATCATTGAATGGGTATATGCTATGATTTGCCATTGAATGTGTTCATTCAGTTGCCAGAACTATTGAATGTATACATTCCATGGTGTGAGTAATGGAATGTATAAATGACTTTGTGACAAAAGAAAGACAATGTACAAAAAAAAACCATTTTATTAGTACATTAAAACATTAAAAACAACTATGAAATGTAAATTTTTAGTAAATAGCACAAACATATTGATTCAGTACATCGTTTTGATTTTTCAAAAATGTTCCTGTCATTAACCATTATTACTTTAACTGATTTCGTTTTGATCTTTCAACCATTTCATTAGTACTAAACCACAAAGAGAAACTTATGAAATGCACAACATTACTTAATACAGCTATTGCTGAAGCCCATGATAATTAGATTTATTATTATTCTTCATTATTTAGCATACGCAGGGAATCTTTTCATGTTATTGGATTTCATCTTAAAGTTAATATGATTGTCCTGAACAATACATTTCTAATTTCAATAACAAACATCTTTGATGTGTGCGCAACAGATTCTTCTTTTTACCAGTTTCATTCTCTATTGCTAATTGCCTTTTATTGTAATTTGCTTTTACTGACGATATTTAATTGTATCGTGTATAGAACCTGCAAAACATTGATAGTGTCAACAATTATTTATTTGTGACATTACATTTTAAACTAATTATAACATAACGAAACTGTAAATGTTGCTTGTACATTAAATCAATCGTTCTATCAATATTAAATGATTACTGTGTAATATTAAGAAAATACATACATGTACATCTATATAGATACAGAGAAGAAAATAAATTGGTGGTCACTGTAGTAAAGCGGCATTTGACTTGTTAATTTTAAACTTTCGGTTGCAAACACAAGGTCAAGAATACCACCACATATATGACTTGGTTCACTTATGTATTGCTTCAAAGAATACCTCTGCAAAAGTGATGTAGCTTTATTAAGATTATATAAATCAAAGTTAAAGTCACCACAAATGATTATCTCATACATATCTTCTTTCAATTGCACTATAAGCTTTTCAACTTCTTCCAAAAAAGTTTTTATGCTGTCTTTAGGAGATCTGTAAACAGTCACTAGAGCAAAGATTACTTCATTCGCTTCGATTATCACACATGTACATTCTATGTTAATTGCATGGAATTTCTTGTCACAACATTTGGTGTCCCGTTTGACATAAATACCTGTACCATGAACTGACTTACTACACGTTAATATGTCATTATCCATTTCAAATTTCTTATGTGACGCTATTTTAGAAATATGTGTTTCCGTTAAACATATAGCATCTAACAGTTTAACTGATGGATCACTCTTTAAATCTTGCAGATGCATTTTCAGAAATCTTATATTTAGGCAACCCAAAAGAAAGGCATTTTCCCTTGCTATTTTTTCAGTTGGAGAAATCCATTGTAATTTAGATTCAGCTTCCATCCGTTTCATTTCTTCAAGAGCACCTGCGTTTACTTTTATATGGCTTGGGTTAAAATTGCAGATTGTTATTCCCCTATTTGTTTTGGCTCTACTTAGCATAGTGTAAATTAGTCCTTGAGGAACACATTTCAAGTTTGATGGTTTCATCATATCTGCGACCATTTCGCTGTATGTACTACCCTGTGCTTTGTGTGTTGTTAATCCCCATGCTAGGTCAAATATGTTGTTCACCTACTTTTTGATATAGTGCGGCGGGAGATCATACCACGGCAGTGGTCTTGTTTTAAGTACACCCCCCGTCATCACAGTTCAGGAAAAACTACTTGCTACACAGCCTTATAATTTGACACACCTGTTCATACTATCGAAAACGCGAGCTGATTAGATTTTGGGAGCAATCCCTTGAAAAATGTCTCATTTATGGGTGATTTCCTCACACCTTCCAATCTGAGAGCCTTAAATTTAGGTCAACCCCCCTATTATCTTCTTAAGTATTGCATTTAGAGCCATAAAATGTATTGGGAGGTAATAGGAAACCATATGTGGAGAGTCTAAATAGCCAGTCAGTTTTACCCCACGGCCCCCCTATGGGTCAAACTGGGGTCATAAAATAGCTGATTTTGAGTTTTTGCCTTATATCTCCTTTATTGTTCCTTTTATAGCTTCAGAATGTATTAAGAGGTATTGGGAAAGCATATGTGGAGAGTCTAAATAGCCGGTCAGTTTTACCCCACGGCCCCCCCTTATGGGTCAAACTGGGGTCATAAAATAGCTGATTTCGAGTTTTTACCTTATATCTCCTTTATTGTTGCTTTAAATGCTTCAGAATGTATTAAGAGGTATTGGGAAAGCATATGTAGAGAGTCTAAATAGCCGGTCAGTTTTACCCCCCGACCCCCCCTTATGGGTCAAACTGGGGTCATAAAATAGCTGCTTTGAAGTTTTTGCCTTATATCTCCTTTATTGTTGCTTTTATAGCTTCAGAATGTATTAAGAGGTATTGGGAAAGCATATGTGGAGAGTCTAAATAGGCTGTCAGTTTTACCCCCCACCCCCCCACCCCCTTATGGGTCAAACTGGGGTCACAAAATAGCTGATTTTGAGTTTTTGCCTTATATCTTCTTTATTGTTGCTTTTATAGCTTCAGAATGTATTAAGAGGTATTGGGAAAGCATATGTGGAGAGTCTAAATAGCTGGTCAGTTTTATCCTCGACCCCCCCTTATGGGCCAAACTGGGGTCATAAATAGCTGCTTTGGAGTTTTTGCCTTATATCTCCTTTATCGTTGCTTTTATAGCTTCAGAATGTATTAAGAGGTATTGGGAAAGCGTATGTGGAGAATCTAAATAGCTGGTCACTTTTATCCCTTGATCCCCCCCCCCCATGGGTCAAACTGGGGTCATAAAATAGCTGATTTTGAGTTTTTGTCTTATATCTCCTTTAATGTTGCTTTTATAGATTGAGAATGTATTAAGAAGTATTGGGAAAGCATATGTGGAGAGTCTAAGTAGCGGGTCAGTTTTACCACCCGACCTCCCCCTTATGGGTCAAACTGGGGTAAAAAATAGCTGTTTCGGAGTTTTTACCTGATATCTCCTTCATTGTTGCTATTATAGCTTCGGAATGTATTAAGAGGTATTGGGAAACCATATGTGGAGAGTCTACATAGCCAGTTAGTTTTACCTCCTGACCCCCATGTATGGGTCAAACTGGGGTCATGAAATAGCTTTTGCCTTTATTGTTGCTTTTATGCTTTCACAATGTATTAAAACCTATTGCAAAACCCTGTGGACAATCTAAATAGCAATACATACTTGCACACATGATTACATATGAAGTTATCAATACTCGTTACTGAAATGCTTTGTAGCATTTACACAAAATTTACTAAAGTTACATCCAATGTTGTACATCCAATGTACAACACTTTCTCCAGCTTGTCTATGTCTACAATGCTTGTTTATGTTAATTAAGGAAGACCTTTGTAGGATTTTTCCTGTCATGATATCACTAAGGGGGTTGGTTTATGTAAGAGTACGGTACAGCTTTGTGCATTCTTAGCTTTACAGCATGCTTATTAAAACCACAAGGCATTTTAAACTCTCAGGGACGCTTCGCTTTTGTTAGCAAAAGCATTCATCTAGTTAAAATTTTCAAATTTGTATATGATCATTGAAGAGTATTTTAAATTCAGATTTTGACACATTCAGAAATATCACCTTATACTAATATCTGTTCTCGTTCTCTGTTTGTCTGTACCTCTGTTTCTTAATACTAGAAAAGACATAAAGAAATCTTTATGAAATTTGTATGTACATAGGGCCTGACTGAAGGAAATTAAATTAAATTTTGTGAAAAAATCCAGATCACATTCTAGATACAAAAACCCTGAATTTTCAAATGTCATTACGAAATGATATCTGTGCGTGCGTTAGTCACGCAGATTTCTCCAAAACTACTACAGCTACAGATTTTTTGTAAATTAATTGTCGCAATGAATTTTCACGCCCTTGAAAATTTTTTTAGTTTTATGGACTTAGGCCTAAAGATAAGTGAGTCATAGCAATCTTAGCTACTTGGAGTAAAGGACTCATAATTCAAAAGCTATTGCAGTTACAGCTTTTTCTTCAAATATGTTGTTCAGCTACTTTGTCCTAAGCTATAACATGGTACATAGTTTGGGGTCCCATTGCATGCCATGAGTAATAGCTATTTTCTTATTTGTAGCCAAATAATGACATAAGTAAATGACAAATATCGTCAAAAGTATAAAAGTTAGGAAATTCTTTTCAAATATGTTATTCATGTACTTTCTGATAAGCTATCACATAATAAAGTTTCAGATCTGTTGCACATTGGATAGCTGAGTAATACCTACTTTGAAATTCGACAGTTGAGTAAGTCCATTGTAACTCCAAAACTATTGCTGTTAGAGTATTTTCGTGACATATGTTATTCAGCTACTTTGTCCTTAACTATAAGATGGCATATAGTTTGGGGGTTCTATTGCATGCCATAAGTGAGTAATAGCTATTTCCTTATTTGAAGCAAAATAACGACATAAGTAAATGTCAAATATCTTCAAAAGTATTAAAATTAGGGAATTCCTTTCAAATACGTTATTCATCTAGTTTTTGATAAGCTATCACATAGTAAAGTTTCAGACCTGTTGCACATTGGATAGCTGAGTAATAGCTACTTTGAAATTGTGACTGTTGAGTAAATCCATTGTAGCTCCAAAACTATTGCAGTTAGAGTATTTTCCTAAAATATGTTATTCAGCTACTTTGTCCTTAACTAGAAGATGGTATATAGTTTGGGGTTCTATTGCATGCCATAAGTGAGTAATAGCTATTTTCTTATTTGTAGCAAATAACAATATAAGTAAATGTCAAATATCTTCAAAAGTATTACAGTTAAATCTTTCAACATGTTATTCATCTAGTTTTTGGTAAGCTATCACATAGTAAAGTTTCAGACCTGTTGTACATTGGATAGCTAAGTAATAGCTACTTTGAAATTGTGACTGTTGAGTAAATCCATTGTAACTCCAAAACTTTTGCAGTTACAGTATTTTCCTAAAATATGTTGTTCAGCTACTTTTTCCTTAACCATAAGATGGCATATAGTTTGGGGTTCTATTGCATGCCATAAGTGAGTAATAGCTATTTTCGTATTTGTAAGAAAATAACAAGATAAGTAAATTTCAAATATCTTCAAAACTATTCAAGTTAGGGAAATATTTTCAAATATGTTCATCTATTTTTTGATGAGCTATCAGATAGTAAAGTTGCAGACCTGTTGTACATTGGATAGCTGAATAATAGCTACTTTGAAATTCTGACTGTTGCGGAAATCCATTGTAACTCAAAAACTACTGCAGGTACAGTCTTTTCCTAAAAGAATTTGTTTAGCTACTTTTTCCTTAACTATAACATGGTATATCGTTTGGGGTTCCATTGCATGTCATAAGTGAGCAATAGCTATTTTCTTATTTGTAGCAAAATTATGATGGAAATAAATGTCAAATACCTTCACAAGTATTAAAGTTAGGCAAATCTTTTCATTTGTTATTCATCTAGTTTTTGATAAGCTTACTTTCCTGTGTCCTTTATATTTTTGTTGCTTTTGCAGATGTAGGTTAATAGCTAAGTGAGTAGACAGCTCAGTAATAGCTACTAAAATGACTGAATGTTTTTTATCTCTAAAACTATTATAGGTAGGCAATTTCTTCTAAATAAGTCATTCACCTACTTTTGGGTGATCTACCACATAGTGAAGTTGCAGAACTGTATCTCTTTGGATAGCTGAGTAATAGCTACTAAAATGAGGAAATGTCTTTTATCTCTGAAAGTATTACAGGTAGGCAATTTCTCCTCAATAAGTCATTCACCTACTTTTGGGTGATCTACCACATAGTGAAATTGCAGAACTGTAGCTCTTTGGATAGCTGAGTAATAGCTACTAAAATGGGGAAATGTCTTTTATCTCTAAAAGTATTACAGATAGGCAATTTCTCCTAAATAAGTCATTCACCTACTTTTGGGCGATTTACCACATAGTGAAGTTGCAGAACTGTAGCTCTTTGGATAGCTGAGTAATAGCTACTAAAATGAGTAAATGTCTTTTATCTCTAAAAGTATTACAGGTAGGCATTTTTTTCTAAATAAGTCATTCATCTACTTTTGGGTGATCTACCACATAGTGAAGTTGCAGAACTGTAGCTCTTTGGATAGCCGAGTAATAGCTACTAAAATGAGTAAATGTCTTTTATCTCTAAAAGTATTACAGGTAGGCAATTTCTTCTAAATAAGTCATTCACCTACTTTTGGGTGATCTACCACATAGTGAAGTTGCAGAACTGTAGCTCTTTGGATAGCTGAGTAATAGCTACTAAAATGAGTAAATGTCTTTTATCTCTAAAAGTATTACAGATAGGCAATTTCTCCTAAGTAAGCGTCCCTGAAAGGGCGCTTATTTGTTTTCGCCTCAGTTTCCTCGCTGCCGCCACATTATGGTCTCCCTTGAATATCTCCCTTATTATTAGAAGGTTTCAAACCATATTTTGCAGTTGTATACCTTAGGCGTGGGAAAATTTTTCTGCATGCTTAAATGTGACCTTTATGAAGGTCACATGATCAAAAACAATAATAAATATTATTGAAGTAATTCCAGTTTAAATACTGAAAAGTATTTGTTATTAAAGGATAAAATTAAGTGAAGTGGTTTTATTAAAGGATAAAATTAAGATTTAGCACCCCCCAACCATCACCCCCACCCCCCACCCCCACCCCCCACCCCCCACCCCCCACCCCCACCCCCCCGTCATCGCAGTTCAGGAAAAACTACTTGCTACACAGCCTTATAATTTCATACTATTCATACTATCGAAAACGCGAGCTGATTAGATTTTTGGAGCAATCCCTTGAAAAATGTCTCATTTATGAGTGATTTTCTGACACCTTCAAATCTAAAAGCCTTAAATTTAGGTTAACCCCCTATTATCTTCTTAAGTATTGCATTTAGAGCCATAAAATGTACTGGGAGGTAATAGGAAACCATATGTGGACAGTCTAAATAGCCGGTCAGTTTTACACCCTGATCCCCGCTCATGGGCCAAACTGGGGTCATAAATAGCTGCTTTGGAGTTTTTGCCTTATATCTCCTTTATTGTTGCTTTTATAGCTTCAGAATGTATTAAGAGGTATTGGGAAAGCATATGTAGAGAATCTAACTAGCCAGTCAGTTTTATCCCCTGACCCCCCACCCCCACCCCCCCACCCCCCTATGGGTCAAACTGGGGTCATAAAATAGTTGCTTTGGAGTTTTGCCTTATATCTCCTTTATTGTTGCTTTTATATACCTTCACAATGTATTAAGAGGTATTAGGAAAGCATATGTGGAGAATCTAAATAGCCGGTCAGTTTTATCTCCTGACCCCCCCCCCTTATGGGTCAAACTGGGGTCATAAAATAGTTGCTTTGGAGTTTTGCCTTATATCTCCTTTATTGTTGCTTTTATACCTTCAGAATGTATTAAGAGGTATTGGGAAAGCATATGTGGAGAGTCTAAATAGCTGGTCAGTTTTATCCTCGACCCCCCCTTATGGGCCAAACTGGGGTCATAAATAGCTGCTTTGGAGTTTTTGCCTTCTATCTCCTTTATCGTTGCTTTTATAGCTTCAGAATGTATTAAGAGGTATTGCGAAAGCATGCGGCGCAGCTTTGTGCATTCTTAGCTTTAGAGCATGCTTATTAAAACCACAAAGCATTTTAAACTTTCAGGGATGCTTCGCTTTTGTTAGCAAAAGCATTCCTCTAGTTTAAATGGTGTTGGTCTAATATTCACTTGCACCATTGTACAGGTAATCTTTGAATGTGGAAAGGGAAGTAGAACCATGAATGCCAAGGCAAGCAACCTTATGACAATACATGATGAAATGGGGAAAACTAACATTTGACTTATGATGTAATCTTGGAACAAGGCCTTCACATTATTGGCTAACTGATCATATAATATTTATAAATTCTGTTTTATTGAATAATTTAAACTCAGTTATATTATTCATACAAGTTAACCATATAGAAATAAAAGACAAATTTACCTTTAACTCTTGTAGCAGAAATCTACTTACATTTTTGACATTGAGAACTATGATTTATAGTTCACCCACCATGTCTCGTATAATTTTATTTTACAAATTTGAAGCTTACTTCACAAACTTCACCTTTTCACCTGCAATGTCTCATCCTTAATAATTGTTGATCTCTGATTTTTACCCCACAGCCCTTAAGGGCTGTCGGGGTATTGTTTTCATCCATGGTGTCCGGATGGGCGGGCGGGCGGCGGGACATAGTTTGTCCGGGCTGTATCTCAGAAACCGTAAGGTGTAGGAAGTTCATACTTGGCAGGGACATCGGTTGGGGGGGTGTAGGCGTGCAACGTCATGGTCTGACCTTGATTTGACCTTGCCATAGTGACCTTGAGTTTGAAAATCTTGTCCGGGCTATATCTCGGCAACCATAAGGTGTAGGAAGTTGATACTTGGCAGGGACATTAGTTAGGGGTTGTAGGTGTGCAACGTCATGGTCTGACCTTGATTTGACCTTTGACCTTGCCGTAGTGACCTTGACCTTTAAAATCTTGCCCGGCTATATCTCAGAAACCGTAAGGTGTAGGAAGTTGATACTTGGTAGGGACATTGGTTAGGGGTGTAGGTGTGCAACGTCATGGTCTGACCTTGATTTGACCTTGCTCTAGTAACCTTGACCTATAAAATCTTGTCTCGGAAACCGTAAGGTGTAGGAAGTTGATACTTGGTAGGAACATTGGTTAGGGGGTGTAGGTGTGCAACATCATGGTCTGACCTTGATTTGACCTTTGACCTTGCCGTAGTGAACTTGACCTATAAAACCTTGTCCGGGCTATATCTCAGCAACTGTAAGGTGTAGGAAGTTGATACTTGGTAGGGACATTGGTTGGGGGTGTAGGTGTGCAACGTCATGGTCTGACCTTGATTTGACCTTTGATGTTGCCGTAGTGACCTTGATCTATAAAATCTTGTCCGGGCTATATCTCGGAAACCGTAAGGTGTAGGAAGTTGATACTTGGTAGGAACATTGGTTAGGAGTTGTAGGTGTGCAACATCATGGTCTGACCTTGATTTGACCTTTGACCTTGCTGGTAGTGACCTTGACCTTTAAAATCTTGTCCGGGTTATATCTCGGAAACCGTAAGGTGTAGGAAGTTGATACGTGGTAAGAACATTGGTTAGGAGTTGTAGGTGTGCAACGTCATGGTCTGGCCTTGATTTAACCTTTGACCTTGCTGTAGTAACCTTGACCTATAAAATCTTGTCCGGGCTATATCTCGGAAACCGTAAGGTGTAGGAAGTTGATACTTGGTAGGAACATTGGTTAGGAGTTGCAGGTGTGCAACATCATGGTCTGACCTTGATTTGACCTTTGACTTTGCTGTAGTGATCTTGACCTATAAAACCTTGTCCGGGCTATATCTCAGCAACTGTAAGGTGTAGGAAGTTGATACTTGGTAGGGACATTGGTTGGGGGTGTAGGTGTGCAACGTCTTGGTCTGACCTTGATTTGACCTTTGACCTTGCTGTAGTGACCTTGACCTATAAAATCTTGTTTGGGCTATAGTTTGGAAACTGTAAGGTGTAGGAAGCTGATACTTGGTGAGGACATTGGTTGGGGGTAGTAGGTGTGCAATGTCATGGTGTGACCTTGATTTGACCTTAGTACTTGCCGTTGTGAACTTGACCTATAATACCTGGTCTGGGCTATATCTTGGAAACCGTAAGAGGTGTAGGAAGTTGATACTTGTTAGGGACATTGGTTGGGGGATGTAGATGTGCTACGTCATGTGACATTGATTTGACCTTGCCGTGGTGATCTTGACCTATAAAACTTTGTCCGGGCTATATCTCAGCAACTGTAAGATGTAGGAAGTTGATACTTGGTAGGGACATTGGTTAGGGGGTGTAGGTGTGCAACATCATGGTCTGACCTTGATTTGACCTTTGACCTTGCTGTAGTAACCTTGACCTTTAAAATCTTGTCCGGGTTATATCTCGGAAACCGTAAGGTGTAGGAAGTTGATACGTGGTAGGAACATTGGTTAGGAGTTGTAGGTGTGCAACGTCATGGTCTGGCCTTGATTTAACCTTTGACCTTGCTGTAGTAACCTTGACCTATAAAATCTTGTCCGGGCTATATCTCGGAAACCGTAAGGTGTAGGAAGTTGATACTTGGTAGGAACATTGGTTAGGAGTTGCAGGTGTGCAACATCATGGTCTGACCTTGATTTGACCTTTGACCTTGCTGGTAGTGATCTTGACCTATAAAACCTTGTCCGGGCTATATCTCAGCAACTGTAAGGTGTAGGAAGTTGATACTTGGTAGGGGCATTGGTTGGGGGTGTAGGTGTGCAACGTCATGGTCTGACCTTGATTTGACCTTTGACCTTACTGTAGTGACCTTGACCTATAAAATCTTGTCCGGGCTATATCTCGGCAACCAGAAGGTGTAGGAAGTTGATACTTGGTAGGAACATTGGTTAGGAGTTGTAGGTGTGCAACATCATGGTCTAATCTTGATTTGACCTTTGACCTTGCTGTAGTGACCTTGACCTATAAAAACCTTGTCCGGGCTATATCTCAGCAACTGTAAGGTGTAGGAAGTTGATACTTGGTAGGGACATTGGTTAGGGAGTGTAGGTGTGCAACATCATGGTCTGACCTTGATTTGACCTTTGACATTGCCGTAGTGACCTTGACCTATAAAACCTTGTCCGGGCTATATCTCAGCAACTGTAGCCTGTAGGAAGTTGATACTTGGTAGGGACATTGGTTAGGGGGTGTAGGTGTGCAATGTCATAATGTGACCTTGATTTGACCTTTGATGTTGCCGTAGTGACCTTGACCTATAAAATCTTGTTTGGGCTATATTTTGGAAACTGTAAGGTGTAGGAAGCTGATACTTGGTGAGGACATTGGTTGGGGGTAGTAGGTGTGCAACGTCATGGTGTGACCTTGATTTGACCTTTGTACTTGCTGTAGTGAACTTGACCTATAATGCCTGGTCTGGGCTATATCTTGGAAACCATAAGAGGTGTAGGAAGTTGATACTTGTTAGGGACATTGGTTGGGGGGTGTAGGTGTGCTACATCATGTGACCTTGATTTGACCTTTGACCTTGCTGTAGCGACCATGACCTATAAAATGTTGTCCAGGTTATATCTCAGAGACTGTAAGGTGTAGGAAGTTTATACTTGGTAGGGACATTGGTTGAGGGTTTTAGGTGTGCCACGTCATGGTGTAGCACTGATTGACCTTTGACCTTGCTGTATTGACCTTTAAAATCTTGTTGCACCTTTGGGGCTGTCTGTTGATGCAGATTAAGCACTGTTAAAGTCATATTAGAATTCATTAAGAATTTCCTTTTGCAAGTTCCCATTGTAACAGATGGAATTTCATCAAGTGAGCCACAGGCTTTTCTCCAACACCACACATAAGCATTCATTGAATGTATTGCCACTTCTGTATGGATTGGTAATATTCAAAACATCTAAACCATAATTCAGCCATTTTTGGTTTACTGATAAATGCTGTCATTTTATTATTGAATTGTCTTGTTTTAATACTTCATCGTTATATACATTTCTTTTCCTTAGATATTATTTTCTCTACTTAAGCATTACTTGGACCTTAGTATAACTTACAGTGCTCTGAAAGTATCTTGAACTTTGTACTTTACACTAGTAACTTCTATGTCTCATGGTGTTGAAAAATATTTCCCCAGGCTGTGGGGTACAGGCATGTCTGATGCTATTTTTCTTGTTTGATGTTCCTCGGAATCTGTTTAATATGTCTTGGAATCTAGGGTCCAGTCCATCCATACTTAACCCAGTGACTGTCTTCTCTGTTAGGATTTTCATTTGTAAATCTATCGTAAAAACACATTTTAACAGTCTTGGTAAATGATATTATTGTATTCAAAAACAGTATTAAACATCTTGAAAGTTATTGGGTACTAATGAGCTCTCTCCTTGTTACACTTGTAGTATATGTATATTGTTATCTAAACACAATAAATTGATATCTATTATTCTGGGTTTAACTCAACTTTAATCTAAAAATTCGACTTTGTGGTTGTCTAAAAGACAGCCATTGTTCACTTGTTTAAAATTCCTGTATTTAAGAGACTTTGGCCAACTTAACATAATAAATATACACTGTATAAATTTATTTTTTCGTGGGCACTTAAGTTCGCGAATCAACACAGAAGACTTGTTTCGCAAGAATCAATTTTTGCGGTGACATACTATATTATCGCCAACAATAACATCAAAGTTGTCCACCCACAATTTACAAGTAACCATGTCCTAATACCTACTAAATCCCATCTGTTTATGACATAAATAAAACACAGTAGCTTACCTCTTCCAGTATCTTGTGTGTAAAGGGAGGACAAAAAAAACTTCCTGATTATATTGTTAATCTTTCTCAGGCGTATGATTGATGTAATACAAAAATGCTGGGGGAAGTTCTTAATTACTTATTTGATAAATGAAATCAAAAGAACATATTTATGAATATCAATCCCTGAAAATTTCATAGTAATCATTATTTTAAAAGTTCAATACAGCAAAAAATATAATCGCAAACTGTACAGAAGAATTGTACCCCTTAGATGTTTCATGTTATGTAGAATTGACAGGCTAGCAGAACAACTCTTAGTGGTGTATAGATGAGGTGATAATAAAATTGGAATGGGGAGGAGGAGGGGGAACAGTCCAAACAAAGTAATTAAGTGTCCCTGAAAAGGGCACTTATTTGGTTTCACGTCAGTTTTCTCGCCGCCGCATTAAGGTCTCCCTTGAATATGTCCCTTATTATTGGAAGCTTTTTAACCATATTTGGCAGTTATATACATTAGGCGTGGGAAAATTTTTCCACATCCTTAAATTTGACCTTTCATCTTTATCAAGGTCACATAATCAAAAAATAGTTTTTTCGGGTACACCCGCCCATCATCACAGTTCAGGAAAATCTACTGACCGCAGAGGCTTGTAACTTCATACATGTGTTCATACTATCAAAAACCGCAAGCTGTTTAGTTTTTGGGAGCAATCCAATGAAAATTGACCGATTTATGGTGATTTTCTCACAGGTACCTATCAGAAAGCTTAAAATTCATGTGAATCCCCCTATTATCATCTTTAAGTATTGCATTTAGACCCATAAAATGTATTGGGAGGTAGTAGAAAACCATATGTGGAGAGTCTAGAAAGCAAGTCAAATTTCCCCTCTGACCCCCCTGTAGGGGTCAAACTGTGGTCATAAAATAGCCAATTTCGTCTTTTTCCCTTATATCTCCTTTATTCTTGCTTCTACAGCTTTACAATGTATTAAGAGGTGGGAAACCATATGTGAAGAGTCACGATAGCAGGTCAGATTTACCCCCAGACAGCCCCCCCCCCCCCCCCCCCCCCCCCCCCCCCCCCCCCCCAAATAGCCGATTTGGTGTTTTTGCCTTTTATCTCCTTTATTCTTGCTTTTACAGCTTTAGAATGTATTAAGAGGTATTGGGAAACCATATGTGAAGAGTCTAGATAGCTAGTCAGATTTACCCCCTCATCCCCCCCCTCCCCCCCATGGGTCAAACGGGGGTCATAAACTAGCTGATTTTGTGTTTTTGCCTTATATCTCTTTTATTCTTGCTTTTAGAGTTTAAAATGTATTAAGAGGTATTGGGAAACCTTATGTGAAGAGTCTAGATAGCTGGTCAGATTTACCTCCGGATCCCCCCTTATGGGTCAAACTGGGGTGATAAAATAGCCGATTTTGTGTTTTGGCCTTTTATCTCCTTTATTCTTGCTTTTACAGCTTTAGAATGTATTAAGAGGTATTGGGAAACCATATGTGAAGAGTCTAGATAGCTGGTCAGATAAACCCCCCACCCCACCCCCACCCCCATTGGTCAGACTGGGGGTCATAAAATAGTAAAATAGCCGATTTGGTGTTTTTACCTCTTATCTCCTTTATTCTTGCTTTTAGAGTTTTAGAATGTATTAAGAGGTATTGGAAACCTTATGTGATGAGTCTAGATAGCTGGTCAGATTTACCCCCGGTACACCCCTTATGGGTCAAACTGGGGTCTATAGTAAATTCCTGATATTTTATAAACTTATGAGTTTAAGGTTGCATTAGTTTGTGTCACTAACAGCTATGATGGAAGACATACATGGCTGATGAATTAAATTCCAATTTGGCATGTTGATGTAACTGTTCCTCAAGGTGTGCCCTATTTAAGGTGACCTTAAACTCACAGTAGTAAGATACTTATATTGAGTTGAAGGTTTTTTGTTTCCGGACAGTAGCTCATTTTATGATTTTTTATTATTGAATTGTCTTGTTTTAATACTTCATCGTTATATACATTTCTTTTCCTTAGATATTATTTTCTCTACTTAAGCATTACTTGGACCTTAGTATAACTTACAGTGCTCTGAAAGTATCTTGAACTTTGTACTTTACACTAGTAACTTCTATGTCTCATGGTGTTGAAAAATATTAAGTAAGATACTTATATTGAGTTGAAGGTTTTTTGTTTCCGGACAGTAGCTCAAAAATGGGTTGATGGATTCAATTCAAATTTGGCATGTTGTTATAATTGGTTTTCAAGGTGTGCCCTATTTTAAGGTGACCTTAAACTCTCATTTATTAAAAAGTTATGTTGAGTTTACATCATTTTTTCCATAGAGTATACTGGAAATAACTTGAGAAATTTTATTCAAATTTTGCATGTATATGTAACTGGCCACAGGCAAGTGCCACACGATAAGGTGACCTTAAACTCCCAGTAATAACAGAATTATTTTCACTTTAAATTTGGCAATTTTTCAACAGTATTTCTAAACTGTGCAATTCTAAGCATCTTTCCAGTTGTGTATGTAACAAACCATGAACAAAACCTACAGGAAAAGATTACTTTAAACTCCCTCACAGCTGCAAACTTACTTAGAGTTTAAGGTTGGGACAATTTTTTGGTGTTTGAAAGTATTGTTACCTTTAACCAGTGTGGAAAATTCGCTGCGAACCAGCGGCCCGAAGTCGGCAAATATATGATTGGATCGGGAAAATTCATCTCCACTCAAACCGGGAGTCCTGCATCTTTTTTGGTAGCCAGTAAGAACAATCACTGACCAAAGAAATTTGTCTATTATCAGAAGCGACGATGTGAATATTTCCTCAGAAATAGATGAAAAAGACATGAAAGTCAGCTTATTTTATTTAAGGCATCCAGCTAACATTAATCTCACGAGATCAGGGTATTCTTGCGAGATCTCAGTACATTTTTGTCAAATTTTTAACTGATCTGCATATAGTTTCGCAGGAAAAACAGTCAAAAAACCTACTCACCGAAGAAATTTGTCTATTATCGGAAGTGACGAAATGAATATTTCCTCATAAAAATAGATGAAAAAGATGCGAAAGTGAGTTTATTTTATTTGATCCAACTCTAGCAAGTAGACAGCCCGGTTTTCCAGAAACATTTAAAATAAGATATATTCCCATATATTTCCCTTGTTTTTCAACATATTTTAGAGGATTTACGTCTGTAGCCATAGTGTAATTGGTACTGTCGTTGCTTGTCATATCTCTCTTCTAATTTGTCGAGTTCATGTACCATTGACCAATCAGAAACTGGCAAACACTCAAGCAAGAGCAGAAGTGTAAATATTGTTTTTATTGCGTAAATACCCTTACCTTATCCTCACTAGTGCTTACGTGTTGGCGGGAGCAAACAAGTACGACCAAACGAGAATATTTTGAAAATAAATATTCTTATTGGTACCAGTATGTATACGCATGACCGCGCATGCGCGTGCACCGATAGAACCCCGTTAAGCCTCACTTTTATTATGGTCGTAAGGGAGTAAACATCGTTTGACACAATCTTCGTTTGCAAAGAATTTCAACATGGCTGGCAAGGAAGGAGATGTTTTTTGTAAAGAATTCACTCTTTCATAACAATTGGAAGGTTTGATTCTTTCTTTGATGTTTGCCAGCCTTTTTTCAACAGGAAGTCTGCATTTTGTGTGGATCTACGGTGTTTACAGACCTTTTTCATATTTAGTGGTAGGGTCCAGTTCGCCAATTTACAGAAGTTTTTCTCGACATTTTACAAAAGAATTCATCTTCTGACTTTTTGCAGCTTATACTAGCACGTCTAGAAGCTTGCAAGGTCGATCAACTGTCGTATTAATGAATAGAAGAATCCCATAGATAGTCTTCTGCTTCATTGTTATTAAGTACAGATGTAAAGACAGCATAAACTGCAATTCTTCAAGATCAAACCAACTAAAGGGTAGTACCTCTGTCTCCTCTAGTGAGGTAAATATGGCAGAGGCAACCCCTATAACAGAAGAATCCACCATGAACAAAAGTTCTTCTCATCAGATAGGTGTTGAATTTGGAAACAAATGACAGTTCTTCCTCTGGTGAAGCAACTTAGCAGGGACTGCACTGTGCCAAGAAGTATTTCCTACATACTGATCATAATGGAAGCAAATTTATTTCATTGGTCAATAGTCAGTTATATAAAACAACAGGAGACAGCCATGCTGAAAATGAAGGTTTTCTTCTACAAGGAACTACCATGCAGGGTTAATAGTTGTTCAAAGGCTAGGACGTCTCTGAGAAGCTGCTATTCTTTGTCTTCTCTCACTTAACACAAGATTTCCATGGAAGGAGGAGGCTGATGGTAATATACTTCAGTTGAAAACAAGTAACAACTCTGTTTTTTGATGAGGTATATACGATGGACAGAAGCTGCTGGAGATTAAGAAGAACTACCTAAGTTAAACCTTCTCATCCATTCAAT
The DNA here is from genome assembly GCA_964017235.1 of Sabellastarte sp. h YS-2021. Lineage (NCBI taxonomy): Eukaryota > Metazoa > Annelida > Polychaeta > Sabellida > Sabellidae > Sabellastarte > Sabellastarte sp. h YS-2021. Next base: position 112,379,496 of record OZ024932.1, read on the forward strand.
TTGGTATGGAAAGGGTTTGCTTTCATCACATTTCTACCATATGGAAGGTCTGTGTTGGGGTTTCTCATTGTAGAAACACTTCAATAGATTTCTCAACAACAGCACACAAATGCCAGGATTTTTCAGAAGCATTTGTTCAATTTACCTTGTCGTCTACAACTTTATGGGCATATTTCACAGTTTACAACCATGCAGTTTAAAACACAGCATATTTAAATGCTATGGTTGTCCATCTTCTGGTCACAATTCTCGACAAGTAACTCTCAAACTTGGGAAATTCTGTAATTTTTTGGTTTGGATTCAGTGGACCAACACTTCATTAAGACGTTGAAGTACTGCTCAGCTACATTCAGACCTAATTTCTTTCTTCTCGTTTATTGGGAAGTTTTAGAAATTAAAGAGGAGGCATCAATGGCAAGGACTTTCAGCATGCATCACAATCCATCAGAGGTATTGCTTTGGAAGTGACAACCAAGGTTTAAAGAAATGATGGCTGGAGGTTGTTTTACTGCAACATCTATTTTTAAAAACGAATGTTATCTCGAAGTTGGGCACATTCTGCAATTCGCTTAACATTGAAACTACCTTATCGAATTGTCGAGAGTTCCCACAATTCATAACGGTTCTATATTCTGACAGGAAACAACAATTAATGGATGAAGTGCTTCAAATGCTTCTATATGTTCAGTAAATCTCAGTAAAATGTGTACAAACCTACAGTTTTACAGTATATTGGTGACTTGTGAGGGTAGTGTATATATCAAGCATCACACGGCTCTGAGAATGCAAACTCCAAGGTAATCGGTACTCCATTGCGAAGGTGGATAGGTAGTCGCGTTACATCTATCAGATATGTTCTTCCTCAATCCCAGGTACATCTAGATGTTATGCTTCATTGTTTGTTTGCTGGTGAAAGAATGCATCCTGTCATAGATCATTCTTTTCAGTTCACAGCCCTACACTTCGGTACAGCAACGGATCCATTCGAATTTGTCCGCATAGCCCACCATTAATCAGTTTTGAGACCACTGGTTAGATGCTGTCACCAACACACATATTTGCTTGTAAAAATGGAAGCAATTAGTGGCCTGTGTACAGTGGGTGATAAGCTTATGGGGTTAGAACTCATCCCAATGAAACACTTCCAGTTCTTTGGTGACAAATTCAACCTTGGCAAGGGTGAATTGTCCCTATAGAAAGAAGTCTGGTATTTCAGAAGTTTAGGGATACTTTGTACATTGGCTGATAAGCTTGATGTCAGAACTCATCCCAACACAGCACTTACTAATTCAACCATGGCAAGGGTGAAGTGTCCCCATAGAAGGAAATGGGGTATTTGAGAAGTTATGGATGGTGTACATACAAGTTTATTAGCCATTCCCATAATTCTCATGTCATTTATAGAAATCTATAACTTAGAACATTCAGTTCCAATGGACATTCTTCACATAATTGTTGCTTGGAAATTCCATTGGAATATTCACAATCTCTTCACATTCAGACATCTTCATAGTTTACCGAACTTGGAACTATAAGGGGTCAAAAAACACATTTGGGAGACCCGTTTGCTGTCATATGGTCAGCCACAGAAACCAGGGATACTGTCAGGGGATACTGAGGACTGCATCTCTGTTGTTAAGGGTTTTCAAATTCACCTTCAAAACAAGAGGGTTTTACTTCAGATAACGGCAATGGCACAGTGTTGTTTTATCTTAATCCTTTCATTAGATATGTGTCTGACATCTAATGGTCCTTTGTAAGGCCACAACAAATTATGAGCGCTCACTACATTTAGGGCTGTCATAATGGGATATCAACATCCTTACATACAGGGATAAGTCGTTCAAACAGAATGTCCTTCATCCCATGGTTTTCATATTGTTTGCCATTTTTGGCACACTGCAATGTTACATAGCTTTGTAACAAAGATAGAGAACAAGCTATCTGTGTTCATTTCACCAGTCGATTACCCTAATGCGATACAATACAATGGCAGTGGATGTATTGAGTATCTTATTCGAGGCACTGTTTGGTTATGTCTACTGTTAAGTATTTCTCGTTTCAAAATGGTACAAAAATGAGAATTATACTTCTTAGATAATAGCAGGAATCCCAGGGTGACCAGGCATATGTTGGTCTGAGACCTGATGGACTTATTCTCAAACCCACTATTGGCCTGCAGCATGGAGGAATCTCTTTAAGCAGCTATCAACTAGAGATTCACCAAAGCCTGCCTATCTCAGCTCAAAAAAAAAAAAAAAGAAAAAAAAAAGAAAACTCTACAGAGCAAGGTAGTTCTTTTGAATCTGATGCAAGGAGATTCACTTAGACTTCCAACATCCTTCTCTCTTCTCTATGGCAGGTTTTGGAACCATTGATTCACCACACTTGCAGGATACAGGGATGCTATTGCAAACCATTTGGGTTCACTATTGAAATCATTCATAGTTATGAACTCAATAGACTGATAAATGGGTTTTTCTTTGGGTTCACTATTGAAATGATTCATAGGTATGAACTCAATAGACTGATTCATGGTTTTTTCAGTTGGGTTCACAGTTGAAATCATTCATAGTTTTGAACTCAATGGACTGATACATGGGTTTCATTTGAGTTCATTTTTGAAATCTTTCTTAGGCTCTAAATGGATTGATAGTGGGTTTTCTTAGGATAGACAAATGAAGGATGGCGCTATACCTTTTACATTCTTTGGTCTTGTCTTGGTTATTTTTAGTCTTGACAAGGTCTGTTTATACAGTCTGAATCAGAATTTGAACATTTTGACATTCAAATCAGTTTCTCATGACCTGGGTCTCTGATAGATAGAGAGGTGATGTTGTTTGGACTTTCAAATTATTGAAAGACAGAACTGGAAGGAGTCACAATTTCTCCTTCATCAGTACACCTGGCAGAGAACAGATAGCCTCAGATGGGCCTGCTTTCACTGAAGATAGGACCCTTTGCCCCTCATAGCTCTAAGATTATATCTTGACATATTGCAAATCTTAGATAGGGGAAATATGTGCTATTCAACATTCATGATGATTTTTCAGGAGGTATACAAGGAGTTATCATGTCAAAGGCAGACAGTTCTGCTAGCTGATCAAGTATTTAACCTTGGAATTTAGAATGTTCCTATGGTCAAGGTTCAAAATGCTGGATGGCTGGAATTCACATTACACAGTTTTATACTTTAATTTATGACTTGGAAGTCTAATGAAGGTCAGTCTATTCTTTGGAACTACAGTATCGACATGTGGTTTCTTCATAGTTTATGTTTTGTAATATACATTACAGTAATTGTATGTATACATTTTAGTGGTACCTGGAAACCCATTGGAGATACCCCAATCATGGTTCATTCATTTCCCCTGTTCAGAGATCTTGGAAAAGCATCTGATCTGGTGGAAAGACCCAAGGAATGTGTTAATAGTAGTGTTCTCAAAATACCCTTTTTGGTGGGACCGGGTAGGTATTGATTTCAGCGGGCGGGTACCCGGGTACTCGCGCCGATGGGCGATAATAGATGATTCTACAAAAATCTCCACATTTACAAACTTAAAACATACAAAAATAATGGGTTACAACCATTTACTTTATTTCTCGTCTGCCACCGCTTTTGCATTCAAAACAGAACGACACAGAAGAAATGTTAACCAAGAAAATATTTCTGTACATTCAAAACACGGTGGTGTCCATAAAAGTGGAGTCACATGACCTATCAGTAAAGCATTCACTGTTGCTCGAATGTAGTTTCGGAATTGAAACCTTATTTTTTTTCATGCAGGTAAGTGAACTTTATTGATGCTAAATTATGAACTGTTGTTTGAAAACATTGTACTTGTATTTATTTAAGGTGTGCATGTCACTATATAAGCAATATATACAAAGTTTCATGTACTCGGAATTATTCAATTGTGTTAATATAGTGACGATTTTCGGGTACTCGGGTATGTTATTTCGGATTCGGGTAAATATTCAGGGTTCGGGTACCCGGATATCCGGATACCCGTTGAGAACACTAGTTAATAGGTTGTATTCTCCACTTACACCAGCACAATCTCCCATTATTTATCAATGCGGCGATCATTGATTGGGTAACACATTGGTATTTAGTGTTATAAAATTCCAAATATTTGGAAATTTTTAAGTGAAGGTTCTGGACAGTTCCAGTCTACCTTATTACAGAATATAACTCTATATGTTATTTTGTTAAGTTTCTGAGTATGCTGGTTGTAGTCTTGTACTTATCATCACAAGTGTGTTTGAATTTAGTACATTGAAACTAAAATGCATGCAGTGCCAAGGCATCTTTTGGAAGGTTGCCAGAGTAGTGCTTACATAAATAACTATTAATGTTATTTTGTTAAGTTACTTTTATTACACAACATAGTCTAGTACTTTATCCTCACAAGACTGCTTGAGTTTTTGTACTTTGACTGTTCATTTGATTATATCTGCTTTTGGTGGCAAAAATATTGAAAATCCCACCACCAGTATGGTTGTAATCAAGCACTAGTGAGGATAAGGTAAGGGTATTTACGCAATAAAATGTAAAAATTTGATTGTAATTTAACTTTTTGTAAGTTAAATACAGTCTAACCCACTTATCCCGATCTAAGAAATATAGACTTCCTGTTTATCTCGAGGTTACACCCTCAGTCCCAGCTCATTTAGAATAAAATATACAAGAAAATTAAAGGTTATTTCGATATAAAATCCTAGTATTTGCGCTTATATCGAGGCTATTTGCCATTTTACACAATGCCAGTGTTGTTGATATTTAGTCCGGTGGAAAGTATCCTTTTGTAAGAAAAACAAACAGACACATCCAGCGTGTGTTACAAGAGGCAATTTACACAGTAAAGCTGAAAGTCAAACAATAATATGGCCATCTCTGAAGATTACATCTACTAGCTATATTTGAATGAGAAGCCAATTTGTTTATTTTCCTCCCCATTTCTCTCCCTACTGTAAATTTATTTACATAGAGATTATACGAGAGATTATAGTGTAGGTTTCAACTACTAGTACACTTGTGATGCATGTTTTTTTGGATATTCATGAAGGAATACATTAAATTAAAGGTATTTACTAGTTTATTTACTATATACCCCACGGACATTGCTTAAAACAACATCTTCCAGCTATTTGGCTAATATCATTCATTATCGCCCATACACTCAGTAGTTGTTTTGACAAGTTTAGTCTCTCAAAGGCGTGAATGTATATTTCGAATTTTGGATAAGTCGAGGTGATTGGAATGGACCAATGAAATTCGAGATAATGAGGTTAGACTGTAGTTACCTTATCCTCATTAGATTCGGATTCCTGCCCTGCCAACCCCACATTTTCAAGATTTTTGGGTTTACAATATATTATATTGGCTCCCAAAATTAAAGTGAGGCTTAACGGGGTTCTTCCGGTGCACGCGCATGCGCGGTCATGCGTATACATACTGGTACCGATAAGAATATTTATTTTTAAAATATTCTCGTTTGGTCGTACTTGTTTGCTCCCGCCAACACATAAACACTAGTGAGGATAAGGTAAGTATTTTACTTACAAAAAGTTAAATTACAATAAAATTTTTACATTTAATGTCGTGGTCATAATCATTGATAATAATGTTCTGTATGTGTTCATTATGCACTTCAACCCTGAAAAAATTCATAATTTGGAAAACAGACCTGAAAGAATTAATTTTTCTGAAACAATGAATCAAAGAAATGGAAATTTGGAAAACAGACCTGAAATAAGTAATTTTTCTGAAACAATAAATCAAAGAAATGGGTATTTTGCTACCTGCACAAACAATTTATTGAGCTTAAGATGAATTAATGATTTCTGCTATTTTTATTATAAATTTGTAACCATGACATAGCTAGAACTTCCTGTTACAATTGTTTGTTTTTTTTGAGGCAGAAATTGTGTGATAAGATTCGCGAGTTTTACGTAAAACCAGTTATACCTGTTGTACCTAAACTACCTTGTTCAATGTGTAGGAAATAAATAGGTATGGCATGAACATTCTTGGAAAACCTATTTTAATGCATATTACGTATGTGGTTTGGTGCTGACTTTTTGTTCTCAGAACACATTCAGAAGACTTGTAAAGCCTGCTTCCTCCAGATGCGTGACCTTGGTCAAATTAGATAGTATCTTATTATGAAGTGGCCATCTTTGCTGCAAATGCCTTTGTTATTAATCATCTAGACTATTGTAACTTTCTGTTTAGATGTTAGTCAAGCTTCATTCAGCACAAGCTCCAGAGCATTCAGAATACTCTTGCACATACTGTCACAATTCATAGAAAGTAGCTCATGTCACACCCATCCTGCCTGCCTGTCATTTAATGCTGCATGTTCAAAATCACAGCACAGATTTATAAACTTTTACACAGTGGTTCTCCTTGCTATTTTGGACCACCCTTGACTTTGAGGAGATGCTCCTACAGTACCAAGCATAGTCAGCTTGATTGTCAATACCTGACAGCTCCTCCTTTCAACTCCACACTGTACAAGTTAGTCAAACACTTCGGCCATAGTTTTCCCTTTGATGCTCGTAAGTTTTGAAGTGATCTTTCTGATAAAGTACACAGTTCAGCTTCAGGAAAAAGCTCCAATCTTGCCTGTTTGCAAAAGTCTCTCCCCCATAGCCTTCCCATCATCCCTGTGTCTCATTGATATAACCTGGCTATGTTATTGGACTTAAGATTATTTACCTTGTTTATGTTCAGTTGCGCCTGATGTTCATTAAGTGCTATAAAAGTCCACAATGTGACATTAGATAATATTACTTTAAAACATTATAAGTACCAAGCTATCAGTTTGTCAGACCAGCAACTTTTCTCACAGACCAGTAACTTTTTGATGTTTTTTTCCAAGTTGAAAAAGAAAGAAAAATATAAAATTATTCAAATTAACTGCAGGATCTGCACCTTTCAAGTTGAGCCTGCAGATTTTTGGTGTAGCAGGTACTGCAGGCCTGCAGTAATTTTCAATGAATTTCCTATACTGCCTTTAACTCTCAGTAATTGCATAATTAAGCATCCCACAAGGGACGCTTGTTTGTGTATGGGAGACCTTCAGGCTCCGGCGGCTCCAACGGCTCCTGCGGCTCCGGATTTTGTTTTCTTTATAACTCTGTAACCGTTAGGCGGATTCTTTTCAAATTTGGCAGGTTTAGGCAGCAGCCTTGGGGAATTTTTTTGAATATGCTGCAGTGACATTTCAACCAATCAGAGAGGTCACATGACCAAAAATGTCTTTTTTCGATGGGGAAGCTTGTCCGGATGATAACTTGAAAGGAATTTTATCAATTCACCTGAAACTTGGCAAATACATTCATTCTATTAAAATCTGGAAATCATTAGATTTTGGCATTGATTGGTTAAGAAATGGCCGAGTAATTAATGATTAATTAATCATTATGAATTTTCCAAATAAGGAAAACACAAAAATGGTTATATCTCGAAAACCTTGCTACATAGAGCGATTTCGACGAAATTTTTGATCTTCAGGATATCTCTGCAGAGCAGCTATCGCAAAGAGCTTTCACTCCGTGAAGTTTCAGACCCGTAGCTAATTATTCACCTACTCAAAATGAGTAAATGCTAATTATCTCTTAAAACTATTGCGGATACCCAGTTTTTATCAAATAACTCATTCATCTACTTTTGGGAGAGCTTTCACATGTTGAAGTTTCAGACCCGTAGCTAATTACTCACCTACTCAAAATGAGTAAATGCGAATTATCTCTTAAAAGTATTTTCAGATAGCCAATTTTTCTCAAATAACTCATTCACCTACTTTTGGAAGAGCTTTCACACACGAAAATGAAAACTTGTGAATATCTCGGAAAAGCTATTTCTTCTCCTTTAATGCTCGGCGGGAGATACACACCGCGGCAGTGGTCTTGTCAAAAAATTTTGTCTCCCCAAAAATGGTGGCCATTTTGAATTTTCAAAGTTTTTGCAAAACACAAAAATGCTTATATCTCGAAAACCGTGCTAGATGGAGCGAACTCAACAAAATTTTTGACCTGCTGGGTATCTCTGCAGAATAGCCATGCCAATTTTCAAAATATTTTTGTCTCGCCAAATATAGCGCACATTTTGAATTTTCGAATTTTTGCAAAACACAAAAATGCTTACATCTTGAAAACCATGCTAGATAGAGCAGACTGCGCTGACTTTGGTTGCCACAACAGTATAAGGCTAGAAACGAAGCATTTTCTTAATACTTTAGCACTCACCTTTATATCCTTTTCGGGACGCTTTGTTTTTGCTATGCAAAAACATTATCTTTTTTTTGCGAGCGATCCTCTAGTTATAATTACTTTCTTTTAAAATTTGGGTTAATATCTTAAATTATGTGCCATAGATTTTAAGCACATTTAGATTTTGGATATAAGTGACCTTGAACAGAGTCTACATGGTTAACATGACCTTAAACTCTAAACATCTGCATTGACTTACATTCAGTTTAAGGTTAGGACAAATTATGATATTTTGGCAATATTAAAGTGGTAGTTGAGACTTTTCATTTAAATTAAGCATGTAGACGTATCTAGACCAAAACAGGATCTTTATTGTAATGTTACCATAAAAACCTGTTCATTAAAGAAATGAGTTTAAGGTTACAACTTATTTTAATTGTATCCCCGACGCGAAGCGGGGATACTATGGATTCATCATCGTTGTCGTCCGCGCCCTCGTCCGCGCCCTCGTCCGCGTCCGCAGAGATTTCTTGTTAGCGACCTACAGTCCACATTTCTTTCCGGATTTCTTTCATATTTGGCAGGTGACTTGATATGGTAGAGGACTCGCCACCCTATCTTTTTGGTAGGCTTTATGTCTAAATTAGGCCTGTGGTAGACAAAAATGTCTAAAATGTGGAATATTGCTTGTTAGTGACCTACAGTCCACATTTCTTTCCAGATTTCTTTCATATTTGGCAGGTGGCTTGGTATGCTAGAGGACTCGCCACCCTATCTTTTTGGTAGGCTTTATGTCTAAATTAGGCCTGTGGTAGATAAAAATGTCTAAAATGCATTAAAAGTCATGAAATCATGCACTAAATCACTTATAACTTGAAAAGTGTTGCATTTAGAGCATTTTGTTAAAATATGTTATTCAGATACTTTTTTCATAGCTACAACGTGGTGAGTAACTTGGGTGTCTGTCTCAATAGCTAAGTGAGTAATAGCTACTTTTGGGCTTTTCAGTAACTTCCATCATGAGTAAAATCAATTGTAACTTGAAAACTATTGCATTTACAGAATTTTGTATAAATATGTTATTCAGCTACTTTTATGTCAGCTATAACATAGTAAAATTTCAGACCTGTAGCTCATGGCATAGCTGAGGAATAGCTACTTTTAGGTTATCACTGTTGAGTAAATTACTTATAACTTCAAAAGTATTACATTTAGAGTATTTTGTTTCAATATGTTATTCACCTATTTCGGAGTCAGCTATAACATAGTGAAGTTCCAGACCTGTGGCTCATTGCATAGCTGAGTAATAGCTACTTTGAAGTTCACACTGTTGAGTAAATCAGTTGTAATTGGAAAAGTATTGCATTTACAGAAATTTGTGTAAATATGTTATTCAGCTACTTTTGGGTCAGCTATAACATAGTGAAATTACAGACCTGTAGCTCATGGCACAACTGAGCAATAGCTATTTTCAGGTACTGACTGTTGAGTAAATGACTTGTAACTTGAAAAATAGTGCATTTGGAGTATTTTGTTAAAATATGTTGTTCGCCTACTTTTGGGTCAGCTATAACGTCGTGAAATTACAGACTTATAGCTCATGGCATAGCTGAGCAATAGCTATTTTCAGGTTGTCACTATTGAGTAAATCAGTTGTAACTTGAAAACTATTGCATTTACAGTATTTTGCTTAAATATGTTGTTCACCTAATTTTGGGTCAGCTATAACATAGAAAAAATTCAGACATGTAGCTCATTGCATAGCTGAGTAATAGCTACTTTGACGTTATCACTGTTGAGTAAATCAGTTATAACGTGAAAACTATTACATTTACAGTATTTTGTTTAAATATGTTATTCAAAACAAAAAAAAATATCATAGCTAGCCTTCTCAAGTTTGCAAAGTATATTACAGGGTGCACCACAGTACTCTATTAGTAGGCTTTATGTCTAAATTAGGCCTGTGGCTAAATTACTTGCCTACTAAAAATGAGTAATTCTGCATTTTCTCTAAAAGTATTGCAGATAGCAAATTTTTCTTAAATAACTCATTCACCTACTTTTGGGAGAGCTTTCACATGCTGAAGTTCCAGACCTGTAGGTAATTACGCACCTACTCAAAATGAGTAAATGCGAATTATCTCTAAAAGTATTGCAGATAGCCAATTTTTGTCAAATAACTCCTTCACCTACTTTTGGGAGAGCTTTCACTTGGTGAAGTTTCAGACCCGTAGGTAATTACTCACCTACTCAAAATGAGTAAATGCGAATTATCTCTAAAAGTATTGCAGATAGCGAATTTTTGTCAAATAACTCCTTCACCTACTTTTGGGAGAGCTTTCACTTGGTGAAGTTTCAGACCCGTAGGTAATTACTCACCTACTGAAAATGAGTTAATGCAAATTATCTCTAAAAGTATTCCAGATAGCCAATTTTTGTCAAATAACTCCTTCACCTACTTTTGGGAGACCTTTCACTTGGTGAAGTTTCAGACCTGTAGCTAATTATTCACCTACCCAAAATGAGTAAATGCTAATTATCTATAAAAGTATTGCAGATATCCAATTTTTTATCAAATAACTCATTCATCTACTTTTGGGAGAGCTTTCACATGGTGAAGTTCCAGACCCGTAGGTAATTACTCACCTACTGAAAATGAGTAAATTCGAATTATCTCTAAAAGTATTGTAGATAGCCAATTTTTCTCAAATAACTCATTCGCCTACTTTTGAGAGAGCTTTCACTTGGTGAAGTTTCAGACCCGTAGCTAATTATTCACCTACTCAAAATGAGTCAATGCGAATTATCTCTACAAGTATTGCAGATAGCCAGTATTTCTCAAATAACTCATTAATATGAAAACAACTTATAGGAAGTCATGGGCTGCAAATCTTTTCATGTGGTCAGATTTGACCTTGGGCCCCTCCTGCTTATTATTGGTCCTAGAGGTTTGCAATGTGAAAACGACTTATAGGAAATCATGGACTGCGAATCTTTTGATGTGGTCAGACTTCACCTTGGGCCCCTGCTACAGGGTCAAATAAGGGTAGCCAAACTTAAAAGTGCTTTCAGCTTGCTTATTAACGAAAAATGCTTTTTATCTTCTAAACTATGTTAGTTGGCCTTTGTCGGTGGATACATCCAGCATCTGGCCACAGATGCGTCCTTTTTCTAGTTGTTATATCCATCCTGCTGGACATGGATATTATTTTATGTTTCCTTTTGAATCACCCTTCATTACTGCTCGTATATAGGTAGCTGTTTTTGTGTCTTAGCTAAAATTGGTGTGAAGGTTTCATGTCATGAGAATTTATGTGTGATTGCTTTCCTGACAATATCTAGCCCACAAATATTGCCGTGGCAACACTTTTTCATGTTTCTTGGGCTTAAGAAGTTTTTTTGTTGTTCTTTGCTTTCCAAACCCCTGCATAGATTAGAGCTGACTAGCTTAACAACAATAACTGGCAACACCTTTGGACTTGTAAATATTTTTATGGCTCCTTTGCTTTCCATACCTCTGAGCAGATTGGAGCTGATTAGTTTTTCGCCAACACCTGGCAACAAGTGTTGCCATGGCAACACTTTTTTTTTGTTTATTGGACTTACAAATATATTCATGGGTTCTTTGTTTTCCATACCCCTGCATAGATTGGAGCGGATTAGTTTTTTGGCAACAAGTGTTGCCATGGCAACACTTTCTGTTTCTTGGGCTTAAAAATCTTTCTTGGGGTTCTTTACATTCGAAACCCCTGCACACATTGGAGCTGATTAGTTTTTTGGCAACACCTAGCAACACGTGTTGCTATGACAACACGTTTTTCTGTTTTTTGGACTTATATTTTTGTGGGTTCTTTGCAATAGGACCTGGTTAGCTTTTCAGCAATGTCTGATGGCAAGTGTTGCCATGGCAATACTTTTTTCTATTTCTAGGTTGTGTATGTAAAAAGTCCAGAAGAAGACTGTATGGTAAAGTGACCTAACACTCTACAATATTAGACAATGATCTTGCTTGTTTGCTGTCCCACAAAATGGTGGACAACTATAAGTCCTTCTTTCCTCCATGAAGAGAGGAGGCAGATAAGACAGGACCCATCTTGCACAATGCATTAACTTGTATGGTCATATGACTAGCAGTTTAACAGTAGGTTACCAAAATGATATTTTATTGAATTTTCTGCTGACATCTATTGAAATCTTGATAAGGGATAACTTGGTGTATTTGCCTCACTGTCTGCCTATGTGCATCTGTCACAACAAGGTGGGGCTTCAAATTAAAGAAAATCATAGACTGGGAATCTCGTGGAAGCTCAAAGAGAAATTACCATTTACAAAGCTTTCTATTTCTCTTCTTATTGCTCCTACACTTTCTTACCCATTACCTCTCCATGTCCTCTCAGTCAATATGTTGCCACAATTTGAAACAATTTTAGTTTAATTTTATTAATAAGTATTTTGTTTCACTTTTAGTGAGGAATAGATCATCTAAGAGTTCAGTTCCTGATAATGGAACAGCTTCAACAGAGAAACCAAGCTATGACAATCGTAACTTTCAAGGAAGTAATCCAAACATTCAACCAAAACTTGCACCTGGAAACAATGTGGTACAGGCACCTCAGTATGAGAACTTCACCCAGCAAGGTTACCCAGGTCTGTATAAGAACATTATTATCAGTTGAGTCCTTCCAGTAATTTTTTGCAATTATTAAGCGTCCCGCAAAGGACGCTTGTTTGCATATGGGAGGAATTCTCGTGGATGGGTCCGCCGTATCCGCCGGCTCCGCAAGTTTGCCTACCTATAGCGTCTTTACTAGTGGATGGAATTTCTTCAAACTTGGCACATATATTTAGTAGCCCTGGGAAAATTTTCTGAATTTGGTGCCATGACATTTCAACCAATCAGAGAAGTCACATGACCAAAAACAGGATTTTGCTTGTCCAGATGATAACTTAAGAAGCATTTAAAATATTTCCCTGAAATTTGATATGTGGGTGCACGGTATAAACATCTGCAAATGATTAGATTTTGGTAGACTTCGATTAAAAAATGGTTAATTAATTAAGCTTTAAAATTTTTATTAACAAGGAAAATACAAATCCCTTAATAACGTCTAAACCGTACGAGATTTTCGACAGTTTTGACAAAATTTTTGACCCACAAGGTATCTCTGCTAAGTACTCTGCTCAATTCCAAAAAAAATTTTCCTCTCTCCAAAAATGGCAGCCATTTTGAATTTTGTAATTTTTGACAAAAATGGCAAAAATTTAAAGGTCTGCACTCTGATTTGTGGGAGCACAATGCACTCATGTAGTGTTCATCACAAATAATTCACAAATTATTCAGAATTGTCTGATTAATGGGAACACGAATCACTCATGTAGTGTTCATCACAAATAATTCACATATAACTCAGAAATAATTAAGCGTGCCTGAAAGGGCGCTTATTTGTTTTCGCCTCAGTTTTCTCGCTGCCGCCACCTCCGCCACCGCCGCATTATGGTCTCCCTTGAATATCTCCCTTATTATTAGAAGGTTTCAAACCATATTTGGCAGTTATATACCTTAGGCGTGGGAAAATTTTTCTGCATGCTTAAATTTGACCTTTGACCTTTATGAAGGTCACATGATCAAAAACAATTTTTTTGAAGTACACCCCCCCGTCATCGCAGTTCAGGAAAAACTACTTGCTACAGAGCCTTATAACTTGACACACCTGTTCATACTATCGAAAACGTGAGCTGATTAGATTTTTGGAGCAATCCCATGAAAAATGTCTCATTTATGAGTGATTTTCTGACACCTTCCAATCTGAAAGCCTTAAATTTAGGTCAACCCCCCTATTATCTTCTTAAGTATTGCATGGGGCCACGGTGGCAGAGTGGTAACACTCTCGCCTCCCACCTCTGAGGTCGGGGGTTCGATCCCCGTGACGGCCTTAAGTGGGAAAGCTGGTAGTTGCTTGCCGTTGGTCGGCAGTTTACAGTACACAACCCTAGCGAACTCTATGTACTGGTTTCCTCTGCCCTTCCAACTACCCGTCGTGATATGACCTGTACAGTGTTGAAAGCGACGTAAAAACCCCAAATAAATAAATAAATTAAGTATTGCATTTACTGCCATAAAATATACTGGGACATAATAGGAAACCATATGTGGACAGTCTAAATAGCCGGTCAGTTTTACCCCACAGCCCCCCCTTATGGGTCAAACTGGGGTCATAAAATAGCTGATTGTGAGTTTTTGCCTTATATCTCCTTTATTGTTGCTTTTATAGCTTCAGAATGTATTAAGAGGTATTGGGAAAGCATATGTGGAGAGTCTAAATAGCCGGTCAGTTTTATCTCCCCCCCCCCCCCCCCCCTATGGGTCAAACTGGGGTCATAAAATAGTTGCTTTGGAGTTTTGCCTTATATTTTCTTTATTGTTGCTTTTATACCTTCAGAATGTATTAAGAGGTATTGGGAAAGCATATGTGGAGAGTCTAAATAGTCTAAATAAAGCTTAAATTTTTCTTTCATGTTAATGCATAAACTTCCACACTGTGTGTAACTTCTGTCAGCATTGCATGTTTTTATTTTCAAAAACCTTTTTCTACTTTATAGTATACTGCATTTAACCTTTTGGGGACACTTTGTTTTTGTTAACAAAACATTTTTCTAGTTTAAATTTTTATTAGAAATACTCGCAACAAAAATAATGAAGTAAACAGTGTGGTCATGTGACCTTATTGGCATGGAATGGACTACTGTTACCCAATAGCCTGGTTAAGGTTATAAATATAACCTTAAATTCGCATCTCTGTATTGGCCATTGGGTTGGATTGCTCCAACAAATAGCTACTGTTAGAAAATGGTAAGTATTTCTAATAAAAATTTAAATTATTAATTTTCCAAATCTATGTTGTAGCTGTTAAATATTTTTTTGAAATATTACAGGCAAGGGTAGTCCTGGTTATGCAGATCTTGGAGTAAAACACCTAACTGGAAGCTTACCAGGTAATAAGACAGAGTATATTTTTCAATTTATTTATTTGGGGTTTTACGTCGCTTTCAACACTGTACAGGTCATATCATGACAGGTAGTTGGAAGGGCAGAGGAAACCAGTACATACAGTTTGTTAGGGTTCTGTATTGTAAACTGCCGACCAACAGCAAGCAACTACCAGCTTTCCCACTTGAGGCCGTGCCGAGGATGGAACCCCGGCCTCAGAGGTGGGAGGCGAGAGTGTTACCACTCTGCCACCGTGGCCCGCTAGTAGTAGTATATTTTTCAAGTCTTTTATGGGGTTGTACCACTGAAGCTGACCCCGACTGACCCTTACCGACTCAAGGGTCAGTTAGCTGAGTCAGGGGCAGAGACAAAAATAAAGAAGAAATCGCTGGAAAAGTATGGGTTGCGTTCACTTCCCCGACAAGACATAGGCTTGTCTGGATCCAGATCCTGACTTGATGTGGGCCTGTTTTTTCTGCATTATAAAAATGTGAAACAATGAAGAAAAGTCATAGAGGTATAGCAGACAAGTTGTAGGCCATTGCCATAAGCCATAGTGACAGACCAATAGTAGTGTCCAGATCCACACTGACCAAACTAATCAATTTATGGAGTCTGGATCACCAGTCGGGATCCAAACACCACTATATAAACCCCAGAAAGGGTATTTGACCTGCCCTACCACTCTGGAAGATTGGAAACAGATTGAGGAGAAGTTCAGAAAAAGACTTAATGTCACATGTCACCATAAAGAAGCCAAGTAAATCTGATGGTGAATTTTATAGTTATAATGATTCTTGTCCCCGGTTCTCCTAGCCCTGGTCAATACCGAATACAGATTCCTGTGGGTCGATGTTGGGTCAACTAGATCTTCATCAGATGCACAAATATTTAACTGCTTCAAGTTGAAGTAAAAGAGAATTGAACCTTGGGCTTCTCCCACCTAAAACTGCAGGAACTGTGGGGTCATCTTTCCGTGATGGGGAAACCATTGCATCTTTAAATGGTTTTAGGAACCTGACAATTGATTCAACACTTACCTGATAATTGTACTAACCATCTACCCTTACCAATCAACTTACTAACTTCTGGTACAGATAAAGCTGACTTAACAGCTAAATTTATGTTGTGGCCCATGCATGATATCTGTAACCACTTAAATGCTTTCAATTCATGAGAGGATTGTCAGTCATCCCAATTAGCTTTGGAAACCCCCATTCTAGTTTTGCATTGGCTAACTGATCTCTTATAGCATCAGCATTACATAAAGTCCAGTCACTGTTAATAAAATGAGGAGTTATTGTCCCATAACTATCTGCAGCGATCGACGTCCATCCATCATGTGTTATTGCACTGGATTCCAGATCACCAATAAGGTCCTTCAGCTTTGCAGCAGTTTCGTTGTACATTACTCGAAGGTGATTGTCCATAATATTTCAACGGGAAGCAACTTGTTACCTACATTAATACATTATTTTTAGGTGTGCATAACTCTTGTACCGCCTCCTTTTTTATAGAGTTGGACGCACACATGCGCGTCCAACTCTATAATACTCTGTGTTTTTTTATAGTCTTTGTCCTGGAATTTCTGACGTTTCGAGTGCTTACTGATTGCCGTTTTCGGTGAGTTTTGAATAACTTGAATTAAACGATCATTCGGTATCTTGGCCATTCTTTCATCACTTTAATAAGAATTTGTAACCGAATTTCTTTTCTTGACATGCATAAAACAATAACCTCTTGAACTTAAATATAACCTTTTGAACTGAAACACCACTGATAAGATCTATATGGGCCGGCTACAGCTAAAGACAGACTTCATCAAGGATGAATTTAATCCCGGATATGAAAGCTTGTATTTTTCATTAAAGGCTCTTATCTTCGGAGATATCCATAACCATAATCATTTATATGAATTAAGCGTCCCGAAAGGGACGCTTGTTTGTGTATGGGAGACCTTCAGGCTCCGCCGGCTCTGCCGGCTCCGCATTTTGTTTTCCTTATAACTCTCTAACCGTTAGGCGGATTCTTTTCAAATTTGGCAGGTTTAGGCAGTAGCCTTGGGGAATTTTTTTGAATATGCTGCAGTGACATTTCAACCAATCAGAGAGGTCACATGACCAAAAATGTCTTTTTTCGATGGGGAAGCTTGTCTGGATGGTAACTTGAAAGGAATTTTATCAATTCACCTGAAACTTGGCAAATACATTCATTCTATTAAAATCTGGAAATCATTAGATTTTGGCATTGATTGGTTAAGAAATGGCCGAGTAATTAATGATTAATTAATCATTATGAATTTTCCAAATAAGGAAAACACAAAAATGGTTATATCTCGAAAACCGTGCTAGATAGAGCGATTTCGACAAAATTTTTGATCCGCAGGGTATCTCTGCAGAGTAGCCATGCCTATTTTCAACAAAATTTTGTCTCGCCAAAAATGGCGGCCATTTTGAATTTTCGAATTTTTCGCAAAAATTGCAAAACATAAAAATGCTTATATCTCGAAAACCATGCTAGATAGAACAATTTCGACGAAATTTTGACCCACAGGGTATCTCTGCAGAATAGCCATGCCAATTTTCAAAAAAATTTTGTCTCGCCAAAAATGGCAACCATTTTGAATTTTCGAATTTTTCGCAAAAATTGCAAAACATAAAAATGCTTATATCTCGAAAACCCTGCTAGATAGAGCGATTTCGATGAAATTTTTGACCAACAGGGTATCTCTACAGAGTAGCCATGCCAATTTTCAAAAAAAAAAAATTTCTCACAAAAAATGGCGGCCATTTTGAATTTTCAAATTTTTCGCAAAATTGCAAAACATAAAAATGTTTATATCTCGAAAACCGTGCTAGATAGAGTGATTTCGACAAAATTTTTGACCCATAGGGTATCTCTTCAGAGCATCCATACCAATTTTCAAAAAAATTTTATCTTGCCAAAAATGGCGGCCATTTTGAATTTTCGAATTTTTGCACAAAAATTGCAAAACACAAAAATGCTAATATCTCGAAAACTGTGCTAGATAGAATGATTTTGACGAAATTTTTTATCTTAAGGGTATCTCTGCAGAGCAGCTATCCCGAAGAGCTTTCACTCGGTGAAGTTTCAGACCCGTAACTAATTATTCACCTACTCAAAATGAGTAAATGCTAATTATCTCTAAAACTATTGCGGATACCCAATTTTTATCAAATAACTCATTCATCTACTTTTGGGACAGCTTTCACATGGTGAAGTTTCAGACCCGTAGATAATTACTCACCTACTCAAAATGAGTAAATGCGAATTATCTCTTAAAAGTATTGCAGATAGCCAATTTTTCTCAAATAACTCATTCACCTACTTTTGGGAGAGCTTTCACTCGGTTAAGTTTCAGACCCGTAGATAATTACTCACCTACTCAAAATGAGTAAATGCTAATTCTCTCAAAAACTATTGCGGATACCCAATTTTTATCAAATAACTCATTCATCTACTTGTGGGAGAGCTTTCACATGGTGAAGTTTCAGACCCATAGCTAATTACTCACCTACTCAAAATGAGTAAATGCGAATTATCTCTAAAAGTATTGCAGATAGCCAATTTTTCTCAAATAAATCATTCACCTACTTTTGGGAGAGCTTTCACTTGGTGAAGTTTCAGACCCATAGCTAATTACTCAACTACTCAAAATGAGTAAATGCGAATTAATTTTTTTCTACACATTTATTGATATTTATTTCCATTTCTGTTAAAAAATAATATGCATTTTCATATTATTCCCTGTAAAATACTGATCACAGATAGATTATATAAAAAGAGTAAAAAAACAAACTGGCTTCGTTGACTTGTATATTCATAATGCACACATACAAAACGTTATTTCCAATTTCATTCACCAGAGTGTGCTAAAAATTTTTACTGAATTGAAAGCTGAAAGCTTGTACTATAATGACATCACTTCATTCATAATTTCTTTGCGGTTTATTTGTTGACAAATGCTATACTAGAACCTATTCTCGTGATTTGTTAGAAGCAAGGCTACTATAGATACTGCCTGGT